>JAVDOI010000016.1:11748758-12348758 GCA_032191485.1 Leptoclinus maculatus
TTGCCCCGAGCTTGTGTAGTTCAATTCCACCCCTCAGGTTCCTCTGCTTCAAGGTGTAAAAGCAATGGCAATCACAGTCCTGGCTAATCCCAAGTGAGAAGGTGTTTGGGCAACAGAAACTGTGTAACCAGCTGATTGTGAGATTTTTTTTAGTTATTTTTTTGGTACACGCAGCGTCTAATGATTGGCATTATCTGCTCTTCTCTCATTAACTGGTTGTGACAGGCATGGGAATCTCTCACACCTGCATGAGATACTTGTCTACTGAGTGTCAACATACTGACATACAGTAACACATGGGTTCTTTTTTTAACCAGTTTTTAATCCGTAACTCTCACTAAAAAGAAACATACTTCAATATGTTGTATATGTTTTGTTCCCAGGGTCTAGAAGGTGACTCAGGGCCAGTTGGTCCAGTTGGTCCTCAAGGAAACAAAGTGAGTGAGTCTGCCATACAGATTGGCCCGGACAAAATGACACCATAATTGTTTTCGTTATTCTTTTTCAAATGAAAATAGATACTTCAGGGAATCAGCTTGACTTTCATGAGCTGTAGTATCAATAACAAGTTTGCCCATCTGTTTGAAGTGCTGCTATGATTGCTTCTCCAAACATGGCCGGCCAAAGAATATTGTTATTGCTATCATAACTTAGCAAGAACTCATTGATGGTCCTATAGAGTAGCTTATAGCCCGGCTGAGAGAAAATGTTCCGCTCACTATATTTGCAGAGTATTTGTGGATAGCTGTTTGTCATAGACAATAGACATCGCCAACACAATCCCTTTATCTTGCTCTCTCCAAACTGTTTTTTATTATAAAGCCTACAGCAAAGATGTGGATTGCATATTATTGCCTTCTTGTTTGTGGAATCCCTCACAGGGACTCTTGATTTAGAATATGTTTGACATTTGGTCCCAAATATTAGAATTAGAGTTACGTAGGTATGTGATGTACAGTAGGCTATGACTGGTTTGATAATCCTGGGATTTAAGACAAGCTGGACGTGCAGTAGAGGAGTTTGATGCAAAACTTTATCTGCAGGTTTTTTTATAGTCTGTTCACTGACATCACTGACATGAATTAGATAAACTCGTGTTGCAATGCAGAAAATATTGGTCTGTTTTAAACTTTACTTTTCTTTTCATCCCATTGTGGGATTATTTTCCATGTATGAGATGAAATGTTTTTCCTGTAATTAGTTGCCATATCCCCAGCACTTTCATTTTTTTCCTCCCTTATTGGGGATTTTTGTTGTTGTTGTTGTTGTTGTTGTCTTTTGGAAGAACTCATCACATAATTGTAGGTGCAATGCTCTGTCTGCCCGCCTTGAAGTTATAATGAGGTCTGTGTGTTTCTGTGAAGACAACAGAGAATCACAGCATATTTTATCCTATTTTCCGGATGGGATGGTGGGGATGGGGGTGGAGAGCACGTTTGTTTGTATTGAAACTGACAGAGGGAGGCAGATTTGGAAGCATAAAGTAATGAGTCCCTTGCATATCCCATAGCAGGCATATTTTAGCTGTGACATTCATTTAGACAACAAAATGGATATGATCTACAAACAGCTTTTTGTCCCCCTTCATCCACATCTGATGAACAGGTATTGCCAGATTTAAAGTTCACTGATCCTCAACTCAGAGCTTAATAGCATACTGTTGGGATTGCGGTGTAAAGGGGAGAGACTGCAACAATATTGGACAATGATACATGAGTTTTATCTGAAAAGACAAAAAAACAAGCGAAGCAGTAAAAAGCATGTGAGATCATTGCTTACATTGGGGTTATGCTGGCGTGAAAAAAAAGAAATCGACTCCTTCCCTTATATGACTTTTCTTGACTGCCTGTATGTCACAGTCACCAAACAATGTTATCATACCTGGCCATTGTCAACACTGTACTGCAAAGCTTTTACATGATATAGTACGGCTGTGTTTATTTTAAGGCCTGTCGCATTTAATGGCACCAGCCCATGAGCCGATCTGACAGTTTGAAAGTCATCGGACTTCATTTCAAGACGTACTGTAAATACCATAGTGCATATTGAGATATTACTGCTACGCATAGTAAAAACCTGACCTTCAGCTTTTATCACAAACATTATGACTGGCCTTTAGGCTAAATGTTTAAAAGTCAAAAATATGTTTTAAGTCAATATGATTTAGCAGCTGTAGCCTGAAGATTTAAGTCTTTTTTTTACTAATTGTTATCTTCGTTCACAGGGTGATGTAGGTCTGCCTGGAGATCCGGGGCTGCCTGTAAGTTCACGCTGTTACATTTACATCTCATTATGCTGTAAGGACATTCAAAAGAAGTATAAATGGACTCATGGGGGGTGTGAACTGAAATAGCTGGACTGAGCTTTGTAAATATCGCAGCCTTTTTGGCTGACCGGGTGCTACACACAGTGTTAAAATGTCTGGCCCACAGAGATGGAAAGTGAGGCACTCAGGTGAGCAGTGTCTGTGTCACATTACCATTACCTGGGAATGGGTCAAACAAGGAGCAAGATAGACAGGGCTCAGTGGGCCTCCTCACTTCGGCCAAAAAAGGATAAGGATAGAATAGAGCTCCTAGCCTCAGGGTGGGGGTGAAGGTTTGACAGGTAGTCGCTGGCTGTATCCCACATGGGTGAGACATGCACTTTTTGGGTTGGTGACTGTCCCTGCTGACTTCTTCTTTGCAGACACCAGGGAAGATTGACACCGCACTTTATGTATTTTCGATCTCATAATTGGACTGGCTGTACTAGCGCTTCCTCTGTGGTCTTGTAAAAACCGAGAGGACAGAGAACATAACCCAGAAATGTGCTCGTTCCAGTGCACACACAAATTGAAGGTACATGTGTCAGCGGACAGCAGATATATGTACTAGCAGATGCTCGCATAGTCACCTATCATTACATATAGTGAATGTGTGGGCACAGATGCAAACACACACACACACACGCACACGCTCTCGATGCATTGCAGCCAGGGAGTTGACGGCTGCTGGAGATTAAAGGTGTACTGCGGGTGGTTAGCTAATTATGTACACATCATGAGGGGATCTGCCTGCCAGTTTTAATCACCACTGGAGTGATACAAAAACGGTGTCCCACTGCTTCTGCCTTGCCCTTTTTTATGTCACCGCAGTGCCTACGATACCCACGGAACACACTGCTGCCATCCATTAGCTTTTCTCCAAAGCTAAATTTAAGGACAAGCAAAACAACAATCTTTCCCTGTAAAGCAAACGTGTTTTTTGCAAAAACCTTCTCGCATAATGCCAGTAAATTGGGTGGTGAGTTTGAGCAGAAAATGTTGTGAGGAAGTTATTAAAGTAGTGGGTGAATTTGCGTTGTGCGTTGTATTGCTTGTTACCACCCAAGGTCAAAAATCTGTTCTCACAAACCAACAAAAGTTGTACCACTGTACATGAATAATTGATTTATAATCAAAAGCACTGCATGGACTAAGGCATGTTTTATTTACGGTGTCACAGGTCAAAGCTGTCACTCTTTTCTTATAGATACAGCTGCAAATATCTCCGGGCTGCCAGCCTCCTTGTTCATTTTTCTTTTCTTTTATTGTTATTTCTTTGCATGAGGCCTCTGACTTAAACGTGCCAGACATATGTTGTGAATGTCCATTTCTGCAGCTGTTTCCAAGAAAAGTCGACAGAGTTTGACTTTTGGATGCCAATTGAAAGAGGACACCAATTATTCGGCCTGTATTTGAAAGTCGAGATGTTGTGGCCTTGTGTCCATTCTGTGGCCCGGTGGACAGACGACTCTGTCTGCCCTTTAATGACAGGGGGGTGTCTGGGGAGTTGTAATAGCCAAAGAAAATGACCTCCTGACCAACTGTGTTGCTTACCTATAACTGGAAAACATGTGTCGTTAAAGAATATATGAATGACGGGAGTCTTGCTTTCAGGCTGACTGACTGTTTTTTGATTGTTGATTGATTCCTAGGCTGACAAAGAATGTCTCAAAGGAGATCAGGTACCCAAGTTAATGTTGTTTTCATTCAAAATATGGAAATATTCTGTACTCTTGAGTTCATGCTTTTGTTTTCTTGTTAACATAGCTTGTTATTTGTCACATTCAGGCCCCTCCAGGTGACAAAGGAGAGAAGGTAATACATGAATTGCTTCATTTAATTTAAGTATCTCATTGTCCTCTGTTTTTCTCATTGGACAGAGTGCATATATAATGTTCTCAAGCAATCAAGTACAACTATTAGGTTCAACAAGCAATTATTGAAGCACAATAAGTATATCTTTGCACAAGAACTCCCAAACAAAATCACCACTCAGTATGTACCTTGATTAACTTACTAATTGTTCCTTATCAAGATACTGTGTAGAGTAATGGGATGCTTTGATCAACTGAGGCTGAACATTGCCTATTAAAGGGATCCTGGAGAAGTCGCCTAGAAACTGTGAATGAGCAAGAATGGGGAAACTGCAGCTGTACATACTCCCTTCTATCTATTCATGCAATTTTAACTAAGCTAATGCTGCCTCTCCTATCACTGCAAATAAGCCCACTGTTTATCCACTGGTCTGTTGAGAACATGTGGCACAAACATCTGTCTGCATCTGCTTTTACAAGAAGCAAGCCATACTATCTGTAATACCGCATGAACGTAGCACCCAATTCACTATGATGTTTGTCTTATTCCCCTTAGGGATTGGCTGGGCTGCCGGGTCAGCCGGGGGAACCAGGCAAAGAGGGCAAAAGGGTGAGTAAACACAAACAGTCCACCAGTTGTGTGGCCTTGGCTAGTGGTTGTACTGACTGAGAGGACCTGCCCTGGGAAAAGGCCAAACAGCAGCTGAGTGGCTGTTGTTGTTTTAGTGGAGGCTAAGATGATCTGAGAGCAAAGAGAGAAGAGAGGGGTGGGCTTGTTGACAATTAATTAATGGGCTTCATGGCCAAGGGGTCACACACGCTCACGGCAGCGCGCATTATTAAGTTTCCAAAAGGTCAGCTTGATTTGGGAGAGAGACTGTGTCCATGACTGAATCAGCTGAAACGTTACACCAGATGTATTTATTTGTCACCTCTGACTGTAGTAAATGTGGTTAGGAATACAAGTGTCAGGATTTGTGTTGTAAATCAAAAAGTACCGGTATACATTTACTACAATAGGAGGGCTGCTTTTCAGAGCTTTGTACCATCAAACCATCAGTCTGCGTGGGAACATTTGAAAAGTACTTTTTCTATCATGTATGGTGTTCAGACATTCTTTTTGGGTGACCATTATAACGCTGTGGTGGGCTGAAGACCAACAGCAAGAATGTTATTGTTCCCAGACAATCACAGCTGAAAGGCAGTGTTCAAGAACAGGTGGAGAGAGTGTCCTTTTGTGTCCTATTGACTTGGTGTGTATACCTTCACCTGTGTCACCGTGATTACAAATCGGCTCTTCCGACTCAGTATTCCGGCTTATATTACAGAAAATGGTCATAAAACAGGAAGAAAACATATACTGTATATAGCAGGTAGAGCCATAGAGCAACCATATGTAGGTCTGGCAAACATTATTTTCAGATTAAGAAAGAGCCGAGATGATGCACAATACTTGGAGCATCTGGACACAAGTATCTCAAGAATTCCCCCCTTCTGTGTGTGAATACACTCAAACTCAAAACTTGTTCCCATGACAGTAACAATTTATGACCTGTCCTCAGTTGTATTATTTCTCAATGGATCATTTCCCACAATGCATGAAGTAACAGGATCTAAACGTGAGCTCAGAGTCTGGTGCAGAAGTTTGTTTTGTTGGGGGGGGGGGGGGGGGGGGGGGTTTCGACGTTGTCCCTGCACTTCATTAGGTGTTAAGTAGGCACAAAGCGGCAAAGGGGCCGAGATAATGGTGTCCGCTTTTATTCTGGAACACAGTTTTAAGATGAATCTTTCAATCATAATTGGTTTTGAGGAATAGAAAGTCACTCTGCGTTTGATGTTGTGGCTTCTTGGTTTCCTATGTACTCGTAATATTCCTGCACTAGTTGTTTCTTTGAAGCTGTTGTAGGTAAAACAGCCACAGGGCTTTAAGCTGGCCATTTCAGACGTTCTGCTGTTGTTGTAGTTGCTGTTGCTGAAGACACAGTTCTGATCTATTAATACCCTGTCTTTGATGACTGGCTGACTTCATGGTGACTGTTAATGTGCTAAGGTTTCTGCTTATTCTTAGCTCTACGAGTCACATGTGGCCTCGAAGTTGTTGACCAATCTGTGTTTCTTGCAGTTTGACAGCCTATTTTAGGGAGGTGGACGTGTATCATTATCAGGGGCTAGCTAGTGGCCAGCTGATCCAGCAAGAGACTCTCTCACCCAATTAGCAACTCTTGTCCACGCTTTTGACTTACTGGTTCTACAAAGAGCCGTAGCTGATGTACAAGTGATGCAGAATATCTTGACATCGACTGACCACTCCGGAACCTTCATAGAATAGCTGGGAGTAGAAAGCTTTCATAAGGCCTTAGATTCAAGCCAGACCATCTCTCACACTGTCCACTTGAATTAGTTGTTGAGGAAAATACAAGCACTCTAAGCAATTTAGATTTACTCCAAGGAGATGTGGAGGGCATAGCGTGGAGAAGAGGAATGATGCCATTTTCACTGATCCTTCTCTGAAGCTCAAAGCAACATATGCAAGAGTGGCTATCAAGGGCAGTACCCAGCCCCCTCCGGGACCCCATGTATAACATTCACAGAATCCTGATTTTATATTATTACCCTGATGGATGGCTAATTCAGTTTCTCAGGGTGGAGGTAAGGGCCAGTCCAACCATATCTATGAATTTATGGGAATGTATTTTCCCCACATTACACATTGCCATCAATAGTAATGGGAATGGCTTGGTTTTATCTATTATGGATGGCATTGACACAGAATGGCGGGCAAAGAGTATGACTTTGGGATTCAGTGGCACATTACAACAGATCAAAACAGAAGATGGGGACCACCAGTAAAAAAAGGGATATGTCCCCCTCACCAACTGCATTGTGCTAAAATATTAATCAGGTGCTCTGATGGTGTGCTAAGCTCTGTGTTGTCATTGTTGGCTGACCCTGTCCTACACAGGTTGAGGAGGCGAGATATGCGAATTTTAAAGTTTTCAGTGTAGTCATTTGTATTTGGTATTCTGTACAGCATGCAGTGCAGAGAAGCATCTGCCTGACACCCATCAATATATACATTTGAGGGACTGTATAATAAAGTGTTGCGCGCATACAAAAGTGATGTGGGATTTGGTGGCAGAAAAGCATTGCAAAAGTACCAAATGACGTATTTTTGCATGCTTAAAATAGGACTGAAAACCTACGCTTGCCTGGTCAATGCGCACTGCTTCCTTAAAGCCAAAATACACTGGAATGCCACGGCAAGCTTGGTTTATTCATGCCGTGCCAAGTCTTCCCAGCATACTTTGCTTCGGTAGTTGGCACAGGGATGTGAGTGGGTTCAGTACAGACATGGGTTCACCCCTGGGCAAGGCAGTAGGTTCCTGTGGATTAATAAATCATCACCTTAAGGAATCCCCCATTACAAGGTGGGTCTTGGAGTTTTAATCCATGCGTAACACCACATCAAGCCTTGTTAGCGATATAAATTTACCTGTATAGAAAAATAAGTCCTTGCTAAATCTAGGTCACCAACAAATGCCCTGTTGAATCCCTTGCTTTGCTAAACGCTTTTTGTCATACATAATGGACCATTGCATAAGCCTTATAAATAGATTCTCTCTATTATACTGCTATATTATTTTGGTTGAAAAACGATTTACTTTCTTATTTGATTCCTTTTCGGAATGCATTTTGCTGAATTTAAATAATGTGAATGCAACACATTTTAAATCACCTTTCATCAGCTGAGGGCCTCTACTTTGTCAAGTAATAGTTGTTCTGACATACTGTAGCTGTGCTCGTGCAGCGATGATGAAACTCCGGCAAGACCTAGAGGAAGCAGAACTGCTCTGTCTACGGATGTGTTCTCTTCAAATGAATAATGCAGTGTAGATCCTCTTACTGATTTATTCTTTTATTTATTTAAATTTAGATGGTTGGTTATTTATTTAGTTATTTTGCTGAGAGAGTGAACTAGTTGGCACAGTTTGCAAATGATATGGATTGATAACTGGTGATTTGTAGCTCAGTAAGAAACATGCAGGTATCTTTTATCGTGCATGAGGTGAAGAGATTTCTGTAATCTTTGATGCTACAAAGACTTAACCATCAGGTAAGAGGTGACATTTTCAACTGCCTGCCTTCCCGAATTGTCTCTAGTATCTCTCCCCTGTTAAATGGCTCCTGTTTCTCATGGGAATATTCGTCCGCGTGCCTCAGCTGTGGATGTGGGTGGATGATACTGTGCCACATGAGATGCCTGCCTCATATGTCAAGGAGATAAGAGAGGACAAAAGTCACAATAAAGGTGAAAAGGCTCAGAGACCATTACTTGCTAAGCCACACAAGATGACCTAGTGGAGGGAAAAAGCATTCAAAGAGAGATTTTCAATCTGGAAAGAATCATGTTCTCACTAAATCATATGATGTGCCACTCGCTTAAGGTTGAGCTTTAATGCATTTATATCCTGTGACTGTAGACATGCAGCACTATGGAGCCTTAAATCAGTGTGCTTTTTATTTCCCCAGTACATTTAGTGATGGCATGTAAACCTTATGCCGGAACAACTTTGGTGCAAACTTGATGTTCACTTGTTGAAGACAGTAAATAGGCTCTCCTCCAGTTTTATGGCAGAGATGGCTATTTGTAAAATTCTTTATCTTAAAACTTCAACTGCTGTCACATCGCAAATCGTCAGCTGTCATCACTTCACATCATGCGATAGCACGGTCCCAGATCAATGCACGTCAGTAATTGTAGTGCAGGCACACTTTCGGTTCTTTACTTGTGTCAAAATATGTAACAAACCTCAGCGACAGCTGCCTGGGCACTTTAAAGTGGCATGGATATAACCTGTCAAAGCGGGAGAAAAGATTGTTTGTCTTGTCTTTGCTTCCAACTGGAATGGTCCAGATTTCCAAAGAAGAGTGAGGTAATTGTGTCGTTTTGGAAGTGATAGTGGTGTTTACATTTTCCATTCAAGCCCTGTGCTGAATGACTGAGACAGCTGTCTATAACTCCTGACCAAAGGCAAAGGCATGTTTTTCTCCATATATTTTGTTCCTTCGTCCTTGTGCCAGCATATGTCTCAAAAGGTCATCTGTACACTGGATGCTTAAAGGGCCAGTGTGTCGCATTTCGGGGGATCTATTAGCAGATATGTAATATAATATTAATAACGACGTTTTCATTAGTGTATTTGCACCTGAAACTAAGATTCGTTGTGTTTTCGTTAGATAAGAATGAGTCCTTCATATCTACAAAGTGAGCTGGTCCTCTTCATGGAGTCCGCTGTGTTTTTGGTGGCGGAACTTTCCGGTTGATGAACTCGCTGGACCAATTGTCCTTCCTGTAATCCAGCTCTGGGTTTTTTGCAGGTTTTGCCTTATGGGTACACCACCTCGGCCTCCTCTACCAAGAAAGGCTGTGGGCAATACTCGCTGAATAACGTCACTATCATGTCCAACGCGTTTTTTGCCTTGGGCAGGTCTTCAGCTGTGCACTCTTCTTCATCTTCTTTTGGCTTTAGGGTGATTTTTGAATGGCCACCATTGGTGATAGGAGGAATGGACATTGGTATTCAATTGAATATAACCACACCACTCGATACCACTAAATCCATTTGACCCCTATTCCCTTCAGACTAGTGGTCAAATGTTGTCTTTCACACCAGGGAACAACTATATCATATTTTACTTGTGCCATTTTCTCTACTACCAAACTTGTTGGTCGATTTCTCTCTGCACAAAGCGCATGTGCGCAGGCGCAGTATCCTACTGGTATTCTCTAGATGGCATAATGCAGGTCAAAACATTAGTGTCAGATTGGATACAATAACATTCATCTACTTTAAAACTAAGTCTATGTATCCTCGCTACACAATAGCGTTTGTCATTTAACCTAATTTGGTTTGAAAAAGGATGCTGTTCTCTGAAAACCAAATGCCTGCCGTAACTGGAATGTAGCTGCCTCTCCTCTACAGGGCCCAGCTAATGTTGTTTTGAGATAATTGAGCCACCGCAGTATATATAATATTCATATTACATCTGATGCACTTGGCTCAGGTCCGTTTGGATCAGTCTGTGTGTTTGTCTGCAGGGACCAAGGCAGGCAGTGACAGTGATAGGGAAAGAGATATTGTTCGGCGTGTTGGGACTGGGACATTTGGCAGCGGTTTCCTGCTCCATAGGTGGAGGCAGACATGAACAGCGATGCAACTGTAACAGACTGTTGACCTCTACCAGAGCACCTGCAGGGTGAGATTATTAAGTAACAAGTCCCTGGTGAGAATACCAGCCTTCCTGTCAGAAGTTCTCCGTGGGAGGCTTTCGCTGATTCGGGTGATACAGTAAATGCATGAATTTACAGCAGCTATTTGACTGGAGCCATGCTATTTGTTGTCCAGCTCAGTACACAGCTGTAATGATATGGTAAATTCATTTCTCCCAACGGCTTTCAGTCAGATTTGATCTGATATGCCCGCTGATCTGTTTTGTATCCTAAATACAAGCATTCATGTATTGTACATTGAAGATAAAGAAATTATAAATCATGGCTAAATGCAAATGTTCTGTACATTTGCATTTTTCTGCAAGGAATGTGTCACCTTGACACATTTGGCATTATCTTTGATTTATTTTGTCGTACATTTTCGAAATCAATTTAAGAAAAATTTAAATACAGTACATCCCATAAATACACATTTACATTGATGTCAAATTCAGCGTGACTCAATTGAACACATACATATGCACACATAGCACCCATAAAACCATATGTGTAACCATTGAGACACAGTTGGGGACCATATTGATGGTCTGTGTCTTTAAAGCGGTGTTTAACTACAGTAGCGTGATGTAGGTATGTAGTTACAGTATTGGCCCGACCCGCTGAAGCTCAATGGCAGAGTAACACAGAGAGAAGAATTTACAGGTCAGCAGGGCTCACAGCTGAGATTTAATGGCAAGATTTACACCCTGTGCGATTTTTACAAGCAGGGGGAGGATTCGTTAACCCTTCGTCGAACAAAATGCAATAGGTTATTCTTCTCCCTCCCTGTCCAGATTCATGTGGAGGAAATCCAGAGAGCCACGCTTTTTTGACACCTGTATTACACCAGGAGGTAGCACGTTTGCCCAGTGCACAAGGCAATTAATCTTGTCAATGTCAAGTGCATTGGGACAGAGGATGAAACAAAGATTTGACCTGATTGCCTATGAAAAGGTCTCCCATTTGGGCCCAGTTGGGAATATGGAGGGTTACAGGGGGAAGCGTTTGGCACATGCAAGGACAGATGCACAAAGCTTTGATTTATCCGTCTGAATCTCATCTTTCCCAGAGAGCCTCAGTATGGCCACGTCCATGGGTGTCCAGAATAAACACACATCAATTGGCCAATTAATTACAGGGATGAATACAGGGGGCAAGACTTTGAGGGGGCCACTTTGATTGCACATTGTTCACTGGCCTTTATAGTCACTGCGTGTGTGTGTGTGTGTGTGTGTGTGTGTCTGTGAGTTGATGTGTGTATGTATTCGTGAAAAGGCTGATGTTCAACAAGGGGTAATGTAGGTCAACACATCCTCTGAGCATTAGATAGGCTTGCTATAGTTGGCCAGGGCACGGCTCTCGTTCACACATCTACAACCTCGCGGCTTCCTCAGGAGACAGAGCTGCACCGCACAACAGGGACACTGCAAGCGATATGCCCGTCCTTGCTGCTCCAGTGTCAGAATTCATGAAGGCCTGGCATGGCCTTGGCCTGTGTCTTAATACCATGCCAACATTTTCAAATGTCTGCCAGATCATAGCAACACTAATGGAGTGTCGTGTGTCAAAGGGGGTCGACTGAACTGAATCAACTCGACTCATTTGAGGTGTGTCTGTGTACAAGAGGTGACTGGCCCCTGTGAGTGTTCTAGGTATCACCGTCCACACCACGGCTTCAGTCATCCAAACAATGGGATTTGTCTGGCTCCAAACAGTCTAGTAATATACAAAGACACTCTCCTGGCAGTTTAGGTCAGTTTGAGGAGGAGGAGACAGCGGTTGAGAAATGCTGTGAATGTAAATACCTTTTAAAAGGGCATTTTGGATCTCCGGGATGCTTGGATGATTGAAGCATGCCCCGAGTAAGCTCCCTCTATGTCTGCTATTTCTTTGGCCAAGGGGAGGGAGGGGGAGGGGGGGGGGGGGGGTGCTAAGAGCGCAGGGGGGAGGGAGGCTGGATGGGGAGGAGATGAAGCCCTGAACACTGCAGAACACGGAGGCGCGGTAGTGGGAGGCTGCATCACCGTTACAGCCCGCCATCCATATTTTGGATTCTTCACACTCTCATCCTGCCCGCAACCAATTTAGATACATTCATCTGTGTCCACTTTAATGGCATGCCAGGAAGCAGCGCATTTACAGTGGCCTGATACTATAGATGGTTATGTGTGGGACCTTAGTGTAATCTGTTATGCGTGGTGAGTGATATGAAGCATAAGACTCGCCGAGGGCTACAGTACCCGGAGTGAGCGCCTTGTGGATCTTTGCACAGTGTATTCTCTCTGACCTCAAATATTTGGTTTGTAAAATGAACCAGGGTTTATTCAACGGAGACTTTTCAGCCTCTCCTATTCACTTGTTGGATAATGCATTCAGTATCTGTAAACATAGGACGGGAGCAGTCTGCTCCGGATGAATAATACGGCCAAAAGTCCAGATGAGACTGTGAAATTTGTAAGAGCCAAGACTAATAACAGCATCCATTAGGGGATGAGAACATCCGAGTGGCAGCGTCTGCCTTGTGAGGAGCCAACGCGATGCAGGCACCCGACTAGCATGGAAACGCTGCACAGACATTCAGCTGATAGGTGGGGATTGAACTCATAGTTGAATATAGATTCATCATCTTCACCGCATAAAAATGTAAATTCAGATCATCAGCCCTTTCCTCTCCTTAGGAGTTGTTAAAATCAATGAGCTCTTAAAACTCAGACGTGGTAGAGACGTGGCTGTGGGTAAAGAGCTGTTCTGAGGGTCCCTTGGGACTGCCTTGGCTTAGTTTCCACAGACATCCCCTGTCTGCATTTCCTGTGTTTGCCTTTGACTGTAGTGTTTGCATACTGTGTGGCGCTGAGGGTTTTGGTGTTTGCTGAAGTAGCTCTATAATGGTTATTTTACCCAATGATAGGCTGCGTTCTATGACAGCGTACCCTTGTGATGCCACCTGTGTCCCCTTGTGTTGTGTGCCCGTTGAAAAGAGTCATAATGCGGTGTGAAAATGATTGTCCCTTTTCTCCCTCTCTCATACAGCTTCTTGCTCTTGTCTATTTCCTTCTTCTCTCGTCGTTGTAAGCCCTCTACAGAAAAATCTCCTTTACGGTGCTCAGTGCCTAATTGCCAGATTGCCTAATTAGGGATGTTACCCAACACACATCATACATTCATCCATTGAGGACGTCTATCCTCTCTCTCATAGAGAGCTTACAGCCTCCTCATTGGCTCTGTCCCCCCACCGTGTGCAATGTTTGTGATGAAGCTAGTTTGCCATCTAGTGGCACATGTACAAATCACCGTCACGTGGGATCTGCGATTGAGTCTCTGTGAGGAAAGCCTTCATCGAAAGCTTTAGCCAATAGCCTATATGTGCGATCTTGGCCAGCTGAGCTGTGTCTTAAGTCGGCTGCAGTGTCAGCCATCTCTTTATACGTCCCTGAATATTTAGATGGCTGGAAGTTAAAGAGAGCATTGTGTGCCAGTCAGAATGGTGAAAATGCTAAGCTGCATTTGAGCTCCTGCCAGGCAGCTGTCGGCTTTGCCGTTCTCTTCCTGCCCCCAGCCGCTCCTCTTAACCCTCAGTAAACAACTGGAACAAATCCTATTTTATTGAGGCTTTTACCAAGTGCAAGGGATCTTTGCAAGCTCCAGTGCCCAGGCATTTTCTGAGCTTGTGCAGTGTCCTAAGATGGCATCCAGGGAGTCAGAACTAGGGAATTTGCACTGTCTGTCTCTAATTGGATCCTTATTCTGAAGCAGGTGAGGCTGCGGTCTCTACAGTGTGTTTTGCGACATTTCAAGCACGCAGTATAATCAATATTTACCTCAGAAGCGTTGATAGCTGCTTTGACAAAGTGAAAAGGGCTTTAGTGAGAATTCTGTCAACTGTAGCAGATTGAGCTGCATAGTTGGTGTGAATACTCTGAATATTTGTCCCCTTCTCCAACTGGTACTCAGCTGAAATCTTAAAGCTTACGCCCAGAAGCAGCTGGGCTGATGTAGTGTACGTGTGAGGAAATATTATTAATGTCGGTGAAGCTGAGAATGCATATTAGAGAGCTCTGTTCTCATAAAATAAAGAATCACAATGAACAAGACTGTAGATTATTTTATGGCAATTTGCCATTTATTTGAGGGGGGGGTGGGGGTAATTTTCCTTTTAAGAAACTGTGAAACTGGAATGTATGTAATGTTTATATGAATTGACAATTAGACACATACAGTACTGTAGTTGAGCTTAACGTGGTGAAAGCTTTAAAAGGTCGCTGCAGACATCTTGGTATTTCAGAGATTCTTCGTGCATACTCGATGCTGTTTTTCCCTAGTCTTGCTGATTCTTATGGTTCATGGTGCACATTTTTAAAAATGAGAAATCTGAAAATATTTGCAAGGGGGGAGGGATGACATTTCAGAATTAATTGCAGAATAAATTAGCTTTAGCTGGCAGCGTGAGTAATTGTATGTATCTTGTCTTGAATCTGGACACAATGAGTGTTCCTGAGGGACTCCAGGTTTGACCGTAGAAATGAGGGGATGAAAGTGCATCTGGTTTGGACTTTTTCCGTCCAGTTTCTTTTCTCCTATCTTTCACAGTGCCGGCGAGCAGACAAGCTTTTACACTTGGGAATAAATATTGTGACAGGCTGTGTTGTGGCAAACTTTCTCTGTGTATGTGTGTGCACATTTGTCTGTTTGTGTTTGTGTCTTCTTTGGGTGTGAATACACAAGTTCACACTTCTGGATGTCCATGTGTGTTTTTTTTGGACGGTCTAAATCGTCCTTTTGGAACATCTGTGTGGAAGAGTAGTTTTTTTTTTGTCTTTGGCCCCCTCGCCCCAAGTGCAGCTTGCACACAAACAACAACAACAGAAATCTCCACACCATCTACTCTTTGTTTGTTAAATGGCATGAGGACATTGTGAGGAGAGTGTATTATCTTCACTGTACATATTTGTTTACCAAGCAAATACAGCTGCTGCTCATAAGCTACGTAGTCGGTTCCACTTTAACACAGTACAGCAGTTAGACAAAAGGCTCAGGTGGCCTGACCACATGTCCCTAGAGGGAGACGGCACTCAGCTCAGGCAGAAAGAGTGAGAGTGGCATGTGTGTTTTTTCAGTCAAGAAAAGGTCATCTCTCCTATGAGCCACACAACATTGCAGACCAACATGGCTTTGGTAATGTCAGATAGTTTTCCCTTCAGGACATTAAACTTCTCCGTCACACGTAAGACTGGCAGAGGAAAGAAAAGCAGCACGCCGTATAAGATTTCTAACGATTAGTCGGTCAAGGTGTTTGTGTCGAACCAGGCAATATTTGGTCAAAAGTGTTCAAAGTAAACGGTTTTGGTGGTAGATGAATAAGTGGTTATGTACAATGTGTGACTTATTAATGGGAACAACAGTTTCTCCTAAACTTCCAAGCCTTTCTAAAATGGTCATATTGTGGCTCCTACAAATACAATTTTGATGTCAAAAGTAAAAATTGATTTCTAATTTAGGAAATAGAGATTTTCACTTTTGGGAGAATTTGCCTTTTATCTTTACACAGAGGGGCAAATTATCAAAAATCAAAGATGAGGTATTGTGTTTGAAAGAAGATAAGACCGTAAATGTTGAAATCAGTTCAAATTGATTTACCCACTGATAGCTGACCCTGCATATGAAAGAAGAAGCATCATAATCCTTCTATGCTGTGTGTCGGGTTTGAGTTGGGTCCTGTGGTGTTCATCTCAGGAGGCTCCTCCAGTTTATCTACTGACCCCTCTTGACAGAGGCATTTCGTCAGGTGGATTATGTGTCTTTTTGATGGTATATCTGCTTTATTGCTAAGAATGCAACACCTTCTGGCCTCTCCATTTTACGCCACTGTGTTATCCCGGTACGGGTAGTCAGACAGGGAATGTCTCAGAGAACATGTTGACATTTGGGATAAGGATTATGGAGTTATCATAAACGAGTGCCTCTGCTGTGTGTCACTGTCGCTGTTGACTTTGCTCTCTCCGATTGGGGCTTGTGTTGCAGCACTGAGCCGGGGCCACATGTCTGCGCTTTCCTTCTACACTTTACAACTCATAGCAGAGTTGAAGCCGGTTCGGGGGCTGGGATCCATGTGGATTAAGTCGGGAAGTTACAAAGACGCTATCAATCTACCGAGGCCTCCTTCTTACCACAGCTCAAACGTACACTCACTCTATAGCTTTACTGGCACCATTATTGAATTAGTAGTTAATGTGGAGTGCTTTTCACACTTCTGCTATGCGGTTTGCAGGGTTTTAGAGTGGAACAGATAAATAGTGCTTGTGAATATGTGTTAGTTCTTGCCTGCCCATCTTTCGTTTACTGAAGAAGCCGGTTCATCTTTCACTCCGACTCTCTCTCCTCTCCTCCTCCATCCCTTCATGTTTCTCCATCTTCTTCCCTCCCTCTCATCCCTCATTTCCTTCCCTGCCTTCCTCTATCTCTCCCTCCCTCTAATCTACTGCAATGACCTGAAGGAGGGCTTCACACTGCAGCGCTCAAATAATAATCAAGCACTAGGATGTTGTCAAATTTATAGGACACTAAGCGTTGCATAGCAACAGAGATTGCCGGGGTGATCCAACAGGCGCTGGAAGTTGGGTGAGGGAGGAACAGGGCGAGTGACAGGAGACAGGAGAAGGAAGGAGAGATGACAAGAAAAACAGGAAAGAGGGATGAGATGAGAGTAATAGAGTTATGACATTATAAAGGGAGAGATGCATGAGATGAAAAGGAAATGAAAACGTTTCACACACACTGCTGGCTGGTGTTGTGTGCTTGCCACTCGGTTAAAATGTAAGTTATATCCTAGTTATCATCATTTTGACATATCCTGCCTCGTGATACAGAGGTTGTGTTAAGTTTAAAAGTCTCTTGAATTTAGCAGAGCAGAATTAATGATCCAACTCCAACTGCAAGCTGCTCTCTTGCTCTCGCTAGACTGTTTTTCACTTTGTCTTATGTTTCTTTCTATCTTTTTTGAAGTTGAAATCATCAGTTTGAGTTTGCTGTTCATCCTTGTTGCCTAGAGACTGCTTTGGACTGCAGTTTACCTCTGACATTTTTCTTCTGGTGTTGCGTCTGCCTTCTTCACCACAAACATTGTAAAAAAAAAGAACAAAAACAATGAGACAGAACTACAATGAAGCTTTGTATCCAGGTATACAACTCGTGGAATTTTCTTGAACTTTTTGAAAATTAGCAGTTTTGGTAAACTAGAAAACAACCATCAACATCATTTGAATGCTTTCATTTGGACAATAATATACTGAATTATTAATTTTTTGAACAGTTGATGCAAATGTGTCGCCTTAACTTTGGGTATCCTTCAGAAAAGCATGATTAATTGTAAAAGCGAAAAATATCATGTGATGTTTTTTTTTTCATGTTTCTAAAATGAAGGCAAGTAGATGTTGACACTGTTAACACTCAAATACGACTACCTGGTATCAAAGATATTTTTATGCCGGAGGCATTGTGTTTTTGGGTTGTCTGTCCGTCCGTCTCTCCGTCCAGTCCATTCTGGTGAACATAAGTAATATCCCAGGAACGCCTGGAGAGAATTTCAAATGTGGCACAAACCTCCACAGACATGTATGTAAACTGCAACACGACTGGTTCGTGGAGGAATACAACCCTAAGATCGTAATTGTAGTTTTAGCTTGTGCCAATAAGCACATATTGTTCTCTGCAATGACCACATGTTTGTGGTCATTGCACACTGTTCTACTGTTTACAGTAACAGAAGAAAAAGATCTGTTACATGACTGAACATGATTATAAAATGACCTCAATTCCAAATGTCAGAGTATCCTTTTAGATACACTTTTACAAAAGTCTAGGAGGTCCAAGCATGACATTTAGACTTGATCAAATCATTGAAACG
The DNA here is from genome assembly GCA_032191485.1 of Leptoclinus maculatus. NCBI lineage: Eukaryota > Metazoa > Chordata > Actinopteri > Perciformes > Stichaeidae > Leptoclinus > Leptoclinus maculatus. The sequence continues at coordinate 11,767,049 of JAVDOI010000016.1, forward strand.
GCATCAACACAGAATTCAACTTAAAACCCTGAGTTAATGCTGCGAAACACCTCACGCACTAAAGGCTGCACCGTTTGATCTGTTACTGTAGCATTTGGGTGCTCATGGGCACTACGGTGGTTGCTGGCATCTTGATTATCTGAGTATTGCAGAGCCAGTATGTCCCTACAGAGGCAGCTATCTCACCGTGTCACTGGCAGGTGTTTTAGTTTGGAGAGTCAACTGAGTGCAAACGGTGATGACAGCTGTGCTCTGGACAAATTATTTCTTGTCACTGTGCACAGACTTGCTGAGGATGGCGTACTAACCAGAGGTCGTCTGTACACAGAAGTGTCAGTCTCACCCCAATGTCACCTGGTGTTGTCTTTTTAATGGATTGCTTTGTAGTGAAAATGAGTGAGCTGTTGGTGTTTATAGATATCACATGAATATCTTTTCAACCAAGTTAATCTACATTCAGCTAACTCAGCTACACATGTACCGAGAACGCCCCGTTTATTTTAAACACTGTCGTCAAAGGGCCACGTGACATTTTGGTAAGCAAATTTGCAAATAGGCTACCAGTTCACCGGTCAACACTAAAGGAAAAGAAAATGTTTTTAACCAATGAAATTACACATAAAATGGTACGCTTCCTGTTATTGTTTTCGAACGGTGTTCACACCTGAAATGAACCGCTCCAGATATTGTTGATCAGAAACCAACACTTCGAGGCCGACCAGAAAGTGGTTGTTTGTCCGGCGTTCACACCAACACCAAGCCAAACGAACCGCACCAAAGGGGGTAAAAGCTCCAGAGTTTGGTTCAACCGGACTAAGTAAGGCTGGTTTAACGCACCATTAATATTAGAAACGCCTCTTAGGACAATGAAATACAATTCAGCAGCACCACAACAAAAAGTGCCCCTAAATGGCCACAGAGTTGAATCAACACCTCTCTACATCAGTTTCAACAAAAACTGAATATTATGATCACCATAAAATGTACTTCATAGCAGGGCCGTTGAATTACAATGCATTAGTTTTAGGTAGGTGTACCTAGTAAACTGGTAATTGAATATAAATCCAATGTGACTCATATGTCCTAAAGGCAGTAATTCAAGATTAAACTAAAACGTAAGTATGTCTTTTTGTGAGCCGAATGTACCAAAGAAAGAAAGGAAATCTTTACCAAATGGGGAAATAAAGTCATAAACTAAATTGATTCGTTGAGAACTGAGATAGCGTAACGCTGTTTATTTTGCTGATGATATGCAAATAAGTGGACGCAAAAATTAATTTGGCGTTAAAAGAGGTTTCAGGGTAAATGTGGAGAAATAATTTAGAAAACTGCATAATTCATGACCTGTTTGGAATAATAGCAAATTAAATATTCATTAGCTAAATTACTTACCTATGTAATCTGCTTTTGTTGTTGAGTTCAGGGGAGAAAGGGCAGCAGAGGGGGCGATAAGGCTAGAGAGCACAGTCTGAACTTTATGCAAATGTAGCAACGATTCAATGTCAGCCTTTTCATTCACAGTGAAAGAGAAAAAAGTAACACGGTCCACCCTCACCAAAAACAGCGTCTTTGTAGACCTTCTTACACAAAAGTGATGTGTTTGGAATCTGCACGAGCACTGACTGATTACTTTGGCTCTTTTCCTGTCACAAAGCTAACCCACCCCAATTACATTTACAGATTCTGTTCAAACGCCATATAATGTTAGCCATTTGAAGCAAAGGATTTTAAGGTTTAAAGGTGCTGTTTCTGCACCTCAGCGCAGTTCCAGCTCTTCTCTCGGTGGCACTCATTCATGCACACATTAAAGCACATGTTTCCTCAAAGCCACATTAACACAGATGATCAAAAGGCGCTGGCCAAACCTTTGTTGCCACATCAAACAGCATGAACAGAGGAAAGCCTGCAATTCCCATAAGGAGGCACACACTGATTCCACTGTGTCATTATTAGGGTTAATATTTACTCTACTACACCTTGGCTTCTCCAGCTTTCCATTATTCCTGTAATCTGTGGACTACAAACAGAAACACAAACAGCATGTAAGCATGAGCGCACATACAAACAGATGATTAAAAGCAATCGCTCTCAGTGTTCCTTGCTTTGTTTTTTTTTTTGCAGGCAAACGTACACGTCAAATTCGACCCAGTTAATCAAAGTCTGCATACATGGAGTTTCAGAAGGAAAGATTCGGGGGCGTTGCTTTGTGATTCTCTATTTTTTTTCTCAGCCGCCAGTGATCCGTCCTCCTCCACAGAACTAACTAACTCGGTGGAGGAGAGAAGTGTTTTTATGCTAACCACTCTGACACGTACAGTAGGAGAGAGATACAATGTTTCAATATTGCAATTTGTCAGATGATGAAACTCCTATTAGCAGGAGGAAATCATGTGTAGCCATAATACAGATATCTGCATTGTCTCATACTTCTGCCGTTGATTACACTGTTGTACAGTGAAATGATACTGGCCAGAGTATTACCATCTCTTAATTGAGTTGATTTTACATCCGTCTTGTGTGTGTGAAAGCCAGCTAATTCCAGGGATTCCTTATAACACAGGGCCAGTGATGCTCTGCCAGTTTATAGGATAGCTGTAAGGATATCCACAGAGCTTTATCCTCTCTTCTCACAAGGACATAAACCCTCTTAATGTACATTATACCAACTTTGGTTTTGGTTCGGATCGCATTACATCTCATTACGATGTCGGCTTTTCAAGCCTCGCCGACTTTCAAGCGCGAAGGCCTTTTTGCAATTCACAAGTTGTCAAAAAGGAAGCGCCTTCGAAAAACAAGCAGAAATGGTTGAAAATGGTCGCTTCCTTCTGACCTCGTTTTGCATTGCTGGACAGCACTGGCTGGCTTGGCCTGTTTTGCGGCTTTATCTGCTCCTCGGGTTGATTGATGCACTGAGGGACTCGCACAGCTGGAAAGGAGGCAGTAAACCAGAGGAGGGAACAAAGACTAGTGGGCTGCACGGGGTGCAGCAATTAAGCTGTTTTCTTGTTGTTAATTAAAAGCAAATTAGAGACTGTGAGTTGCTGTCTAGCCTTAATTGCTGGCAGCATGTATGCCCAACCACACCTGTTGTTTTATCTCCACTCACTCATCTTAAATCTTTTTCTTTTTTCTTCTTCCTTAGGGACGGAGAGGAAAGACTGGGGAGCCTGGACTCAGAGGCCTGCCTGTAAATGATATCCAGTAACACAGACACATACATACAATTTTTCTTTTTGATTTAAGGAAAAAAGATGAATAAACCACTATATAAAAAACAACTAGACATACAATATATAATTCCCCCTGAGATTACCAGTGTCTATTTCAGTTGAGACATATGGCCAAAAGTTGCAAAGTGATCATAATTATAAAGGCATATTAAAGCAAACAGTCAATCAGCACAACAGACATGCAGTACAAAATCCAGCTTTAAAAGGAGGAATTACACTCTCCCTAGCGAAACATCTCTGTAAACGTTGTGCATTAATTCCATGCTTAGGCTGTATTGATCTGTTCAAAATCCTCTCCCATACTGCTGCAAGCAGGCTATATTAATAGCACAAAACCACAAGGGTTATATTAAGGTAGCTCTTGAGAATGCTTATATTGATGAGCATGACAAGTCTGCCTTAAAGGCCCGTTGACTGCTTGAATTATGGTGTTTTCCTCAGGTGTCCAAAGCAATCCCAGACACTGTTTGTGTGTTTGTGTAGTGACCCACAAAGCAAAGGGCACAAACACCACGATGTGTTCAAGGAGACAGCGTGTCAGACCCTTAACTGCTCTGATGTCAGGACAAAAAGGAGCATTAAGGCATCATGTAGCTCCGTAGCTTTGGGTGTCCAATTATTTTCATGCACTATCGCCCTAATTACACTCTTGATCAGGGTTTGTCGTACTTTATATCATCCAGAAACACAGAAAGGTTCTGTTCTGCTTCTATCACCGTTATGCTCAATAGATTCAATTATCTTGAGTAAAATTTTAGCTACTCACTGTTAAACCTCTTCTGCATGACTGAATGTATCCCCCGCCTCCTTAATAACTCATAAAGTTGTAGGACAAAAGAAAGACACGACGGAGAAGGTGTGACATTTGTAAATGGCAATGTCCTGATGATACCCTTAGCATGTGCCAGCTTTGCCTCCATCCCCTGGTATTGGCATTTTATGAGTCACCTGTTTTGCTGAGGTAGATCTCAGAGGCAAAATCATCTATTCAAAACACACACCGGGGCATCTCTCTTGTGCAGTGGCAGCAGGACGGTGCTTGCATTTGAGGGGGCAGCGGTTATTTTTAAGCCAAATTAGCATTGTGCGACAACAAGAGAGTCTGTGATAGGCATTCAACAGACACCGTTAAAGACAATATATAGACTGCTTTTGTGGCCAGCCATGTCTTCATGAGAGCTAACATTAGTGTAAAGGTTAGAAACTTGAACACAACAGGCCTTTGCTGTCAATTATGGTGTTTTTTTAAAAGTAAACACGACAGTTCAAATAAACGTCAGGAAAGCTTAGGGTGGTTAAAGAGCATTGTTTAGATATAAATCATCTTTTTGTGGCATGAAATCCTTCTATGCTTTCTCTGTGTGAAAAGACTGTGTCACTGCTTGCTCCTTCCAGGGTCCCCCAGGAACCCTGGAAGGAGCAAGTGTCAAGGTACCCCTCGAAACATTGTTCATCACAAAACAAAGTACTGACATATAGCATTTAAAGTAGATTTGAGCTGTCTCCCCGTTTGATAAACTGGCCCTTAACCGCACTTCCAGCAAGGGTGAATTGTCAAGATGACTGAGCAGTGTTCATTCTAGCAGTCCTCCAAAAAGGCGAGGAGTTCAATCATCTGCACTGTGTTGTCTGTATAAAGACGTACAGTGTGTAAGTAATTGTCCCAAGTCGTCCGCCGAGACAAGTCAGACGTATATGTGACCAGACATCTGTCCTTGACTGACATTTTTTTCTGTTTGCAGTCAGGAACGGATCTCCCTTGTCGGAAATGGCTCCTTTCAGTCAATTGTAGCCTATCTACTGTGCAAGTTAAATAGCTGTTCCCACCTTGCACCTCCTGCAGCGCAGCACAGCATGACTCAGTGCTCACACCCCAAACAGACAGATGGCCATTACGTACAGTGCTTTTGCAAAAAAAAAGGGTCTGCAATCATTTTCATGAAGCCCAGGGGTGCTGTAGCTCACTAGAGGCTCATGAGATACGCGGTGTGAAAAAAAACGTGCAGACATGGACCTCTACCAGGCCTCCTACTGTCTTTGTTGCTACCCGCTTCCTTCACAAACCCAACCTTACCCCCTCAGCCCCCACCACCAACCCACCGGGCCTCCAGTGGCCCACTTGTGATCATGCCGAGAGTGAAAGCTATTGTGTAGTTGGACAACCTCCCGACCGCAGCTGTTCATTTGATGTATAGGTGCGTCGTTTTGCTGGGTTTGTCAGCTCAGGCCGCAGAATTCCTCCTGCTCCCTCTGCCCAGAGGAAGGAGAAGTGTCAGACCGGCCAACCTTGAAAAAAGAAAGTTTCCTGCATGAGGACACACGTATTATACCTGAAAACAAATGGGATAGCCGTAGATATACCATAGGTGAAGGCAAAATGGATAGTGGTTTCATTTGGATGAGAAATAACATGATTTGACCATGCCCTAGTAAGTCATGCTTGAGAATAAAATGGCAAACAGAGATTACCTTGATTCACTTTTCATGAGTTTTCTGTAATTTGCTACTGAGTTGCAGTTTTATTATCTCGCTTGAATCAGTCTCATATCATAAAATGGGAGCTGTAAAATGCAAACCTTCAGTTGGCAGAGAGGAAAATAGCTCTGAGATTTTGGGTCCAGCACATGTTTTCATAGTTCTTTTTGATTTTCATCACCAGTGATGAAAATGCAGTAACAGTAACACATAATTATTGTTCAACATTGTGGGTTAAACTCTAACACAAGCTGTTAAAGAAAGCAAATCTATCGGCGTTCTGATTTCAGAATGATGAAAGGTAGAGTAACACCTGCAGGTGACAAAGCCTGCAGGAGACCAAAGCTACCCGTTTGAGATTAGATTAAGGCTCGCATTATGATTAAATAATATGATGAAAGCGTTCCTTTGACTCCTGCTGATGTTATGGAGAAACGCACCGCAAAGAATGCTTACATTCAATGTGCATGCCAGCCGTGCCCTTGCCACGAATCAGCCCTACCCTTACATTACAGATACATCTTCCGTTTGTCATTAAAAATGCATGCTTACTGTGGATGACAAGAAAACCTCTCTTGTCCCAGAGAATCATTTCACATTTGAATCCCTTAAAGCGAAAAGCATAGCCCCACATTTAAAGGAATTTACACAATCCAACATAATGAGGATGAGAAGCTAAATGGAATGGAAAGTAAGAGGTAACAGTAATAATTGAGCAGCATCAGAGATTCTCTCCCTGCCTCTCAGTGGCCACATCCTTGTGCATTTTTTAGCTTAGACAAAACAGACGCAAGTTAGACGAAACTGCAGCTCGCACGTAACATCTGTGTGAGCCCGGCCCCCTCTCACTCGCTCAGCAGAGTGTGAATGTTTTAAAGTGAAAAACTAAAAAGTCTGTGTGCCGGGAAGGCGGTGTTCTCATGAATCACATCTCCATAACGGTATCTCCCACTGACAGTCTCAAAACGGGCTCCGACAGAATGCTGCAGACATTGATGGAGAGACGGAGAGGGATGCAGACAGGCTAAATTACAGTTTGATGACTCGAGGTGCCTCAAAGTGAACATATTACCCACAGACTTCCACAGGTGGACCGTTTCACTGTCTCATTGTGTACATACAGTGATAATCTAGATAAATACGGGCCGTGCTGCAGTTAATCTCATTTGAAAGGTGTATTAACTTGTACCCCTCTGCCAATAAACTGACTTTGAATGATCTTCCATGGCGATCTTACAACAGAAATATTTAAACATATATAAGTCTGTGATTTACATTGACCAATGACTCAATGTGAAAACATTTTCTGTGTAAAGCATAGTATGTAGTTACTGTAAGACAGATACTGTACTGTATTGTGAGCAGCCTTTGTTAAGAAAAAGGCCTCTTGATTGATAGCAGGCCAACAATGAAAAAATTGATAATTATGTTAAGATTATGGTGGTAAAATCACGAGTTCCCATGTGGTTGATAAAGCTGAACAGAATTCAATTAGTACTCAAAGTCAATTTTGCCACTAGTCCGTCCTCCCCCCCCCCTAAAATATTAATAGAACAATCCATCTGTTCATACATCGCAGCAGTGTACTGACTTAATAACAGCTCATAATTTGGATGAGGAAACAGTGACTATAACTCATTAAATCAACGGTATCACAGCGGCTGCCGTTAGCGGGGGGAAGGCGCGGGGGAGGGGCTGCAACCGAATGGCAGATATTGTTTGTTAGAGTCAAGGCGCCGCTAAGGAGTGTGCAAATATGCTGCAACCTTTCTCAGATGTCTCTCCGTCTTCTCAGATTGCTAAACAGATGCTCCGTGATGTCGTAATCGCTGGAGCGTTCCCTACAAAATCTGTACACGTCATACCAAAAGAACTACAATCTCTGTTGAACAAGCTATATTTTCTTCTCTGTGTTTGGAAAATAACTAAATTATCACAACAAATAACCTTTGTTAAGCGGGCCCTGGGATGTGAAGCAATGCATTTCTGCTTCTCCAGATGCATTTGGTGAATTATTAGCCAAACATCTGCTATGTAACTAAAATGATTGCTGGTAATCAGAAGGTGGGAAATGCATACAAGTGTGATTCTGCTGATGCTTTAAGAATTTGACAATGTTCTAACACAAATCTTTTTTAATTACTCATTCGCTGTGTGTCTTGACCAAGGTTTCTGTTTACTTAGAGGACTCTCCACAAAACTGACAGGAAGAAATCCTATTAAAAATACTCTTAAGGACAGCTCACCAGCAGTCAGAAAGTGCCATCTATTGGCAGCCAGGGGAATGATTTGAACATGGAAATGTGCTGCAATGCAACAGGGGCTTGAGTTTATCATTATCCTGCTAGGCTTTCAACACCACAGCATCACAAAGTCACATAGTGTTCCCTTTTATTCCTACCGGTTTTATTGTGAGATGACACAATACTGGTTTTTCTGATTACGTCTGCCCTTGTCTAAGTTTCACTCTCTGAGCTTTCCATCTTTTTACCCTGCCTTTGCTGTCAGTCACTGTCAAACATCTACTCTGTTCATATACAGGTGGAGCGGGGTGAGTCTGCAGTCCCGTGGGGAAAAGGAGAGAAAGGAGACCCTGTAGGTATTTTTTTTCCGGCACTGACGTTTACAATGCCGTCATGTTACAGAGTCATTAACCAAGGCCTCCCTTCCACAGGGTCAGCCAAGTGCTGAAGTGGCCGGCGGGATGAAAGGACAAAAAGTAAGTCACATCAATGTCAAGTGTCATACAAGTTGATTCACTCAGTTTGTGGAAGAAGCAGATCAGAGGATCACAAAAGTCATTAGAATGTGTTGTATGGTCACCATGGATATATGTACCAAATTCCATGATAATCCATCCAATAGTTGTTGAGATAGTCCACTTAAGCCCAAAATGTCAAGCTCATGGTAGTGCTAGAGGAGAAAGTAATGGGATCACCAAAGTCAGTAGGACTCATCCTCTGGGAACCACGCATCTGTACAAAATCATAGGAGGTTTGATCTTCTGGACCCAAGTGATGGACCGAGTGACTTTACCTGACCTAACCTTACCTTTACGATGTCATGGTAGCCAAAAATGTTTAAATTAATAACATGAGAATATAGCATGGTAAATTGCACATGAGCTGTGCGACTTGTTTAATCAAACCCTTAAATCCTTAATGTTCCCAGGATTAAGGTATTATGCTCCAAACCTAGATTTTACACTTCCAAACCTTTTCTGTTATTAAAATTGCTCATTTGGAGGATTGTGTAGGCTTGGTACGGTACAGCATGTATTTACGGAGTGCTTTTTAGTTGTTAATGGTACTGTATATATGCAGATGTTGTGCTTTGTTCTTGCTTTGTTAAAAGCACACAAGTTATAGCTTGTAAATTATGAATGGAAGAGTAGAGGCTCCCAAATGCAATGCATCACAATTAAGAACTGTCTATGGTTCCCTGGAGCACCCAGTACGCCCATTAATATATACATGCATTCCATTGTTATCTACAGGATGCACATGCACCATTGAAGTATGCTCTTCTTCAGTGTTTTCGTTTTTTCTTTCCACTCATCTCATGGCTCTTTTTAGATCACTTGAGCAGGCCAGTATTTTCTATCTGAGGTCTGGTCATGTTATTGCCTCTTTTATTGTTGCTTTAAAATCCATTGATGTAGCTGTTTGAGGTCATCTGTGGCAATTTGCTTTCAAAAGTAGTTTCTCAAGTGTGATGTTTTTGCTGTGTATTTTTTTCTATTACTGTACCTGTTTCTGTCGCTGTCTTTCTCTCTGTCTCTCAAGTCTTTTAAATGTAGTGATTGATATTATGTTTCTGTTGTATTTTCAGGGTGACGTTGGTCCTCCTGGTCCCGTAAGTACAAAAAACCCACCTTACAGAGTACCGTTCATTGTCAATTGGTATGAGATTGTATTTATGCTGTGCAGTGTTTGCCTTTGCAGTGACATCTCCAACATGGGGACATGTCCTCTTGAGACCATTTTCCATTCTTTGACAAGCCTGCAGAATTGTTCAGTCTTTAGATATGTAGTTTTAACACAAACTTATTTTAAAAAATACAACAGTGGATCAGTGTTGATGAAGGGCATGAAACATGGACAGCCTTTTCAAGGCAGTTTGAGATTAGCTCTGTTGAATTTCTCCAAGGACAAGCTTCTTTTTTTTACAGGTAGTGAACTCACTGATAGTTGGCAACAAGCTCCCGGTGATTTTCTTTTTTCAATGTTCTCAGCACAAAATAGCCTGCACTGCATGCTGTGAACTGTGATTTCCTTTTCCTATCTAGTATTCAATTAACACATTTGCACTAGCCATCACCCACTGATGTCGTAATCTTTCACTTGGAGCAAAGAAACAATCTTTACAGTGTAAATTAATGGGGGCCATGCGGAACATGACCTGTTTATAATGTCCATAATTGTAAATTATAGTAAAAGGATTTTTTGTTGGAAGACACCACAGTAGTGCTGCTTTTAGTGGAGAAACGGATAAAAGCACAGAAACCCTGACGTCATGGTGGCTGTCTGATGCAAGCTGAAGGTGACACAGAGTGGGTGGTGCTGAGATGATAGAACTCATTGCTCCGATATTTCAAAGTCAGAAACACATTGTGACAAATCGGTAAAAAAGATCTGCGAGGGGGCAGAAATGACTCCAAAATAATGCTGCAACTATATGAGAATAAAAGTGTCAAATGAAAGCATGGCGTTGGAGTTCACAGAATTTGACATTTCGATGACTCTCCTAATGGGTTTTGTTTCTAAAGACTTGCTGCCTGTTAAGCCTCTCAAGGCTTTAGACACAAGTTCGGAAAACAAAGTTTGATTGCTTTCATTATTATTCTCACTGCTTGTTAGCAAGCGATTCATATGGAAATTTAACAACTTAATTACACAGAGAACAAATATCGCTCACCCTCCACTGGTTTCACTGTTCTGTCAAACCATCAACAAGTCTACTCCCTTAATGCGAATAGATATCAATAGAGGTGGCTGTAATGCCTTATCAAAACATTGAGGTCTTGCTTTGCAATTATTTTTGAATAGTTGTCTCTTTTCCCCAAATTCTAATTTAATTTCAACTAAGGAAGCAAGACAAATGTTCTATCAAAACGAAAAGTCAGTTGTGTTCATTGTTGTGCAATGAGGTATGGGCCACCCGAGATATAGGAGATGTATACAATACTATAGCACACTGCAGAGGGGAAAACATTAGTCACTTGATAAATGAGGCTGTTTGAATATTTAGTGCCAATCTCTGTCTATGCTCTGCTTTCCCGTGGCAGATAATTTTGGCAGTTAAGCATTGATTTCCCTTACACAGCAGAAGCAAGGGTTTGGATCATTACCCTCCCTTCATAAACCTTCTTGTGCCTCTGTTTATTAGTGACGGGGAGGAGCAGTGGGCTTAAAGGCATGCTCCCCCCCCCTTAAAGTGGCAAAACAGTTTTCAGCTCTGAGGCTGTCCTGTTTTTATTGCTGCCAGTGTTGCTTTGCAATAGAATTGTATAATCTATTAAACTGAAACAGGTTTTCCAAGTTATTTTAAAGAAAAGGTTGAATGTGGTATTTCACTTTTTCTTTAAAAAAAAAAATAAACCTGGCTGACATTTCTGATCTGGTCACATACTTGATGGAACTGAGACACCGTTCAGCATCTGAGGCAAAACAAAAAAATGACAGCAGCTGCTTTGGTGAGTGACTGCAGGTTGAAGGTTGACTGATTATGCAGACAATCCACCGGGGCTAACGGTGGATTCAGTACCTTACCGAAGGTTATTTTTATCGTTGCTTCTGAAGGAGGGCTTCGTGTCAAGTTTCTTTGTATAGCCCTATATCACAGTAACACTCTCAAAGGGCTCGCTGGCACACACTAGTCTGGAAACAATGACACCTGAACAGGTGGACATAGAAAAAAAGAAAAAAAACTAAAATGGAAAGAAAAAAAACAAGGGAAGAAACCAATGACCTCAAAAGAAGGCACATCCTTCCAAAATTGAAGTGCCATGGGGGCACCGACATTTTCCCCATCTTGATGTGTCTTTCAGTTCCAAGATTGCTTCTGTTGGCTCTTGCTTCTTTGCTCGTTATCCCCAAAACCACCCAAGACTGAACTGGTTATAACTGCATACAGGGGTGAAACATGTGGTTAACACAATACAAAGGGCCTAAGGACATTTAGATGTAACGAGTTCTGATTATTATAGATGGATAATTAGGTTTGCACTCTAGATTGCTTCGCAATCGTTGATTGCTTTTTATAACACACTGACATTGCCCTCGCTTTTACGCCAACATTAATTCTGCATCTCGAATCCAGATTGTATCTAGATGTGTCACCTGCTTTTATTATATAGATTCCAGTGTCAACAGAGAAATGTGACCATGAGCAGTCCAACTGAAACAATCTCTTTTATCTTCAGTGACTACACCGTCTCTCCCTGGTGTCTGGGGGCTTAAAAATATAATTGTGGCCATTCTTAGAACTGCAATTTAGAGACACATTTTATATTTTTAAAGTGGTGAAAATAAACATGCGACAACTGGAATGCATTTTTGTATACATTTGTGTTCAATGTGCTCTTTTCAGTCAGTAGTTTGGCCATTGCATAGCAATTAATCCTCAGTGTGTCCTGGGTGCATTTTCATCTGTATTTTGGTTTGATAAAGTGCTGTCAGATATTGTTATTAGAAGGTCTTCAATTTCATGTGTAACCTCTACAAAGAATAATATGAGGATCAAGTAACTCTGTAGAAACAATTGCTGCTTTGATTTGGGTATTAATGTGGACATTTCTTCTCTTCGCCCGTAGTAGTTTTCAGGCATCAGTCCACCTCCGCTGGTTGCTCTTGACCTTGCCCCTTTCATTTCATTTAGTTTTGTTGTAAGAAGCTCTGCACCATTTCTGGGATTCACTTAAGATTGAAAATAAATATAAAAACATTCTATCTAGATATGAATTTATTTTATATTTGCTAACTAAGAAAACATGTTTACTTCTATATTGCCTTTAAACACAATCAACAGCTGTCACTTGCAGTAATTGTGAGATCAGTGGAGACTGTTCAGGGAACACTGTGTCTTTTTCCCTACTTCTAGGTGATGACAGCTCATGGATTAAGGCAGCTCTCTGAAACTGTAAGCAGCTGTTTGTATCATAAAACTTGAAATGTTAGTGTGTGGTTGTCTGTCAATGTACACTTCAGTCAGATTCTGAAGTGGTCTGTTTTCTCTTATGTTGTAGGATGAAATGAAGGAGAAGGGAGAAAAGGGAGATGAGGTAAATATTTTCCCCTCATTATAACTATATTTCTCAGTAAAGACAATTTGATTATAAGAAACTCAGTATTAGTTTTCATTGCATCCACCATATGACACCACAGCGTGCGATCATGTTTCCACTTTTTATGTAACCTCAACAAAAGCAGTGTTGACATTTGATTCGGAAAGAATAACTGAACATCACCTGCTGTTCAGATGAGTTTGATGTCCTCCAGTTCACACCGGGCATTAGCATAGGTCCTGGGTGATCCGATCACAAGTAGACTGCTATAAGTACGCCAGTTCACACCTAGCATTAGAATGCGTCTCAACATGCGTCTCGAGTGACCCCTTCACTTGTGATTGGATCTCACTTCCCAGCTCTATATGCAAATACAGACATACATCATTTCTGTTTACGAAGACCAAAAGCATTGTTGTTTTTAACCGGCGGGAGGCAGTGATGCCCTTCCCGTGCCTTGTCTACTTCCGCTTACGCAGAACACGTCCGTTGAGTAGATGGTCCAAGGTGGCCCAGGACACATTCACGTACACACTAAACATTACACTGCTAAAAGAACGTGGCCATATGCTGCCCAATATACCTCTGTCCTCAGTTGGATGCATTCATACTTGCACTTACAGCTGTGCACTTGTGATCGGATCACTCAAGACGCATGTTAATACCAGGTGTGAACAGGGCCTTTGTGCACCACAGAGGTGGAACACAGAATAAATTGGCATGCGATTATTGTTGGGACTTCAAAACAACAGATGCATCTACTTGAAGCAAGCAGATTACAAAGCCACTGATGCAGCTTATTAACCTAACATCAAAAGATAGTACATTACATGTAGAGATATAAGAAGCTGCAAATGAAAGAGATTTACTGAATTGTAGCAGGCATCCAAACCAAACACTCAGCATACAACCACGATGAGTGTAAGTGGTATTAAGACAAGAGCATAAAAGGTTCTGTATGGTGTCTCAGGGGTATTTTTTTGAACTTACTGCTTCGATTTTATTCACATTCACAAAAGAAGCAAACTTGGCAAAGGAAACACTGTTCTTAACCTTCACACAATATGAAAGCTTACTTCATGAAGGTCCTTCAGGACATTTTTTCCAGCCTAACCCCAGTCATCAGAAGGTGACTTACATGACTATCTTCTTTATGCACTTCTTGACAAATGATGGTTGTCTCCTTTATGTTCTAAAGGGGGAGAGAGGAACTCAAGGACTGCAAGGCTTCGAGGTAACTTGTTGTAAGACTTAACACTTGCATTAGAAGTTCAGCATTGATGCCCACTGCCAACAAAATAGGGCTCCGAAGTCTTTTATACCCATTGAGTATTACTCTGTGTTGTGCAAAAAGCCATTTGTATTGTATGAAAAAAATAACTTTCTTTGCTATACAGTAAGTCCAGCACGACAACATTCCAGAGATCATACATATTGGTCTTTTTGGTGTTTTTGAGCCTCATATTTCGATAGCAACACACCTTAGCTCCTGTCCGTTGTCGACTTTTATGCCTCTACATTCTTTTCCATCTTGAATTCAGATGTTGTATTGTGACAAGCCTAATGTTTTCTTCCTCCATTTTCCTGCCTCCCCCATACCTCTCACTCATCCTATGTTGGTGCTGTAACAGGGAAGCATCGGGCCGCCAGGACTCAAGGGGGATCAAGGACCAGAGGTGAGTCTTTTGTATTTATCTCATGTCAGCTGTACCACTTACAGTAAGTCAAACGCAGGAAAAAAACCTGCTGAATATAAGCAACAGTGAGACGAAGGTTTCAAATTTCAAAGTTCAAAGTTGAAGTCATTAATACAACTTAAATTAAGAAAATAATTCCTGACACGTTTATCTTTTAATAGGATGATAAATGTAAACGATAATTGCATATTACCCTTTTAACAAGCTAATGCTTAGTCTACATAACTAGTCTACATAACTATTGCAAATGCATTCGCTGTAAACCAAGAGTCGAGAGGTCTCGACTCTTGTCATCGAGTATTTTTATACTTTATTTTATCATAAAAATATTATAAAACCATCATAATAATGCAGATAACCTTTTATCCCAATCATGAAAAGGGCTTATATACATAGAAGCCAGGTACTGATGCTTGTGTAGCCATTTTATTAGTTGTTTCAACGTAAGCTCAGTTTCCATGGGTAATATGTGGATCGTTCATTTTATGCAAACGCAATAATGAGTCACAAAGGGGAATGCTTTAAGAGCTTATCTAGAATTACGGCATAACCAGGATATAAGCTTGTATTTGAAATAAGGTGTGCATACAAACCTACTGTTCCCCAGTCATGATGATATCCTCGTCATACAGTAATTGCCATGAAACTAACCGTGGCTTATTAAAAAAGGCGGCACTTAAACAACACTGCTATTTGAAATACTCTCGAATGTCGTGTCCAGTGTAGCAGGCTGGGCTGTAACATTTTGAAAGCCCAGACAGTTCAGTCACCAAACAAAAGGAGAAAATAGCCCAACGTATTGGTTTCCTTTGTGTTTTGCCAGGGTAAGCAAGGCCTGCCTGGACCCACTGGTCTCCCAGGACTACCAGGCGAGCCAGTAAGTATATTGGCGCTAGACACAAGCACTTCATGTCAAGCCTTCCTTTCTTTCAATGCCTTATCTGTCACCTTGCCATATCCTCGACTCTCTAAGTCAGCCTGCCAAAATGAAAGACAGAGATAAACAGATAAACCTCAACAGGCAGAGACAGAGAGGAAGTAGGGAGAAAAGTCCAGAATTTTTACACAGACGATCAGTAATCAAATTTAAGAATTAATTAGTGGAAAGAGGCAAATCTAAGCTCTTTATGCCAGGAACGGAGGCAGAGGCTCAATCTGTTCTCCACACCTGCTTCGGTAATGAGCATCTGTCTTTACTCAAAAGCAGGGAGGGAAAAGAGGCATTTCATAAATCCTGGCTACGGGAAATTATGTTGGAACACGGCAGCCCGCTGAAGCAGTGAGGAGGAGGAGATAAATGTGTGTGAGGAGATGAAGGCCTGGTGATAGATGTGTCTCTTTTCACCACTATTTACAGGGCTCGCTAGGGGAGTCAGGGTTGCCTGGGAGAGATGGCCTGAAAGGAGAAAAGGTAGGTAAACTTCAAATCAAGTTCTCACCTCAAAGAAAAATATGAAGCTATGATGTTTTATCACACGTTGAACATGCTTAGACAACTCATGACGACACCTTTCAGATTACTGACCCGGCATGCCGTTCTCAACCAACTTGGTGTTCCCGCCTCTGAGAACTCTGCGATTTGTACACACATTTCTTCTTGCAGTAGGACTTGTTCCCAAACACTGTGTTGAAAGTGGAAGAGTGTGCAGTTGAGATGCACATTTGTTGGTGTTTGTCACTCGTCAAAATAAGTACTCAAGACTCCCCCCACCCACTGGAGTCACTCTGTTACAGTCACAGGCAGAGAAATAAAACCTAAAGAGCTGGAGCCTTCTACATCCATTCACATATATATATATTCCTCTCTGCTGTACTATAACCTCTGATCCATTCATGTGGTAGTCTATAAATAAATGTCTGTACGGTAAATATGAAGCTGGAGACTAAGAGAGCTTAGTTTAGCATGAATACTGTGAGCAGAGGCCTACTTCTAGACAAGCTCTTTGGATACGTAAAATCAATTCAATTTTCACGTTTTACATTACCACCGTAGTTCTATGACACACTTGTGAAACTGCGGGGTGCAAAAGCTTGGTACCGCGTGCCACAGTCTGACTTACTTTGCTCCTAAAGTCGTGGGATTATGGTAATGATTTCCTCTGAGTGAGGTGAACGGTGTTACCACGGTTCAATACTCGAAAGGGAGGAGTGAGCGAAGGAGTATCCAGTTGATTGCAATCTGCAACCACAACGCTAAATGCCACCAAATCCTACACACTGTCCTTTTAACGATAGAGTCGTACAAATATAAACTTTGTAAATATTAAGAGCACGCTGTGTTCAAAAGATCCGAGATTAACATAAACGCACCATGACTCGAAACACAGTGTCCTCTATTTAACTGGGAAAAGAAGCCCAGTAAACCTTTTCAACAGTAAACATGCCCAAGACATGGAGACCACCTGACTATATCTTTATAAATTGTATCATAAAGGTTGTATTTTTAGTGCATTTTCATCAAATGTACAGTTACAGTTGTAGTAAAGAGTAGAAGAAGACATTCAGCTGGATAGTTATCCACGGGATCTTGGTTATAATGGTGATATTGCCGTTGAAATTTAGAATACGTGCAAGGCAAGGATGAAAATCTTATTGAAATAGGTGATAAATTGGGCGACTGTGGCTCAGTGTCCTTCAATCAGTGGATCGGCTGTTCCATCAATTTCCAACCCACAAACTTGATGGTTTTGTAAGGTCCATGCAGTGCCAAAAGCAGTCCCCTCGAACAAACAATGTTACCGTTGATGCTTATTGATGTGCCAAAATGATCCTGGTAAATGTGTGCCCCTGCTTCACCCTCCAGACTATTCCTTGTTCACCTCCCAGTGTGTAATACAGTAAACCCTTTGCATTGCTGAGATGACAGAGCCAGTCTGACATAATATGGTCTATGGAGAAAACTCTGTTTTTCTGTTTGTAGGGGGTCTCTGGTGAAGTAATGGGGCCACAGGGACCTAAGGGTGCGCCTGGAGAGACTGGAGGTGGCTATATGGTGCGTACTATCAAGTGTAGAAAGTCACTTTCATCTAACCGTGTTGGCTTTAGCCCTTGAGTCACAGGACATAAACATAGAAACTGTAAAACAGGAGAACAACAATACAACAGATTTTCCCAAGGCACATATCCTCTGCAGACAGCCGTAAGAGCAGCAAAAAAAGGTACAATAAACTAGGTCCTCTAGCTGTGTAGCTGCCATGACATTATGGAGATGCAATGCCATTAAGTAATCCACCATTGGATAACCCCAGCCTGGGTAATCACCTATCCTCCCACTTTGGAGCTTATATCTGTTGAAGCACTCTCTTTTATGGACATAGCTTTGCATATAGAAATGTTCATTATAGCGTTCCCAAAAAAAGGCGGCACATGTGCAGCCGCGGCCTCGGTCCTTGTTGACGTTGCTTGCACTCCTCAATTACTGGCAAGTGCTCTATGGCTTTAAACAATCATGTTTTGTTTGTGTGTGGAAACGCTGAAATGACCATTAACCACCCACAACAGACCTATTCATCAAGCAACTGGTCGTGTGTTCAGTTTAGCCGAGTAATGAGGGAAAGACCGACGTATTTAACCTCTTTCATGTACTCAAGCACCGTGAAAATTGCTATATATATATATATATATATATATATAGCAATTTCTACTGGAACATGTGTGTGCAAGTGTCATAGGGTCAATGACCTCTTATGTTGTTACATAGTGAAACAAAGAAAGCTGTCTTTAAGGCCTGATAGTCTTTTATGAACACCATTTATGTTCGGAGGCATTGGAGGAAAATGAATTCTCAGCACTTTATGGTCTTTGTTATGTAAGACAAAAAAAATGGGAAAAAGCAATGAACAGAAGTTAATGCAGATGGTCTGATGGTCTTTAATAGCGTGCTCAAGTAGTTAATGTCACTTTATTGATTTTGCCTTGAAATGAATAATGAACAATTTGCATTTCTTTCGACTTTTATTATTTGCATAGATTAGCAATCTTCCTCTACTCTCAAGTACTGATATAAAGGTTTGTCTCAGTGGAGTGCCGTTGCATAATGTCTAATGGATTCCTTTCTTTTCTTTCTTTTTTTTCAAAAAGAAAATGCATTCATGCTGTTAGTCCCAAATAGTTCTGCACTTTCCAAACTTTTCTGTTTCATGTTTCAGTTAATTGGTACGTTTCTCCCTGTAACTCGTAGAATTGCTGTGTTTGTTCAAATCCAAGTTGTGTACAGCTAATTTACATTGTGCAGTGTCGGACTTGTACCACTATTACATGCTGACCACAGAAATCAATGTCTCATCAGAACCGTACAGTAAATAATACTTACAGTAGCCTCAATTCCAATCAAGGTTTTTCTCTGAAATGGCATTATCAGTCTGCCCCTGTACACAGAAACTATTACAAATGGTGTAACCGGTATTGAACATGAGCTCATAATGCTGTGTTCGGACTGTTTGCACCGTGGATTGTAGCTCGTACAGATCCAATTTCCCTGCTTTAATTCCAGCACTGCAGAACAGCTTTTTTTGGGGGCTGCACCTCGGGTCCCACAGTGAATTGCTGATGAAAGTGCAGTGAATCCCTATTCTGATGTCTTCTTCCGGTTGTTTTGTAGGGCGATGTGTTGTCTCCAAGCAGAGGGACTCGCGGGCCCAAGGTAGGAAGCACTGCGGTGGTGGAGCATCACCAACACAGCACATCTATACTGCCCACTATTATAACTTCTGCAGATAGATAAGTGCTATTTATGTTTTTACATTAATACTGCGAAGAAAAAATGTTGTCAGGTACAGTTCAGGTCAGTGGTTCCCAATTCTTTTTGTCAGACTTAACTCTACAGTCCTGTCAGATGAACTCAAGCACTCCTTCATGAATAACACCTTTCATGTTTAAAATGTGTTCATTTGAATTGATTTTAAACTGGATGTTATTTAACATTGTCAATCATTTAAAATATACTGTAAGCCTGGAGTCATATTTTCATACTATTTGGTTGACGCTGGATGTTCTATTCATTACTTTAAGCTATTTCAACTGTTTATTCATTACGTTTAGTTATTTCAAATTGTGTATCCATTATTTTTAGCATCTATTTCAAAAGTGTATCTCTTACTTTCAGCTCACTGTTTGGACCTCTCTGCTTCCTCGCTAACTAGTTTTCATCAAACCCAAAATACGCTCACATACTGTATATCTAAACATAATATCTGTAGTAGATTTCAAGGATTTCTGATGATATCATGCTGAGTTTGTTTGCGGGTTTGGAAAAAATGCGCTAAAGATGCCCCAATAATCAAAAGTGTCGTCTTGGAAAAAAGAATGCTCCATGTGAACATACTGCGTATCCCAACACACGCATGAGTTCAAATGAAATACATAATGCACATGTGCATTCCATTAACATTGAGCATACTTGTGTTTCTTACCCTTAAAGGCAAAGCATAAAGGGAACATGAGCTCGGGCTTGAATAGTTAATGACTGTGATCATGCAGTGCAGCTCTCCATGACTTCTGGATTCACTATTCCTAAAAGCCCACTGACTGCTCCCTTGTATTTGTGTCAGGGTGAGAGAGGTGTCCCGGGACTGCCAGGAGACCATGGTGAAAAAGGCGAACCTGGAGAGAGTATCATAGGCTCGCCTGTGAGTATGATGCTGTATTGATTGGTCTGTGTCTCCCACAATCATTACTTCATTCAGACTATGATATCTTCAGATTATTGCCTTCAGTCATCTAAAGAAAGAGAACCTCCTTTTGAATATCAAGATCAGCATTCATTAAACACACTCTCAGATGAAAACGCTGGTTATTACTGTGAGCTGCTGGCGTGTTGCACTCTTCCATCATCATATATGCTCTGCACAGCTAGTTTGAACCCACCACAAATTTGATCGTGAGTGAGTCGGCTTTCATTTTTGAAACACAGGATTGTTGGAGACAGACAATCAATAGAGCAAGAGGTGTCCAACACAATTCCTTTATTGGATCCTGGGTGCCCGAGGGCAGATAGTCTTAACAAGATGTGTGATGTGTTTTCAGGGCCGCATGGGACCCCAAGGAAAGCAGGGAATTGAGGTATGTGGAAAATTGTTCACTCAAACACTCAGACAACAAGTTGATTTTTACAGGTTTTTTCGGCATATTGATGCTGTGGCCAGCGGTCATGCAATTATTTTACAATACAAATAACATTCTGCAGTATTTATCAGTTATCTGGTTGTATAAAGTGGGATTGTTAAACGCATCAGAGTGTTTTTCAGGGCCCTCGTGGAACCCCAGGTTTATCTGGCTCTCCTGGAGCTCCAGGAAGAGAGGTGAGTGAGATCAGTCTGTGCTTTCACTCTTATTCGCTCCCTTATATATCTCCAGATAAAAGACGGCTGAAAAGCATAAACAAGGTCAGCTACCACTGTGAATGAACAAGTACGATGTATCCGGGCTCCTGGACACAAATTCCCACCAAATGAGATGGGTGCATGTCTGCTATCATAGCCAGGAGGATCATTAACTCCTGTCTTTGTCTCAATTAAAGGGCTCCCCTGGTAGGCCAGGACCTCCGGGCCCTGCTGGACCCCCAGGTGAACGAGTAAGTGAGAAGATGTCATTTATGTTTTTCTGCAGTTCAGCATCACTGATCTGCAATAAGAACTGAGCTAACCTTTAAGTCAAAATCACTATTCACAGTGCAGCTCCAGTTTTTTAGATGATTAGCAGCTAGTCCTGCCGTTCACTAACCAACATCACTTTCAGGAAAATGTTGCAGTTTACCACTAAATTGGCAGCACCCTGTTGTTAGCACATGTTTTTGTCTAAGCAACATGTACTATAGTTCTAAAAGCTTTAGTGTGAGTACAATATGAGTGCTGTCGCTGCTGCTGCATCAAAACCTTGATTGTTTAGCATTTTGACCTATTTATATTTGTGCATGGTGAAGAGCCATAAAACCCATTTGTTGTCCATTATATGTTTTTAAATGGGCTGCAATTCAGAATGTTTCTCTCAGCTCCAGAGAACAACACTATTTTGAAGATGTGAAGACTGTCTTCCAGCAACAAAAGTTATTCAACTCTTTCCTCAAGCGTTGCCGATACAAACTGAAAACAAAACACTGATACAGAAGTTTGTTAAAAATTGTTTTGGGGTATAATCACATTCCTTAAAGGCTTATAAGATTTTCTCAGAAATTGGTGTTTGGAGCAATTTAGTAGATGCATTTGCACCAAACAAACAACAACAACAACAGAAAGATTTGCTAGCTTTGAAATGCAGACTGTGGTTATTCATGTTTCATGGAGTTTTTTTGCTCTTCTTTCTTTGACAGATTGCCCTGCCAATTGTTGGAGACATGAGTGCATTACTCAAGGTATTTCATCTTCATGGTTAATGATAATTACAGTTTTTCACAAGCAATGACGTGCAAAAGGTTTCCTGGGTTAGCGGTTAAAAATGATCAATATGTGTTCATTTGAAAGAGGACTATTTTATCAATGTATGGATGCTCTCAGTTTAGAGAGATAGTAAAAGCTCTATCAGGGTGACCAGGCTTACTTATTCACCACAGGTGCACTGTCAAGCCATACTGTATGACAACATGATATATAAAGCCTGTCAATTTAACATGCTTATTTAGTTTTGTTGAAATTATTGCTATGTGGCCATTTTCCTTGCACTATATGAAGAGTCATACAGAATTTAATATTAGTTTATTTCACAACAGGCACCCCTCGTGTAAAAAAGCTTTCGTAGTGTGAATTGTGAAAAAGTGTAAAATGCTGTCGATAACAGGGTGTTTCTCTTTGCTCGAGGATGCTGCATGCTAGACATAACAACCCTACATACATAATTTAGGGGATGACTATACTTCGTGATGATAATACTCCATCAATCAGTCTTAATGGGGTAGCAAAAACCAAGTATCAGATATGGAAAATGTTGTTATGTCCCTCATTGTGTTTGTCCTTTTAATTAAATTAACTTTACAAAATCACCATGTATCAAAAATGAATATATATAAATCTGGCAGAACAACATGGCCTCTTATAGGTTTACAGAAAGTGAGTTTGATCAACCATGATGAAACCTGGTGTGCACCACTGTTTCAAGCACACTATTCTATCTATTTCAGTTCCCATCTAATCTAATCTAATCCAAAACCCCAAATAAGGCCCCGAGAATAGCGCCCACCTCTCCTACTTCTAAAATCCTTTAATTTAATTTCCTCTTGTAGATTTCCCATGTCACTTAAACCTTCACCTCCAATTACCAAACGTTAAAGCACCTGATGAGAATGCTAAAAAAAAATGCTCTTATCAAAGATTTGAATGAAAGTCCTGAGACTTGCTTTTTCTCATTTTGAAAGGCTGGAAATTGCCCCTAATTGTTTTCATCAATCACTGACCAAATGCAGAATTTGCACTGGGACAGCGAGGTCCAAACGTAATGTGAAACACTTCTCAGCCGTCAGCCTTTATTACCTGAGATTCTTTTGTGGTTGTACCTTTAATAATGGCCATTTCCATCAAAGTCTATGCAAATTACCGATTTATTGTTTTTTTCTTTTTCTTCTGATTGAAGCAGGTTAGTCACCTTACTAAATAATGTTACCTGCAGGACAGCACTTAGCTAAATAATGATAATAATTTATAATGCCTAATGCATGTCAACTCTGACAATAAATATAATGCGTCACATGACTAATCATGTAGATAAAACCTAATGTCACCTCTCAGGGTCAACTTATTTGATCCATTAAGTGCTCTGTTAGATTCACTTACGGTTGCCTTCATCACAGTTGTTTGGTGGCGCTCTTAATTAGTACATTCAACACCCTGATGGCACAAACAAGGACTAAACACATTCAAATCAGTTATTTGCTTTTATATACTAAATAATAACATATTGCTTCATTGATAACATTTCCTCGGACTCTTGGAGAATAATTAGATACCCAGTATGTGCAGATTAATTTCTATTTTGTATTCCAGACTCAGCTTCTTTTTAATGCTGCTTTTTAATGGTGCACTGTGCGTGTTTCCATCGCCTCCCTCTAACTTAGAGCTCTTAGCTATATTCTGGAAGGTGCAGTGCCTGTACCTAGGCTGGATCAGAGACAATGATATTTAAGATTATCACCTAAATGTCACAGTCAATGAGTTTGACAAAGTTCACCGCTCACCTAGATGAGAGACGCTCTCGGAGACACCCATGGTGGGTTCACATTATTCTGCACTTTGTGTCAGTCGGGGTCTTATCCTCCACCCACGGTCTGTGACATAATAAAGGGCGAAAATGCAGCGCACCAGCTCAACTTTTGATGAAATCTTATCTGTGCCACCACTTTTGCTTCCTGCGTTGCCTGCGCTGGCAGAATGCCTGCAGTGTGTGCCAGACGAGAGTGCCGGGGCTTCCTGGGCAGAAGGGGGAGAAGGGGTCCCATGGAGTGCAAGGAGTAGAAGGCATGGTGGGAGAAAAGGTACAAGTAACTCATCAGCATGCCAGGCAATTTGGAACAGATGCTGTAAACATGTTAATCTGACCATGCTACTACTGCATTACATGACACTCGTTATATATTTACTCTTGGGCATGTGTGCTTACACCCATATTCATTGTGTGCTTCTATATTAAACAGGGGGATCCAGGTGTAAGGGGTCCTATGGGTAACCCTGGGAAAGAAGGCCCAAAGGTAGGCAAAGGAAATATCCGGCGTAAATATACTCACATGCTGAGACACATTTTAGATATAACTGTTCGTTTGGAAATGGATTATTCAGCTTCTCAGCATGGCAGAAACAAATATGTAAGGCTAATAGCCTCATTCTATGATATTGTTTATTGAAATGTGTGTTTAATCCATTATAGAGAGATCTACATTGACGCTCGCTTTCATAAATAGCCTTTTGGATTATCCCTGGAAGCCTAACCAGCTGTTATTCTGTACTCTTATGTGCTCGCTGCAGTTGTTGTTGCTATGGATACAGTGTTGTGCCACGGCTATGCTATTTCAAGTCCTGTGTTGTAAAGAGGGAAAGAGACATTTTGACGCTTGCACCCGTCCGCCTTTAGTTTTAGGCCTTTTTCATGTTTGGTGAAAAACACTTTTCCCTCCCTCGTCGGTTCTGCCTCCCTGCAGGGAGTAAAAGGAGAGAGAGGCTTCTCAGGCCCCACAGGAGATAAAGGGGACGAGGTGAGTGAAAAAAAGTTGAATCCAGACAAATGAATCCGGTAGTTATCTAACCATCCGGAAGTCACTGTGACATTGAGAAGTAGGTTTTTTCAAAAGAATGTAAATGTATTGTAATGTCTGCCTCATCTTCAAGCCCGTCTTCTCTGAAAGTCTGTTTTCAAAAGAAGCTATCAAAAGCCATCCACAGGGCTGCATGTGCACTATGCCCTAGCTGTTGCACTCCAAGGAGCTACTTTAAAAAAAAAGAGCCTGCCCTGCATGTGTATGTGTGTGTGCTAATTAAAAAGCAAGGCACTTCTTTAGAGGAGCTGAGAAGCATTTCATAGGTCAACCTCCAGCACTGAATTGCAATGGCAGGATATTTTCACTAACAGGCAGACTTGTTACTAGATTTTATAGGCTTAATAAAACACGTTTTATATCCCTGTTGAAAGGTTGTTTTTTTTCAACGATAAAAGAAATCATTGAGAGAAACATGTGCAAGGCCATCTATAAAATACATCAAACAATACAGAATTGCCTCACCTGAACAAATGTATACAGACGCTGCATGTAGACGATGGAATGTTTCACAGCTTCTACATGTTCAATGACGCTATAAAGAGAAAACAATGTGAACATAATCCCGGCAGTTGTTGCAATGAATATAAAAGTTTCAGCATTTATGCCCTACAGTTTAGTTGCAATCACTATGTGCAGTATTATTTCTGTGATTTCTGTCACTAATGGATTCCTAGAAAGCTGTTCCAGGCATCAAGAAATTGGATAAGACATGGGCCATTACATTATACTTTAGCCTTTAGGTTTACAGTACCTGCTTTAGTCTGTAGGGAACAACAGATCCAGATGTCCACATCACCTATTTCGCTATATATGGAAATATTACAAATGGACCGACTGTCTGTTTTGCTTTTGCACACATGAGGACGCATCTGTGAAATTGTGAGCTGCTTTGTGTTCACAATGAAGTAGATCTTGTCTTTGCAATACAAGTCAACATCCTGAACAGGTGTGAGGCACAAACAGAGAATAGAGCACGATGAGTTCTCCTACATTTCTCCATAATGTTTTTAAATGAGTCAAGGAGATACACTGTAAGTCCAATGTTGCTGTAAAATATGAATGCAAATATTCTGTTTCAACATTATTTTGCAAAATGGTGATCCACTTTATGACCTCCAGGCAACTCCTGGAGTACCAGGACTTCCTGGTGTGACCGGTCGCACAGGGGCCCCAGTAAGAATCTCTTTCATTATTTCATAACACAAAGTACCTTTTTTATGTTGACTATAACTCAACATGTGTGAGTTCCTCATTCTTAGGCTAATGCTTAAAAAAAGGATGCTGTTCTGTTTGCAGGGGCTTCTGGGTAGACCTGGGCCAATGGGCCAACTAGGAGGCAAAGGAGAAAGAGTAAGGTGTTTTAATATTCAAGCATGTATCTATATAATGTAGGTAGTGTGTATGTCTTACGGGGCTTCATCAACAATATACAGTGGATGAATGTGTACTCATTATGACTGATTCAAAACTGTATGTTTGCATCAAAGTGAGTGAAAACAGATAACTTAAAGGAATCTAAGATATTTTTGTCAGAGTTGGGAAATGAGGTTCCTTATCATTAGATTACATTAGCAGGGGACTGTGCTTTAATAATCATTTCCACATGTTTAACAATTGCTCTGGTTTGTGTTTGGTAGGGAAATGAAGGACCCACGGGCATACCAGGGCTTCCAGGGCCTCCGGTAAGTTCCTCCCAAGAGCCAGACGGTGATAACGAGTCTCAAACCCTCTGTTAAGGTCATAGATTATATGTCGCCGTACATGTTCACTTAAATACATTTTATTGTTATTTTTCTTCACATTTAACCATCTTCACTGTGAAGGTTACAGACTTAAAGCCGTTCATTCAACACAGCTGGCACATTGAAAGCATTTAATCATCCTGCTTTTCTCAGCGCGATGCAAAGATCTTCCTTTTCCCATCAAGTAACGGTTAGAGCCAAAAACCTTGCCTTGGCAACTATTCCGACAGAAATAACCAACTTTGCACTTACATTGTGCTCAGTCTAACAGTATTTAGTGTTACAAGAAACACATAACTGACAAACAGGAGCAAATATGACGGAATTGTGGTCGACCTGCTCGCTGGCATTGAATCTCGCCCGTACCCTTTAAAAGGCCAGTGAGTAAGCACTTCTTAAGACAAATCTATAATTCATCAGCCGTCCCCTTGAACCTTCCGTGCCCCCCCCCCACACCCTGGTCTCATAAACTGCAGTCCGGGAGGACAGGGGATGGCTCAGTGGCCTGAAAAGGGCACAGGCATTCGCTTGCTTCTAAATGAGAACCTTGACTCCTTCTACATTTACAAGAGCTGCCCTCTACCAATCTATCATGGGAAAAACATTCTTTTATGTTCTAATACTACCCAAGAAGACGCGATTACCTAGTTCTCATACCCGGATTACTTTTAATCACTGTGCTCTTTTGTATTTCTGAAATGCTTTCTTTTTCTGATGTTTTCCTATGTGGAGGGCAATGGGATGAGCAGTCTGTACAAGCTCCAGGTAAAGACTTTTTCAAATGACTTCAACTCAGCGAAAATGTCATTGTGATCCATTGTATGCACGTCGCAGTGCCTTCAATCAAAGAGTCTGCGCTTGTGTTTGACCCACATTGTAAAATATATAGTCATAACATTAAAACAATGTCTTTTCAGAGTGGTGGAGCTATTTCAGGACCCCCTGGAGCTCCCGGTGCTCCGGTAAGCATCATCATTGTTATGCCTGAAGCAAATCCTTTACAATGTACTGTGTGAGAGTCACAAGCACACAGGCACATTGATACTGTATGAGCCGCAGAACCCGGGAGAGCTGAATGACAAATACCCTGACCAGCCCTCCAGTGTTATTTTTTCGACTACTGAGTCCCTCTCACAGTCAATCATGTTCAATGAGAGCTGGTGTTTGGTGAAGGCCAAGAGGCTTCCAGACTGTCAAACAGGTGTTTCTGACCTGCCCACAGGACACACAACATCATTGATATGTAAAACGGACTTAGAAGTTCAGTTGCCAAACTTGAAGTGACCCGATTTGCTTATCAGCTCCCCCTGCTCCGCCTTATCAGACAGTTTATTATCTCGTCCAGTCTCCTGGGAGACATTCGTTTACAGGCCCTGCAGGGATCCATCCACCAACACTAAAGGTGGAGGGAAAAATAGACACTCCAATATCCCCAGTGCACAATGCACATGAGCCACAGCTCAATCTTGAGGAAGCTTCTCCCCTGTACTGCATCCATTACAGGCCAACAGCTCCGAGAGCATCTTCATCAGTGTTAAGAGGGACAAGAGGCCAAAATGTATCAATACTCCTTGTTTTGATTGTGTATAAAATGCGGAAATGCTTTACTGAAAATGTAAACATGTATGACCAGTGTTTGATAAGCATATGTGTGATAGCCAGGCTGGATTATACGATCCTGATCATTTTAAATCTTGCTTGACAAAGACCACAGTCTCAGCAGTGTCATATAACATCACGTAAGCATGATTTACAGACAGAAACTGTGAGACAAGAGGAGCAATAATGAATGCTATCAATTTTGATGACACTAACACACAGTACCCACATGTCACTTCAGACTATATTTATGATTTTTTACGGTAGCGGTTGTCGCATTCGCGGGAGTAATCTGTCCTTTTTCTCTCTCTTTTCTAAGGGTCTCAAAGGAGACGAAGGACTTGCAGTGAGTAGAAGCTTTTCATTCTGGGATATATATTTCATGAAATATTTGTCTATTTTTCGGGCTGCCCAAAAAATAGAGAAGTCTGAGTTCCCAGTTGCTTTCTATCAATGTCTCTGTGGTTCTCTACGGCATAAGTCAATAAACCCTCAAGCCTGAACACTTAACCACTCGCAGTAGAGCTCCAACACACCGTGAAAAAATGATCATGTCTCCTGCAAATATGAAACCGCTGTACCATATTGTCTTGCCAGTGGGAACCTATGAACTCTTTCTGCACTTCAAATGCCCCCCCCCCCCCCCCTCCCCCATACTGATGCCTGAAACACTCCACACAGACATGGAAACAATCCTACGCCATCAACTTGAATTCTTTATTCTCACGGGGCCAATTGCATTTTTTTAGTGTTTTGTTGCACAGTGATTTTTCACCAGGATGTTAATTTGACATTTTAATAAATTGTGTGAGAGGCTCCAGTGCTGTGGTGGAATTGCCCCAATCTGTCTCACAGCTGATCCTGTGGCTGGCCCACTCTCCCCTTAGTCGCACTCGCTTATTCATGACAATCTACATGTGTGACAATTACCTGCACAATCCGTCTATGTCAGCACCGGTTGCCCCTCTATTCTGTGTAATGGCATTTCTCCATGGCAGCTTGAGCAAGATGAGGTGGATAGAGGCCATCACTTGCTCGAGCACTAGGAATGGGGTCTCTATTTTTAGTGCAGAAAGCAAGTCTGATTCTGATTGTCAGATGGGGCTCTTTTTTATCCCGTCTATAGCCTACAAGGTGTGACAGCATGCGTCGTAGGTCATATGACATAATACACTCAGGTCGAAGTGTTGTCCTCTTAGGATTGTCTTCATATTGAGGCATGAAGAGTTGTATTAATATGTCACAGAGAATATCAAGAGGCAAGATGAAAATGTGCACCTGCAGAATTTCATTTACCTGCCTTTATGTAGCTTTGATCTGTATGTGCTTGTTTAATGTTTACTGACAGCCTCATAATGATTCCATTTACGTCCCAGTAGCTCATCACCAAACAGACAAAAATAGCATCATTCTTGTTTGCGAAAAAGGGCAAACTACCAGCCCTCAGTCGATATCAGTAGTGACGTTTTTTGTCTTGACACAGCCGGTGGTGTGCTTTTCTCTCATAGGGAGAACCAGGGGCCATGGGATTACCTGGGCTTGAAGGGCTACCCGGTGCCAAGGTAAGCAACAGTATCAGCCCAGAGAAGCGTTTTCATGATCTGCCGTGACCTAACCTGATTACATAGTGAGGGGAAGTGCTTTCTCTGTACTTCTTCTCATTACAGAGAATTTCAAGATTGTATGTCTGAAATGAGATATCCAGCTACAAAACTATAAAAAAAAAAAAAGCTTCAAGAGTGAAAGTGAAACATAATATGGGTTCCTGTTGTAGTTATGAGTCTGAAAACATGAGTTTGAAATTCAATCACGGAATTTCAGATTTTAGATATCTGAACTTGTTATGCAGTAAAAACCACAGGAATTTGGAGCCAAAGCATTCATGCTGTTGGCCACCATCTGCACAATTACAAAGCTAGTCCTGCATGCAACTTCCTCAATCTAAATTAGTTTGGAAGAGTTGCCACTGATTGACAGTGTGTGACTGCGTGTGTTCAGGGGTGGAACGTTTCAGTTTCTGTGACATTCAGAGTAATTTATCCTTTAGGGGAATACTGTCAAAGGTGTGACATATGCAAAGTGTTTGCTGTTGAAATATGAAGACTGAAGTTCATAAGGAGGTTGTTTATCATAACTCCCTCTATTTGTGATTTTTTTCAAGTAGAGACTTGAGTTTTTAAGTGTTAACGACTATTTGCATTGCATTCGTTCAAACGGTTAGAAAGCCCAAGAACATCCATTAGAACACGTTTGAGGCAGTTTCTGACATCATTATCTATGTGTCTGCTTGACAGTGATGTATGTGTATTTTTTATGTTTTGTGCATGTCATTTATCTGAAACGTCTGCACTGTTTCCTTCAGGGTGATAATGGTTTGCTTGGTCCACCTGGGATACAAGGTTCTCCAGTAAGTTTTTATTATTATTTTTTTTATAATTTTACACCGACTCACTGTCCTCCTTGATGTATCATCTGGGTTGTTCACGTCTGCTGCTGGCAACAATTCGATGATGTTTCACAATGCACACAGAATAACAACTATCAAAACACAACACATACTTTGATTAATAACTCGGACATTTACCTGTGGTCTGTTCAGTGGATTTCCTGTGGAGCTATAGTAAACTGGTTGGTATATTATAAACTGGAGGCTGCAGAGGTGCTGTAGATAGGACACCATTGAGGACCTGTCAAATGCGTTCTGTTCTCTTCCCATGTTGTGATTGACAGGGGAAGCCCGGCACTCGTGGAGAGCCAGGGATCCCAGGAGAGCCGGTGAGCCTCAGACTCTAACTCTCTTTGAGCTGTCAATCCACGTGTCATTCCTTTGTCACCGCAGACTGACACATCGGCTGTCTCTGTTCTCCGACAGGGTGAGAGGGGGCCGCTCGGAGAGACAGGATTCCCGGGGCCCGAGGGACCCCAAGGTGTTGCTGTAAGGATGCTACATGAATTCTGTTGCTTTTCCCTATAAAATCACGACTAGCTGTTGCAACAGCACCTTTCCGGTAATGCAGGCTGGATGTACATCAGGGCTTTGAATAACACACTGCTCCTTTATCAACAGTTGGCTTTACCATTATATGAGAGAGAGAAAAAGCTTGATTCAAGGACAATGTGGATAAATATGTATGTTATGTACTTGTCCTGTAGATGATGACAATCCTCTATGTA
The DNA here is from genome assembly GCA_032191485.1 of Leptoclinus maculatus. Taxonomy (NCBI): domain Eukaryota; kingdom Metazoa; phylum Chordata; class Actinopteri; order Perciformes; family Stichaeidae; genus Leptoclinus; species Leptoclinus maculatus. The sequence goes on from JAVDOI010000016.1 coordinate 11,798,485, forward strand.
ATTACCATCAGAGATGGTTTCTGTAATTTTCCCTGTAAGCGCACAATGGAACAGTGTTCGCACAGCAATCAGGATCATTATCCCTCGGTTGAGATATCTCATTAGCTGTGGAGATTACTAGGAGTGCAACAGTGCTGATCCAATCGAAGGTGGGAGCTGATATAAAATGTCTTTGTTTGTGTTGCACTCCTTGAGCAGGGGAGATCTGGAAAAGATGGAACTCCGGGATACAAGGTGAGTTGTGCGAACACGTTGCAAATCCCCTTATAGAAAGTGCTTTATATCAGCCGAGCTGCAGAAAGATGGCACAGCAGATTTTTATCCCCCCCCCCCCCCCCTCCTCTAGCTACAGCATCCTGAGTGCATTAAACCTATTTGCATATTTGAGATTTTAATGATAAAAACTAAATGGAATGCTGCAGATTTAAGGCGATGTTGACTTTTAGACTTTTTACACTAATTATAGAGTTAATGCTTTCAGGCAATGATAAAATGTTTGTAATGGAGGGCAGTAGACACTTAGATTAAATATGCGTTTTCCTGCCTGGTGAACCGGGCTAAAATTGAAACAAATACTGCAGCAAAGTCTGTTTTTTTGGTGACTGATCAAATATATTACACACTATTTACACAGAATCACACAGAATGGGCTCACAGCATGCAGAACAGATCTGCTATGAACCATCACCATCACTAACACATTATCCACTCTAATACCAAACTGGTTTGACTACGCCGTTTTGCTGTCTGATTTACACGATTATTTGCACCTTAACGACAACCCCAACAGTTCATTGTTTGCTTATTATATTAATATTCTTCCACCAAAATATCAGCATTGCATAAAGCCCTTGTACAGCTTTACCCTCATGTCTTTCTGCAATAGCTCCTGACTTTTTTGGTGGGGCAACAGTGCCACCTAGCAGGTGGCTTTGCTCCTCTACCCAGACTCCTTGCGCACTGCTTTGAGGTTTAATATAATGCTCAGGGAAGCACATTTCAGTGGGCAAGATGATAGATTTAAGCCTCCCATCAGGCATTGGGGAATACAGAGTACTGCAGATTAAAGCAGGCAGGGGAGAACAGCATCACAAAGAGATGCCCATTTTAAAAACCACATCATGCCAGATTGTCTTTTGCATGGCTCCTGTAATCCAGCAGGAAATTGATACAAAGATGCTCCCAGGGGTATTGCTGCACGGTAAAAGGGAAGCAATGAGGAGTGACAGGGAGGGATTGGAAGACACGAGACGTTGTGACATGAAGCCTGGGACAGGTACTTTCTCTCCCAGCTCCCCCATACAGTAGAGAGACAGCTGGTGGGGAAGCAGGCGTTTCACAAACGAAAAACAGGAGTGATGCAGAGAAGCCGTGACATTGCAGAAGGTGAAACACTGTACAGGGGAGATATTATACAAGCGGTACACCTGAGCTGAGTAAGAAGCAATCAATGCACAGTTATTTGAAATGTGTACATTTCTCAAAGTCAAGTAATTCGGGAAATGCTTGCTCACAGTTATTTCTTCAGGCAACGGAACAGAAACTTCTAGAGTTGATCTGAGCAAAATGCCAATACGGTGGGTTTAAATACTAGAAATCTCTGCTTAATATCTATACAGATTTGAACTACGGAGTATTATGTGTGCCTCTGCATGTCACTGCACATCAATGCTTTGTGTGTAGTGGGTGAAAAGCTTCGAAGTCATCTTCATTTCTTTTTCTAATGATTTAGTTGTTACTCCTTCACCAACAATGCCTTAAAACATGTGTATCTGCTTTTTCTAAAGGGATCTTCAGGTGTAACAGGGGACAGAGGATCCAAAGGAGAACGTGTAAGCAGCATCAATCCTGTTTTCCTAAAAAGAAGCTGTACTTATGACTCAGACTATAATGCACAAAAAAAAGGTTTTGATGAATAGTAATGAAAGTCTTCACTTCAGCACAAACACGACTAATCCCCACAAGCACGTAAGCAGTAGATAAAGGCATTTAACGCTCGGTGCAGTTTCCTTTTGTATTTGCAAGGCAAAATTAAAGAGCTCCGTCACACTCAGGCAGTAATCATTTTGCAAATAGAGAATGCAAAATGAGGCTTTTAGCTTCATAGTTGGCAACGTAACCTCAGGACAGGTGACTGTCTGGACACGTTCAGTGATACAGTTGTGTTTAGGAGTCAGGCTGGAAAATGGTGACTGTGGTGCAGCTTATGTTAGCCAGGAAATGCAGTTGTCATTGTTATACTGCAAAACTCAACGGCTTGGCCAGTGCGCCCATCATATAAAGCTGAGAGATAGATGTCTGGGCTTCTTCACTGCAGGGTGATCCAGGGATTCCTGGAGAAAGAGGTGTTCAAGGCGAGAGGGGTCGCGCAGGAGATTCCGGACAGATCGGACCACTAGGTCATACAGGAGATCCTGGCCCCCCAGGACATTTGGAGAATGTAAACCTCTTGGTGAGTTGTACGTTTGCAGATACCACCGATAACAAGAAGAGTATCCCCCCCGCCACATGATTAAAACCTTTATCAGCCTACTTCCTTCCTGAGCTTGTGTAACTAGTTCAGTTCTCGTTTCCCTGTATGGGAAATGGTGCAGCTACAGATTTCTGCATGAAACATCAAACAAGGCTGTGTTGCTGTTCTCTTTTCTGCTCAGCGCTTCCCACTCCACAACCAGGCGCAGCAGAAGGTCAGAGAGGGAGGAATATGGAGACAAGAGATATGTGGGCGTGCCTAGAGCTCTGCGGAGCAGTGAAAACACCTCCGTGTGTCACAGACATTTTACACATGCTCTACGCGGTCACAACAGTTACATAACGTTCACAGCAGTGATGGAAACTGTTTGGAAATATTCAATATCCACGGATACTATGGTTTGCTATGGTTACCCAGGGAAAGTTAACAAATGTTTGAGTGGCAGAGCATGTATTTGTATGTATTTAGAGGCATACAGAGCTAGTATGAAAAGCTACATTTGACATCTTAAAGCACAGACTGATTCCGTTTGATACCTAGCTGGATTTGAGGCACAGATGTGATATTATAATGCAAGGTAGTATTTCGCCGAATAGTGTTACTACTCCCAGAAACCCAAAAGCACAAATTCAGAAGCAGCTGAGCGTCCACAATCCTTTTTAATCAGTCACAATCCAGGAAGGCAAAACAGCTGAGGGATAGGCACGAGCGTTAACCAGTAATCAGGCAGGCAGAATTAAACCTGATCAAAATGAAATTCAAAACAGAATGAGTGACTGATGAGGGTAATGAGGTCCAGGTGTGGACATTGGCAGGTAGGCTCAGGTAAAGAGGACTGAGGCGATAGCAGGGCAGATGAGGCAATGACGGGAGAGTTAGTGATCTCTCCTCCCTGTTATTGTTTTCAAACTGTAGTGGAGGTCCGTTGAGAAAGCTGCCTCCTCTGTATCTCCTCTGCTGCCAATTCACTGTGAACAAAGATGTTTGTATTCTTCTCCACTGCACACACAGGGTGATCCCAGCTTCATGGAAGAACTCAAAATGTTCATCAGAACCGAAGTACTGAGGGTCTTCGAAGGTAGAACATTTTCCCGAATAAAATTTTTCTGGCTTTTCGTTTTTTCTGCATTCTGAACGTGAATTTAAAATTGTTCTTACCTTGTAGAGAAGCTATCGAGCACTACCGTGCAGCAGAAGACACCTGCAGGGATCTTGGCTTCACAAATCCACGGGCCTTCAGGACCTCCTGGAAAAGACGGATTACCAGGACCGCCAGGAGAGCCCGGACCTCCAGGTACTCATGGTAAGAGCTCAGGCTGCCAGACTGAGCTGCTGGATGTGAACACCACCCTGGAAGAAAAAAAACCCCACTTCCGTTGAAATATGAATTACAAATAACACTCTGATGTTAAATATACCACCAATTAGTCTAACTACCATGTGCTGTACCACACACATTTAAAGCAGGCAGCATTTACTACTGCGTATACACAGAGCTGCAGGTTGACATAAACCACAACATCCATCACGTAAATATGTTTTCCTGTACATAAATAGTTGGTTTGGAGCTGGATTAGGATGGGGGAATCAGTATAGGTTGACACATGTGTTTTGTAGGGATTCATGGGTATTTTTCTCTTGCTTAGACTTGTATATCATTGCAGACTGAGGGGCGGGGAGCAGAGGAAAGGCCAGGAGTGTGGTGCACAGCGGCTCTCTTGGAAATATGAAGACAAACGAAGAATTGACTGTGAATAAGAGACAGTATTATCAATGTGGACAGGAAAGAGGCCCAGTATTGATACCTCACTCCAGGAAAGAAAGCTTCTCAAGTAGAAAAGGAGCATAGTCAGGAAAGAGGGTGGACGTTCTTTATCTGACTGCTCATTCAGCACTAACGGTTTGCTGGTCAGGCTTTATACCTCATACTTTGCTTAGAATTGTTTTGTGTCCGCAGCAGAACTACGATGTCTTTAACTTTGGAAGAGGAGGAGTGTGTTACGTGTTGTTGCAGATCAAAGCACCACTGCATTGGCCTTTCTCTTTGTATCTACCTCACATTATTCAAGACCATTTACATTTTTAACCCACTGCTATAATATAAAATGCTGCTTTCATTCATGAATAATGCAGTTAAAGTAGGCAACTACTCGACTATGAATATGTGTGCTGTGTTAATGCCATTTGCATTACACGTCTTTTTGTTTTAAGCTTGTTTTTTTTAATGCTTCCAAAGAGTGTTTTATAGGTGATTCTTAATGCAGCTTTGCAATAAATATTTATTGAAAACAAAAAAGGAAAGTTTTTTTTCCCCCCTTGATAAATCTAAAATTCAACAACTTCTTAATTTTTTCTTTGTTGACTTGTGCCTCCACTCGGCTGGGGAGAGGGTTTGGGGTAATATTTCCTCATTATTTCTCGTCATCCTCTGCTGGAGACTGTGCTCCTCTGGAATATTCAACTTGACTTGTTCTCCAATACGCCAAAATGAATTGTTTATGGAGAAAAATAACCCCTCTGTTGAATTCTTTATTTTTTTTCCTCATGGTTTGATTTCACATGGCTGAAAGTCTCAAGCTGTTAGAGAATACCCATAAGGACGCATGCTGAAGAGCATCATTTATTTTGTGTTTGTTTTGTTCCCCCCTCCCCTGTGTTGTAATTGAGTGCTCATTTATCATTCTATTCATCTTTTATTTTTGAGAGCACAATGACAAAACTCACTGTTAGTTATGGTGTTTTAAGTGCATTTCATTAATTCAGCATTTTTTTGTTTTTAACATTCATTTTTAATTTTGTATTTCAGTGCATTCTGTATGTTTATTATTACTGACTGAAACAAAGTGTCTGTTATTATACCAGGCTATAATCTCTGCTTTGTGCTGGAAAATATCAGTAAATATCCCACAGTAATTGGTCTTTGATGGAGCAGCAGCTCACAAAAAAGGTGTTTTTCTTTTTTTTCTTTTGTAAGGCATAGCATGAATATTTAGATGTTTCTGTTAATGCTATTTACAATAGTGTACAACAGGTGCAGGACTGCAATCCTATCAATCAAGCATGGAAAACCACTCTGTGGCAATATTATTTTCTATTAACATATTTTGTCCATTAGTGCCCCCAAGAAAACAATTGGTTTCTACCAAGTGCAGACCCAGGGTGGCATTTTCGATTTATCAGAGTGCACATATCCAGCGTGCCACCCAACCTTATTGCCCTGTTTGCTATTCAGCATTTTTTTGCTTAAGGTACAGGGCTATTTTCTCCATGGATCGTCTCCTCCCTGAATGAATGCCCCAAGCTCTGTGAGTGTTGAAAGAAGTCTCATTATCGTAGCAATGTGTGGCCAGACCCTCTCTCTTTGAAACTCGGTTTCGGAGCATTCATAAGCCTTTTTTTTTTCTTAGATTTTCTCTGACACGTTGGAGCGTTGGAGCGTTTCCCCTTTGGGCCGGGGCGCTGCGATGCTTGATACTCCTGTCAATGTTTCTGATGCACTCTATGCAACCGCTGGTCCTGAGACTCCATTACTTTAAGTGCCTCATGGGGAAATATTTTCACAGCCCCTCAAATTCGTACTTGTATGCTGCTGTTTGGAACTGTAAAGACCCACAGGCTTTGCATGGAGTGAGAAAGCCTTTGAATAACAAAATGTTTGTGAGCATATTGTTACAATCAATGCACTTGTTGGCCTGCCTTGAACATACGTGTAAATGCTTTTATTTTTTTTCTCTTCAGCCTTAAAGCATGTTGTTGTGTTCATCTCTGCTTGTTCTTTCACGTCAGAGGTTATCATGCAGCAGCCAGTCCCCATCATAGAAAAGACCCAAGATGATTTAGTTTTCCCTGTGGTCAAACAGAACAAAAGGCTTTATGATCATGTTCCATGTCCAGTGAATTACATGTCTGGGTTTAGTTTTCATTAATAGACGTGATTGTTTTCTGCATTTGTGGAATGGAAAAATCTTTTTTTCACTTTCTGAATGCTTTTAGTGACCCACATATCTGACCTGCGATTGAAAAAAAGCATCTTTGCTCTTTTTTTTAATTATTATTCAAAGACGTGCTCTTGAGGTCCTGTTGTTGACGGGAAGCTGTACAAGCTCGCAACGCCTCCTTCTTGGAACACTGACTTAAAGATGGCTAGTTTAATGATTAACATTTGGACAGGATATCGGTACGTCTTTCATTATTCAGAGGTCTGGGATTGAAACTTGGAATCCAGAATAGCCCGTTTCTACATCAACTGCTTTTCTCACAAAAAGTGCAGACTCGATGCCTGACCGTGCCATCGTATTGATGATATATCATCAATAAAGCTAATGAAGCTCTTCGAGTCCCTGGACAGATATAAAGGTTGCGAAAGAGAATCCTTATCTTGACAGTTTGACTTTAACATGTTTTGACATTTGAACTAATCGTACTAATTGTGCCAACACGCTCCGTAAACATGACACCCCCGCAGGGTCTACTTCATCTTCTACGACAGTATTTTTTTGCTCAGCCGAAGTTTTGTGTCTGTCCTCAGGGTACAGGGGTCAGAAAGGAGAACGAGGTCAGCTTGGTCTGGGGTTACCAGGAGACACAGGATCCACGGGGCCGCCAGGTAAGAGGCATCTTCTTTAGTACGATGTATTTGAAGTATGTGGTCAAACAGAGGCTTTGATCTATTGGTTGAGCAAACGTGTAGAAAGTAGAATGTAAGGAGTAAAACAGTGGAAAGCGTATCTGAACTGCACCCATTAATGTGTAGATTAGCAATGGATCGAATGTGTGTAGAGTGAAAAGGGTCATTAATTGTGTTGAACCCACACAGACTCTGCTGAACGCGGAGGAGCAATATGCTGCTGAAAAGAATATTGCGCTTACTTTCATCAGGTGGAAACATACCAAATGAATGCCAATGTTGCTATGTATCTGCTATAATATGTCAATGTGTTTACAGCCTATTGTGAAAGAAAATAAATGAATGCTTTAAGTTTAAAGATAACATGATTTGAAGGATTTTTAAGATATTTGTGGACCGCCACTTAACTTAACCATCAGCCATAGTAAAACATAAGGAAGTGCAGTATTTGTACCTGTATAAAATAGCACACGCTTCAGTCACAGACCGGCCAGCCCTGCATTGCCCTCCTCCACATCTACTGCTGTTCATCAGATTTTATGACCTGGCCACCGAAGGGCGGGAAGTGTAGCTTATCTCACTGTGATGAGAACTTTGGTTGTGTCAAGTCTCAAACCTCAAATTCTATTTCAGCCTTCATTTAATATCTCATCATGTTGGAGATAAACGCAACTCCCAGATGACATTATGTTTTCTAAAAACTCTAAAAGCTGCTGTGACACAAATGGACTCTCAACAAAGGACAAAATGCTGCAATGACGTCCGTTCTGCGAAGTAAAAGCTCCGCTTGGTGTTGTCCTCATCAAAAGTTTCACTGAACACAACCAAAGATGTCAGCTTGTCCCCTGCTCCTGTGAGCTAAAAAAGAACTCCCCGTACCCCGGTGGAGCGATGAGAAGTGGAATTACCACTTGACTTTCAGCCTGTGACAGGAGTGTATCACTGAACCTAAAGTCACTCAACTATGTATGTGCATAATGCATGTGTAGGGCAAAGAGAACTTGGCTGTAGCTCCTCTTTAAAGGACAAATCACGGCTGTTAAAAGACATCTTCTCCAGGAGCGGTGATAGGAAGCCCCCCTTTTTGGCACAACTGTCGGGGGTTAGACTTCAGCTGGATCTTGGAAAGAATTTAAAAGTTGAACAAACTGCCACAGTGTCTGGCCACTGCTTTGGCTCACTTCCTATATAGTCCCTGTTCAACGGAAGATTATTTTTACCAACCAAACTTTCTGTCTCTTGGCCATTGTAATGAGCTCATAGAGCAGGCTCCCCCTGGACCACCTACAGGTTCATGGAGACTGCGACAAATGAAGTCACATACGGGGGATTTTCCAGTGTTGTTGGTTCCCATTACGACACTGGCGACAAGACTGGGAGCATCTCAAGTGAATGACAGCTGCTGTGATATATGTGAGAGTGGCCACCATTGCCTCTTGCTGTCTTCTTTTCCCCTGGACTCTTTGTACCCTGATAGACCTGGATGGTGCTGAAGCTATGCTCGCCTGCGGTGCATTACACTCTGTGCAATAGCTAATTAGCAGAGTTGAGCTAGCAGCTGTAAGAAGCCACCTAGACTCAGGGGAGGGAAGCTATTTTTGATGATGACTGTGCACCTTTGCTCCGCTACCAACACAGCACTGCGGAGAGTTTGTGTGTGAGCAGTTAAGCAGGAGATGGATGTGGCAGTAATGAAAAGGGCATGTTGTGTTTTCAGAGGGAGGAAAAGGACAAGGCTGTACTTGCAATTGCTTTTGTATAAACTGTAGCGGGGACAGGGCTCCCCCGAGCTGTGACTTGTCTGACTGATGTAATGGACACCTTGCTGGACTGCAGTGGGGAGCTTTTCTTTTTTATTATAGACTTATGTGTTATGTGTGTTGTATGGACAGTATTTGAGAAGCAAAGTGGACACCTTTGCTACTTCAGCAAGCTGTTGCTAAGTAACGTGAGATACTAATGTCTCATCTGCAGTGATGACCTCACCATATTGGAGAATGAGGAAACGTACTTTCTCTGTCCTAACAGTGAAATTAAAGAATTGGTTATTTATCTCCACCGGGAAGATGCTTGCATGAGTCGGTGAGAGAGTGTCCACGGCTAATCTCACATTCTGCTGCATCGAACTGCAATATGTTTTGTTATGTCTGCCTGCCCAAGGGCTTTCTCAAAGCACCTATTCATTGCTCGTTTTATACTGCCATTGATTGCCTGCTGGCTCCTCACTTACTGCTCTTAAAGTAACTGTACTTGCATTAATATAGCAGCAGACCACTGTTTGCTATATAAAGATACAGTGGAGTAATGTCTACCTGAGCAGAGAATGAAGACGCTCCCCGTGTGTGTGTGTGTGTGTGTGTGTGTGTGTGTGTGTGTGTGTGTGTGTGTGTGTGTGTGTGTGTGTGTGTGTGTGTGTGTGTGTGTGTGTGTGTGTGTGTGTGTGTGTGTGTGTGTGTGTGTGTGTGTGTGTGTGTGTGTGTGTGTGTGTGTGTGTGTGTGTGTACTATATGACGGTGGCAGCTAACCCTTATTTACAATATAGATGAATCTGTCTTTTTAGTTTTTTATTCATTTGGTTTATGAAATGTCAAAAAACACATTTCTGAGAGGCCAGCAGTCCAAAACTCAAAGATATTTAATTTAAATGATATAAAACACAGAAAATTAGCAAATCTTCACATTTGAGAAGCTGAAAGCTACATTTTGTAACTTTTTCCTGATGGGTAATTTCAATGATACATTTACTAAATTGTTATTGATAAAGTTTCTGTTGAACACATTGATTAAGGAACTAAATAGCTTTAACACTAAACTATGCAATCATATCGTCACAATATAATTCCAACTGAAAGTTGATGAACAATGTCATTACATTTTTGCACAGCCCCGAGAAGAATTCAGTCGCTTTCATTTAATTATTTAACACAATTTATTTTTAATAGAAGTTATAGTCTGACCGATGTAAAATTTAACTCGTCACTGCGTAATGGTGACACTGTTTAATTAAATGACCTCAGACCTGGTTTTGCATTTCTGTAAAGCCATTTCTTCTTACTTATCTTACAATACACACCAATCACGATATTTCTGCAATCAGCTAATATCGGCTGATGAATCAACCTGATTTTATCGGTTTAGCTCGAGGAGAAATATCTGAGGTGGATATAAAGCAGACTGTAGCCTTTTGAATTAAAACCAGTCATATATAATATCATATATACTTTAATGCAATAGATCACCCTACTGAAATGTGATAAAGTGCAGCCCGGCGCAGGAATTAACAATGACTAATTCTCTGTCAAGGCCCTCCTGGGATCACTACTCAGGGCCCACCTGGCTCTCCGGGGCCCCGTGGACCTCATGGGACATGCGACTCCAGTGACTGTCTCCTTCCAGCCCTTTGAACGCAGCAGAGGATGTTCCAGTGCTTGACGTCCAGCTCAGTGCTGCAGCCACAGAGCAGGAGAAGGTCGGCCTCGCTGTCTGCAAACAGCTTCCTCAGTTCTGGTTTATCGGGCAGACTCACAACTGACCTCTTTTTGAACACTTTACAACATTTGTATGCAGTCAGGATTATTCTTTGATGGGTTTTGTTTTGAATGGAAAAGAAAACCTTTTGAGCTTTTTCTTTTTCTTTTTCTTTTGCAATGTTGTACTTTAAAGTTATTTCTTGCTTTCACATCCCCTACTGTTATGTAATTCATTCCTTGTCAACTCTCATTATGTCTTTCAAGACCATGAAATTACTTTGTTTCATCAAGTTCAGTCCTGTCAAAAAAGCATAATCTTAATTATTTGTTTGCCTCCTTAATGGGCGTGCCTTTTCACTCTGCTGTCCTTATTTAGATAAGCCAATGTGCTGGCAGAAGGTACATCTCACATTTGTGTGTGTGAGTGTGTGTGTGAGTGTGTGTTTGTGTGAGAGAGAGAGAGACAGAACGAGAAAGAGATTAGCTTAATGAATATACTTGTTTTGTGTGGAGGTGTGAGAAAATATTAGATTTCTGAAAGTCCTTATGCAACCAAAGTGCATCAGATGTGTCTGATATGGAAATTATTTATTGGAAGCGTGTTCTTCAAGAATGTACGTAAAGATGGTAATAATAATTGTAGTCAATGTAGCATGGATATTCAGTAATGTTATTACTAGAAGAGTTACTGAGAGTTGTATGCATTATCACTGACACATTTACATTGTGCATGATAATAATTTTTTCAAAGAATCTGCAGTATAATCATTGACACGGTCAATGTCTGTTGTCTGTAGGTTACGCGTCGGTACTGACCGCCATATCTTTTGTAGTACAAAAACCTACAGCTCATACTTTTTGTCTGAAACTACTGTGTTTGTAATACATCGAGGGCAGATTTGAAGAATGTACTTTCAATGTTGTGTTTATTTAATGAGTGTGACGTGACCTCACATTACACCTTTACTGTTGGTTTATTCTGAAGATAAGTTGAATGAGTGATTGTTTTTCTTCCTGTCTAATGGGGCCTGTAATGGGACCTGACAATACAATTACATAAGCAAGTTGTCATTGTAATGATCTGATAAGGTTCTCACTTCTATTATCACTGTGTGTGTGTGTGTGTGTGTGTGTGTGTGTGTGAGATGGTGATTATTAACATTTACTGTTTACATGGTGTTGTGTATGATGATTCCTCTGGTTTATTTGTATATTTATGATTTTCAGCCACAAAAAAGGAAATCGGACTACTTCACTACAACTTCAGACTTTTGCTTTCGGTGTGCTCATTATTGTACTTGAACTTTCTCATTGTTTTAACAGTATCATGGTCTACATCCTGGTTTTTCACTCACTGACCAGCACTGTGTGTCACTATGTATTGTCTCGCGGTTTGGATTTATTTATTTGCTATAAGAGGTTTTAAAGCCGTTTTTAATGTTCTCAACTAATTTCAGAAGGTTTTGAGTCAACGTTACCTAAACAGGCCATACTACCATGTAGATTACTCAGAAACTCGGTACAATCACTGTCTTCAAGACATAAGGACTCAAACTTTATATTGAAATTCATTCTCAGTTTGAAGATTTTTAAGGAAATGTCTTTTCATCCAAAAAGTAAGCTTTATAATCACACTAAATATTTAACTTTTGTATATTTTCTTAAAGCTTTTGAGCGCTGCTTAATGAGTTTTGACTCAAAGGCTTTTCATTTTACTTTTAAGTGTCCTGCTGTGATTAATGTTTGAAAACCTCTGTGGGTGTATCTGACATTTTGTGACGTTATATAAACTTGGTTCTTTCTGTATATCATCCGTTAAGATCTGTTTGATACTTTTATTTTTTTACTTCATCATACTTAACATCATAAAAAGTCATCGGGCTTCTTTTACACATATGAATCAAGCGTATTTTTTTCTCAGCATGCAGGCTTGGGTTTTATCTCTATCCGTGTGAGTGGGTCTAATTTCAGATGGGTGTTGAATCAAATGTCTGCCGCTGCTTTCATTTGTGAGTTTAAAGAGCCCCCTGCTGGACATGCAGCATTTATTTTCTCATTGCTTGTAATGTGAATGGAAAACAATCTTTCTTTGGGTTATAGGCTACATAAAATCCCCTCCTTTTATTGGCTTCTGCCCTTTCATCGTGCCAATTTAATATTTGTTTTAATGGGTTCCCCTTGGAGAGAATAACGCCGACCTTGACCAAATTCTAATGAGGCAGCATCAGTGGACTAATGTGATCTGAACTTTTTGGTGTACTGTTGAGAGCAACTCTGCGCATATTGAATTTAGCTTGAATTGATATTAATGTGCGCTGGTTTGTGACTTCAATTTAGCTAAACTGTATGATAACTAGGGAGGACACAAAATGCCCACTAATGTCACAGCCCACTTCACTAGCAATTTGGTGCCAGCCAGTTTTACATCGCTCCGACTTAAAATCCATTTATTCTAAGTGTAACATGTTAGATGAAAGCAAATTATGAAAAGATGGAGGTTGGAGCATCCTTCAAATCGAGTGATGTTAAACATCCAAAGATTGGCTTGTCAATTAAGGCAAAAGTCCTTTGAAACAATATGTGTTATACTTTATATTTCATTATTGCTTTTTTTTTTTTATTGTAATGTAAGTTGATCCTGTTGCAACATATAATCTAATCTTGTAAATAAGCTTGTAATGAGGGGGAATATGGATCAGCCTCTCAGCACGGTCCCTCGGATTAAAACCGTCTGCCTGCTGCTCTCAATGTAACTCCTCTCTGCTCCTCTATGAGCTCATGTCCTGCTGTGGGACTTGAATGTGTGTTTTTCGAAAGTCTTTGTTCTGTTTAATATCTACCTCAGTCTTGGTTTACCACATGTCTACATGATTCGCCATTTTAGAGAAGGAAAAAAAAGAATACAACACAAACTGTTGCCTTTTACTGAAAAGAAGTAATCGATACCTCATGTGTATGTAGAAACAGACAGTCCTGGATGTGGACATCAGTGTACTGCAGGTCGACTTACTGGACTTTCGACAAAGAATAGGGGCAGTAATGATCCAGTGTGTGTGTGGTTACCAGGTATCAGAGGTTATATTTTACACCTTTCTTCGCAGCATCTTTTATTTACACTGATTAATGGCACCTGCCTTACATGTGTGCAATAAATGTTATTCGGTGCTTTATTTCCTGTGTTCTTGTGTTGTGTTTATAGGCTCCAACACAGCCTGGCTTACAGGTTTCTTGTTTTTACAAGAAGTAGAATGTATTTTATGATACACTTTGTTATGTATATATATATATATTTAATATTAAGTTAGTGTTAACATGAACTTCTTTAAGAAGTTATATCACGTGAAAAACTTAACTTTTTCTTTGTCTAACCAAGACTTTACTTTTCAGTTGTCTTTCAAATTAAAATAAGTTTATTAAACATTAATTAAAATGTAAATATATGTTTAAATGCTATTCTGAATGTCATATTTTAGGTTCAAAGTTGATTCTTGACCTTGGAAACAACGTTTGACAAAAACAAACTCGCCTTAAAGTACATTTAAAATTGGACCTTTCGCATCAAATCATCTTCATCAGCAGATGGAGTTTGCCCAGTTGTCATGGAAAAGTAGATGGAAATAAGTAGATTAGACTGGACACCCTTGAGGTGCTCCAAAAAGATGAATATTTGAGCGTCTACATTTCGACAAGTGGGAAAACTCCATCTGCTGATGAAGATCTTGTGATTTGATGTAAATGGCTCTTGAGGTGAGATTGTTTGGTCAACTGTGATATCTTTGTTTTTATTTTAGGTTTTGGAAAAACTACTGAGAACTTAAATTTTGCATTTGCTCATATTTGTCACAGAATTTATCATCACCAAATGATACCAGAATACAGAATGCATTAATCACTTCATGTGTTGTTTTCTTTATTTGTAACATTAATGAGGGTCCCCCTCATCCCTAAAATATCTTTCCATATATGCACGACTGCACTCTGTTGTCATTATGTACAATGAGGCAAAATCTCACATCAGGTTGTTTTGTAGGAAATATAATTGACCACAATTCAAACATTTTTTTTACAGATTTACAACATTTTCAAAAAACTGAAGTCAGTGTGACTTGATGACATTTCATCCTCTCTACTTTTTATTTTGAACGGCGACGCTGAAACAACAGCCAGACATGTAGAACAATATATTTTTAAAAGGGGCTTTCAGCAGGTTTATCTTTGGTACATTAGCACATAGCAGAACAAAATAATTGGAAAAAGGCACTTAAACCAAACAAAATCCTGATTTGCTTTGGGGGGGGGGATTATTCAAAATGTTCTGAGAGAAAGTGGAGGAGCTTTTATTGAAGAAACCTGTAAATGGTGAGCATAACAAGAAAATGCAGGCAGAGGGTACAAGGAGAGTGGGATAAACAAACATCGCTGGTCATTTAATTTCATCTCAGAAATGTGGGCGCGCCTTCCTGAAGATATCAAAACATCTCTCAGGTAGAAAATAAAAAACACAAGAACAAGCTAGATTGTTGCAGCACATCAAAAACAATGTTTGGGTTTTTTTTTTTTCATGAAGAGGCTGGCTCATGATGGTGATGTGGCCGGCACAAAACATGCTCACAAGAATAGAGGTTAATGGATGGAAGGCACCACACCAACCCGCAGGCCCTGGAGGAAAAAACTGGGAAAAATGTTGTGTGTGCTCAGAGGAGCTAATCCAACAGTCTTTCTGTCCATGTCAGAGTGGCTCTTAGTTCCCTGCAGGTCCCTTCACATCCAGAGACTGAACCCCTGGCTGGAGGTTGCAAGATGACGGGTCGCAGTAACCATTGGGACCGGCTGTACCGGGAGGCCCAGGTACACCGGACTGTCCGGGAACGCCAGGAGGTCCCCTCTGCCCGTCCCGACCATCCTGACCGTAGCCAGGTTTGCCTGGCTCACCTGTGATCACAGCATTCATTTTAGGATGCTAGGTGCTACATTTAAAAGGATTGGTTCTCATTTTATACATCTATTTTTGTACAACAGTCCCGTGCCCTTAAATGCAGCGAAATAGTTTTGGGTTATTGTAATAGACGGACTCAGAAAAGTGTACTCTTTAAGATAGAAAGGCAAGTTTAAAAGGCAAAAGTTACTCACCAGGAAGTCCGGGAGATCCTGGCTGACCTTTAGGTCCTCGCGCAGTGGGCCCCCTGGAGCCTCTGTCTCCCAGTTCACCTGTAACACGTATTACGTAATGAAGATATTTGTGTACAAACATGTCATTGTTTTATTTGATGCATGCCAATGCATTCATTACCTTTGGGTCCTTTGGTTCCAATAGATCCTGATGGCCCTTTGAGTCCTGGAAGGCCCCTTGCTCCACCCTGCCCAGGGAAACCATTGTCTCCTGAAGGACCAGGTTGCCCTGGAGGTCCAGGTTTTCCAGGTAAACCAGCTACGCCAGTCTCTGGCCTCCTTAAACTAGCAGCTAACTGGGCCAGCTGTTCTGTTGGAGCAGAAAGAAGACGATGAACCGGATGAACTTAAATAAATTAAAATGTGATGTAATTCAACATATGCATAACTAGCTGCAAGACATCGAGTGTTTCCAAACAGTTGTAGCTGACAGTTATCGAGGGACTTTTTAATACATAACACTCTGTTATAAACCATGCGGTTGCATAAGTCAGCTCATCTCTGAAAGCCCCAAAGCAACTCTCATAGAGGAGATAGTCCAAAAGCTCTTGTACTTGAGTCAGAGTGAAGCAGAGCGAGATGAAACTGTGGTCACGATATCCCTCGAGCTTCTCCTGTTTTTCAATCTCTTTCTGTAGAACCTCAGTAAATTGAGCAGAAAATAGATAATACTCTTTATTTCAGGCAATCAGCAACAGGAAATGTATGTTCATGGTGCAAAGGATCTAATATTAATCTCCTGTGGCTCCTTGCAGCATGGTATTCTGCTCTTGAGATTTTTGTTTCCTGGCTCCTGATGAAATTTCATGCAGCAGCTGCTTGACTGCTCTTTTTTTATTTTTCTTTATATTTCCTTTCCAAGCAGACTCTTTGCATTGAGTGGAGGAGAGCTGGTCTGCTGAAGGTGAAATGAATTTTTCAGCACATTGGGTATAAAAAAATCATGAGTGTAGGAGATGAGTTGTGAAGACGTAGAGTAAGAGCAACAGAACGAAGAGAACAGAGGTTGTGACTTCAGAGAAACCTCTCTGAAGAGGGGGATCTTTCATCCATCACATTAACAGAGACTGAAGCTTATTTCATGTTTTGGTTATTAGGCCGTCCCGTTTTTGAACTTCAGAGTATTCCGCCGCCACCCAGATCAATGAGACAACGGAGGGGCGGCTCTATGTGTGGTTGTGTAATGAGGCATTGTGGGAAAGATTAAAGTCATAAAATGAGGCACAAGGGAATGATAAATGTGGTCAAAGGCCTATCAGTTCTTACCTTGCATGACTCGCATGCAAACTTGTCTGATGTGCTGATCGCTTGGCTCTTTACCCTAGAGGGAAGAAAAAGATGACTTAATAGATTTCATGACGTGTGTCAAAACTCCACAGTACTGTTACCAAGCAAATACAGCACTCTTCCTGTTTTACTGACCTGCTTTCACTACATTTGAAAGATTACTTCGGTGGAGAAAATTCTGCTATTTTTGAGCTTTTGAATACTGTTTTATTGTACAGAACATTTTCAGAGCATATTGATGTCATTTGATGTGTTACCTGCTGCTGCACAATGTTGGGGTTCAGTGTTTTCGTATTAGCACAAGTTGAAATTATAAAAGGGACATCAAAATATGAAGATAATAGTGTGTAGGGATTTATTAATGGCCTTCACCTTTTAAAACAATAAAAAAAAAACGTTTAAGGAAGAAATACTTCCAAAAACTAGCACCTCTTTATCCTCTCAAGAGTAGACCCTAACTAGTCATACGTTTTGAGAAGATGAGTAGGTTGGAAGGAAGGTTTGAAAGTAAAACATGAAGTGACATACCTGTACAGGATGCCACTTTTTTTTTTTTCCCCAAGGATGGTGAAGTCATGACCCGCCCTACTCTGCGGTATGAAGATCAGGGTAAGCCAATCAGAGGCAGAGTAGGGCGGGTCACGCTGTCGCCATCCTAGGAAATTTAATATTGCGTACAGGACACAGGGAGGTTTAATTCAAAATAGTAAACTAATTAGATTCAGTTAGGAAAGAGGAGGTAGAAAACTCAGAACGCTATCGTGGCGTTTTTTATTTGCTACCAACACACTGAATTCAGTGCATCAAAACTCTCTTTTGATGTCAAAATCAAAAAATATTATAATGAAAAATAAGTCATGGGGTTTCTTGGTAAATTGTATATTGTACACCAGGAAAATCTGCTCACATGGACAAACAACAAAAAAAGTGACATAACCCCCTGACCAGACTGTTTTGCACCTTCTATACAGAGTTATTGTGTAAAATGAATAAATCACAACTGAACAACGTGATACATACTGCTGTACAGATATTGTAGTTAACCTCAAACACTTTTTTCTAAACATTTACTCCTTAAAGGGTTTACTCTTGGACCTACCGCAGGGCCCTGGGACCCTCTGACTCCAGGTAGACCCCTGTTCCCCTGCATGCCCCTCGGCCCAGGTGTGCCAGGCGGCCCCTCGATTCCCGGCTGGCCTCGACTTCCCTCAGGACCTCTTTTGCCAACTTCGCCGAGGTTACCGACCTTCACAGAAAGTAAGACCAGAGATATGTTTCAACGCTGCAGCACTAACCCCAATCGAAAAACTGAGACACCAGGTTAGAATGATCCGTTTGAACTCACCTCTCCTTTCGATCCAGATTCTCCCGACTCACCCTAGAACATCATTTATAAAACACGGAGAAAAGAAAGGACAAATGCACTCTGTTGAGATCCTCCTCTGTTATGAATAGTTCAAATAAGTTAAATTAATAGTGTTGGTGTAACAACTTACATGATCCCCTTTGTCTCCAGGGTTTCCCTCATCCCCTTGTGATCCCTATGAAAACACAATCTGTAAATGATTTATGCAAAGCAACCCACTTTGTATTTAAATGCAGCATTACTGTTAAGAGTGAATTAACATTTAGTATGAGGGCTTTATACCTGTTCTCCTGTGGGTCCTCCCTCTCCCCGAACTCCCTGTAATAACCGAGACAAATTGCGAAATGATCATTAGTCTAGTGTCCACACTAGAGGGAGCTGATCAGCTGCTTGTTGCTGAGCATTAATCTCTCTCTCTCTTACTGTTTAGGACGATTGTCCTAAAGTTGAAAAGGTCTCTGAATGGGACTGTGCTGTTTTCTTACCCTCTCTCCCTTCACCCCGGGCAGGCCAGAGGGACCAGGGAGACCGTGAAGGCCGGGGTTACCTTTGGGTCCCTACAACACAGAAACATGCACATCTGATGAGAAGAAGCATCTAAGCAGGTTTATATATATATATATATATATATATATATATATATATATATATATATATATATATATATATAAGGTATGCTGAGATCACAACAGCCTTTAAAAGACGACATTATGCACTTTGCTCTTTTTTTTAAAGCTGTTTCATGTCAACCGTTTCACCCGTTAACATGGCGGAAATTGCTGAAATATCAATAGTAGTAAAATAACAATAATTTTGGGCATGTTTGTGTGCGCCATTGCCCCTTTGATCACTGAGCGACTGTCTGAGGAATGCCAGGAGAACAGAGAGCTCATTCAGCCCGCTGCTTACTAGTCTCCCCTTACTGTGAAAATAGACCTCATGTGAGATCCAGCCTCAGTCTATTCTCTGAGACATTCCAGTGAAACAACAGATACACTCTAAGGCGTCCCTCCTTCTTCAGCTCCATTCACTCAAAGTATCAAAAGTGCATGTAATCTGGCTGCTCAGCCTTTATTTCCAAAATAAAAGCATGGATAAAAAAAATGAGATATAAATTCAAATCTAACTTTAATCTAATTGTGCTCTTAAACTCTTCAACTGTGCTTATTACTTACCCTGGCACCTAGCTTGCCAGCTGAACCTATAGGGCCTTGTTCTCCTACAGCTCCCTGAGAAGAAGAGAAAATAATAAGAAAGTAAATGTTAAAATGAACATTTGAACAAAGTAAAAAAAAACAGTAGAAATCCAAGCAGGAGAAATACTCACAGATTCACCAATCGGTCCAATAGGTCCTAGCTCTCCCTGTTGTCCACGCTCACCCTGAGGTGTGACAGTGAAATGACACAGTGACACAACGGAGGTGACAAAAATCACGACAGTGTCTTAAACATGTGCGGCTACTTACTGCTTTGCCGGCAGGTCCCATTGTTCCGCCGAGGCCTGCTTGACCAGCGTCTCCCTGTGCAGAAACAAACAAAGTTGCTTTCAGACTTTGACAATTTAGAAAAACTCAATGGATGCAAGAACAAACTGATAATATTTGATAATTGATGGAGCAAACAACCTTAAGGCCACTCAAGCCTTTTGGTCCAGGTGCACCAGGCAAACCCTAAAAAAGAGAGAGCATGTCTTAAAGAGATGCAAAAATTACAAGGAGAACAATTTCTAGCAGGAAGTGTCATTTCTAAAATAAAATGCAGCTCGAGCTGTAAGAAACACTGGAAGATAAAGAAGGCTTAGAGGATACAAAATACATTTGGTTTGAGCTTTTGACCCAAACAAGCTTAAGGTGATAAACGTGATCTGGATATTTGAATTAGGTGATGACTTTTACACCGACGAAAATCTTTCTTAATGCTGGCAAAGGCGGGCTGCTCGTGTTTGCCAACCTTTTCTCATTAGTGCTTTTCATTAGACTAATCACAGATTAGTGGGCTGGAAAAACTTTCCTTTCATTTTTCTGCCAGAGGAAGACAGAGATTAGTGTCCCACAGCATAGCCTGCTGTATGTGTACCATATCACAGAGGGATGGAATTCAATCATATTAAATTTCAACCTACAGAAACTTTACTGTATACTATAAAATATGAGATATGAACACATTGTGACACGTTACTGCAATACAGAAGTGGAAATGACTGAGTATTGTACTGCAGCAGGCATGGGCCATGGCGCGTTAAACTGGTCCCGAGGGGTACACTGAGGTGCATCCAATCAGAGTCCGTCAGTTTGGGGTCAAAGGTCATACTCACTGGAAGCCCCTGAAGTCCGACCTCTCCAGGAACGCCTGACTTCCCAATGCCTCCCTGCAGGGAAACAGAGAGGGAAAGAATGAAGCTCCAAACAGCAAAAGACTTAATGGGAATACAGTTTAATATCATGAACTGCACCATTAAAACCTACTAGTTTTAGTAATAAAGTAGCAGAAATGTTTCTCTACCTTTGTTCCAGGCATCCCAGGAATACCCTCGCGACCGTCCACACCCGACAAGCCCTGGTGATAAAAAGCAGAAACTGAAATGAGCTGTTGGCAGACAAATGTGTCCGGACATTTAAGCTTTATTTGTCATCATTGATCAGACACTCACAGCCCCTCCCTTTGGACCTGGAACGCCTGTGATTCCTCTCAGTCCTAGAATACCCTGAAAAACAAAGCAACAGTTCATTTAGTCAGTTTTGTTAAAACCGTACAGCCAAATTCCAGTGTGTCCATGTGTATTTCTTCACCTCAACAGGTTTATGTTATTAATGTGTCAACTTACCGTTTCACCTTTAGGCCCAAACTCGCCCATCACGCCTCTCTGCCCATGATCCCCCTGAAATAATGTATTGAATCACACGCTACTCAATCGTACTTTATTTGCTGCCAAATTGTAAGCACGTGTATTGTTGGAGAAACTTACAGTTGCCCCTGCTACACCCTGGGGACCTGGACCTCCATCAAGACCTCGAGCTCCCTGCCAGAGAACAATATTAGTATTGGTACTATAATCTGTTTAGATGATAAACATTTCAATAGATATCTAATATGGAATTCACAAGTTATTTTGGAAGGAGCTGACGTATATGAAAGGTGCTATGGGTTTAGGAATCATAGGAACATTTACCAGTTCTCCCTTGATCCCCATCATTCCCATGGCTCCACGAATTCCCTGAGGGCCCTAAAATAACAAACAAAAAAGGTGCCTCAGTGAGCAAAAGAAGGAGAACCTGACACAGAAAAAGAACAAACTGTAACTTGAAAGACTCTAATATCATATAATAAATGTGGTTTCTAACCGTTGGTCCTTGTGATCCGACCTCTCCTAGACTTCCCTGGTCTCCCTCCTCACCCTGAGTGAACGAAAGAGAAAGAACGTTAGCAGAAAAGCAGCATGAAGTCAATCGGATGAAACACTGAACAGCAAATTTATTATATAAGTGAAAAGTTTAAACTGAGGCTGCTCCTATCAACTTAGTGTTAATTAGAAAATTAGGCAGCCTTCCTTGAATAAGTTAAATAGCCATTTCTTTTAATGAATTGCACAGGGGGCAAAAGCAAAGAAGTTAAATTCAAATTATCGCTCTCCTGCTTTGCTAATTACAAATAATTGATATGCTGACTCTGTGGTCGACCTGAGGAGGCATATCCATTTCGGTGGATAGGGGCTCGGGTGTGAGGCTGCATGCGCACTTTTGCTGTGGTTAAAAAGGCAATTTCTTCATTTAATTATGTGTATTAGAAATGGCTATTAAGACATGCAAATAAAACATAGCTGATAATCAAATATTACACAACAAACAGAAATGCTTGAAAGGAAATGATCCTGCTTGACTGTCTGATCTTAAAAAACATCTCCAACGAGTGAAAGATGAACGTCTGAGTCAGCCAGACTGTTGAACTATTAATAGAAATATTTGATAAAAAATCTTCCCGTATTGTCATAGATTTTATGATATTGTTATATATCTAATATAGAATGAATGGAAGATATAATTGTTCCTGTTTGTTTCAAATACAAAATAAAGCACTTGCATGTTTCTAACTGGGTCACACAATCACATTTCTCCCAGGGTGCAATCTTACTTATATTTTAATGTTCTTCTTTAATTTTGTGACTTTATACATTTTCAACCCCTGGCACAACATCTGGTTATTCTGCTCATGTATATAAACATCTTTATAGTTGTGGGTGGAAAACAGGCAGAAGGCCCCCCACATGAAACCTTCAGTGAAGGAGAAAATCATTCTTGGGTACGCGGCGCAGCCTGACAGTAAATCATATCGTGGCATGGGGTGATAAAGGGAGATAGGCGCAGACTCATTTCCATTTATATAGTGCATAGACACATTACAGGGAGAAGCTAGTTGTGCTTGAACATCATTTCAAATAAATCATTCCTCCACGCATTGCAAGGAGTCAGAGGCATTACACACAGGCATGTATCACTTCCTCTTGAAATAGAGCAGCGCAAATAATACTTGTCTCAAAGGTGCAAAGAATCCCTTTTTCACATTTAAGCCATGCATCATTTTTTCTCTGATGTGGAGCGTTGTGTCATGTGTGACAGTTGTGGAGGAAAATTCATATTTTCAAGTAACTATTTATGCAGTTTTATGTGCGTATAAATTTAAACTGTTGATGTGTAAAACATTTCATATGATTAGAAATACTTGAATGACATATTTTACCTTGTGCCCTTGTTTCCCAGGTTCTCCTGCTTCAGCTTTTACACCTTTGTGCCCCTTGAAACATACAGAGAATAAAAACAGCACAGATTAAAAACATTATATTTTCGGGGCACTAACGGGATTTTAGTGCAAAACAAAAACTGAATCTGCGCTCCTCACCTTCATGCCAGGAAGGCCAGGATGTCCCGAGGTCCCAGGTGGACAAGAGTTTGGACACTAAACAACAACAACATGAAAGTAAGAAAATCTTCCTGACCATTTATGGACAGTAAAATGTCATTCATTATCAACAGAAAAACAAAGATTTACCAGGTCAGCACTGCCTTGCATTCCAGCTGCACCCTGAAATTGAGAAAAAGATACTTTTCTAATGTGATTTATCAACATCATGATGGATCTAAAGAACTTGTAAATCACCAGATAAAAAGGCCGTGTGCAATGGTGGTATCGCCAACAAGGCCAAAATGTAAGTCAAATGTAATCATTTGCAAATCTGTGTCACTTACTCTGGCCCCCGTTGGTCCACGGGGTCCCTGTGGCCCTCTCACACCTATGGACCCCTGCAAAAAGGACATAAAATGTGTCAAAAACTACACAAAGAGAATAGATGCATTGCACTCTCTATATTGTGTCATTAGGAGTCCTGGCATGGACATTGCTCTTCTTTGCTTTACTGTTATATTATACTACAAATCCTTTAGGCCAAGTCAACACTCTTGAGGCAAGCTTTTTTTTTATCATTAGAATGTTTATGCTTTGACATTTCTTTTTTTGTGTTTTCCAAAATAAAATATTGTTTGGATCAGTGCCCTCTATGGTGAAATGCATTCAGTATTTTAAGAAACATCCATAAAACAAATCGTACATTTGTTTCAGTTTCCCTTTCTTACACAAATGTACCTCAACCAGATTTTAATCAGTAAGATTGAGCGTGCTTTCAAGTCTGCAAATGCATTTTAGCTAGCTCACTTGTTATATGTATACGTTATATACTCATTCAGGAAAATTTCAACTTACAATTCTTACTCTGAAAGTCCATGTTTCATGTATAGTAGAAGGTGATGCTGATTTAAATGTACTAGGAGACATTAGGAGCTAAACCCAGATTGCAACCCTGACATTATATCTAAAATCACTGCTTTGAAATCCAATGTAAGCTGATTATGAAGTTATGAAATAAATGAAATAAGCTACTTTTTGATTGATTATATAATGATATATGTATGTATGTATGTTTGTATATGTTTTTCCATAGACCTGTGATTTCAGCTCAATGTATTGACACTACAGTAGGTACTGCTGTACAGTACAGATACATTGTATTTATATGAATCAAATCATGATCTGTAGACAGCTTTCTGGTGGCAGTGGCTTCACCTACATTCAGTATTTTTCACTGCAGCTTGGAGCAACTTTCACTTTTTTGTTACCATGGCCGACACATGAAGATAAACAGGTCTGTTCTGTCATTGGCTAATGGTAGCATTCCACCACCTCAGTGCTCATGTTGGTAGTATTTGATGCTGCAGTGTATTTTCTAGTAACATTCCTCAGTCTATACTCACAAGTGGTCCAACTTTTCCCACTTCACCCAGAAGTCCTCCAGGCCCGGGTGGTCCCTGTTCAAAGTAACATTTCAGGTATTCAGTATTAACACATTTTAGACAAAGACCACCAAAATGTAATATAAACTGTAGTATTTGTTGTGTAGCATAAATGACTTACGGGGGGTCCATCAGGCCCAACACCCTGAAAAGAGACATATACAGTGTGACATATACTGTGTGATGTATATAATATGGTACACACGAGACAAGACAGATACAAACAATAAAATGTAGACAGCTTCTAGATTATGTGATTTCCAGATAGTCACGGTTGATCTGATCCTCGGATCGACGGGTCTAGAGAGGAAAAGATACTCACAGTGGCTCCACGAGGTCCAGATTTTCCAGGTTCACCCTAAAGAACAAAGACAAATACATTAGACACATAGAAGTAGAAGTAGAAATAACTACTGAAACACTGTGTTCGGGTAAAATTGAGCCGTGTGAGCCTGCAGTTAACATTCCTCCAGCTCGTCACATGACTGCGCCGGCCACACTTGACCCAGCAATGTTTAGCCTAATGAGGACCGATGTTGGGGCTTCGCTCCCCGCGGAGATTACACAGAAGACTTGCAGGATTAAGTCTCATTTGTCATGAGGAATTGGTTTATGCACTGCGGCTCCTGCTGCTATGCCAAAAAGACTGGACAGCAGCTTGGCACCATTTCACTGACAGTCTCTGAAGCAGGAAAGCAAAGGCTCATTAGTCACTCACTTTCTGTCCGAAGGGACCGTCGGGCCCAGCATCTCCAACAGGGCCGGTCAAACCCTGCAGAGGAGAGACATCATGCTTAACTAATGCATCATAAAAAATAAAAAAAAATGACAGCACTTCAGCAACTATTTATTTTCACCTTACATTTGAAAATGATTCAACAGGCAATACTTATTTCCCCATCTGTCAATATTTGTAAATCCAGCATCAGGATGTCCACGTCTTACATCATCATACCATAATCATACTCCAGTGGGAGGAGTCCTACGTATTCATAAGTGGGATTAACTAGACCACAACCCCCTCCTCTAAAGTGGTTCAATATATACTGCACTGCAGCTCCACGTTGGTCAGTCACATTTAAATCAAAGCTCTGTTTTCGAGCACGTCATGACGCCCACAGGAGCAACTTCACAGACACACAGAAAAAGTCGGCAAAGGGGCAGAGGGCAAAACTCTCAGACTGCAAACCAAGCAGAGAGCAACATTCCTCTGGCTCATTTCAAACAAGCGCACTGAAAGGAATCATTCCACACCGTTTTGAGGATTCTCGACAGCAGATACCAACAGCGGTCCAGCCAACAAAGCTGCTACTGTTCTCATAATTCTGGTAGATGTAGCAAAGGCATAACACACCAACAATGGATCATAATGCATAAAACAACTGCATTATATGAAATGGCATTCTGAAACTCATACTTTATCAACCTAAGCCTTTATGGTGAACTAAAAATCACCTACAGCCCCTCTTTGTCAGTCTATCATCAGCACCAGTATTGTGATTGGATGTTTTCCTAACCCTCCTTTAAACTCTAGGGAGAAAAGCTAATTACACACAGTTCCTGGTTTACCAGGAAATTTGAATTTGTTCATCCTGTTTAATAAATTCCTCACATTTTTGCACACATTCCCCCAACATCCCATGCTGAATGTGAAATCCCATTGGTCACTCTGCAAGACTAAAAAGTGTAAACATGATCTTTGATGGTGGGAGGATCACAATGTGTAGTTCCACCCCCTTGCAGACTTGTGGAGGGCATATTGCCCTAGTTGTGGCCAACAATGCATGTTGTATGTATGAAATTTGCATGTATTATACAATATGAAACAAAGAGTACTCACGTCATTTCCAGGAATTCCAGGTAATCCCGAAGAGCCGGGTTTACCTGCATCTCCATCAGGTCCCTGAAAAAACATACACACATATTTCAGTGAAAAGCCCTACCATGAAAAGCAATGTATCATTTTATTTTCGTATTAAATGTCATAATTACAGTAAATCCCTCCTCGCCATCTTCTCCCCTTTCCCCCTGAAATGAAAGAGATTAAATGCTTTAAGGTGAGCCGATCTTAGTATTTGCTACGTGATAATGGATAATGTTACAGAACTGAGAGCACTTACAGCAATGCCATCAATTCCTGGGACACCTGCAGGTCCAGGAAGGCCAGCAGGTCCTTGGCTCCTCTGAGTAACAACATAATAACAATACTATTAATAATATCTGAAAATGTTAGCTTACATTTCAAAAAAGGCCCTACCAACTTGTGCCATTTCTTATACTGACAATATGAAAAATGAGAACAGGTGTATTGGCTTATTGTACGTTGAGACTCTCTGGGACACATTGACATTGCTTACAGTCTATAGAGGTGATTTGTGATCGCAAAATACATCAGCATTCTAAGGACTTTGCAAAAGGAAACATTTAAAAAGGACACTGCAGACAATAGACTCATCCTTGACTTTTTTTTTCAAGGCACTTGGCCAATCAATTTACTGGATGAAACAACCTCATCATCTCAACAAAATGTATCATGTGATTTGACACCAGAAGAACACTCACCTGCACCTCTGTCACATCAGTCTATCGAGACAAATAGAGACACCAGAGAGAGAGAGAGAGAGAGAGAGAGAGAAACATAATAAGTCTTACTTGAGCGGAGCAGATAAGGACAAGCTGCAGAAGCAGACCCAAAAGTGACCCTCTAACGCTGGGGGCCCGAGCCATGATCTCCCCGTGGGCAGGAAAGGAAAACGTTGTAGTCCTTTCTCTGGGATTTGTTGGGTTGAAGGAGCCCCCGACAAAACAAGCCAACTGAATCGGTTTCAGCTATCTAGACCGTCCGAGGTCCCATAGCCGTCGGGGGGCTCATGTATATTCATACAATGTTTGGTTACAGGAAGGGATTGGAGGGTTTGCAGACGGGGCACCACGGGGAGGGGCCTCAATGCAAACACCACCAATAGGCAGGGTCAGCGGGTCATTCAACCTCTGCTAATGATTTTATTCCAACTATATTTTAGATGAGACAAATGTAAGTTTTCACTGTAGTCATCAAAACTATCTCGTGAGCTATGTGGGCAAGTGAAGCAAAGTTCAAAGACACAAAACAACAGTATCGCTTTTACGCACACAATTTGCATGTTGCTTGAATTTATTTCCCCTCTCCATTACAATTAGGTTAATCCCGCTAAACCAATATGCTACTTAAAGCTCCAACACCTCAAACTACAAACTCCATTATTATTCATAGTGTTATTTTAATTGTTCTTACCAATGTCCTGGCTGGGAGGTCATGACAAGCCTCTGTCCGGGCTCGCGTCACGTCGCAGTGAATCAGCATTGACTGGAGTTCAAACTTGATAAATACATGAAGGGAAATAACACATCAGCACAATATGATCATGACAGATGTACAGTGCACCTAATTCTTGAACAAGTTGTATGTTAAGGCGCCACACATCGACGCTGCGTGACAAGAGCAAGAGGCTGTTTCCATTAGAAATGAAGCCCGGACTCTGGATTTTCCGTATCATGCGATGAAAAGTAGAAAGCAGGCTGTGTTTGCGCAATACATAAGTGACAATCGGAGACTCATTATTGAAACATTACTATGGAATCAAACGCGAGAGTTAAAATGTGGTCAAATATGAATTCGTGATGTGCGTAAGTGTGCACATGCGCCTGAATCTTTGGAAACCATTCCACCTGAGCTGCACAGTGTGGTATTGCAGGATTGTTTAGCCTGTGCACAGCTCGTATTCTTCGCCAGAACCTGCAACAAATTCTACATATTTGTTGGTAAAGTCAAAATGGTGACACAGCAGACTTCAACTATAGTGAACATTGTCACAGACAAACCAAACAGGAGGGTGACAAAACGTAGGGATTCCCAAACGTTTGCATGTCAAAGCAAAAACTCCTCTGCTTAGTATGATTGTTTTTCCGAGCATTTTAAAGTTCCAATGCCACTACTCTTGCTTGCTCAATAATATCCTTCAAATGGGTATACTTTATTGTAAAAGGACACACAAACATGATGTTCCTCTTCAGCTCAAAATATATTAATAAATTAGAAAGTTTGGCGCACGTGGATGATCACTCAAGCGACAGTGAAAAAATATAAACCATAGAAACAAGGCTTTCATGCGAAAATAAGTAAACAAGGTTTTCTTTGAATAAATAAGTCACATGTCAGTCAGAAAACATTGCACACTCGTGAAAGTTCTAACTATTCATCATGAGTTCGTTACATTTTGCAGGTCGCCTAAACCTTAAGTAAACTGAATGAACATGCATCACATTTAGTCAAGAAGAAAGGCTAAACGTGCCTCTCATGAAAAAAATAATAAAGAATGACAAAATGAAAATTGTGGAATAATATTGTATGGTGCTTGAGAAACGTGTTGGGGTGTAGCTCTGGAAGTGGGTGAACTTTAGTGTACTGTGGTGGAATTCTAAAATGCCAGAAGTGTATAGATATTGCTTTAGTTGCAAAAGCAGCAGGCTCGGTGCTTTGACAGACGTACCGGAATTGCCACCACTGGATTGTCTTTGAGCTTCCCTATCAACGTGAAGCCATCCAGGCTGACTTTTTGTCGGGGTGGTATATTCTGAGAACCGACCATGACACAGTCCACGAAAAGGATAACAGAGCGCCTGCTGACTTGGAGCAGGACTTGGTGCCACTGATCATTGAAAAGAAAAGCCAGACGGCTGAAAGCAACAGTCTGCCTCCCGGTGTCCAGCGCTGTGAAGGTAAACTCCAGAGACTGAGACTCCCCGTTGAGTCTGACAGCCAGCTGCTCCTTTCCATTTTCATACTGCATTTGCCAGATATTCCAGTTTTGATTGATGGCGCTGCCACTCATGCGCAGCACGGCCACAAATGCAAACTCCTCCGGCAGCCCCAGGGGATAAGCTGATCTGAAACATAAAGGATGGACTATTATACACTCACCTTTAATTAATGTTCGATTAAAAAAAAAAAAAAATCAATATTCCAATAAGGATTTATGATGTCTGTACTAAACATGAATTGTATCATCCACTATTGTCCCTTTTATAATGGTCAAATCATATATCTCATCATATAAATGCAATTTTTGTGTGGTTTCTTTTTAAAGTTGTATTCCAGAAGGAATGTGGTGATACAGGTAAAGTCAGTCTCTAATGTTCAGGACCATGGAGAGGGTAAATAGCGTTATACCAGCTCAACCACTAGGGCTCAGTATTCACTCGTGCAACTCCACCTTGTGTTGATCCTGAAGTTGAACGCTGGGCCTATTCGATAAGCAACGTGCTGTGGAGATGATCCTGTCACCTTTTTAACTGTGCCCCTTCTTGCCAGCTCAGCAATGTGGAACTGGGACATAATATAAAACCCTAAGAGAGCAGGGACAAAAGAGTGGTTAAATGCAAAAATCATCTTGCAGGTCCATGACCTTGGGTAAATCCTACTGTATGACAACTTGCTTCAATGATTATATGGAAGGGTGAAACAATATACTTATACTTACAGTATACCTTGTTGCTTTTTCCAAATTATGGTAATATAAGATGATTTTTTACAGTTTCACAAACATACAGTATCGGCATAATAAGTATGAGTTTTACTGTTTGTGTGTGTGTGTATATATGGGACTACAATTATGTAGTTCTATTTTTGTGCAGGCAGGACAAATACAAAAACAAACTGTTTTTTGTGAATCCACCTGGGAAATGATCCTCCCCAATGCTGATCTGAGGGCACATGGACTGCTGCTCCATATGAATACCAACTTGAGATGAAAATCTCACAGCTGCAAGATGGAAACAGAAAGCATCCGGTTAGCAGTCAAAGTGTGTGTGTGTGTGTGTGTGTGTGTGTGTGTGTGTGTGTGTGTGTGTGTGTGTGTGTGTGTTTGTTGTGGGGAGGGAATAAAAGCTCAGTGTTTGGAAAGCTGCACCACTGCCTTGAATAAATATTAGGCTATCTCTGGCTGTTTGTGGCTTCCTCTTTAACACTTAAGTTCTAGATTTGCCTATTTTAACACGTCTGGACAGGAAGTTAAATGTCTTATTAAGTTTGAATAAATGCTTCACATACAACGAGTTGTTCCTTTTGACATTTGACACGCAGGCTGCCAGCATTGTATTAATTATCTCACACTGTTCACATGACCACAGTTGATACTGTAATATAATACTTTGATGCTTTGTCAGTATGTATTTATCAGTGTATGCGTACCATTTAATGCACAGCTGAGTCTATTCACAGGCACACAGCTGGACTCTCTAACCCAGCAATGTTAGTGCTGCTACACAGACCCACATATACATGTCATAAAATATAGATAAGAGCAGCAGTGTGTAAGACAAAATGATGTGAATGCCTCATGGAACAAAAACTATATGTAGTTATATAATAAGTGCCTTATATCAATGACTATCAATTAACAGAGTTTGACAGCTATAAATGAGGTCTGTAACATAAAAAGGTAACAGAGCTCCACAGACCTCCTTGCAAATGCATTAACGAAAAACGGCACAATTATTCAATATGTCAAGAGGAACATATGCCGCAACACATGCCGAGCACAGAGAAAGTGCTTCAACAAAGACGAACAGCAGCAGAGGTATAATTAACATATTGAGTATGTGGGTTGACAGATACTGATAATCGGCATTCAAGTGGACATCACTCGTCTTTTGCAGCAATGCACTGCACTCGTAATTGTGTTACTCTAATGTTGAGGTGCTTTTATGTGAAATGTTCGCAATATTTTGTCCACCTTTGTCACTGTTATCTCATCAATTGCACCTTGCAGTGCAGAAGACTACTTACTTTGAGAATGAAGTCCTGTGCAAAGATATTGTGGGATCAAATAGCAACAGCACAATGAGTACAGAAGGGTATTTCTGGAATGCAATCAGAAAAAAAAAAACGTAGCCGTTCAGTTTGAGTTAGAAATGTATTTGTTTGCATTATGCCTGTCATATATAATTGAAATTATAGACTGCCACAGTGTTGGCATCAATTGCATGTCATTCACAACACTCACAAGGTCACTGTTACATAAATTGTTTACCTTTTGACTCCACCCATTTCATAGCTTCATCTGGAAATGAAAAAATAAAAATAAACACCTGCTGCTGGATGTTTCTATAGATCCGCTTGCAGGAGAGAACAAGACCCTGGATAGTTGCTCCCTCAGCAAGAGTGAAAACCTTCAGGTCACAGCGAGGGGTCTCTTATAGGCTCGACTGTCATTTATTTGGGGGAGTGAGTCAACAGTCTCCACAGTGTCAACTTTGCTCCCACCTTGGATTTAATGTTAATGCTTTTTCAAGTACAAAGTTACAGTAGTGTACCCCATATTTTTTGTTCCATTATTACGATTTTGCACCATAAGTAATATAAGGTAAATTAGTTATGGAAAATATGATGTTACCCTGCGTTGGCTTCATTTGTCCAGCACTTTTGGGAACTGCATTCTCTGTGATCTCTATGGTTGCACGGTATTCAGATAGCATTTTTTCCAGTGCAGTCCAAACTGAAAATCAAGAGATGCTGACTAAAAAGCAATTCGAGCTGGGTTTGCTCTGTCAGACAGAGTGGCAGGAAAAGGTTCTCATTCTGCAATTCCTGAAATAAGGTGGAGGACTTGTATCTTTAAATTGTAGTGAAAGCATCCAGAATCCATTAAAATGCATTGTGTTTATTACCAAGAAACGCAGCTTTCATGATGTTTTCACAGGGAAATTGTTTTCAGAATTTTAAACCGTTAGTGCAAGGAAATAAAAAGCCAACTCATAGTTGATATACACAGAGAATAAAAACGCAGTTGTTTTAACCTCCTCATAACAAGTGGCATGCACAGTGTCACAAGATGTGAATATATTTATTTTTCAAAAACTGTTTACGGCTAATAATACAATTTATAATAATAGTAATAATAATAATATTGTCATTATTATCATCACATGCATCCAACACTTCAACGCTCGATTTATAGGTAGCAATTTTGCATGTGCGTCAACTGCGTCTCTGGTATGTGCAGTAACGCGCAGTTAAATGTTCGTGAGCGTGCAGGTGGAGCAGCGCTTGCTGGTGCTGTCAGCTCTTCAGATTGAGCACAGTTAGCTTGATGGCTAGCAAACACAAACAACACTGTTCATGGAGATCCATGGCCACTGTACTCTGTGTGTCATTGTAAGGGGGTTTGTCCTTTAACGCTTGCCACACTAGGACGCGACATAGTCAGCACAGTAGTGTTTTCTGTCCGCAGCTTCCAGCGAAAGGACGGCGAGAGGACTGTTTTTGGAGCTAACGTTGGTTAGCTAGCTGCCGTTAGCTTGCCAACTCAATGGTGAGTAGCGTTAGCGTTCTTTTGCGGCTAATGTTACACCCGCTGATAACTGTTCGGTGGCTGGCTAATGTTACGCTAACTGTTACTGTTAGCTAGCTACGAGCAATAGTTTATTTCCCCGTTGGTCCAGTATGTTATGTGTTTTTCAGATCGTTCCTGAGCTTTGGTGGGCCCTTGGCAACATGTTTAACGTTAGCTTCCCACCTGTAACCCATAAAATACGTACCTTGCCGAGATTCTGCCCACTTGCCAGGGACCTGTGCCACCTCACTTACTCCAGTCATAGCGTCACAATAATGCAGCTAACGTTAACTCACAACTTTAATAGATGCTCCGTTTTCCAAAATTGGTCGGTCTCAATTTTTGGGGTTTTAGCTGGTGACGTACAGGTTCCCGTTTTTACAGAAGAAACTGTTAAGGCCTTGTCATATATATATATATATATATATTTTAATAAGACGTTAGATGTTTTAGTTTTCCTTTCTCCGAGGTGGGTTGTTGACTTGAATTATATGAAGTGCTGGCTACATATTAATTGTTGGAGGCTGATTTGGTAAATGTGGCATTTTGTTTTCTTATCATTTTTTTTCCAAATTTACAATTTTGTATTGATTGTTTTGCATTTACAAACGTTTCATCCGCATTGGCAGCTCAGTTGGTTTATTGGCACCAACGTGTCAGCCTTCTAAACAGTCAACACCTTAAATGTACAGTTGCTCCTTTTGAGTTTCTTCTTAGCAGAGATGTTTGTGTAAATATTCACTGACCCCTCCATTAGAAACTGGAGAACTGTTTGTCTATTGTACACGTTTAACAATGCCCCCCCTCCTTCAGTGTCATTATTGTTCACCTCACAGTGTAGTTACAAAGCAGCTGTCAGTGGTTTGACATGAATGAATAATTCAGCTTGGTGTAAATTGTACTTTGTGGTTTGATTCATCTGAATGAGTCGTTTCTGTAAAACGGTGATAAAGTGGTTATTTCAAGGTCTTGATAAAGGGAATTAAACCCTAAGTTAAAACATAAACATGCAGGGACAGCCAGTTTATTCGTTTAAACTACTCGTGTCCTTGTACCTCCTCTGTGTCGTGCCCGGTTTAATTTAGTTTTTAACGGACGGCTTTTAAAGATAACTGGTTCTATTTGCTCTGCATTAGGCATCTGTGTCAACCAGGTCAAATTCCTGGTGGCCGTTTGCCTCATATTGGTTTTCACTTGCATGGATACAATGCCTTGTGGTCTCCCAGTGGATGATTTATTCATTTCATTACATGACTAATTTAGGGACCATCTGTATGATTATTTTTGCCAGTTTTTCTCCCCCACACTACAGCCAAAAACAACTACGTGACCTTTTTCTTTAATTAGGCTTGAGCTAAAAATGTTTGCATCTAATGACGAGGATGTCTGTGTTTATTTGGAACACTACCAATTGGTAACATTGTATTTCAGGCCTATTTTTGCAATGCTATTTATAATACTTTCCCCGACCCTGTCATACCAATGCTATAATTGTCAGGGCTGTTAACCAATTAGGCCCTGAGGATAGTTTTTTACAAAAGAATCCTGGAGCTGAAACGACCAATTCTGATTTCTTTAACCCGTAGGCCTACAGGTGTATCCCAGATGATGTGAGGCACCCCTGCCTGTAGAGACAAAGATGACTGAAGTCCAGGCCACAGTGGAGTTCTCTGTGGAGCTCCACAAGTTCTACAACGTGGACCTGTTCCAAAGAGGGTGAGTGTCGTCTCATTGTCTCTGCTCTTTTTTTTTTTTTTTGACGTGCGTTTCCAGCAGGTGGCAATTCATTCATGCTTTACCAACATACATTACAGACAAGCCTACCGTACTAATGAAAAAACAGCAGCTATGATCTATTCCATGAGTGTCCCAGACAATCTGGGGGAGTCGGTAATCTTTTTGGAGAGTTTCTCCACAAAGAATCACTCAAAAGCACCATTTTAAACCTTGTGGGTACCAGACACTTGTTCATATTTGTTGGAAGTAAGTCATTCAGCATGAAAAAAAGCTTTAAAAAAAGACTAATTGATTTAAGGATTCTTTAGTCGACTAAGAGCAAAACGGCTGGTTAGTCTGAACTAATGGACTAAGAGGAAGCAGCGCTATCGGACTCACCTCCCGCTAAATATTTAATACGTCTTGATTACTGTGGTGCTGCAGGGATTGTAAAATCGTAAAGCTATTTGTGTTTAAGTGGAACCTAAAATATGGATGTCTTAGGAAGCCGCTATTGACAGAGCTTCAAGTAATCAAAATTCCTTTTTCACAGCAGCCGTGTAATCGCACGTCCCTTTGCTGAGATAAAACTCCTGCTCCACGCTCCCGGCTCCTTTACTACCCGAGTGACCGCAGCAGAAAGTGCTCATTGTTTATTCATGAAAGTTGTAGTGTCGTTTTGCAAGTGCTCGTGGCTGACCCGTGCGGTTTGGATGCTGCTTTGGACCGAGCTAACGCACAGTTTGTCTGCATTTTCAGCTTCTACCAGATTCGTGCCGGTCTGAAGGTGCCGCCCCGGGTTCCACACAAAGTTGAGACCGGCCTGCTTCACCCGGGAGGTAAATACATTTTAGATGATGCAAAGAGACCGTTTCTGTGTTTTGAAAAGGATTCATGACTCCTTTATGGCTCCAATTGGTCAACCCAAGCCCCGCCCCTTTCCTTTCAATTCTCCAATTAAAAGCAGTAGCAATGCTTCGTAACTTGCAGTATGCATGAAGTAATGCTGTTTGTGTCCCTGTGACACTATTTAAATCATACTTATACTTCAGGTGGACTTGCACACATCTCTTTAAGCTTTCTGATGTTAGCACCGTTTCGCTGAAAGTTGTTATTGCAGATTTGGTTTACTTATTGCTTTGTTAACAGGGAGCTGGTGGGGCACTGGATTATCTCACAGGCCGATCCTTGTTCTCATTATTCCTCTCAGGCTTAGTGCATACGCTGCACCCCCCCCCCCCCCCCCCTCCTTGCTTAGAGACCTGCGCTGCTCATTTCGCACGAAGCACTCAATTTTTGTTTCATAAATAAATGGGATCATCAAGGGGTGTGTAGTTCCAATGCTTAAATGTTTTAAATTCCTTTTTTTTTATTACTTTGAAAGCCTTGCTCAGTAGAGTAGACGGGGAAACAGCACTTCACGACACTTTCATCTTCAATGCAGACCTGATGAGGTCGGATAATTCCTGGCACCGGTTCTATGAAGATTATTATCTGTAGGTTTGCTCGTTTATGATCTTTTTTTTTTTGGGGGGATCTGCAAAATCCATCTAGATGCGTCTCCATCTTTGAACTGTGAGCCATGTGCAACAACACCTGACATATCGGTTCGGTGCCCGCTCACGTGTTTCTAAAAGTTTAGACAGAAATAATCTAAAGCAGACAGGTTTGCTATAATCATTTATATTTTTCTTAAACACACAGTTAATTCTGGTGGCTTTTGTCTAGGCTCTGATCTGGCGTTTCCCGCTTCAGTCCAAGATGATGTCATCTGCAGCAAAACGTTCCAAATTCTCTACAAGAATGAAGAGGTTGTGGTCAACGACGTCCTCCTCTTCAAAGTGATGATGCTGCTGGATGAGAAGAAGGTACATTTCTCTGCGTATACTTTTAAATCGGTGCACAATATGATCGGGGATGTGATATAATACGATTTAAAAAGGTATTTTCATTTCATCTCAACTATAAGAAGAGAAAGAGGTGATGCTTGCAGTGCTGTGTGCTGCTGTCTTCAACCAAGAGCAGTACATTAGAAGCATGACGCACCTGCAAAATGTCACAGAAATGGATTCAAAGGGATTCTTTGATCAACCCCCCCAAAAAACGCTGTCAGGATGAATATCTTCTGTGAGAATGCTTCTGCTTCGTTTGTGCTGCTTGAGCCTTGTTTTTGGTGCTGAGGTTCAACTGTTCTAACGGAGCACATCGGAGTGTTTTTGACATCAGGGTGACTGATTGCGATCACCAAAGGCTTCAAAATGCATCCGGCTTATTAGAGCCGGTGCCATCAAGTGAAAAAGACACACCTTGAATGGTGTTGTGTATGTTGCTGATGGACTAGGGACACCGTATGCTCTAACACACTGGCTCTAAATCTGACTGTTTTTCAATATTCTCAGGTGGAAGAGTCCCTCAATGACATTGATTTCCAGCTATTCCTGGATTTATATTTCACAGATGGTGATTACACGTAGGTGTTGCAACATTTTAACTGCATGTTCCTTTTTCAGTGTTTGTGAATTAGATATTTGCACCTCCTTATAAAAAAAAAAAAAAGGCACTAATGTGTTCCTCTGTATCTTCCTTTATTTAACTTCCACAGGCCAGATGATCCAACCTCTCTGCAGAACATCAGTGGCCGCACACTTCGTTTGCACTTTAGCCTTCAGCGAGGCATCCACCAACACGTCAACGTCATGTTTGACTACTTCCACCTGTCTGTCATGTCTGTAGCCATCCATGCCTCCCTCGTGGCTCTCCATCAGCCCCTTATCAGGTCAGACTCCTACCTAACACCAGAGAACAAGTGCTGCAGCGCTTTCATGGATCTCCATCATGTTATTCTACTGTTGTTGTTTACTCCACACACACACACAACACATTGAACATTCCAGTTGAAGTAAACGACATAGCTGTTATTTTGAACTTGACATGTATTTGCAGCCGTGTGTGATGTAAGGAGAAGAAACCTCATTAGAAGTGCTCATTCAATTCTCGTGGCGATTAGCAGAGATTGACGTCGCTCTTGTGTGTTTGCCTAGTTTGCCTCGACCGGTGAAAACCACATGGCTGAACCGCAACGCGCCACCGCAGAGCAAGGACTCCGTCATCCCACCTCTGGAGAATGTGGTGTTCGGTGGCAGTTATGTCAAGCAAGTGTCGGCAGACGTAAGTGGACCTCCTTCATAGCGAGGACAATGTCTTTGGAAATGGCTGTATTTCATTTGTAGGTGCCTCTCAACTACTGAGTTGTCATGAAAGTCTGAAAGATGCTGCCGTTGTATCGTTTTACAAGCTTGCTGTAACACAAAAGGGCTAAATTAAGCACTTGATGAAAAGTAAACGGTTGTCTTAAGCCTAATAATGCTTCTTTTGTGAGGAAGAAATGAAGCTGAAAGAATAAAAACAACCATGCATGTATTGTTAAGGCCTGCCAGTAACACAGCCTTTGATTATTACATGGACTGTGCCGTGGATTTGACAGTTGTTCACCTCGGGTGGAATGGTGCGTTACATTCATTGCGTCCGAAGCACAGGCAGAAGTGTCGGGATGTTGACAGATGGGGCATCCATCAGACCATTGTCACATTTGGCCAGGAGTAATTGGTCTCTCCTGCCAGAGCGGCGGGCAGCTAAAGCTGCCCCTGAGATGCGGTAGTGTGAATGTACCGGAGTCATTCGGACAGAACAGAGCCAATAACCCTCATCCTTCTTTAATGCGTCACTAACGGGGCAGCTTGGAAACAACAACACATCGACCGCTATTCATTTCACCACGGGCATCTGTGCAGAAAGCACAATAAAGTGTTGACCCCTGGATATTGCACACTAAATAAATGTCTGGTAACCGGCAGGATAATCTGTTGGGATGTTTTCGGGCTGATTACTGTAATACAGTCTTAAACCGTTTTCTCCTTTTTATATAATGATATATATATGGGTGTAATACTATAGATCAATGTTGAATTCATCATCAAGAATCATATTTCCACCCCTGGTAAAGGCTATGAACCCAACGTTTACAACTGCTTATGATGTTTAGAACAGCAGTAATGTAATAGTGTTTCCAGAATGAAATCATCTGCGCCGTGTCTTCTGTATCCCTCGTGATCCCTCAGGGCCGGACGTTCCTGGTGTCTGACCACTGTCTGCAGCACGCCTTCAGTCTGCACCATGACCTCTGCTCCAACCTCCTCCTGGCCTACCAGGGCCTCTTTGACTACTTCACCTCCATTACCAAGGACCTGCCCTCCTCCCATCGCATGGAACTAGGTACACAGCACTATGGCTTCACTGTCATGTCACAGTGGGGCGATAACAACAGGTTGTATGAAATCCTAAATCCCAGACTTATTTATTGTTATTTTTTCAACTCCAGCACTGAGAAGAAGTATTCTCAAAGGCATACAGTACAATACCTTTTTTGCCTTGGTTGGATTTTCATTGTTTTGTCTTTTCAGCGTTGGTGTTTGTTGAGTTCTCATATCATTTCACCTGATCCCTCCACATTGACTTATTTTACCCTCTAAACAGACGACGCAACCAGCAACCCACTAAGTTCATTCAGGAATCTAACTGTCTTTAATTAATCTCAGTTCATTATACTTACAAAACTAATCTGTCACTCATTGGATAAGTCTGGTAACCACTAAGCTGAAGCCGAATTGTAACATCTCCTAAATACAAGTCATCGTTGTAACTGTGGCTCACTAAAGCTAACCCGCACAATTAAACGGATACTAACCCATCCCAGAAGACCAAATAATAAACCGGTTAAATATGTGCAATCTTACTAGCCAAGCCCGGCATGCAAGTCCTATATGAGCGAGTACTCAGAAGACCCTATCCCCGAAGTCAAAGGCACGTCTACATAGGTATGTCCCGACCCTCGCCGTACCGCAACTCAGCCTGCCTTTCTCTCTTTGACTCCTCTTCACTCTAGTGTCCTCTTTGTAGAAGACACCACTTCCTCTTTGTGTCCCATTTCCCAGAGACATTATACTTAAAACTGCTGTCATGCATTATGTATATACTATATACTCCATCTTTCCTTCTTTCTTTCTTTCTAACTAGGCATTGGTCAAAGAGTCAAAACAAAGTGGTTCTCTAGAATTTGTAGTGACTCTCTGCTCAAGTCATATGAAATGTACTTTCTAACGCCACTTCCTTATTCTGCCTGTATTACAGGCCCTTTTTAAAAACAACATTCTGTATAAATAAACAGGTAAATTATAGAAGTGATTCTTAGTAATGCTGTTCCTCTGCCTTCTCAGTACAACTCGACTTGGAGGCCCGTCTAGCTGAGCTGTGTGAACATGTCAAGGTAAGACCCTTTTCATATTTCCTCATTGGGCAATGATGCAGAAACAGTCACAGGAAGCAACTAGCCTGGTGCTAAGTGTATAGGGCAGGAGGAGGTAACAAGAAATATGGCAAAGGGACGTATAGAAGCACAGACCAACAGGCTGAGGGAATACGGTTTACTATTGCAACGTTTTTACATTTCATCAAGGGATGCAGTGTCAGTGGTGAGAATCCTTTATAGGTGCAAGGTGACTCGAGGTGTGTCGGCAAATTATGGAGAAGAGAAGTCGCTGAATCCTCATTTGTAAGCAGACTGGCGAGCTCTCCGATGTTTCTTCACAGTTGGTAGAGTTACCTTTTTTAAAGCCAGTCTCTGGAACATTCCATAATTGTGTAGGTGATTGTGACATAATTGTAGTGGTTGGATCCTGACAGGTCAGCCCACTTGTGTTGCAGAGCTGTGGAATGATGGGAGTTTCTGTAGGTGATGGTGGTACATTATGCAAGTCAAGTTCCTCTTGTGTGTTTCATCGCACAGCACTTTCTTTCCAAATATAGTATTTCATATTGGATACGCAACAACAGTTACGACAGACACACGAATGGAAATGGATTAACTTTATGTATTTAGGAGACTTCATATGCAGCTTCATTTGATTATAACGAGCAGGTTTTTTGTGATCGGAATACTATTCATTTGTTTCTCAGTAAAAACCATAATGGCCTAATTATTATTATTGCTTAACTTAACTATTCACTGTTTAGAAAACACTTGTGTGAGTGAAGACTGACAGTACTTTGAGTCTTTGAGAGACATCCTTGTGACTCAAGTGACAAAAATGATTAACGGCACAATGGGTAGGATTTGTCGTTTTAAGGTTTGTAAACACAACCTTCAGATTTGGCTCCTCCTCCTCGGCTCAACAAGGGTTACAGTCTGACACGTGGTCGCTATGTTGTTTTAGGGGTTGACGCCCGAAAACGCAGCAAATTGAAAAGGAAATGAAATACAGGCAGACCAGGGCAGGGTCACTGAGAGGGATTATCTGTGTTTGTGCTGAGACATTGTGTGTTTTTTTTTAAGGAAAATCCTACTCAATGTGCCAAGTCCTGTTGCACAGAACTGCATGCCATTGTTCTTTAGGGAATAATGCTCACTTGAGCCCTGGTGGGTGACTTGTGTCTTCATACTTTTCTGCAGAAAGCGGAGTCCCCTGACGAGCTGGCAGAACTGGTCAATATGAACCTGGCCCAGCTCTGCTCTCTGCTCATGGCTCTCTGGGGACAATTCCTGGAGGTAGTGTCCCTGCAGGAGCATGTTGCTGCCCTACTAGCTATGGAGCACCATTCACTGAGAGTGAGTCCCAACTTCTTAAATCCTCTACAAGTTGGAATAAGTGACAAGTTACCTTTTTGAATTACACGAATCCTCTTTTGATCTGATAGCTAATTCAAAAATATCCTCAAGAGACTGAATCTTGAATGTGTTTTTTGTTACAGGTAAGGCGGTTTGCTGAGGCTTTCTTTTGTCTCGAACATCCAAGACAATCTGCACTAGCGTATCAGGAACTACAGTAAGTTGCAGTGTTTGTCTAGGTTATGAAATGTTGGACTAAAGATTTATATATATATTTTTTGTCTTACTCTCTCCTTCCTTCCCTCCCCTCCTCCTCCAGTGCTCACAGTCACCAGCAGATGACGAACGCTATCAAAAGCTCCAGCTACTTCCTGTCTTTGCCTCCACTTCCAGTG
The DNA here is from genome assembly GCA_032191485.1 of Leptoclinus maculatus. NCBI lineage: Eukaryota > Metazoa > Chordata > Actinopteri > Perciformes > Stichaeidae > Leptoclinus > Leptoclinus maculatus. Next base: position 11,840,359 of record JAVDOI010000016.1, read on the forward strand.
GAATGTGCGGACCTAGATGGTGACGTTAGCTCCCTGCCGATCATCTTTGAGGATAGATACCTGGATTCTATCACCGAAGGTCAGTAATACAGTGTTGCCACTCGACTACACGTACAGTCAGCAGGCATCGAGTATATGTTTTTAAAACCAATGTGTTTTTGTTTGTTGCCTTTTTTTCCTGTTCAACACGGTTTGAATGTGAAGATCGCGACGGACCCTGGCTGGGCATGCACAACACGAGGACTGGCTCCGTGTCCAGCAAAGGGGACAAGCCCAACTCCAAGGAGTGCAGTGCTGCAGCCAGCCCCATACCCGAGTCTCGGTGTGCCCCTATGGATAACACCTGGCCAGACAGCTACGATCCGCCACCCAAGTCCAAAGGCAAGTCGGTCAAACTGAAGAAAAATGCAAAGACTGAGAACTCAAAGAAGCTGATCAGACAGGGCTCCAAGGACTCCGTGGTGTTGGTGGGCTACAAGAACCTCAAAGCTCCTTATGGTGACCCAAAGCACAAGGAAGGGGAAGCTCCCCTAAACCAGGAAGAGGATCGAGATGCATTACAGAGGGACTCGAGTAGTTATTTAAGGACTTATGCAAATTCAGCTTTTGACGCTGGTGCCACTTCAGCACTCTGTGGAGACGGTGCTGTTGATTCTGTCTCAGATGACAATATTGGTACTGCTGCTTGTCAAAGAGGTTCCTTCAAAAAGACAAACACAGACGCACAGAACAATCCTCAGGCTGGTACTGGGGTTATTGCTACATGCAACCAACCGCTTTGCAAAGATCAGCAGGTTGACCCTGGTGGCCAAAAGCTGCCAGAGTGGTCTGCTGGGCTGAAGCAGATTGAGGTGAAACCAAGTTTAAAGGACCCATACCAAGGGGACAAAGTAACGGTTCTGCTCCCATGTCGGACTGATGGAACCGTAAGCGGGAATGTTCCTGAGACGGACCTCTGTGAATCAAAGCGGTCTGTAGTGGACTCTGTTTTCGAAAGGCCCGGTAAAGAGGCAGCGCAGCGTAGCCAGTCCTGTCTGGTCTCGGTCCAGGTGAAGAGTGATTGTATCAGGCTGCCGGACGGCGGAGCCCCCAGTGCCTCGTCGCGACTCTCTGACTCGGGCATCGAAAGCGAGCCCAGCTCTTTCGCCACTCAGCTGGTTCCGGGGCTTCAGACTTTCGCAGGACTTGGCGTCTCTGAATCGGGCATAGCTGCCCCCCAGCCCGAGAGGCCCCTCCCGAGTCCTGCACCACGGCCGGTTCAGCAAAGCTCGGTGCAAAAGTCCAGCGGGGGGGCAGCAGAGCATCTTTACCCAGAGAACACCAGCGCTGTCAGCGGAGTCCAGTCCTCTCTCACTTCCATCAACTCCCTGCCCTCGGATGATGAGGGCGAAAGCTCCTCAAGGGGCTCCAGTGGAGCTGAAGTCCGAGGCAGGAAGTCCAGTGTTTTGGTGCAGGAGCAGAGTGTAGTGTTCTCTGGAGATGTCTCCATCAGACCGGCCATCGACACTGCTGCAGGGGATTCCCATCTTATAAAGTCTCCCTTTGACTTGGAAACGGACCCCAAATTCGTAGGTGCTTCTGATCTTGGACTAGAGGGAGCAGCTGGTTCTGGGACTGTTAAAGAACCCGGTAGTGACCCCCATACCGCCTGCCCTTCCAGTAACTCTGCCACCAGCAGCACTGACCTGGTGAAACGTGGGATGGTAGAGAACTACTTTGGCTCGTGCTCCAGCACAGACGCGTCTGAGATCAGCCCGGTGGAGACATCCGCCATCACACTGGGAATCCAGGCGGGGCCCCAGCTGGACGAGGACGAGGACGAGGCCGAACACGAGATGATCGAGAACGGTTACTACGAGGAAGGGGACGGCTACGCTTTCGTCAATGGCGTCGTTGCCGACGAGGAGCAAAGCGGGGTCGGGGACGCGGCCGCTTCAGAGTCGAGTCTTCTGTTCGAGCAGCTCGGCATCGGCTACCCCCATGAAACAAAGGACTTATCAAAAGCGCCCATCTGCTCCAACCTGGCCTCCAGCAGTGCCGGGTGTAGCAGACCTCCCTGTCCCTCCGCCTCCTTCTCCTCCAGCCTGCGGTGGTATGAATGTGCAGCAACGCCGCACATGAAAGCGTGAGTCAGCTCGCACAATTATTCATGTTCTACTTTATGCAGATATTTGTCCTTTTCTGGCACATTATAATTAATATTCATCAACTATTTTCTTATAATTCTGCAGGTTCATTAAGGCAAAGGAAGAAATGAAACACCTGAAGCTGCCTGGCTTCTTGTACAGTGACGTGTCTGAGCTGGCGTCCACTGTGCCCTACTTCAGCCTGGAGGAAGATGAAACTTGCGAAGAAGGCATCCATCTCATAGTCTGCGTCCACGGCCTGGACGGTAGGAAACCGTATCTTCTAGGGTGAATTGGTTCCTTTTGTTTTGTTTTTGGTTTCCAAAAACATATTGGTGTCGTTCTCTGTTCCCTTTACTGCTGCAGGTAACAGTGCAGACCTGAGACTGGTGAAGACTTACCTGGAGCTTGGACTGCCGGGCGCTCGTATAGACTTCCTGATGTCAGAGAGGAACCAGGTGAGTGGATGAGCACACAGACACTACTGTCATCTGTCGTCGGCATGGATGAGCTGTAACGCCTTCGTCTTTTCTTTTTAATGCTCTTTTCATCCACAGAATGACACTTTTGCTGACTTTGAGTCGATGACAGACCGACTGCTGGATGAAATAGTCCAGTACATTCAGATATACAACCTCACAGTGTCAAAGATAAGGTAACATGTTCTATCCTACCCACATGTAATATATCGTGTATTATCTAATGGCATACTTTCGTGGTTCGTTAGGTAGCTACATGATGCCGTAGTCAGCTCTTTACTTTAGTATACGTGTTCTCAACAGAATCATAAATAAATATGTTAAAAGTTTGTTTAACCTTTGCAACCAACTTCAGCATTCAGATTGTGTCCGAAAATTCTGTTATGTAACACTGTAAGTGTGTGAAAGATGTGCATATAAATGTTGTTTGGTGTCGTTCTGGTCTCTCTGCAGCTTTGTGGGTCACTCCTTGGGGAACCTCATCGTTCGCTCAGTGCTAACTAGGCCCAGGTTTAAATGTTACCTGAGCAGGCTGCACACCTTCCTCTCCCTCTCTGGACCTCACCTGGGCACATTGTACAACAGCTCTGCTCTGGTCAACACGGGTACGTTTCAAAACATTTAGCTGCTGGTTGAACAGCAAACCGCTAGTTGCCATTATTCTCTCTCTCTCTCTCCTCTGTCATTGTGGTGAATCCTGTTAAGTGACGGTTAATTGTGTGTTCCCAGGCCTCTGGTTCATGCAGAAGTGGAAAAAGTCCGGGTCTCTCCTTCAGCTGACTTGCCGTGATAACTCTGATCCTCGCCAAACTTTCCTCTACAAGCTCAGCAAGAAATCTGGTTAGCTTTGTCTTCTATTTCAACAAAATACGTTTCAGGCTGTATCTGTGGAATATGAGATTGTAGAGATAACTTTTCTACTATTCGTCTGCTTTTGAAGGTCTGCAGTTTTTCAGGAATGTGGTATTGGTTGGGTCACTGCAGGATCGCTACGTCCCTTATCATTCTGCTCGAATAGAAATGTGCAAAACTGCAGTAAAGGACAAACAAACAGGTGGGTTTGGATTGAATAATTATGTCTACAAAACTAAATCGTATACCATCGTACAAATGAACTAAAGAACATCAAAAGTACCAAACCTTGGCCTGTTTCCCTCGTCCATACCAGGTCCTGTGTATGCTGAGATGATTGAGAACCTGCTGCTGCCAGTACTTCAGAACAAAGACTGTAACCTAGTGCGATATGATGTCATACATGCCCTGCCCAACACAGCCAACTCCCTGATTGGCCGGGCCGCCCACATTGCCGTCCTTGATTCTGAGATCTTCCTGGAGAAGTTCTTCCTCGTTGCAGGCCTCAAGTTCTTTCAGTAGAAATGAGGCAGAATCAACCAGAGGAATGTGGAGCTAATACCTCGCTGCATCGAAACCGTATTCTGATTATTTCTTGGTTTTTAAAATACATAGAATCACTTTTCAAAGACATGAGCAAAATCACAAGTTTTCTTTCATTTCATGTTGTTTATATTGGAATCACAGTGGATATGGACATTTTTATTTTTCTACTGCCATCTTTTAAACATTGTTTTTTTTTTGTGTTCGGGAAACTACCCCCCCCCCCTTCCCATCATATGCTATGTTTTCAGTGGTATTTATGTTCATACTTTTTAATTAGTTATTCAATTAATTTTAGATGCTGAACTGGAAATGTAGCTGCTACAAAAATGAAATGGCTGTTTGGGTGAGCTGGCCCGAGTCACGTCTGCACACATACGTACTGTCCTCACCATTGCAAACGTTTCCCATCGATTTTAAGAGACACTGCATTGATTTGCACCACAACTACATTTTACAAGCTTTTGTACTGAAAAATGGTCATTTGTACAAGTTACTTTTTTTATCCACAATGTTCCATCATTTTGAATGGCAAAGATTGCATTTGAGATAGGATTGTTGTTCAGACTTCGCAGCCTTTGCGTTGGTCTTAATACTTGCTACTCTTTGCCATTTACCCAACCTGGTGTTGGGAGAAGAAAGCTTTACCTACGACATAACGACATAACAACATTTTATTACAGGGGTTTTAAGCAATGATCATCATTTAGCAAAAGCACATAATGGTAATATGGACTTGTTTTATTGAAAGTATTTGGTTGTTATAATTTGGTGATTGTGTTTGAACTGGAAAGTATTGCTTTGAATTAAAAAAATGTTTCTTGGAAAATTGTTTATACATCATCGTAATCTACCATTAAATCTGCATATTATGAAGTTGGTTAAATGACTTTTCTTTCTTTCTTTGTGTCACTGCTAATCACAGGTCTTAGTACACTAAGTGCAGGAAACTCGTTCTGAAGTGATTTCATATCGACTATGAATACAGTCTCAGCTGTGCCGTTTATATCGGGGAAGAATTTAATTTTATGAGCTAACTAACATTGGCCACGCTTGTTATGATGAATTCAAGTCTAGTTTTGATCAACATTGATGTACATCTCTTGGGCTGGGTTCGTTATGATTGAACACATGTAGCAGTATAATTAATTCTATTGTGTCTGCAGTTTGCTCTGTTATCGTGGTGCTCTTTCTTTCAATGATATTCATCTCCTTTCATTATGGTTTAGATTTCTTTATTTTTTTTTCAATTTATCAAATGGCCCTGCAGATGGCAGTGTCATCACAGTAACGTGTTCTTTTAAAGACCAACAATAAAAGTGGGAACTTGTGTGGAGTGTTTTGCTCAGAACCTGGGTACGTGAATAAAAGTTAGAGGTTATAATATCTCAACTCTAAGTGCCAAAGTTATTATTAGCACATCACTTAATGTTATTTTACATACTGTAGGCCTGTATGATCACATGTTTAAAGTAAGTTTTAACTCGTCATTCCTACTGAGGAACTGTATATTTTACACCTTTTACATAAAGGGAATTTGAAACCTCATCTGCATCCCACTGATTGGAGACTATTGTGTTCCATCAGTGCAATAATATTTAAAAAGGATGTATCGTTTTACTGGCTGATAGAAAAAGATAGACGGAGGCTACAAAGTACACATGATTGGAGACTTATTTCCACAAGATTATGGCAGATGAACCACTTCCCTGTCTTTATTGAAATATTAAGTTGTAGGCGCACAGGAATATAGTATAGACATTCATATAAAAAATAAGTCTTAAGTCCAGGAGAAACATTCCTATTTATTTGTATTCTAACATGAAAAGAGAAAATACAGCCGCATAACTACTTCTCATGGGGTGAAACACATTCACCATAACAAGCGCCATGACAATAGGTCATATGGTGTGATTTGACTATCAGAGCAGACTCCCGATTACCTCATCCACTTCAACCGCAGATAATATTGGGAAACCAAAAAAATCCCATTCAGGGCCGAAATATTGGTCAAAATACAGAAGAATACAAGATGTACTAATTAAACACAAGTCTATGTTCAAGGAAAACCTGATAGGAGCCTATTCAACGCAACAGCAAGGGTCCCATATACGTTTATTGCCTCTAATTAGCACGAGATCGCTATACCAACTAAAAATAGGGGACATGTCTGTTGAGAACCACGTTGAAAACATGAATGTTTATTTTCATGTATGTATAAGTAATTATTATTTAATACTCATGGGATAAAGACTAAAATAAATATTGAATACAACATGACAATAGTAAGAACATTTCCAACAAGCATTCACTCACAACAGACGCACCCCTACAACTATCCGAAATGGTATGGCTCAATCGTTAGGGCTGCCCGGTGGTTGAAGGAGTTGGGCTGCAACACGCGATGGGGAGGGGGATGAACATGGTGTCCTCCAAACTTCTGTCATGGTTTTATTCGGATAGGAAAAGTAGATTTTGAGTTTGACCAAAGCACTAAGAAGACCTGCGACTGAACTTAGAGCCCGTTCGCCTCGTACGATGTGACGGTAAGTTACTTACTGCTCCATAGCGTGCTAGCAAAATGAGTAACGTTAGCCAGAGGTAGAGATGCACTTGTTGCGTTAGGTTGTAACGTTAACTCACCATCCAAGCAAACAAACTTCTCCCTTTGCTTAAATGTTCAGCGTTATCGCGGTATTAGTACAAAAACAGTCTTACTTTAGTCTCTCCTGCTTTGTTTATGATTTGAGGAAGCTTACGCAGACCGTAAATATGTATAATTAACCAAGCTACAGCGACACTTTGACAGAAGTAGAGGCTACTAGCTTGGGACGTTTTTGTTGCGTTAATTGTGCCCGTCTGGGTTCTGCTCCCTCACCACTGAAGAGGCGGCTCACCTTATTTTCAAGTGGCCGCGAGTACATCAAAAGTGGTGTTCCCCTGTTTGTTCAGACACGTTACGCCCTCTTATGTGATTCTTTTACGGTTTTAGCGGGCTGTGAGCATCCCTCACCCTCCAGAGAGCTCGCGCAGTGCAGAGGGGTTTGCGATAGACAGCAGTGGATTATGACAGTCTTGTAATTAAGGCGTACAGATGGCTCCTCTCATGTGATGCCAGGTTTCCTCCTGGTCAGCAGCGAGGGGATGTCTGAAGACAGCACTGTTTGGGCTGATAGTGAGCGTGTTATGGACGTGGGGTGAAGACTAGTGTAGCTGATTGTGCTCTGGATTTAAGGTTAGTGTTGCTTCACTGTTTCAGGCATATATTGATGTACAGTAATATGGCAGCATTAATAACCGCGTAACCTTTTAAGTAAACGTATGTTTGCCCTGTGTCAATGATGACACGTTTTTGATTTATTTATTTGAGTTTTCAGTCAGGGCAGATGCAAAAACAATGCAAAAAAACACCCACAAGCCCAAGTTCCTAGTATTTCCGTTTCTCCTTCAGTCTCATTGCTTCACACATGAATTGCTCATAAATTGTTTGCATATGTCTACAACCTCCAGCATCTCTGTAATAAACACACATATAGTGTATTATCATTTGGTTATCATCATAGATTTGCTTTTATTGTATAGGTTTATGATGACTGAATAAAATCATCTGAGTATATATTTTCATCAGTATAGCTCACTCATATAGTATATTGAACAACCAGAGTAGAGAGGTACAAAACCTTCATAATGGGCATAAATTATATTGAAGAAGCCTCAAAAACTAGTGATTAAAAAGAATGATGTAAGACTTATTTATACATTGTGCGAGTATAAATGTATTAAGTGTGAAAATACATCATATATTTGAGTCTGTTCTTTACCACGTGCTGCATTAACAGAGTAAATGTACAATATAGATTGACTCATAAACAAGTCTGATGTCCCAGCTTCTGGTATTTCAGGTTTTTTTTCCGCCTGTTTGCGCTGACACACAGATGTGTTTGAACATGTCCATAATCATATTTGGTACAACGAATCATTTGCTCTCTGAGCTAAGAACGTATCACTTTTGTAGTTCCCACAACTTGTTTTGTACACTGGCATCCCCTTTTTATAATGTTCCTCATGATGTATCTCAACAAACGTATGCAAACATATTTCTCCCCTACGTGAATGCCAAACTCCTCGAAAGTTTGGTGTAAAAAGACACAAGTGAGACGCAGAGAAACAGACGTTTGTTTGTCCAAGTTGCCCCACCATGCTGGGTATCATCTACTAAGAGCTGCTTAACTAAGAGCAGTCTGCTTCACTTACGGGTCATTTGTTGTTGTTTTTGTCCCTTGTACCTTTTCTTACTGGTTAATAGTCAAGAGCAGGATTTAAGGGGATCAGAGCGGGCGCGGCAGTAATTAACCAGATTAATTGATTGTGAGACGTTAAGCAGATGATCCTCCCACCGGTACGGGCTTCAGGTCAGCGTCGCTGGGCAAGCTTCAGATGAGTAGACTGTCCCGGTCCACCACGGCCACTTGCTTTGATGTCTTAAGCCTCATCTGCAACAACACAAATCCTTGATTACAGTAGGATAATCTCATTGAATTTGGCCAATTATATCTCTGCTTTTCCATTATACTCTATTGTAGTGTTTGCTGATAATTTGGGTCCAAATGTTTTTTTTTTTAAAGGTAGACCAATTTATGTCATGTATTTGATTCAGTTTTGGAAGGATAATGGGAGACAGCCATGTAATTGTGTCTGAATATGGGATAATATGTTTTTTGCTTTGGACTGACTGACGGCATGCTAATGCAATATCAATGCAGAAGGTTACATGTTGCACAACAGAACCTAGATCTGTTTTAAATTCCACTCTGCCGTCTCCATCTTTCACATTGAACTGTAGTCTCATCACGTTTTTTTACAATTTCTTTGCTTATCTCACCCTGATGTCATCTGTCAGGTGCAATATGGACGAACATCCCGGGAACAGATAAGAACGTGAAGGACAGAGGAAGCCAGAGAAGACTGAGGCCTTTTAACAGAGAGAGAGTACTTATCACCGACACCATGTCCACCTCGATAAAGCAGGAGAGAACCATTTGTGTTCTCCTCCCCAACAAAGACCAGCTGGACATCACTGTCGGGGTGGGTGTCTTCATTTGTCTCTAGACGTCATAACAGTTGGTCAACGTTTGTGAATGCATATTGAATACAGACTTCTTTGTCTTCTCTGCTGCAGCCAAAGTCCACAGGACAGGATGTTTTTAATCGAGTGGCAGAGCTTCTTGGAATCAAAGAGCTGCACTTCTTTGGCCTCACGGTGGTGAGAGGTGAGTTCATTCCTCATTGAGCCTGAAAGGACCGTTCGCACTAGAGTACACGGCAGTGTTTATCAGAAGACTGTTGATCAGTTTATGCACATGATGCCGCATTTCAGTTAGATCGTAAACAAGAGCATCGTGTTTGGATTACGACGGTTTACTGCAGGGCTTTGCAGCGCCACTCTTTTAGTGGCTCTTATGTAATAATGTGGAAAATGTTTTCCGCCAAAAAGCTATTCCACTAAAGCCACAACATGTCATGGTGTCCCTCCCGGTCTGCATAATTGAACGATGTAATCCACTTTAGCCACTGCGCAAAAGTTCGGAACTTTCAGATTCCTTAATGTTTCTGTAATCTCGTGTGGCTCACCACTTGAACAGGCAGCCTTTTGTTTTTGTGGTGTTGGTTCAGCGATCACTTAGGCCTGGATTCCTGCGATATTAACTTCATTAAGCCTGGAATGCACCCTTGCATTCCTCCCTCTTCACTGAGGGGAGGGACGGAGTGATGATGAGAGGAGGAGGGTGAACTCGTCATGACACTGGCCGGCTCACTAAACTCTCACTCAGAGACTTCAATGAAGGACTGGGGGGGGCAATGAGTCAGAGTAGGCTGAAAGGAGAGATGGATGGTTAAAGGAACGAGTTGTGAAACAGCTCGGCGAACATGATTTGGCTAAACAAAAGAGATAAGGTGGCTCAAATAAAAAAATGCCCGTGTCATGACTCATAGGACCAGGCAGAGAGTGATACAACGTCCTCATTCCCATCGCAGGTTACAAACCGCACTTTAGCCCCTCATCTGAAATAGAAGCCAACATTAAAAAAACATTAACGTTGGTAAATGGATATGTAAAAAGCTAAATATCAAAATTAAAGCTCTGCTTTGTTGACTGCATCTACCTCAACACATTTTCAGAATGTTAAACTGACAATTCAATTTATTTTTGTATAGCCCAAAATCACAAATTTGCCTCAGAGGGCTTTACAATCTGTACACATCCTCTGTCCCGGGACCCTCACATCGGAACAGGAAAAACTCCCCCAAAAAGAAAACCTTTGTGAGAGCAACAGAGGAGAGATCCCTCTATCAGGATGGACAGAAGTGTGATAGATGTCATGTGTACAGAATGAACACCATGACACAGTTGCATCACATTCAATGCACATGACATACATTATTCATATAATGAATAATGAGTGTAATAATAATGATTATAAATGCAGTAACAGTAATGTGACTAAAGCACAAAGACTCCGGGGAAGAAGCAAAGTTAGTAGCAGAGCCCCGTGTGTGTGTGTGTGTGTGTGTGTGTGTGTGTGTGTGTGTGTGTGTGTGTGTGTGTGTGTGTGTGTGTGTGTGTGTGTGTGTGTGTGTGTGTGTGTGTGTGTGTGTGTGTGTGTGTGTGTGTGTGTGTGTGTGTGTGTGTGTGTGTGTGTGTGTGTGTGTGTGTGTGTGTGTGTGTGTGTGTGTGTGTGTGTGTGTGTGTGTGTGTGTGTGTGTGTGTGTGTGTGTGTGTGTGTGTGTGTGTGTGTGTGTGTGTGTGTGTGTGTGTGTGTGTGTGTGTGTGTGTGTGTGTGTGTGTGTGTGTGTGTTGCCACGCTACGACATGAAAATAGATACATTAAAATGAGCATTGTTGTCATCTGCTTCCTCGTAGCCTCATTCACAAAAGAAAGAACAAGGGCTTTTTTTTTTCTTTTGCGCTAATGAATTCCATTGTTGGGCACATTTTCCGCTTGGTTACATCCCGGTTTTGTTTGCTTGCTAAACTGTCTGCTGGTTTCCTGCCTGTCTCTCTCCATCCCAGACAATGAGCACATCTTCTTAGACATGGAGGAGAAACTCACTCAATACTTCCATAAGGAATGGAAGCAAGACTTTGCAAAGGTAAGGCTAGCTCGTTGCGAAGGGTAAAACATTTTGATGGGAGTAAATTCTGAGCATTTTAAGCTGTGACTCACCGTTCCAAACTGTGGACCGTGTCGGTTAATTGGGAGGCACAGTTCTGTGGCCTACATGCACCAAACTCTTTACTTAGCATGACAAAAAGATGCACACAGACCTTCTCTAACGTGTCTATTTCTGTTTACAGGGATTACTGAGGAGACCCTTGCCTCTCGTGCTCTGCCTCAAAGTGCAGTACTACATAGAAAACGGTCGACTCTTTTGGTATGTCCTCCGATACATGTCCTACATGCATCTTCCTCACTACTGGATAAGCTTTCTATATTCATCCATCTTCGTCCTCCTTTCTGTCTCCCCCTCCTGTTTTTCTTTTGGTGTGCGGTACCAGTGAACGTAAGGCACGCCATCTGTACTACTCTGACTTGCGGGAGCGGGTGCTTCGCTCTGAATGCCGTCAGCAGGAGGAGGTGTACTTCCAGCTGGCAGGGTACGCCTTCCAGGCTGACCTCGGTGACCACCCGCTGCCCAGGGAGGACATGGAGGTCACTCCTTACTTTGAACCCAAGGAGTACTTTCCCCCTTGGGTAGGTGTTAAAAAAAAACTTTCAATCTAACTTAATACATTTTAATGTTTTATATTTTGAGGTCCCAATCCATGTCTGTCCCCTTTTTCTTCCTTGTGTAGATTGTAGCTAAGCGTGGAGTGAGCTACCTCCTCTGCCACGGTCCCAAGGTGCATCAGGAGCTGTGGGGCGTGTCCTCTCGTGACGCCATGCTGCTCTTCATCAAGGAGTCATGTCGACTGGAGGACGTACCCGTCACGTTTTACAAACTGCAAAAGGTCAATTTAGCTTTTCAGTATCATAAGTTGAATGGCTTGAATAGGTGTGTGTGTGTAGCACACACACACACACCACACTGCAAGGGTGTTTGCACGATTTGATCGATGTCATTACAATAATAAGTTATGATTATTAAGGCGGGTGGGTAGTGGAATTTGATTTCAGCACATTTTTTATCTTCGGACATTCCAGACACATTACTTCCCTTTGACTGAAGTGCCGTCTTTTCCAACACAAATACAGCTTCATTTGAGCTTTGCTGGACAAATGACTCCGGGGCAGTTATGTAACCTTCCGTCTAATCCAGTCTGCTGTCCTCCCCATTCCAAGACCACTCCTCTACTGAGTGATCCATCCATTGTGTGATGTTCTATCACTTTTAATGTGTTGTTATCAGCAGCCCCAGTGTTGCCCAGTGACGCAAGGAGAGAGGCTCAGCTGTGGGTTATCTCATCTGAACCGCTCGCATGCCGCTCTGACATCTTATCGTTCATTTTGTCCAGGACAAGAAGGCCGAGAGAGGAACGGCATTGCTCGGTCTGACCCTGCGAGGAATGCAAGTTTATCAGGTACGTGCATGTGCGAGTGTGTTGTCGGTGCGCAGCATATGCGTCAACACGTGCGTATATAGGAGTGAATCTGCGTTGGCTCAAACTCTAGTCTTCTGACTAGACGTGTGAAGAATGTGGGATGGCCACCAACAGCAGTGCATCAGGAGATAGGAGCCGTTTGATCTGTCCATCAGGGGCCATCTGGGAGGGATTAGGGCTCCAGGCCTGGCTGATTAAAGAGCCAGCAGAGCGTGAGATACCTCGAGAAGCCCTTGGCCCCTTCAACAAGTCCAGATGGTTCCTGTGAACAAAAAGACAATTGATTATTGATCAGTAATGTAAAAATATATCCCCGTAGACTGGCACATCCAGGCGTCTCTTGTTGCTCACAAACATTTGAGCCGTTTATTTTATGTGTGTGTTTTGTATTCATAGGAGGTAGATAACATGCGACAGCTGCTGTACGACTTCCCCTGGTCAAACGTGGGACGTCTCACCTTCCTGGTAGGCACACTTCTCATTTCCACTCTGTTGTTCAGATCAGGTGGAATTGTAGTAATTATTTAAAGGGCATTAGCTATGTACACGCTGTATAACGTAGTGTCCCATTCAGGGTAAGAAATTCGAGATCCAGCCAGATGGCTTGCCGTCAGCCAGGAAGCTGGTTTACTACACCGGGTCATCGTTCCGCTCTCGCCACCTCCTCCTGCACCTGAGCAGCAGCCATCGCCTCTACCTCAGCCTCCAGCCTGCCCTCAAACACATACGCCAGCTGGAGGAGAGCGAAGGTAAGGGAGGGAGGGAGACTACGAGGACATGATTAGTACCAGTGATGATTGTAGTTTGGCCGGGGGCCACTTGTACTCAGCAGAACTCTTCTGTAGCCACTGAAAGTTAAATGCAGAACTGAGGAGAAGACTCTTGTTCCCAGAAAATGAAAGCAAAAGCGTTCTTGTTTTAATAATCCCATTTGCTGCACAGTAGCTGCTCAAATGCATCTATTAGACGTGCTTAATAAAAGGCATTATCTTTCCTTCATTTCAGATAAAAAGCGTTACAGAGAGTCCTACATCAGCGATGACCTGGACCTGGACCCCCCCGGCAGTGAGAGCAGCCCTGGTCTGTCCCGACACTCCACCAGCAGCTCTGGAATCGAAGCCGACGCCCGCCAGCACAGCATCTCCACAGAGATGGCCTCCATGGAGGAGGAAGGTCAACAGCAGGCAGAGAAGAGTTTGGGCTCAGCAGCCGGCCGTGGCAGCTCCCGCACCTCCGGGTTCGACACGGGCAGTAAGGCTCGGATAGAAGATGAGGGGTGGCAAGAGGAAGGTGAGAGGATTTCTATACTGACACCTTACTGGACGTTTGATCCATTCCTCTGCAGTAAACCAATGCTACATTTGTTAGTTGGTTGCTGTAAGTCATGCTGAACTTGTATCTTATACTTGGCAGTATGTCTCAAAGTAAGTAATTGAGTGACACGAATGGATATAAGGATAAATTAAATTCTAGTTCCATACAGTTGGGATAATTGCGCAGTTTTTTTTTGTTTTCAGAATTTCCCTAATCCGATTTCTGAAACTTATTTTCCCAGAGATCCAAACCGTCATTGGGAGTCCACAGGAGGTCCTCGTGGATGATCCTGATGAGATGTTCCAGTTGGCTGATCTTCTTGAAGGAGTCTCAGTGGATTGTTCAGAACTCTCCTCAGAGACTCGCTCACCAGGTATGAATAATTTGATCATGACGCGATTACAGAATATTTTTCATATACCATATTATTTGGTCTCATGTCCAAATCTTTGGGTCTCTACAGAAAACAACGCGTGTCCCCCAGACAGTGATGAAGACCTCGGGAAGTTACGTAGCAAGGATATGTTACAACAGGTTGGACATCGTTCTTCTTTCCATTGACTTCCTTTTCCGTTCTTTGGATTTCTCTGTTGTATTCTTGCATTAAGCTTTCATCTTTACCTCCTGTCCTTACTCTAGATGCTGAAATCTAGGGCCCAAGTTTGCGTGGATCGGCACAGCCACAGTCTGGATGATGTACGTCTGTTTCCACCTCCGGCACCGCTGGGGACCACGCTGCCACCCGACTCCTCCCACAGCTACACCTTTGGCCTCCCAGACGCCTCAACAAACACAAAGACGCCTGTCGATCACAGCTATTACCCTCTTTTGCACTGCCAAGCCAAACCTTCCTTCTATGGCCGCAGGTCCACCAACTGCCTCTCCCTGGACATGTTAAGTGATGAACAGTTCCTGGAATTCATACTTTGAATCCGCCAATTACTGATGTCCACAAATACGCCTTCTCCTCCTTCATCTACAGTGCAGATTAACTTGTAGGTTGCCAACACACGGATGTCTCAAGAGTTTTCCACTGCATGTGGGGAGGATGACAACACGGGATGTGTGTGTGTTTCAAAACTGCAGAGAGACTTTATTGAAAATGACGAGACTCCTCATTCCTCATAGAAAAGCTGTGGATTAGAGAACGGTGCTAATTCAGCAACATTTCAAATCGGTGAACAGAGCATATTTATTAATGTTGTATATTGTGTACATACTACTTGCACTATTTTATTACATTTCTAATCAGTTTTATGTTCTTTTATAAGCTGTTAAAATGTTTCTGAAATGTCGGGGGCATAACGTTTGATAGTAACGGACATTTTGACTTTTTCCTTGCTAATGTAAACACTTGTTTATTTCCTTGTTTTATTCAGGAGAAACTCCAGAAGCCAGTTTGTCCTCCTGTAATCCTTTATACTGTTTTTTTTTTAAAAAATCATATTTTTTAATATACTCTATTTTTGTATAGTGTGCTCTGTCATGCTTTTCCTATTAGTCTGCTACATCAATGTAGCTGCTGATGTGGAAAATGTAACCTCTTTACAGCTGGTAATGCATTCATCCAAAGCTTCTCTATTCTATACTCTCCCCCCGCTGTTGTAATTACAACAGAAACATATTCTTTGTAAAGCACTGTTTCTGTAACGAGAAGGTGTATAATGAATCTGCAGTATTTTTGTATTACGTAACTCCCAGACAAAGCCTCTGTCCTCTTTTTCTCAGACATTATCATCACTCTTTTGTAAATGATAATTGGTATTCAAAAGAACTATTCTGCCAATATGAACGCAGTTTGAACGGTTTCAAGTCTCTAAACACTTTCTTCCAATGCCAATAATGTATGAACTGTATGAACAATTTATTTTTATCTAAAGCAACGTTTTTTACTATGGTGAAAAATAAATTTTAAATCCCACTAAAAGGTAACGGGGTGTCTTCACTTGTTTCATACGTGGCTTAAATTTGATATGTAAGATTTTTCAATTTGCACAAAAACTTCACTGCTATTCCTTTACGGTCACTGCCACTTCTCGCGAGAGTTTGCGATTGCGTTTGCGGAAGTTTACATTCCGTTTGGAAAAACGTGTTGGCCATGGACGCCGCGAGAGGTGTCTGTTGCTGGGTGTCTTAGCTTGCTTGCTTCTTGCAGCGTAGCCGCTCCTAACAATGTATTCCGTTTTAATTAACGCGGTCTTGTCCAGCTCTCCTGACTACGACCTGCTGTTCGAGTCTCTGACCTGGCCGAGTGACTCGTGGCCAGCGACGGAGCGAGTGGAGGCGCTGACAGCTTTCATTGAAGGACTTGGACCAATTCTAGCCGAGTCGGACACTACTCCGCTTTCAGCAGCGAAAAGAAGATCCATTGTGGATAAAATCGACTCGGTGGTTTGGACCCAGTGTCTACCGCTTCTCTCCAGGATATCGGCAGAAGCCGGCGAAGGCATGCGCTGCAGGGAGAGCACCGCTGCTGCCTGCAGACTCGTGAGTGTCTGTGTCCCGCTGTGTGACACGTCCGTACCGGGCCGAGTAGCTCGGTCTGTCCTGCCGTCGCTCCAGCAGTCGGAGGAGGAGGAGGTGCCCGGTCCAGGACGACTCAGTGTGGAGGTCGCCAGTGAAGTCCTGGCTGCTCTCGTACCTTCTCTGGCAGCGGACGAACAGCTCACGCTCATCACCTTGTCATCCGCCTTGTCCTGCATCAAAACACTGCCCGACGCTTTGGTCTCTAAAATCATCGTCAGGCTTCTCTTAACCGTGCTGAACTGCTGCAGCGGCGCGAGGTTAACGAGCGTCCTCCGGCTGGTCCTGGATGACATGTGCAGCTGGCACTGCGCTGACCGCACACATGTGGTCGCGGAGCGGACACTGCTGTGTTTGACCGCCCTGTCGGACCACCTGCTGAAGCCTCGCAGCCTTCCATCTTCCCCCTCCTCCTCCTCCTCCTCTTCATCATGTGAGCTCGACCCTCGTCTGTCCGTCCGGTTCTGGAGGATGGTTCAGGATGGACTGACTCACAGAGACGGCGTGTCACGAAAGAGGGCGTTGTACCTGCTGAAAATGTGCGTGGCCCTGTCGGAGAAGGAGGGGTTGGACTGTCCTCTCTCTCCATCAGAGGAAGGTGACGTGCTCAGATTGTACTGACACTGTAACAAATTCAAGTTAACTGGTGTTGTATTGTTTATTTTCTCACTGTTTTTTTTTAAAATGAATTGTTACAGATGACATCTTGTTCAAATGGGCCCCTAACAGGAGTAAGTTGCTGAGAGAGTTCTGGGAGGACTACGCACTGGTGATGGAGACCCTGGAGGAAAACCAGGTGGAAAATCCCACACGACTGCTGCTTTTGAGTTCAGAGATGAGAATCATGATGCAGTTTTGTAATCTTGATCGTCTCTGTTTTGTTTTCCTCTGCAGATTCATGTCGTCCGGCCAGTTCTCAACAGAATAGACACGTTGATCCAAACAGTAACTGATAGCCAAGGTAACGCTAGACTTGGGTAATATAATGAAATACTTCTGTTTTTTTCCTGAATATTTGGAAAGATTCGTTTTACAGCCTTCTCGAGCAAATTACTTGTTTATTTCAGACATTTCTTGCTCTGTTTTGGTGTCGGTCAGATGAAGTGATGGAGCTGTTGTTAAAACTTCATGATGAAAAATGGATCAGTTCATCCTATTAGTTCTCCATGAACCCAAAGTGCTGAACTGATCGTATTAACTTTTTTTATCAACTACTGACAATTTCATAAACACACTTTTGATTGTCTTATCTCAACCACTTGTAAGGAGAGATTTCAATTTACAAAAACATGAGTCAAATTATTTTTAATTGCTAACTTTTTATTCACTTGAAACTATAATAAAGATACAAAGGCAACCTAATAGTAAAAACCCAGTTATGTGAAGTGCCACCTGGTGGTCTGTACCTGCTCTCTTTATCAGTGCTCTGTGTGTGTGTGTGTGTGGCAGCTTCAGGTCCAGTCTTCTTCCACCCCTCCTGGCTGCTGTGTGTGTACCAGCGGATGTTCCACAGTGAGAATAAATCCCTCATGAGAGAGGGAGTGTGTCACCTGCTCGAGCTGCAGGTCCTCCAGCAGCCAGCCTTTGCGTTGGCCTTTTCTCAGGTACAGGCTCGGACACAATCCGTTCAGTGTGATTCAGACTTATTAATATAATGTCACAGAAATCATTCAAAGTGCAAACTTCCCTCTTCTGTCGCTCTGCTCCTCAGTTCATCGTTGGCCCTTTTATGGATGTTCTGTCTGAAACTTCGCTCTTTTACAAGTGAGGGTTTCAAAACACCAAGGCAATAAATAAAAGCAGGGATTTCTGTGTAATTGTGTTATTATTGTATTATAAACGTGTTTCTGCACCAATGCCTCATGAACCCACCTTCTGCCCACATGTAGGTCAGTTGGGCAGAGTGTAGGAGATTGTCCTGAGCTCGGGGCTAAACTGCAAGTCTTCATCACCACCTTCTTTACCAGTTTACCGTCGGAGCATAGAGGTACAGGAAATCAGACGCTGCAGAGAGTAAATCTTAAAGCTCTCACTCACGTCTCATGGATACAAAATTAACATGCCCGTCTCTTTTGCTTTGTAGGCCGTATGTTGCTGCAGATGATTCAGCAGCTGTGCTCTAAGCACTGGTGTGCGGTGCCCCTCCTCTTCCTCTCCCAGGCTCTGTCCACACTGCCTCCAGCTCCACTGCTGGGGACGGAGGGGCTCACGGCTCTCAGGTACCTCGTCACGGTTACGGTTACAGTTACACAGACGGCGTCGTAGCTCGTCATGCTTGATGTGGAAGCTCATCTCATCCGCTGTGTTTTACAGGGAGGTGCTGCGCAGCACCATGATCACTCATCAGGTGCTGCTGAGAGGTGCCGCTCAGTGCTTCTTGCTGAATAGCATGCTCTGTCTCACAGAAGTGGTAGGAAGTACATAGTTTACTTGATGCTAAAATAACTGAAACACCTTATTATATAATATGACAGCGCGATTGCAAACAGCATGATGATCATTGCTTTTTTCTTTCTTTGACTCTTAAAAGTACCATGAATTCATTTTTTTAAGAGAATATGCTGTGAAGTTTTATTTTGTTCAACGGTGGTGAGGGTTGAGTTATGACCACACAGGTGCTGATGCAATAGGACAGTATAAATTAATGTTTTAGTAGTTCATTTATATTGATGAACAGATAATCAATTAATAACCATTTTGATTCTCAATTAATCACTGAATTCATTTATCAAGCCAAAATTAAATAATACAAATGAATTGCTAGTTTCACCTTATCAAATGTAAGGAGTTTTTCATTCTAAATGTAAAAACGGTATGGCGAAAGGAAACATCACCAAAATAATGTGACGAACAAAGGAAAAGTGCTTCGGCAAACAGGATCAGTGGTTATACATTCATCTGATCCCCTCCAGAAATGTGCTCAGTAATAACCACCAACATCAGCATCAGAAATGTCAAGTGTAATTAATTCCTCCGACACTTAACTCACCGTAGGGCTTCTATGCTGCATTGTAAGGTGTTTCTGTTATTTTGTCCAGCCCCTGAGCTTTCGTACACAGCATTAAAGTTATTGAACTGCATAATTGAAAAAACAAATGTCCTTTCAGAGCGCAGTGACCCTTGATGATGTGTTTAGTTTCCTGGTGCATTTCCCTGCAGACGAGTCACTTTCTAGAGGGACGCAGATGTGGAATCAGGTACGATGTGTTGGAGACATTTGAAGGAACATTTGACCGTGTTAAGATGAGACTTTAGACAAGTTGTATGATGGACTAATTTCTACCCTACATATTTGTGACATTGCTGCAGTTGTGTGCCTGGCTGTTGGACAATGAGGGCAGTTTCAAGCCCAGGATTATGGATGGAGATAGCACTGGTGCTGCCGCAAAGAAAGAAACCGTAAGAGGCTACGTTCAAAGCGAGATGCACGCTTATCTCCGAGTCCCAGCGAGCGCAGGTAAGTCTGAAGTGGGACCGTCGTAGATTAAGTGAAGGATTCTATCTGTGTAGAGGTTGGTTTAAGTTAGTTTCCCCATGCTCTTCAGGTCACAGCGAGAGGTTACCTGACTCCAGAGAGGCTGATAAGTTGGCCAAGGCCATACTTCTGTGTGTGGACATGGAGCGGAATCCACCCGGGGCAAAGATCGGTACCGCTCTGGAGTCACTGCTGTCTCCGCTGCTGGACACCTTGAGCAGAGTCAGCACCAATGTCTACCTGCCACTGCGTAAGAGTGACAAGAGCCTGCAGCTCGTGCTCCGACTGTTCCAGCTCGGAGGAACACCAAGCTGTGAGCGTGTTGGAGAGGAGCAAGGTTTGTATTGACAACACTGATCCATTGTTTCAGCAGACAAGTCCACCCTCAAGCATAAGCAGGAGCTACAGTAGATGTATAGGTGCATTCATGCGATGAACAAATCGTTATACCTCTACTCCCAACTCATGTTCACACTATATCTTATATCTATATATCACACTATCTTTGTAAACATCACCCTCGTATCAATTTGTTACCTTTGATTTGACTTGATGTAATAACTTACCTTTGATTTAGTCTCTATTCCTTTCTTATTCAGTCTATAACATAATACTTGGTAGTTTGCAGAAGACTTTCATAGTATAATTTAGTCCAGCTAGCTTCCAGAAATTCTGATGGTGAAATTGTTAAATTATAATTTTGCCACAAGAACACATCTCAGCCCTCATAAATGGAGTCTTCTTGTAGCAGTGTGCTTGTAGTATTTCCTGTCATGGTTCATATATTAAGTGGCTCAGGAGTGTGCGACATTCGACTCTCCCCACTCTGCTTTTCACAGTGGATAACGTGATGGTTGCCATGGAGAGGCTAATTCTTAAACACGTCGATCCAATCCAGGAGTTTATCTTGAGGCGGCTGCTCGGGGAGCTGCAGGAGGTAAACGACCAGTCAAGCGAGTCACCGTGACTTCAGTTAGCATACGTTGCCCCGGTGGCTAGCGCTGACGTGTGCTGTTTTCTTTCCAGCTGTTTGATGTGGAGCGGGCAGAACTGTATCTGTGTGTCCTGAGGCAGATGGTGGTCCTGTACAGTTCTACACCACAGCACCACAGTCAAATCCAGCAGACCTATTTCCCTAAACTCATCAAGTACAGCCTCAAGCTTCTGCAAGAACCAAACCAGCAGGTGCAAAAGCTCAGGCAGGAATATCATTATAAATCCGTTCGGTTGCTTGATTGTGTAACACAGATTCTTTTCCCCCTATTGCCAGATCCACTCTGTGGTAAACCAGGTGGTTAGAGCGGTGGCTATGGCGTCCCTGGCTACGGTATGTGGTCTCGTGGAGCAGGAAGTGATTGACGTGCAATCAGAGACCATTTCTGCTTTGAAATCACTGAATGACTACTTCTACAATCTAGCGTCGTCTTCCTGCCAAAGTCTGGGGAACTTAAATAAACGGCTGCAAAAACCACAAACGGTAGACGGGTCAAGGTCAGTGAAGGTCTGCTTAGAGTACTCGGGAAGCCTTACAATGTGTGATAAATAAACATAATCATTCTATTCTTCAGTGATGCAGGAGTGCAGGGTCGCCCGCTGCAGGACTGGGGACGCACAGCCGCCAATTATATGCGCGACCAGTGGATTTGTCTGAGCTTCCTGATGAAGGCTTTTGGGATTCCTGAGTCTGCAGAGACTCTCAAGGCTGCTCTGAGCTGCGCTGTGGAGGCCCTGGCTCTGCTGCCCAGTGACCTGGTGCTGCCTGTGCTCACCTCTATGGAGACAGTGCTGCCACAAGTGAGTCTCAAATTCAATTTTGGTCAAATTTAAGCAATGCAAATGAGGTCTGACAAGGAGTTCCTTGCAGTCACAGTATAAAGACTTTCTTACAAAAACTAAGGTAATATCAGGTGAAGTGTGTTTCTGATGAACTGATTTGGTGATGTTTTGATCCCAGTCACTACTTCATGAGGAGGTCATGTGTGTGGAAGCTGTGACTCTGAGCTGGGAGCTGGTGCAGGGGCTGAGCACGAACGCCCATGACTTCTGGCCGGCCCTTAAAGGCTTCATCTCCATGGCCTTCCACCGCAAACTGCTCGAGCTGACAGACACTTCTGCTCCGACACTTCTGGCCTCCTTGAAACAGGTGATTCCGATGCGGCTGGTTGACTTGTAAAGGAAGTGTGGTGCACTTTCAGCAATACATTTTCTATCATCTAATACATGTATGTGTGTGTGATGCGATTGTTTTTTTAGATTGCCACTGAGTTGATGGAGCTGTCTCAGTCAAAGAGCGGTGTGTTCGGTGTGCTGCTTCAACACTGCTGTCAGACATGGCTGCCCACAGACCGAGGCAGCGACCACACTGTGTTTTCTAGTGTTTTCAGCCACATCAACATACTTACTGAGGCATGTGTCTATGGACCAGTGTTCAGGAGAGATCAGCGGTAACTCAAAACAGCATTTTCTCAGATGCGTTACATTGTTTCTCTGGGCTTTTTAAAATCTTTTTAAAATCTATTTATTCTTTTTCAAAGGCTCATCCAGGACGTCCAAACGTATGTGGAGCGACTCGGTGAAGCGTGTGCCGCCAATGTTGTGGTTACAAAGTGAGCTGCAGTTCTCCATGAAGCCATTTGTGTTCTCCTCTATGGCTGTGGTTTAACATAGTGCCACTAGAGGTCGCTTTTGGTGTGCAAATGATTTCACTCTTCAAACTTGTATTTTCCAGCGATAACAGGGATGACCAGTTGCCCCGCACATGTGTACTAGCTTTCCTCAGCCGCCTGGAGTCCTCTAATCTGCAGCATGAAAGACTGATGGAGGAACTAGTTATGGATTTGTTAAAAATGGTAAGCTATCTTAGGTAGTGTCACAAACTTATTTATTTATTTTTGAAAATGTTCCCAATTTTCAAAATATAGTATGGTATATTAAATGTATGCAAAATCACAAATATAATAATTTGAACACAGTTTTGTGAAGCAAAATCCCTAAATGATTACATCATCATGACACATTTCCAATGAAAGTCATCAAACAAGAACACTCTGTTATTACACTCTGTTATTACCAGTCTTAAGGATTTGTGTCCCTTGTATCTTGATTTTTTGTTTTCATCTGAGAATAGTTTCCAGATATGTTGATCATGACATTTCATATTGCAACCTTAAATCATCTCACCCTCTCTCCCAACGTTCTGATCCCGAACAAAATGTGACACTACGTTCATGTATTGCCCTTTTTCATTAAGATAATAAGTTGAACATCAGTTAAGGCTCATTTAACAACGCTTAACCCCATTTTCCATTATCTCCATCACTCCTCTAGGATAACGACATATCAAAGTCAAAAGTGCGTTACTATAGCAACTCCCTGCAACATCGTGTGAAAAACAGAGTGTGGCAAACACTGCTGCTGCTGCTGCCCAAACTCAGAGAGGTAGGACAATTACACTCATACTGACAATCACACAGGAAATGACCACTCAGATACTGACTGTGTGTTTTGTGTTTTGTGTGTGTGTGTGTGTGTGTGTGTGTGTGTGTGCGCAGGAGTTTGTCGCCACTGTGCTGAACTGTGTGTTTGAAGCTGGCTTCTGCAGCAACCAGGCCTCGGTGAAATACCTGATCGAGTGGATGATGATTCTGATCCTCGTCCGCTATCCACATCACATTGACAGCTTTTGGGCCTGCTTCAACAGGGTGAGCTCCCACTCTGGTCACCTGCCTACAGGAAAACACCGCATCATGAGTGAAATCGTTCAATGATTCTGTTTTGTTTCTGCACAGGATCATGACAAGACCAAGACAAGCATCTGCACCTTCTTGTCAGTCCTGGTACATTTCAATGTCATCATTCCTAATCTGAAGGACAAGGTGAAGCCTTTGATGTTTTTCCTCCACTCACACAACATTCTCCTTGCACCGCATCTCTATATCTACTAAGATCTCTCCCCCTGTGTGTTAAAGGAGGTGCATTTGCGTAAAGCGCTGGACGTCATCCTGCAGTGGTGTTTCAACCATAACTTCAGTGTGCGTCTGTATGCCTTGCTGGCCCTAAAGAGGGTGTGGAGCTTGACCGGGGTCCAGGCAGAGGAAGGGCCCGGTGGGTTGGGAGGACTGTCCGCTGTGATCAAGGCCTGTCTGAACCAGGCTGATGCCATGCAGAACACCGGGTGAGAGTGGAACAGCTACAACGGTTACAACAAGTAATGTTGTAGTGTGTTAATGTATTTCTTTGAGCATGTATTTGTTCTCTCACCATTTTTAGAAACGCCAACAGGAACTGGACGAGGATTCAGGAGCACTTCTTCTTCGGTGCCTTTCATCCTATCAGGGATTACAGTGTTGAGGTTTGCTCGTATGTTTCTGCTGAACAAATTAAGCCAGCTAAAATACAGTAACGTAGTGTCACAACAAACTTGTTTTCTGTCTGTGTTTTGCTCTGCTAGACCATATTCTATACGTTCCCCAGTCTGTCAGAGATGGCTGATGATGAGTGGATTCCACCCTGGAAGTTTGAGAAGCTGTTGTGTTTCTCTGAAAGTCCATCTTTTCCTTTGAGAAATCCTGCTCCTGACCTGAGCCAGCTCCAGCCTGGAGACTGGATCCAGCATGACAAAGGTATAGTAAGCCCCCCTTTTACAAGCAGCCGGACTACTTGATACAACATACCACAACCTGACCTCATCTCTGATTGAGTGGCCGCGGTGTTGCATCTCCCAGGCGAGCAGACTAAGGAGGAACGCTGGGCCGAGGTGCAGAAGAAGATCACTCCCTGGAGGTTGGGGATCCAGGACCAGGAGCCTGAACTTCAGCTGGTTCCACAACAGAGGGCCGCTCGACTGGGCAAGCTGCACGGTGCCTTGCTGGTGGTAGCCTCACTTATCGACAAGCCCACCAATCTAGGAGGTCAGGAGCAGCACTTCTTTACACTTACATTTTTACTTCTTCATCTTCGGGACATGATGTAAAATGTCCGTTATTTGTGTAACATTGTGAAGAACTAACATGACAGGCTTTCGTTTGGTTACACAATGATGATCTGGGCAAAGAGGTCAAACACAGCTGTGGCTAAAACCAATCACTTGAGCCCTCTTATCAGCTAATGTCTGGTTTAGACAGGGAATGCCCCGCTTTAATCACAGACACTCCTATTTTATGTTCTCTGCAAGTGTACTCCTTTGCTTTTGTCTCGGATGATAAGGGGCTGAATCAATCAGAATTTGTTAATAGAGGAAAAGAGCCATTTTCAAAACCAATATTGATACTGGATGATGTCAGCAGGACCGTTCTGTAAATGTTTCACTTGAAATGCCCTCTCGGTTGCCATTACAGATGTACCTTTTTATATCTGTCTTTGCCCATGATGATCGTCTAGTACCATTTTTTGCTGAGTCATCGCTGCCACAGATTATGTAAAAAAATAAAGTCCCCTTCCTACTTTTAGTGTATTTTTTTCAACCATCGGTTCATATTGTGGGAATTCATATTTCAGTTCCTATTTAGATATTTAGACTCATTTGTTTATTTGTTGTTGCGTTCAGGTCTGTGCAGGACCTGTGAGATCTTCGGGGCCAGCGCTCTGGTTCTCGATAGCCTCCGCCACGTCAGTGACAAACACTTTCAGTCCCTGAGCGTCTCGTCTGAGCTGTGGCTTCCTCTGTTAGAGGTAAAGTGCCTAAAACAATCTCACATTTCACTCTATTGATCACGATGTCTGCTCTGTCTATAAGCTTTCCCCCAGTGGGCTAGTGACCTGAGAATATGTGATTTTGACCGGCTAAGCTCAGCGTTTAAATGATCTCAGTCAAAATCAATGCTGAGAGCACGCAGGGGACAGAACAGATGGATGCCGAAGCCAATGCAGCAGTAAGCTGTAGTTTTTCTAATGGGTAACTTGAATTTCCATATGATATTATGGTTTCAATAACTAAATGAAGTTATGCTGCTGTGTGACTTGGTCGTGATCTAGAAAAATTCTAGTTCATTTGAAACGTTTTATGAGGTGCATGTTTGGGAACAATCTCCTTTTCTCATTTAGAAGTGGCGGATGCTAAATGCTCAAGCTCTTTCTTTAGTCATACATTGTTGAGCTTTCTGTCTCTCGTATAGTAAAAAGTCTTTGGTAGTCTCAGATTTGTCTCTCTGAAACCTGCTGATACCCCGATGTTCATCCAAATCGGGAGCATCTGTTCATCTTCTGTATTCACGTCTGCTTTTGATGAGGTCACAATGTGACAGGCTGGAGTAGCAGATTTTCACAAAGGTGAAAAGGGCTTAAAAGACGTTGCTTGATCGTGATTTTGTGAATCATTGTTTAAAATGGAAAATTAATTTTGGTCATCTCTAAGATTCTGAACTGTGTCTGTTCATCAGGTGAAGCCAATGGAGCTGAGTGACTTCCTGCAGGTAAAGAAGAGTGAAGGGTACTGTATCGTTGGAGTGGAGCAGACGGCCAACAGTCGGAGCCTCCAGGACTACCAGTTCCCCGAGAAGACCCTGTTACTTTTGGGGTATGTTTCTGAAGCATGTATGCTTTTTTAAAGGATTGGGGTTGCTAACAAGAGGGTTGTTCCTCCAATGAATAGCCACCTTATTGTGTTGGAGGGTTTGTGTGCCCCAGTGAACCTGTGTTTGATGGGGGCAATAGCTCCTGGTATGTTCTCCCAAGACAACGTGGTCCCATGGGAGGAACCAGACCAATTCACTAACCCTATACGAGTCGGCCATAAAAGAGTTGTACGTGAAACGTCACCTCTCTGCCAATGCAAAAAACAGTTGGTGGGAGAAGTGCGAGGAGACTATGGAGAAAGACTTTTGGTTGGCCTCAAGGAAGTTCTTGCAAACTGTTAGACTTTGCAAGAAGAAGTTGGAGGAAAAGCAGGGCTTACTTAGCTCAGGCTGTGTTCAGCAGGGGAGTAGAGACTGGGGATATTGTCGAATGGTGGAAAGAACACTTGTAGAAACTCCTGAACCCGACAAACACATCTTCCGTGGAGGAGGCAGTGGTTAAAGTCTGTTCATGATTTTCATGGACAGGATCTCAAGGCACAGCCGGGGAGAGGAGAGTGTTTGAGGAGATCAAAATTCCATCTCTGCTCTTAATAGATGATGTGGTTTTGTAGGCTCCATCAGACTGTGACCTTCAGCACGCACTGGGCGGTTGGCAGCCGAGTGTAAAGCGGTCGGGATGAGAGTCGGAACCTCCAAGTCTGAGGCCACGGTTCACTGCTAGAAAACGACGGATTGCGGCCTTCGGATTGGGCCCCAGGCGAGGGAGTTCAAGTATCTCCAGGTCTTGTTCACGAGTGAGGGTAAAATGGAGCATGAGATGGACAGGCTGTTCGATGTAGAGTCATCAGTGATGCGGGCGTTGTACCGGACTGTTGTAGTGAAGAGGGAGCAGAGGCAGAAGGCAAAAGATCTTCTGAGCGGGACCAGCTAAGGTGGTTCGGGCATCTGATGAGGATGCCTCCTGGGCGCTTCCTTTTAGAGGTTTTCCAGGCACGTCCAACTGGTAAGAGGCCTCGGGGTAGACCCAGAACACGCTGGAGGGATTATATATCTCGTCTGACCTGGGAACGCTTTGGAGTTCCACAGGAAGAGCTGGAAGACATTGCTGGGGAGAGGGAGGTCTGGAATACCCTGCTAAGCCTGGATAGCCCCACCTTCCACCATTTCTGGTTTCTGGATTACAGTCTCGTACCACATGGGAACAGATAGACTGGGTCGTGTACAAGCTGTGAAAATGTTTTCATCAATGCGAGAACCTACTCCCAATCAGTTAAATCAGCTTAGATACATGCAAGCCTCTGTCTTCCCATGTCCTTTGTGACTTTCACTCAGATAAAGGTGTGAGCTGACGAAGCTATTTAATGTTATATCACCGGTTGAGAGTGTTTCCCTGCGGGGCCTGCGCCTCTCCTCTCCATGGTGTACCTGTCGGGGCATGCTGGACTGTAATTGGTTCTCCCTGAGGAGGAGAACACAGGAAATAAGTGACACAAACCAATACAACCAGAGTGATGAAAGCAGCAGAAAAACCTTCACCTCCATCTAGTGTAGTTTGAGTCGGGATGCTTCCCTGTGGCTTTCATCAGTTGGGACATTGAACTATTTGTAGCCACTCAGAAGTGAACACGACTGTAATTATAAGCAGCATGATTCACTCTCCTCGCTAAATGTGCAGTCGTGCAGCTGGCCTGGCAGCGAAGGGAGGGGTTAATATTGATCGCGTCTGTGTAGGTGTCCTGTTCAGTCACAGAGGTGCGAGTAGCGCTGTTAGCTTAAACAAGCCCGCGTGTGAGCTGAATCTCGAGTGCTCTCACAGCTGTTCTCTCTCTCCCCCAGCACAGCATGACCAGCTCTAATCTCTCATCAGGCCGCTATTATCGCACCCAGTTGCACTCACTATAAATGTAGCTCATCAAATCAGGCTTTCTTACTGTGTGGCACCCTCTGTGGACTCCCCAAACTCATTACCTCTTAATGTTTGCTTTGCATGGCACCGTATTGCTGGGTCGCAGTACATACTCACCCGATTACAGTTTGAATGGCTCTTGGACTCTGTATGAAAAGCTTAATTGTGAAAATGATCAAGGATTAAGTTGGCTGCTCAAGCTAAGGTTTCTTAAATGAAATCAACTGGATAACATTAAGCCACATGAAAGCTGAAATTAAGAAACATCCAGGCAGAAAAAAACATTGTGGATTGTGGTAAAGATGTGACACATTTAGGGTTAAACTGAGGGAACAGACGGCCTGATGTTATATATCAGATGTGAAGAAGTCAATGTTGCCTTATTGCCGACAGGATGCACATTCCATTGTAAGTCATTTACTTTCATGACACAGAAGTGCCCATAAAATGTCTCTTTTGAGGTTAGTCTACATTCCAGTGGGTTTTGTTATGTCCTTATGAATTATCTTTCCTCTAAAAAAAAAATCTAATTTAAAGGAATAATTTAATATTTTGGAAAATATACTTATTTTTTGTATAGGATGAAAAGATGAATCCCACTCTCTTGTCTGTAGAATAAATATGTAGCGAGAGCCAACAGCCACTTAGCTTAGCATAAAGACTGAAAATGGGAGGGGAAACTAAAGATAAGAAAATAGACCCACCAGCACCTCTAAAGCTCACTAATTAATGTTATATCTTATAATTATCTCTTCATGCAAATATCTGCAAGAAATAAACTAATCATATTTTCCAAAATCTTTAATTATTCCTTTAAAGATATCTATAAATCAGCACCAAATAACTCGGCTCTTAGTGGCTTCATTACAAACTTTCTGGCACCGAACATGAAAAACTAATTTGTAAACGAGATGCAAAGTGTTCCTGTTTCTTTGTCCCACTCTACAGTTTGTCTCTTTTCCTTCTTACAGCAATGAACGAGAAGGTATTCCTGCCAATCTACTTCAGATGTTTGATGTGTGTGTGGAGATCCCTCAACAAGGGGTCACCCGCTCACTCAACGTGCATGTGAGCGCTGCCCTGCTGATTTGGGAGTATACACGGCAACATCTCACCTCTGGCTCAGCTGAAGTCAACGCAGAACCTGAAAACTGAAGGAAGGAAACCAGCAGTGCAGCACGATGGACGTGACATTTGAACTCCAGATGCTTCACCCACTTATTCCTCTCTGGTAGCAAGACTGAGAAGCACCTTGGGAGGGACGGG
Source organism: Leptoclinus maculatus (assembly GCA_032191485.1). Lineage (NCBI taxonomy): Eukaryota > Metazoa > Chordata > Actinopteri > Perciformes > Stichaeidae > Leptoclinus > Leptoclinus maculatus. Next base: position 11,869,960 of record JAVDOI010000016.1, read on the forward strand.
GGGGGGGGGGGGACATGACCACACGCCATAGAGTTAGTGCCACAGCTTAAACGATTGTCATGTTCTGTCTGGTTTCATTGTGGTCAGCAGTCATCAGTGCTGCTCTTGTGCCTTAATGAGAGTCATGAATAGAGATGGTCTCTGGTTATTACATGTAAATATTCCACCGGGCAGGCTGTTATAATAATGGAGGCAATCTCTGTGTTGGCAGAGCCGAGGCATTAAAGGAAATGTTCCCTTTTTGAAGGGGAAGTGCCTTGTTTATATATATATATATATATATATATGAGCAATTAGCGTATTCCTCATGGCACCAGGACCGGACTATAATGCCCATACCCAGGAAACTATCATACATAATGTAGAACTGCTACTTTTGTGTTTTCATTGCAGGTTGTGATTTTAAATAGCTCTTTTTTTTTTTAATAAAGTTGAATAAATAAAACGTTGACATTATTATCCATTTCATGTCCATGTGATTTTTCATTTATTGTGGTTGGAGGTTGCATCAACCAAGGAAGCACAGAGGGGGTTAAATACGGTTCAGTAGGTGCTCGTGCATCCTCCTCCCTCCCCTTCCAACAGTGAAGGAGTCGGTTCACCTGGAGACCGTCCGACCAGAGGGGGGAGCAGATGGAGTACATTCGATCACACTCATTTGTTTTTCCGTCAAGTCACGCTTGTACGTGGCTCATCATGTGAGGATTGCAGTCGTTTTTTTGGGTGGGACATGGATGACCTGGAGGGCTCCTGGTCGGTGTCCCTGCAGGCAGCAGCGGTAGCGGTCAACGCTACCGCGGGGCTCGGTGTGTCCAGGCAGTCCCAGCTGGTCCTGGAGATCCTCATGGTGCTGATGTGTTTGTGCGCTGTGACAGGTAAAGACTTGAACTGTTTTATTTGTTTTAACCACACAATGTCCCGCTTAAAGTTTCCGATGATAACCTTACAGTAGGCCTAACCTTTAAAGAAAAACATACATTCTGCATTATATTTCTTTGTTCCATCACCTCAATGATGTCACACACGAATAACTCAGTGACCTCATTTTTATGATTGCACAAATGGAAAATTCTTAATGTCTTGCGTCGGATGAAATTTTAAAGTTATTTGACATGAAATATTTGTATTTTGGCAGTTTATGAAATCTTGGCAAAAGTTCTGTGGCGCCCTACAAATGGCTTTATTAGTGATTAATACACCATTTACTTATGCTATAAATATACATAATCCATTAATACGATTCCTTTGGCTGGTGTTCATCCTCTCCCAGCACGACATTTAAAGTATCTGTTTTTAGCACTTTAGTTCATTAAAAAGAGCTTCTGGATCCAAATGAATTGTTGAAATGTTGTAAAACGATTTTTTATCAAAGGCTGATTTGACATTTGAAACTACATGGTTGATTTGAAAGTTTCCCATTTCCCCTTTTAAATGACTTAATTTATGACTGCAGGCTTGATGAGTAATTAGAAAGTCAGAAGTTCACGGCCTTTTATTATTGACTTTTTTGACATTTTAAACTGCCAAACTGATTGCCCACCGTTGCGTTATTGAAATGTAAATTTCAAAGCTTTGATTTCCACCACCACCAACACACAATAGATGTGAGTGTAATTGTGTTGGTGGTGGCACAAATATCATATTTCAATACCTGAACAAATTAATCCATAATTATCTGCATGGAAAAACCGACCCTCTAGTTCTATTTCTTAAATACTTGCACGACTGCACAGTTAACTAACAATCATGGGCTCATCATTCTGCAGTGCTGTATTGTACAATATCAACATATCAAAATAGTAATTTTTTATGCTTGTTTCCTTGTTATTCAGAGCTGTTTAGATCAAATCCAGACTGTCCACACTTTTCTGAATTCAGTTATTAAATCACAGGTTTACTACTGTGTGTAAACTGTGTTGTATTTCTGTGTAGGTAATATCCTTGTTATTGTTATTGTGGCTGCAACCAAGACTTTCCACTCGGTGACGTCGGTGCTGATCATGAACCTGGCCGTCAGTGACCTCCTGGTGGCCGTCGGAGTGATGCCTTTTGTTGCTTTGTCCGTCATGAACCGTGGATGGGTGGATTGTACTGTACGTCACCTCTGTCCAGTAATACAAAATGCTTTACAGTCATGTACATTGCAGCATTCGTGTCTTGACGTGACCTGAAGCTGACCTCATTAACACCTGTTTTCCTTTGGTCCAGTGAGTGTGTGCATGTGATGAGATTCTGTCTCTCTCTCCTGTCTGACAGGACCTCTGTTTGTACGTGGGTTACACCTCCTCTGTGTACTGTACAGCCTCTGTACTGACCTTGGCAGCTATCGCCCTCGACCGCTACCACTCCATCATGGACTGCCTGCTCTACAACTCCCGCTGCACCCTGTGGAGAACGTGTGCTGTGGTCCTGTGGATCTGGCTGCAGGCTCTGGTGACCAGTTGTCCTCCCCTGCTGGGCTGGAGCTCCGTCAGCTATGTGGTTCCCATGTTCAGCTGTGCGGTCAACTGGGCCAGCAGTCCCAGCTACACAGCCTTCATGGCTGCCCTGTCGTACCTCATCCCGGCAGTGGTCATCCTCTTCTGCTACGTGAACATTGTCAAGGTGGCCCGCAGCCATGCCAGGAGGATTCACACATTGGAGGACTCTGTCCAGCGCAGCAGGAATCCAAGCTCTGCCTTCGCTCCTGCTGATTCCTCTCACCAGCACCGTGGCAGCCTCCACAGCAGCCCCTCGACACTGATTTATCATGTGAGTGGACAGTTTGTGTCTGAGGTGAGTAGAGAGGAGGGGGATTATACCAGCCCTTCTCTCCCTGAATCTACGACAGAGCAGAGTAACCCTTCATCCAGACGTTTGTTCTCCTTCCTGGCTCAGAGCGCCTCCCAGCCACCGCTGCCGAACTCCCATCAGCAACAGAGCCAGCATGGACTGGTGCGTCTCTTTCTGGTCATCGCAGCCTTCTTCCTCTGCTGGACACCATACATAGGCGTGGCCCTGATTCAGGCCACAGAAACGGCAATCTCGGGCCAATCCAGCCTCGTCCCACCCTCTGCCATTACCTTTTCGTACTGGCTGGTGTTGCTGAACTCTGACATCAACCCGCTGCTGTACGCTCTGCTCAGCAAACGTTTCCAGGGCGCTCTTCAGTGTCTGAGGCAAAAAATAAGAGCACGCCTGGGGAGTGTGGTGGGCAGGGAGGGGGAGGTCAGATCAGGGGGACATGAAGGCAGGAGCACTCTGACCACCACCCATCCTGGTCTGCCTTCCAGCTCTGAGAGTTCAACCTGTGATGACTCCAAGTATTCCTCCTCCATTTTTACCGTCAGCACGGACTTCAAACATCACTCTACCTCCCCGTCCTTCTCAGTGTGGCAAGATGCTGAAGGTGAAGGGAGGGTGGACTTCCTGCAGGTCCCCTCTCAGCCACAAGATGGCAGCAGATTACCTTTCTCTGCTCTGACCAGGGAGCGTCAGGCCACTTTCTTCTACGGACAGATAACAGTCAGAGTAGAGCATGATGTTTGCTAGTCTAATACCTGCAGATGCTGTTGCGGAAACAATCTTATAGGACTAACAATTTTTTTTTTTTTATTAATGATCAATCTGTTGTTGTTATTTTCTCAGTTAATTGATTAATCATTTGGTTCAGAAAATGTCATAGAAGACCAGCAAATATTCACATTTAAGAGGCTATAATCTGATTTTTGGTGGCATTTTCGCTTTAAAAAAAAAGACTTAAATGATTAATCAATTAGGAAAATAGTTGCCTATTGTATTTCTGTCAATTGATTTTTCGATCATTTCAGCTGTAACATATAAGACATGTTCAAATGTCTTCTGTTGTCCACCTGATGTTCTAAAACCCCTAAATATTCAAGAAAATATTCCAATATATTAAAAGATTATCAAAATGATCTGCAGATTAATTCAATATTGATCTATTAATCAAATTATCGTTTCATCTCTAGCGGAGATCACTACATTTTCTTCAACTTGTCATGTTGCCTGTGGCCATTTCTAGTGACCACACTGTAGCACACAGAGGAGAAAACACAAACCTGGACAAGGAAGTGTATTGAAAAGAAATCTTTTTATATAGTACATGTGATTACACTTGAAGACACCCAACAGTTGATCTAATAAACCCATCATTTATTCACGCTCTAAATATTTCCTCCTCAAATGTGATAATCATATGTTGCATCTTCGTGTAAAAATCATCATTCCTTACAAAGGTTTACATTTATGTCTAGCAATAATTCCAGAGGAATACAATATTATAATTTATTGTCATAGATCATGACAATGGGGAAACAGTGCTAATGTTTTCTATTGCGAAACAAAGAAAAGGCAGTGAAGTGGACTTCAGCTGTATCGGCTCATACAGTATGGGCATGCTCGTCCTGCAGATGTCGCTCACTGTCCTCTCGAAGGTCAGCAACCAAATGCAAAAAAGAATATATAAAAAAGTCCTGTGAGATGAGTCGAGAGTTTGTTCCAAAAAAAACTCAGTCAGATGAGTACAAGAAGGATAGTATTAAAGAGTGTCTCTGCAGCAGTCTGTGGTGTGGCACTGTAAAAAACCGATGGCACGTAGCGAGCATGTGTGGTGGAGTGATGGTGATACATTCACAACAAGGCAGAGTTACCACTAGTAGCTTTGCAAGGCGTGTGCCTCAGTCCGTCTCAGGTTCATCTTGGTTGTTATCTTGCCTCACAAATGGGATTGATGGAAAACGATAGTAAACCGATACAGTAAGACAAGTTTTTGACAAAAAAAAAAGCAGAGGCGGACAAATGGGAGTTATCCTCATGTGTTGGCACACCTCTTCTCAAGCCACAGTGAGACATCTGTCTGTTGTTTTCAACAGGGAGGAAAAAAATGATAATTGCTGCAGATTCATTTGTGTGCATATATGTCTAGAAAGTTAAACGTGATAGGAATTCAAAGGGAGGCTCAGTGATAGCGGTGGTTGATGTTCAAAGTTATTAAAGGGGTAGTTCCAAGTTTCCATGTCTTATAATAAGCTGTTAGTGCTTTTAAGTCCATCCAAAGATTTGTATACCTGACACATTATTTGTGAATATGGGCCAGTTAATAGTTTTGACAGCTTACGAACAGTTAAAAACACATTTTATTATATTTTAATGACAATACATGTCCTTTTAATACATGTATTACCTATATTGCTTAGTTAATAAACAGTTTTGCTGCCGGTGTCTCAGCAACAGAACATGTGAGGCACGTGCTTTATTGATGGACTGGAAGCGCGCACACTTTTTGACAAACAAATCTCAACCATCTCATGCATTGAAAAACGTCTGCAATGGAGATACTGGTTTCAGATCTCTCGTGACTTAACTGTGAGCCTGAGCAACGGGTGTCGGCATCGACAGAGAGGGAGTTTAGCCCGAGGAAAGCGCATAACCGCAGGGGGCCAATCAGTGTGGCCAAAAAAGGACCCGGCCTCTCAGGATGGACAGACGGAGAGGGGTTGCGAAAGCTTTCTTCATCTCCGATTGATCCTCAGGTGTTCAGACAAGTCCCTTCACACCAAATGAGCCCACTGGGTCCACAGCTCCAGGACAATCCACGGTGTGATACACAGCTATGTACAGTGCACGAAAGGCAGGTGTTTGTCATTACGTTTACACCTGAATGACGCCACTGTGGGCCTCCCTTTTGTTTTCAGGCATTTAGCATTTTAGGCATTCTTCTTTGGATCTTAAAGGTGTGTACTGAAATTGTGTACATGTTTAAGGACAAGTAAGTCCACATGGAGTTAGGCCTGCCTCCAGAAAGTCTTTTTTTTTTTTTCTTCTCAGAACTGAAAGATATCAGGCAAGTTGGCAAGTCTTCCCAGGCGCAAGGATGTAGTGAATCCATGGAATGATTCAGAGGTACAGCAAAGTTAATACACGGCTCAATCAGTTACACCTGGTAATCTTTTGGGTAAGAAGGGTAACAATTAATATTGTCCGTGTCCATGCACCAACTCTGATAACTTCTGTGCGGAATGGACACCAAATGAATGATACACAGTCGGTGCCTCCTGCATCTCCCCCTTTTGACCGAAATGTTACTGATCAGAGGGCAGTCTGAGATACTTTTTTCCATTCAGGGAGCTACGTGAAAGAGAGGGCAGCTCACCAGACAGGTCAAATGTCACCATTTTAATTTAAAATTAACGTTAACGTGTCTCCCTGCCTTTGTCTGTCTGTGTGTTAGGTATGTGTTTGCATGGTCAAATTTCATGGAGTCAATGTGCAAATGTTGACATGGGGGCCCTGGCTCTCCCTCTCCAGTTGAGCGCCGTGGTGGCGCCCGCCTCTGCGCTGCCCTCTGCTGGCTCGTCACGCTTGCGCAGCTTTGTGCTGAGCTGGATGATGCACTGGTCCCAGTCCTCAGGTAACAGCAGCATGAGGAAACCCAGGCAAATGATGAACACAGCGATGAGGCGCACTGTGTTGAAGTTAATTTCGCATGTGTAGAGGTCCACCACTGTGAAATGAAGAGGATGCATTAGTGTCAGCATATGAAGGAATTTGTAAATATTCAAATTAACAAACAAGAATTGATGGGATTATTACAAATAACTCATTTAGAAAGTGGAAGGAATATGAAGTTTGTCACAGAAAACTATGCAATGAGAATTTGAAATCTACATTCTATTCATCAAATATAGATGAATACTTTTGGGGGGGTATTTCAATGCCATCAGATATTTAATGTTGGCCGGATTTAAAAAGTTAAGTCTGGGAGGAAAGCCAAGAGACTTACTGGCATTTACAGGAACACTTAGGACGATGCCAAGGGAGATTAATGTCGGGTACGTTATCGCTATGCCAAAGTTCACCAGGACGTTGAAAGCTGTGGGAAGAAGCACAATCAGAGCAGCAGTTGGCTACACAATGAGGATGTGAAACCACTAAAACCTGAAAAAGTTATATTCATGAGTTGCATAATCGTTGCGGTATCAGATTTCTGCACAACATAAGCTTCACATGTCATCTTTCCGTACCAAACTGCAGGCCTGCAACCCCACAGAGGTAGGCCCAGGGGACGTCTGCGAGTGAGCCGATGTACTCCACATGTGTAAAATACAGGATGACCGGCACGAAGCTGATGAAAACAAAGTTGGCGCTTCCAACAATGCTCAGAAAGAGCGCAGCCTCTCCAAATTTGGCACTGCCCAGGACCATCTTGAAGAGCACCTGAGGACAAATATAGGGAGGAGAGTCATGAATGCACAAAAGAGGGATATTGCAGAGGGTTGCATCTGCCAAGTTCTTGGCACGTCTCTGGCACAGGGCCGCTGCTGTCTGTTTAGCACATTAGGCAGCACAGACAGCAGGGCAGAGGAGACCTGAGCCCTGTCAAAATATAGCTATCTGTCCTGTAACCTCCTTGATCGGGACATCGCAGCCCGGGGGCCAGCCACCGAAACGCTCACATATCACACGCTTCTGTCAGCTCAGTGTTACATTTCATAATCTCTTCCTGTCTTCTGCCACCTGGTTACATAAGTAGAAGGGAGCTAGTCCAGGATTTCTTGCATAAGACCAGACTATTCATACATATGTTAAGCTATTTTTTTTTTATATATATACTTATTGTTCCACTGCAGATGAAGGTGTCACTACAAGGGAGGTTTATGGAAGGACGCAGGCTTAGTAATGTTCTTTACAATTGATCGGATGCAAACAAATACCTTGTAGAGCGCTGACATCGAAGCAGAGGCCACGACCAAAGTAATGCCGATGACTGAATGGCTGTGGAATCCATCAGCATAGGTCATCATTACAATTCCTGCTATGGCCAAGATAGCAGCTACTATCTGTAGAGAGAGAGAGAGAGAGAAGGAGGAACATGAGCGAATGACGGATGGACGACACGCTGCTCGCAGTGAGGTGATAAAGACGCGCGAACCTTCACTGCTGTGTTGGGACACAGCAGGCACACATGGCGCATTGTTTGTCACTGCAGAAGCATCACAGGCCGAGGCTTGTGATGTTATTATTAATATGTGCCTTTTGTTTTACAGTCGGCAGACTGCTCATTTGGTATTTACGTTTTCTCACATACAGGCAGACGCCAGCACATGTACACACTGGAATATTACAGATTAGCTAAGAACTACAATTTTAAGGTGTATATATACCATACTTGAGTATCTCCATTTTATGCTACTTTATTCTTTAATATTAAATATTGTACTTTTTACTTCACTACATTTATTTATTGAGTTACTTTACAAATAAAAAATGTACAGGAAAAAATATACAATATACAGTACATTGTTAAATATTTAATGGTTCCCACGTTTTTGTTTTTTTGTTCATGGCCCCTTACAAAAAGATATTGTCTATATACTATAATTAGTTTTTTGTCTTTCCTCTCCTGTTAAATCATCTGATGACTGATGAAGTAATAATAATGTAATATATTATATCAGTCACAGGGGCTGATATTCTGCAAAACCACTACTTTTACTTTTAGAACTTTCAGTAAATTAAGCTGATAATACTGTTGTACTTTCACTTAAGCATGATTCAAAATGCATAACGTGTACTTGTTACGGAGTATTTCTACATTAATGTATTGGTACTTTTACTTAAGTAAAGGATGCGAGTACATCTTCCACCACTGTACACACTCTCAAAATGAAACCTATTCTCAGATTCACAGCACAAGTGCTCCCAAACGTAGCGCAGGCAGCTTCTACAATGTCGGCTCGATTGTCTGACATTGATTTTCGTTACCCTGCCGTCATGTTTACAAACCAAATAGCCCCCTCGATCCACCACTTTTCACACCCACTCCCACTCCCTGCGATCACAGCTTCAAAACACCACCAAACCATCTGTTTCGTCCCCGCTCTCAATCAGCCTTCAAAAATCCCGAACCAAAATCTTTCCTCGATACTTTATTCCCCTTCCAGAATTCATCTTTGCTATTTGTTTGAGTGCATGTGTGTTTGGCTGAACTATAGCGAAAGGGACATGCTGCAGTCCAGCTGAGTGGATTAATGCGCTGCATTAAAGAGGTGTCGGGAAGATAAATGAGCCGTGTGTTTGTGCTTGGCCAGAGCCCTTGGGCACCTTTGGCAAAATGGCTCTTTCTGCACTGCAGGCTGTCTGTCAGTCACAGCTACACCTTTCTTCAAGTATTTCTTGTGATGGACTGTTTGCTAACAAGGTCAGCGACCCTGCTGTGTTGGTGGTTTAGGTTTTTTTTTTAGATGTTTCAGCACAATCTGAGGGTCAGAGGAGGAAAAGGGTCCTCGACACCTGCACATTGGGTAGCTTATGTGATGTGGATTAGGCTGAACTCCCCTTTACAACTGACAATTCCAAATGCAAGTCACACCCCAGCCGAAGGGCTCTTCATTTAATTGAAGGACCATTTAACCCGTCCATTCTGACTTTGCCACCAAACTGAGCCATCTTATACGAGCACAAATCCCTGAAACAAGCCATATCATCCTCTTTAACAAGGATGATTTAGCATCCCCCAGCTTTCTCTCTCCCCTCCTTCACTTTCACGACAAACTCGTCCAAGATCCCCTGCATTGCTGCAGACATCCAAACACTGCAATCCCCGAGAGAGAGAGAGAGAGAGAGAGAGAGAGAGAGAGAGAGAAGCTGGGGGTGTGAAAGATACAGAAGCAGGATTATTACAGCATTTGTCTCTTACTGAGGCCTTTCATTGCAGATAATGGGGGTGGGGAGTTGGGGCATGCACTAGGGAGAAACTGGGTGGTTGTGAGTGTGTAAAAGAAAAAAAAGGGGGGGAAAGCCATTCTGCAGAGTGCAGGACGGCTGCAGATATGAAAGCATGTGAGGAGTGCATGGGGGGAGGAGAGCGGGAGATACCTCGATTCACAGAGCTAAACCCTCACTCCCCTGCTTGTCTCTCTTCATCTGGATGAAATCAGTGACAAACAGACGCCCACCAGGAGGCACATTTGAACGACACAGTGATCACTGGAGGGAAATCACGCTGTCACACAGGTAACATGCTCTCCACTCGACCGTGCTTGTGTGAGCAGCTCACACATTCAGTGGCAAATTCAGTCACAGCAAACACTAAAAACACTACATTATTGTCACTCCTTTTTTGAACAGAGGTTTTTTTTTGTCATTATGAGTGAACTCTAGTGCGAAATAGAGGCGATACATACACACCACTATAAACGCACAGTGCTTAGAGGAAACATGTGACTTCTTTCTCTCAACAGAAAGCAAAGAGAGAGACAGTAAGAAGAAGCACAAAGGTAAGTGAAGGTCATCTTGTTATCTTGTGTTATACAACGTACAGCAAAGCCTTCGCCTGAAAAATGGATGAGCCATTGACCAATATTTGCTTATCACAGATATAACGCAAATACAAATAGAATCACAGACAGATAAAAATATTCAGCATTTCTGTCTTTGTCTTTTGTGTTGATGGTCTTGAGCTCTCCAAGAGGTCACAAGATAAACCTGAGAGGTGGCTACGTGATTTACAGGACAGGAAAGAAGAGAGAACTTAAACACCTGCTACACAAAGCTGTGTCTTTTTCTGACTTTTCTCTAATCTTGGCTTGGTTCTTGTGAAAAACATCATACTTTTGCCTTTTTAGAACTATGAACATTCATCATATTGAGTCAGTGTGGGAGGGGAAAAATACAAATTTGGTGGAACAACTCATTAATCAGATTTTCATGATTTTGTTTTACTCACTTTTAATATAGATTTTGGAATCTGCCTCAAAAGTGCAGCTCAAATCTTATCTGAATTGAGTCAGTTTGAGACTCCAGATAAAATGAGCATGATCAAAGCACTCAATGAAAAGATGATATCATCCCATATTGTAGTTTCCAAGAACCAAAAGCTACTCTGATAATATGCAACCTTATACAGGCAGACGTAATAGCATGGACACAAGTGTTGCAAAATGTCATTTATGGGAATTTTGCACTTTATTATTTTATATGAAATTGTAGCAATTACATTATGCAAATGTTTTTCTTTTATTGATTGTTTTTCCTTTTGGTGACCTGTGCTTGACTCAGACTCGTATTTAAAGATGCAGCGGGGAACATTTCCTCTCGGGAAGTGAAAAACCTCTTTCTCATACACACAGGCCGATGTACTCACCCTGACCCCCATGAAGCGGTCTCTAAGTACAATCCAGGACAGCAGGAAGACGAAGGCCTTGTTACAACAGAAGAGCGCCGACACGTCTGTTGTGTTGATCTTCCTGAGGGCCTGCAGGTACAGGTAGTTGGTGAGGATCCACAGCAGGCCAAAGGGAGCTACCTTGGTGAAAAACACCTTGGGTGTGAGCCCGTCGTCCCCGAAAAACCTACAGCACTCCCTGTGCAGAGACATGATGCAGAGCAGCGTCGGAAATATTGAAAAATGGGGTACAACTAATTTAAGAGTTGAATGAATGTTATTACGATCTGGGACTTTAATCAATATTTATGAACACAAACAGCTCTGTCTGAACAAATGATACCAGAGAGACCAGAGACTCTAATCAGTGATGAGTGTGTGAAGTCATCCCCGTTTTAACATCTGAATATTGAACATTGCACCACAGCCCATTTGGGACCAAGAGAAATTAGTAAATATTTAACAACACAATTGAATCTGCCACAAGGCAATAAAGTTAAATATGTCTGAGCTGTTTCCATTAATGAAATTAAACGATTTATTTCATCCTCAGGTGTTTACAGTAATAGGATTTGTCTTTTAATATATTATATACTTATGCAAATGTTGCATATGCTCCTTCTAACTAAACATGCTTTGGAAGCAGAACTGTAACTGGTAAACGACAAACAGTCAGCCTGGTGACACTTTGTTATCTTGAAGAAGCGATGTAACTGGTCATATACTATGGATGTTTTTCAGTGGATATCGTCTCTAATTTCCAACTCAAGTCTGGACTTGATTCCTGTCTAGAAGAGTGTTTAACTGCACACAAGAAGCTGTAGGTTTTCAAGTGTGTCAAATCAAAAGTATCAGTGTCAAAATACTTGAAAGTGATCCTGTCGACTCTGTTGTTTTGAAATGTTCTAATCAATAAGACTTTGAGCAGCATCACTCTGGTGTGATGCCAAGAACCCCCCCCCCCCCACGTCATAATGTAACATTAATGCATTTTCGCTCTTCGTGCCAAAGTAGCACAGCATTTTGACTGTGCTCCTGAGTTTGTTTACTCTGAAAGCTGCTGGCCCTGGGAAAGTGATGACGCAGCAATAGCTGAGGAGTGGCAGGTAGCACATTTGTAAGAGTCCTTCTGGATACTGAGGAGCAGCACTATTATGAATCAACTCCAGAGGGCTGAGTCAGCACTACACACTCCCTTTATAAACACACTGATTCGGTGACAATCACGTTAAAGTCTATCATCATTTCATTACAGACACTGGATACGTTTCTGCTCTACCCCGTAATCTGCATTGATTTTAGAAAGACTCCCAGCTCTACTACTGTGCTGAGGAAGGTGTCGAGGAAGCTGGTTTGAAACCAGCTAGCAGCTCATGAAGTCAACATACACTTTAAAGACACTGCATTTCAAATCAAAATATTTCAAATTAGCATGTCGGACTCATGGTGGACCTCATTTGTATTTGGTTTCTTTGGTATTGAGCAAATTAAAATCAGCAATAGAAGTGATGACATGTCTTTGCCTCTTTCCGTTTTATGTAAAGAGACAGGACTATTACAAATGTCAACTCTTGGTCTCTATTTCTCATTGTCTGAGATTCACCAGCAGGTGCAATTTTAATAAACACAAAGGAAACGGAGTGCTTGGTATTCGGAGCACATCAGCTCCGGCCGAGGAGTGTGAGCCCCAGATCCTTGTGTAAGCCCTCCAAGAGTAAGAGCTACATCACAGAAGTGCATCAGAAGTACAGAGCTAATCCCCCCCCCCCCCCCCCGGCTCACCCACCCACCACACCTTCCAAATACCTCCACCCTCTTTCGCTCTTTGTGCCAAAGTAGCACAGCAGGTTGCAGCGATAAGACTTTTTTTCTGAAGATCCCGATGAATGGACTGTTTCAAGTGTGAAAACACCGCTAACACACTTAGGATTTCATACTTTCTGTTTGCTGCAGCAGCATAACTAGAGGTGGCATTGGAACCTGACATTCCAAATGAGGTAAATGGTGGGCTGTGTTGGAAATCAAATACAAACGGGGAGTGATTGTGCATAAATAAACCGGCAGCAAACATGGAAGGTAAACACCTCTGTTCGTTCAGTGAGATCATCAATTATAAGACTGCCGTTAAGTAGCTGGCATGTCTTGCGACCCTTTTTGAGGCTCTTGACCCCATGTTTGGAACAGCGGCATTCACAGCTGTTCGCCACAGAATGTGTCTGAGCATTTCAGCTGTATCTGTACGAAGAAGACTAGTTAGACCTTTTGTCATCAACTTTCCAGAAAATGATTTCTAATGATTGCGTTGGATTCTGGTCTACTGAGGCTGTTGCTGATGGGAAAATTGCTTTATTTTCTAGTATGTGAAATTGTATGATAAAGTCGGTGCATCACCGGCGAGTGTTTTATAGAAAACAATTCCCTTTGACTGTGGTTGACTTCACTTTCACAGTTGATAATTTCCTCTTAGTCATTTCTGTTGTAGCTGCAGAATAAATGTGTGTGTTGTGCGTATTTGGCTTGTAAGGCTTTAACAATAAGAAGAACTTTTAGCAATACAACTTTGTTTTAATTGTGCACAGTGTTTTAGTGTGGATAAGATGCACTGTTAAGTAGACCCCTATGCAACGATATGCGTGTTATCTTCCCCCTAATAATGGTACATTGATGCATTGTCAGCATGACTACTACGCAACACTGTTCAGGATGCTGACATTCAGTTGTGCTGTTGCATTTGATTGCTGTTGATCCCAACCTAAATGAAATGTCTGTTTCATTTTAGTATTTTCCAACTACGGAACATAACAAAAACCAGAACCCTTACTTCAAGTTTTGGAAAAAGTCAGCCATGCTTTTATTACATCACGCCTCGACTACCGTAACACCTTGTTCCCCTTATTAATCTTTACACCAACTGGTCCAGGAGCAGCGAGGCGTGTTGACAAAACCCAAACGTATACTGCATACAAACACAGTTTCAACAACTCTCAACTGGACCCCCTATGAGTTCTAAGATTGATTTTGAAATTGTACTTTTGAAATACAGGATATTACAAAGTCAGAAACCTTAAAGGAACAGCCTCCCACAACCTCTCAGAGAAGCCAAAATACAAATGTTTGTATTTTGACTTGCTCGCTTGCATGCAGTGAGAGTCTTCTTACCTGAACCTCTGTCTGGCCGTCTGCCTCTCTGGACTCTTGCACAGATGGCCGATGTAGTAGAGCGGGAAGAAGAGGCAGTTCCAGGAGGTGGCGAACCAGGTGAGGGTGAAGGGGGCGTCAAACTGCTTAAAGGTGAGCTTGGCCAGCTGGGTGGACCCGGCCCAGGAGGAGCACACGCATATAACCATGGCGACCCCCCACAGGGCCTTCCGCACCTGTACGGTCGTCACTCTGATGCAGCAGTGGAGCTTCCGCTTGCTGGAGCCGGACTCCACTCCGGCCGTACCGCTAGCCGTCTGTGCGTCTGTGGGGCCCACCACATTCTCCTTGGGGCGGTCTTCTCCTAAACATGAACACATACATGATAGATTGAACACACTGATAGTAACCAGTTTGTTCTATGATCAGGAATGGTTTTTATTATATTTCTTCAGAAGAGGGAATTTTGCTTTAGAGTTACCACATCAAACCAATCTGATTCAGGCACATTTTCAAACTAAAAACAAAATGATGCATATGTACTTTCTTTGTTTCATTCTTTGTTTATCTCTTGCATAAAATCTGTCATAAGAGCCTGTAGGAAACTCTGTTCTGTGTGTGAATGACTTCAGGTCACCCGTGTCTTGCCAAGTTTTCTGGCTAAAGATAGCTTCTTTCACAGTTTAATTGAACTTGAAGGTAATCAATCAGACATCCGAGTTAAAAATGTGGTGATCAAGTGTGACAGGCTGCAGCCAAACAGAGGACAAAAGAGGGCAGATCTGATATCCAATCCAAGGCGACCTCTTCTCCACCTCGTGAGTTACAATGACGTGTGGGTGTGTGTGTGTGTGTGTGTGTCTATGCGTGTGCTTTTGTGTGTGTGTGTGCCCCAGAGTGCCCAAAGGCACACACAGCACTGCTTAACTTTGCTATTGCTCCCGTCACAACCTGATAGCCTCCATACATCTTCAGTAATGTGTGAATTGAGGCAAAGTGTTGACGTGCTGTTTTCTGTCCCACTCACACCCCACTCTGTGCGTCAAAGCTGATTCACTTACCTCGAGTCATTGAACTTACTTATGGATACTGTGTTTATTGTGGCCTCCAAACAATTCAGTTATAACTGTACAATCCTGTGCTGAGGCATAGAAGCTAAGAAGCTCAAACACACAACCTAACAACAGACATATTATTCATCCATACAGCAGATCGTCATTCTCTCAGCCTCCCTCTATCTAACAATGACATTGTGTATAAACGATACTTCAACATATCTTCGCTAAGACTGTAGCGAACATCCACGGAAGGATGACAAAACTGAAATGTCAATGACACAATCTGAACTAATAAGCTCTCTCCAGAGACTGCTCTGAGGACCCTATATGTCACTTAGTGGTTGAATGTGCCTGGACATACTCAGAGGTTGAGTCTACCACGGTTTATGACTCTGACGTTTTTTTTACGAGCATCTACATTACACTACATTACACAGAGACCCAGACTGATTTTTGACGCAACATGTACTTTAACTGCTATGTTATGCTGAGCTAACATTCATTTCCATTCATTTATTATGCATATAGGTACACGTGTATATCTAGATAGGTCTGTCTGTGTCATGATAACAATGTCTTTCTATGTTGTTTAATTCATTCTGTATTTAATTGATCCGGTTTTATTCAGTGATCTATATCAACTGTTTGGTACCTTTCTGCAGCAGTCCCTGTACACCTTGAGAAGAACTCCGTAGCAACCCTGAGATTAAGATTTAATTGATTAATATCAAATTTTGAAGTTTTCCCTATTTATCTCAAATCGGGTGGCGTCCTAAATTTAATTTTGTGTTAAATTCTGTTAGTTAAACTAATGGTGTCTTATGGCGTAAGCTGAGTACCATCATTCTTTTATACTAATTGATGGGTGTATGAATCATAATTGAATTATTAATAATCATTACATATCTTGATATTAATTCATTATTATTTATTAAATCTACCAGCAACAACGCTACAAGACTATAAATGATTGTATTTGTATTGAAGCCAAACAGAGCCTACAGCTATACTTTCACCACAGAGAACAAAACTACAAATCACAACTTTTCAATCAGGGAAGTGAGGGGACCGCACAGAAAACAACCTTGTATATCATCCCTGTTTCATAACGGCTGCACAACATGCACCGTCTTCTGTAGCTTCCCGCCTTCCAACAAGTTAAAACAGAGGGATCTCCCTAATGGTGCTTCCAGAGGTAATGATGTGCCGCAGGGAGTCTTTTGCTGATTCATCTTCACTGTAC
The DNA here is from genome assembly GCA_032191485.1 of Leptoclinus maculatus. Lineage (NCBI taxonomy): Eukaryota > Metazoa > Chordata > Actinopteri > Perciformes > Stichaeidae > Leptoclinus > Leptoclinus maculatus. Next base: position 11,886,566 of record JAVDOI010000016.1, read on the forward strand.
ACTGCTGACTGGAATACAGGACGCACTTCAAAAAGATAACTAATAATCTAACTTAAATTGGGGTTACACTGTGAAAGTTGTTATTGTATGGCATGAACAGGACACTGAACTCATATTATTTTAGTTGGCTGTGTTAGTTTATCATACTAACTGATGAAACCGTCTGCCTCTATGTTAATGTGATCAGTCAAAGGGACACCTATCTTCTTATATAAGCAGCGTGCTACATATTTTACAGAAAAGCTGTATCCATCACGCCCAATGAGACGGCTCATTCTTCCTGGAAGAGCTGCTTCTGACCTTGCCAGGTGGCCACAGATTAACATCCCCGATGACTATCGCCTCCCATGCTAATGCCCCGGCTTCCCCCGGCTCTCTGCTAAATGCACAACAACAGATTTTTATTTCTGTTCATCTGCTATGAAAATGTAATGCAATTAAGATGAAATTGTTCTGCATTATTTGGGTATTCTGAACAATTGCCTCCTGCTCCCGAGAAAAAAAAGAAGCAATTGACAGCTCTTACATTCCTGCGGCAAATTTGGAAGCAATGAAAGATGATTCAAGATCATTGTCTGTTCTTGCGATGGAATGATGAATCAGCAAGGACCCCAAAAAAAAGAGCCAGACGCACGTGGATGCCTGTCAAAGTCTTGGGCACATGGGTGAGAATTAAGTTTCTCTATTCTGAGCTCCGAGCCTCTTTGTCTTGTTCTGAAGGTCACGTCTTGTTTACGGCGCCCAGTTTTTGTCCTTCCTGGGCCTCCGTCCCACATCCCGTGGCCCTGGCCGCTGCTCCATACTGCAGCACAGTTTAATCTTCCAAATGCAGTGATGGGCCAAGCCAATCAGCCCCCAGAGTGGAACTGGGGCCCAGCCAAGCATTTCCAGCGCTGGCCCATGTGACCACACTTAGTGAAGTGTCATGACAACATTAAAGGTCCTGTCACACTTCAAATACGCTGTTACCATAATACTCCGAAGATAATACGTTATCAATGTTATTAAATGAAACACGGTTGCATAAATTATTAATTAAAGCTTCTATGATTTAATGCTGAGGCATCATTCATTTGTTACCCAGTGACTTGATGGTAATGCACTTGTTTCTTGAGCCTGACGGTGACTAATGATACTGTATCAACCTTGAAAGCCGGCGATGAACAATATGGAGCATTGCTGAACTCATCAGTGTGAGAGAGCTGGGTCAGTAGAGTGGCTGTGTGAGATAGAAAGGCTCCTCTGCTAATGAGATTTGAAGCCATTACTACCATAATTGAAACACCTGGAAAGAATCTCCTTCTTTAACTGCTAAATGATGAACTGAAAGCTCTTAACCATATCGGTTTGTAATCAAATGTCAACTGTCAAGGTCAGACATGACTGCGGTAAAAAGCAGGCACATGAAACCTTTGGTTTGATTTAGTGCATTTGTTTTATAATATCTAATAATTACTCTCAGCATTTCACACACTAAAACAGATAAGGATTAGGTGTAATTGCAGATTACTGTATTAACTAAGATGCTCAATTCAACACGAAATGAAAATATCTCCGCTCATTCAACACAATCTATGTCCAAATGTGCTTAACTGAACCTAACAGGCATCTGCGAAATCACTGGAGACAGGAAGAAAGTGTTTGGCATCCTTGTAGGTCCAGATTTGGATCCAATCTGACAGATGAATAGACGTCTTCTACTCCATCCCAACCATTCAGCCTACTAACACCACGGAATTCAATGTGCACAGGTAGAGGCGGTCTCAAGCAAAGAGAACATGTTAAAAGAAAGTGTTTATGATACTTAAAGCATTTATGGAAAGAAAAGGAAAATATTTCAGCGCTGCTGGGTCTTTGTCACAGTGAACTGTACAATACTTTTTCCTTAATTAACATTTTTAGGAGGAAAATCCACTTGTTCTGTGTGACAAATCAGTCCATTTACCACTATAGGCTCAGTAAATCAATCTTTAGCTTATTTGTTCATTTGTCTGCCTCTAGGGTTTTAGTACCCTGAGCACCTCGTGCGGAGAGTATTTAATATACATTCTACTTCCAGTAGGGTCGAAGTACTCCGCTTGGTGTTGAGATTTATGTGGACAGTTTTCCAGTTTTTTCCTTCCATCTCCGTGAATGCTTCCCTGCTTCCCTGCTTCCCGACCAGCGTCGTTCCCACTCACGCTCCCCTCCCTCCCCTCCCTCCCCCTACAGACTCTGCAGTGCAGATCTCTCCTGCTGATAGCTGCAAATCCCAAACGTGCCAGCGGAGCCCTGCCTGACTGCCTTTTCTCACACTTCACAAAGCCTGGCCATGACAGGCCAAGAAAGTCCAGCTATGTCTCTCTGTAGGCTCCCTGAACAGGCCACTCTCTCTGCCCCCCCCCCCCCCCCGTGCTACAGACCACCAGAGATGCTAGCAGGCAGCAGTGACGATAGTGACGATAGTGACGATAGTGCCAGGCGTGCGTTGGTTCGCCGTGGTGGCCGTACAACTGCCGGGACTGCTTCTCTGGGACCTCAAGTTAGAGACACCGAAGTAAGAGAAGTTTGTCTGTTTGTCTGTTTGGCGACACCTCCGTGGGAGGAAGAGTGCACTGCAGCGCTCTGCCTCAGTGATTCAAGAGGGTAAACAGATCAATCACCGATACACACTTCAGAGGAACTCTTCTCCTTGTCTTACTGTCTCTTGGGTCTCTGATGGTGATGAATATGAATTAACTGGTGCAACGTCCTCGTTCTGTCATGCTCATAATCAAACATTATACCATGCTGTATATCACATCAACCATAAGTTTATTTTTAGGTGTAATGATCTAGATTTAAAAAAGAGCTTCTTTGCACAAATGTAGGATATAAATGCAAAACGCCTGTTCATCTTTGGCTGTCACACAACATCAATCAGTGCATCAGTACTCTTTATAAAAATAACTCCTTCAATCCCATGTTGACCAACGCGGTTTGTCATTTCTGACATGTCAAAGTCTGAGCCTTACTGTTTAAAAAGTAAGACCATTTCTGGATATTTAAAGCAAGCTATAAACTACAAATGTCACACTACAGAAGGATGGGAGTTTTATCCTGTCAGGTCAGACAGACAGGCTGAAGACAGACGGGCAGCAGTCACTGTCTTTGTAATGTCTAAGTCTGACAGAGAGTGGGAGTCTGTGATACTTGGCTGTGACAGCTTGGTCAGGCCAAGCTGACAGTCAGAGGCCTTTCAACTCACCAGAGCAGGCTCATCTGACAAGACTGTCTCGCTCAATAACACAACAGAGAGTCAGGCCGCAAACACACCCCCCGCTGCATCAACCAGCTGATAGGTGGGACCACATGGGCTGAGGGGACAAAGGCCCAGGAGGGCAGACAAGGGCGGGCCGACTGTTACTGATCCCACTCTCCCTAATTCCCGACCGGTTTCTCCTTCAACCTCAGAGGACGACGGAGCAACTTCCTTTACCGAGTTGCAAACTTGTTGTTTGTCACTGCCCCGACCTGCCCAGCTGGTTCAACAGATGCTCGCGATACAGGTCAATGCTGCGGCCCTCCGATGCCTCATTGGCTAGTGACACGACAAAACACTGGTGCAAGGAGGCCAGCGTGTGTTTGTGTGTGTGTGTCCATGCACTGTGTGTTACAGCAGAGCAATAGTAATTACTCACTTTTGGTAGCGGGTACACTGCCCAAGAGTACGTCCCACAGTCCTGAAGCGTTCCTCCCTCCCTCCATCTTGCAGTCCGTTACAATAGTGACTGTAGCGTGATGGACCTGTAGTTTAACAGACTGGCAAGAGTCCCGGCACTTTCCGACACAAATCAATATTTAAAAGATTTGGCCACAGCGTCCCTGTTGAAGTAATGGATAGACAACCACCCCAGGTGTACACTCTGAGTGTCTGCACAAACAGCGGTTTTACTCCCTTCCTGCACCCCAAGGCCACTGATAACACATGAACTCCATCAGACTTACATGATGCTGACTTTGGACTTCACTATTTCCAGATTTCAACCTTACCATTACATCGCTGCCGTGAAATGACCCTTACAGTTGACTGAAACGTTTTTTTAATGGCATCAGAAGAAAAAGTGTGTCCAACAAGATTTAGATGGAGTGAACTGCCAACTAAGTCATTTTTAAAGATGAAGGAAACATTTTTACTGACTCCCGGGCTGGTCACAATTACAAGAAACTGCTGTAGGGGGTGGTGTAAATATTTTGTTATTTCAGGTTTGTAATAATTAGCCCTATAGATCCACCACAAGTGTACCATCTGGTCTACTGGCTGCATTCAATATTTAGAAAGGATAGACAGCCGTCCCGCATCCTAAAGAAATCTTTCGGATCAACTCCCTCAAATGCAGGATTAGAGTTTAGAGCTTCCTCTTCACATATTTTGCAAGAGGACTTTGCTCAAAGATGAAACACTACGACACGGTTGCAGAAGGCACTTTCTTGTATGAAATACAAATGAGATATATGCGGCAAGGAAGTCGTGGCAGCAAACCTCAAATGAACTTATACGATGAATTGATTTAGCACATAACATCAATCCATCTGCTCAGCTAAATCTCATTTATTACAATGAAACTGGTGGCTTTCTCTGCACAGACACTCTGCATTACATAAACCAGAGCAAAGGCTTGGCCTCACAACTAAATAAAAGCCCTGTCACAGTGTATTCATTGCACACTCATCAAGCAAGAAAGCCCCGTTTCACTTGCTTTTAAAATGATTTTAAAAGCATTCCTCCTCCGACTACCCTCAAAGTCAACTCCAATTACATCCAGAGGATTAAAGTGAGACGTCACATTTTAAGGAGCTTCGACAGGAAATCTTCAAAATTCACAGCTGCTTCTGGGGATCTTTTAACACCACTGATGCAGGTTAAACACGTATGTACGTATGTTTGACCTTTGTTTTCATCTCCATGGGGGTTTTCCTGTTCACACAGGCCTGAATGTAAATTTACATACAAATAGGACGCATGCAAATGAGATTGAGATGCAAGTTTCTATTCATGTCCTTTGTGAGTACACTTGAAGGAAACATGTCATGTTATTTTTGATTTTGTGCTCTTCCCCCCCCCCCCCCCCCAAATTGACAAAATCATTCATGTCTTAAAGTGGTAATCTCCCTCGCCCAGTGGTGAATGCTGCTGCTCTTTTGCTAAATGCACATATTTTATTAAGATGACTATGAATCATGCACTGTGCACTAACAGCGGGGCAGACGGGACAAATCGACTGACTTTTCATCCATCACTTCAAGCAATATCCACACAAAGCAACGAGTCTCATAGTTAACATTGCTGCATTTCTCAACACACCTTTAAAATCTTTTTTTAAGCACACAGAATAAAGCAAACTGCTTGACTGTCCAGAATAACATGATAATCCATCTCACTGGGAGACACTGAAGAGCCAATTTGATGCTAAATGAGTTCATTATCTGTACATTTCATCCTCTACTTCTGAGTGTGAACCGTCATAATTTGCTATCAATCGATTGACGTGTGGTCAAGTTGCATGGGGCCCTGGAGAGAAGTTCAGCTCGCTCTTAACAGAAGCTGGTAAAATATGAAAGCTTCCTCTGGGACGTATGTACACTGCATCAGTTTTCAAAGACGCCTGTTCTGTTTCCAAGCGTGTAATGAAATTAAAGAGATGAAAGGGATTTTTATGAACTTCCCCGCCTATGATGACACAACACAGATATTCCCCAAAGACATCATCACTAGAAACATATTTAAAGAGAAGTCAATAGGTGTCAACCATGGGCCGTTGGTTGGGTGGATTCATCACGAGAGCACACACGAGAAGAGATAAATGCTGCGGATGAAGACAGTGAATCTTTTGGTCACAAAACAAAAGCATTTAGGGAACGCAGGACGATTCTGGGATGTGCTCAAAATTCTACCACTAAGTCTGATGTCAAAATTGATTGGTGGCGGTTCCACCTTTCCCTCAAAGCGCAAAGCCTGGCTGCATCTGACTTGATAGTTCCAGAAGAGATGTTACGAATGTAGAAAAAAAATACAATTCCATGTTCAAATCAGAAAAAAAAAAAAACACCCCACCAGATTAGACTTCTGAATTTGGTTTTGCAGCTGACTATGTCGCAACATTTCCTCAATCTTGTTGTTTCAAAACATCGGCACACTAATACTCTGTGCCACTGTGGATGTTAAACTGGACACAAATAAAAGAAGAAAACAGAGAGAGGCCACTGACGATTGACGCTGAAAAATGTAACTCTTTGACAGTTGGGTTGCAGGTTATTAGTGATGGGAACAGAGGTTTTGGAGCCAGGGTTACATAAACAGCGGAGTCTCTAAAAATCTGTGTGTTGATCCGCTGTGGCCCCCTGCGATTCCCTCCTCCCTTCAAAGCAGCTGCTGAAATGGGGAGCCGTACATTCACATCACAAACCCTACAGCTTTGACTCCCTTCAACAATTTACAATACTGTATCAACCACAACACACACATTTACAATCCGTTCTCTATCCTCAGCATAGCTCTTGTTAATTCTTAATATAGAAGCTTAAATAACAGCCTGCCATCGCAGCTATTCTGAAAATAAAATATTTTGAGCTGACGTGCACTAATAAGCTTAACGTCATTGGTTACCCAGCACCAGTGATTATTCTGAGGTTATCCAGAATGCCTTAAAGTGAGCGAATATGCAACACAGTTTCAAGAGCTACAGCATATGGTTAGTTCATTCTATTTCTGCAGTGTCCATATGAAACTGAAAGAGGAATTAAGATTCCTCATTCACATTCCAGCAGCTGGTCGAGTCATAAATTCTGAATAATTAATGTATATCATATATTTTCACATTAATAAAACTGTTGTGAACTCTCAAACAATAGGAGGTAGAGTTTAAGCTTCACTGACAAGTCTTAGTCAGCAAGATCTGGGTAAGTTTTGACTCCCAAAACTACTGCAGCAGAGCAGAAGTATTGTTATTGTCTTCATAATTCACTTTTGTATTAAATATGATTTGAAAACAGCTGTTTTTCAGTAGCTACACTGACATTTTGGCAAATGACCTCTTCTTGCTGTGGTGTCACAAGTTGACTGGTTGCCAACCGTGTTTATTCAAGCACTACTTTACTGCACTGCACAAAGTACACCTGCAGTGTAACATTTAGCTGATCAAACCAAATCATTTGTATTTGTAAGTCATCACAACCAACTACTTTATTGCACCATGACATGTGTATGTGTGTTTTAATCCTACAAACATTTATAAAATAATAAAAGTTATAGAGACAAGAATATGCAAATAATGCAAATAATTGATCAATTCATTTTAATCCTTTTTTTTCCTTAAATTGCCTGAGATATGGATTACTTCAAATGCAAAGCGCTAGAATGCTGTGAAATCAGCAGCCAATTCAGTGTTGACTGCTTATGCCAAACACTGAGACATTCACTAGTCCTCTGTGCTGAGGGGGGGATTAAAGAATGCATAACATGCTTCTTTGCACAAACATGACGCTGAGGACATCGTTGTTATGAATGACACTATGCGTGTTCAAGATGTCAAGATAGGTGATTCAGCAACACACACACACACACACACACACACACACACACAGAGAGGAGTTGTGCCTTAATGATGTCAGCGAGAAATGTTGTAAAGGTGCTCCTGCAGATCAGAGGGACTCCCAGACAAGGCAGGAATACATAATGTAAGACTGATAATGAAGCCACTAAAGGCAGACTGAAGACCAGTTTACAGGGACCATTAACATGTTTACTGGTGGTTCATGTCTCATCTGCTCTGACACGATGTTCTGGTATTCCAGCTGTGACTCTTGCAGACAGTGATGGGTGGAGGGTGGAGAGTGTGAGGGGGAATCCCTGCTGCAATAACAACTTAAGATTCTCCCTATGGACCAGTAAATTTAGCACAGTGTTCATCAGCACAGCATGAGTCCCCCCCCCCCCCCCCCAAAAAAAAACATTTGAAAAAAATCGATGCGTCAATGACAGTAATTCGGACAATGCAGGTTTATTTCAGGCTACATTTGGGGTTTTTCAGCAACATCACGCGATGAAGGAAAATCATAAATAAATAATGTCATTAATGATGTGATGCATTTGAAAATGCAGAAAATTGATTAGGATGCTGTCAGATGTCAAATTGTTTGCAGAGCTGTTGCATCGTAGGTTTAACGGTAAGTTGCGCGCTTGATTGATTCCCGTGTTGTTTTTTTTATCTCGCTCGCAGTAAGATTTTCTAAAGTTGACCCGTGTCTTAAATTAAATAGGGGGGGGGGTAAGCATTGAGAGCAAAATATTCCGGCAGGAATCCTCTCTCCGTCAAATCAACAGAAAGACGCTTCTAAATTTAGAGTATTCTGTGAAAAGACATTACAGGCTGCATAACAGACAACACACACACCAGCCCCGGGTTTGCGGGGTTGCAGATGTTCTAAATGATATGAACTCTCCCTACCTTCCACTTTGGTGAGGGTGAGCACCGGACTGTTGCAGGCGGACAGCGGGGCAACCCTTGCGGAGTGTTTCTTCATGACGATGAGCTCGGATGGGCTGAGCTCTAAACCGCTTCGACTACATCCCTGAAGCTGATTTGGTGCAGACACCAGACCACTTGATGGGACCCTTGTTGTTCCTAGAGCCGGTCTCCTGCTCTCTGTCCCCCCGCATCCATCCAACTCCCCTCTTGATGATGGGTTTTTTTTTGTCCTACCTCTGTCGTATCCCCCCACCCCCCTTCCTCCACTTGCCTTCCCCTCCTCAAATCTGCTGTATTCAGTGCGTCCTGGCTGGTCTCTCCTCACGTACAGTTTGGCAATTGCTGCAATTCGCCAACGTCAGACATCCATCAGTCCCCCTTACAGCATCACCACCACCTCCCACCTCCCAACACCCACCAACCTCCCTCCGTCCCGAGGCAGGTGTGCCCGGCTGTCCGAGCCCCCGTGGCTGTGGTCCCGCCTGGGCAGCGTGCAGGCAACAGACTCTGTGACAGATATGATGGAAGCAATGCAGTACGGTGTGTGTTTGTGTGGGGCGGTAGAGGTAGTTCAATAAATTATTATGAAACGAACTAATCCTTTATTTTATCAAGGTACCGTGTGGAATCTCCAAAATTAACACTAACTGAGGGTCCCTATTTTTCTTTTTTATGCTAATGAATTTTGGTTTATGGCATTTTTTTACACCCAGCTGAACAGAACAGCTTTTATTTTTTTATTTTTAAACACTACATTTGTGAAAATGTAGTAGAATATTTAGTTGTATTTTTGTTTGTTTCACCCATTCCCACTCATTAATATTAACCGGAAGTTTTGCAGCGCGGTTCGCGAACAGGACATGGAGGTCCGCTATTTCAATCGAGCTCCTTTCCTCCGATTGATTTGCAAAAAAAGTCGAGAAACAGTACAAAGTCAAAACAGTTGTTGTAGTCGAGCAGTTATCAGATAATGGTGAACCGGTTCCCCTGCCTGCACAAGCCACACGCTTCGGTGAGTTAACGCAAGTTTCACGGTTGTATTTCGCTGGTTTGGAGACGTCCCAACTTTGCTTTACTGAGAGAGTAATTTTTGTAGGTTTAATGTTTATTGTGTAAGATATTATTGCTTACTCAATATTGGCTAAGCTGAATTATACTTTTCTGTCTGATATTTGTATATGCTTCGTATATTTTGTAAGAACAACTTAAGTTCTATTATTATTTGAAAATTGTGTAATTTAAACTACAGAGTAACTATTATTATTTTCAATATGTTTTTATAGGTTTTTGCATTGAGTCAGGGCATACTTTAATGATGTTATATTATTGAGTATGATGTACAACATAAGAGAAACGTTCATGAAATATCAAGCAGTTCAGAGACTATTAGCCTGTTTGTAATTGCAGGTCGGGTCTTTTATTGAGTGAGGTCCAGTGAGGAAGATCCTCAGAAATTGTGAAGAATAATCAACGTGCGGTTTACGGAGTTGAAAGACAAGCTTCTGAAAATGTCTTCAAGGTCAAGTCAAACTTAATTATCCCACCAGGGTACATTTGGTTGCAGCCAGGTATAGATTCTTTATGAAAACATAATGACATAATGCAACAATCTTTACAAATCGCAGGAGCAAACACTATAAAGGCGAGATCACTTCAAATGAAGTGCAAAAAACGTCTGAATGCAGAATGTATTACGTGCTTAGGTGCCGAGATCACATGTGTACATTCAGGCTACTAATTGGTGTGCAAACAACAGATGCATTGTATTTTTTTTGTCCTCTGAGCAGGAACTGTGTATCCACAGCCTGAAGGTAGCTCAAACTCAGGGCAGTCCAATATGTCCTTGGCCTTCCTTAGGACCTGCCACAGCTGACTTAGCCCAATAACTTTGCTGGCCACTTTGACAAGCTGGCCAAGCCTATTGGCCAAATTCAGGTTCCCAAAGCACACCCACAATACAGAAAGACGGAACAGACTCAATGGAATTATTCTGTTGAACAGAGTCAACATTGTAGTGCACACATTAAAAGAGTTCATTTTTCTCAAGGAGTACAGGCGTTGTTGAATTTTTTTAGAAATTGCATGTACCCTTTGGTTTGGTTTCAAACACAGTACCGAAAACTTGTGATTTTCCACCAAGTCAATTTTATTCCTCTACTGGTGCATGACTTTGTTCACTTTGTTCAGAATCATCGGCTTTATAATGTGTCTGGTCGGCTATTTACTTTGACAGCTGTTTGTGCAAACAATATAAAGGAGGGCAGACAGGACACATCCTTGAGTTGAACCAGTGGAAGAGTGAAGCTTGTTAGAAAAGACACCAAGTTAATGGTGTCCTTTCTAACAAGCTTCACTCTTCCACACATTCGGACTGGTCTGTCAAAGAGTCTAGAATCCATCCAGTGACGTTAGGGTCAAGATTCAAATCGAAAAGAAGTTTCTCTGCAAGCAGATATAGTTGGATAGTATTAAAATCAGAGGTCAAACCTACAAACAGAAGCCTGGCAAGGTGAAGATACAGGTAGTTCATTAAGGTCAGGGTGGCAGGGTTGCTTTTTGCTACTGATGACACATGACACTATATGTAATCTCCTAAACTCTTTAAAAAATGCATTTATCTGGCAAATGAATAACCCTATTTGAGGATTAAATGTTTTGAATATTTTAATTGTTTTGCCCAGTTGGGTGGACATTAAATGCAGATTTGAAATGGGATTTATAATACAAAAAAAAGTTGAATTGAGTGAAGGTCAGTAGGGAGATAAAAAAGAAAAATGCAACTTCAAATTTAAGTCCATTTATAGTGAATATTTACCTCATATTATCATTCTCATTTTATTTTAGTTACCATGATAAAAGTATGTAAGATTAACATGACAAAGACTGAATTACTCTACTGTGTACCATGTCTGTGTGTGTGTGTGTAGTCTAATCGTCAGGGTTTGCAATTTAGTGCAAATCGACGCATAAAGATTAGAGATGCACCCGTCCTGCTTTTTCTGTCCTACAGACTGTCCTATAACTCCAAATACACCTCTTCTATTGCTGTGCTTTACTTCACTACTGCCATGATCAGACTCTACATTAGTACCTAAGCTGTTCAGAGTTTCCTGTCGGCTATGGTTTGTTGAGTGATTGAGACCTGCGCCCCAGCTGACTGACTGACCTGAGTCACAGTCCTGATAGCTTTCACTTTCACATCACCCTTTACATGGCCTGTCTCTGACTTTGCCAAAGTCATCAAAAGTCCCAATTGTACTGGTAAGTGTTGACGTTGACGCTCATTCATGAGGTACTGAAAACATTGTTGATTGTCTTTCTAACAACCGAAGAAATTGATTTTGAAACCAGAAGTGACAATTTAAAGCTTCACATCGAGTTTCATAATACTTTTTAAACTGAGAGCTGTCCAGCTCACTTTGTGTTAGAAGACATTGGGCCTGAAATCCTCTCTCTATGTCTTTAATATGTCATTCTGCATGTCACTTGTGTTTTACACCCGAGGAGCCGTCGTACACAAACACATAATCCATCGGAGGATAGAAGACCGCTGTCGGTGTTGCAAATTGAACTGCTCAGTATTGATCTGCAAATGCCTGTGCTGTCCCTGTGACCCTACATCAATGTCTTTAAAGACATAAATGTGAGTGTGTCTGTCTGCAGTGGTTCTGCATGCATGTGTGTGTGTTTGTAAAAACAGCTGAATGTGAGCATGCCTAAAGTAAGCTGCACTGAATAATTCACTGCTTAGACTCTACCTCACACTCAAGCCCTGCCTAACTAGGACAGGAAGCTCTAAAAAAGACTCTGCCCACACCCACTCTGGCGTCCCTCAGCAACCAAATCCACTGGATACGTTACTATTTTCCGTTGCTTCCCACTCCTGTGTTTGGCTTTGAAAAGGGTAAATGTCAAGAACAGTGGATTTCAGCTAATTGATGAAGTGCAAGAGCTCACTTTGAACAAACTAAAAGAGCAGCCCAGGGTGTTTGATGGATAAACAGTATAAACACGTCACCTACATGCATTTTATTGTGCATCTTGGTGAACATGTCACGTTTTTTTTCTGTCTGTGTGTGTGTGTGTGTGTGTGAGAGTAAGTCCCATTTGGGCACTGCAGCTGCCAGCTGTCACTTGAAACTAATGTTGTCAATTTTCAGCTTATATGGTAAGAAGATTCAGTTGGAGTGCGCATGCTATTATTGATAGACAAGACAGGGGGGTGGAAATAGGTGGAGCGGGTGAGATCATTAAAAGATCCCAGTCAGTGACTCATAGACTTTTATCTGTGAACACGGAGGAGGATCAAACCAGTCCATGCTCTTGAGAGGCCACATGACAACGCTCTCTTTCTAACACACGTACTGTATATGAATAGGGATAAGCGTGTGTGAGCAATAAAGAAGTGTAAAAAGGTTGCCGCATTGGCACAGCTTTTTGAATCGGTATTTCTACCCAGAGACTGATGGGAAGTAGACCCGAGAGGCGATAATTCTTCTATGCACAGAGGGACGTACTAGTGCGCTCCAAAGAGATGCTGTTCTTCAATGTTTATTCATGCTGAATAATGAGTGAGCTACATTAGCCGTTTTTCAGGTCAAACGTTCTTTAACTGCACCAATCAGTGCTGCTATTATGTTCCTACTGATGGTCGAAATCAACCAGAATTAGAAATGGGGTACTGGAACATTAGGGGATATGGCATTCGAAACAATGTTGCTGTTGGGTACCTATGGAGGAAAATGTGGTGGCTATATACAGAAGAGACATATACATTATGAAAATGTTTCCTTGTAGCCAGCAAAAAGGCTATAACAAGACATTTGTATGAAGTTGATCCTCCAGGGAAACAGTAATGACTTAGTATTGCTCAGGAAATGTTTTTTTGGGCAATTTCACCTTTATTGGATAGCTGAGAAAGACAGACTGTAAACCGGGAGAGACAGGGGTATGACAAGGTGAACAAGGGTCACCACACCTGCTGAAATTGAACCGGTGACATTGCAGTTAGTGCTGTTACCATTCGGCTATCAGGACATTACTAAGGGAATTACTTTTGATAGAAATTGGGGATATGGATCTTTTATAAGAAACAAGAACCATAAAACGAATATATAACTGTATATATGGAATAATAGGAAATGAGTGTATCAAGTTCAAGTTACCGCTATGTTGCTGTTACATATTGTTGTTTAAAAATCCGAAAATCAATGCTGTATGCTCACAATTACTCACAAGCCATCCAATAGTTGTTAAGACATTTCACTCAAAACCTTGTGATGGCGCTAGAAGAAATGTCAGAGGATCACTAAAGTCAAAAGGATTTATCCTTTTTATCCTGTACACATCTTTTTCCCAATCCATCTCATAGAGATATTTTACTGGATACGTGAAAACTTTGACCTGCTGGTGGTGCTAGACGGAAAGTTATGTTTAATGGATAACAATATTGCAAAGAATAAATTACTGTGTAAGAATGTGCACTCTTAATTTAATTCTAACACCAACTTCGTCCGGGGATAAAGCCTTGATAGTTCCAGCTACCTGATACATTATTTTTTCACCCCTTTCACATTCACAAATCAGCTGTTTGCTGTAAACCTACAGAGCCGGATGGAAAGGAGGATAATGAGGTAATCTGAAATCTATTCTATTGATTAAGCATAAAAGTGCTTCAGCTGCAAATCAGACTGCACGGAGCACTTGAACGTGGAAAATGATTGACCTTGAGTGCTAAAAGGTGTGTGTAAGAGTAAATGATGTATTGCAGTCTGATATAATTTAACCAATACTGCCAATGTGAGTAAACAGGCCCCGCTTAATTTGTGTACAGCAGCTTTTTGGTAAAGACTGTCTGCGCTGTAGCAGTTGCCTCTTTGCCAAAACATTAACATATTTGTTATTGGCATTTCATATCCAATGAAACAACTAATCCTGATTTAAGAGAAATCAATTCCTTGTCTAACACCAATAACAGCTACTCAATGTGATCCTTACTCCATTACTAATAATGAGATTTGGAGACACTCCTGGCCAAGACATCATGAGAGCAGAACATGTCTGCCCATAAAGGAGGTGGTGTAATTCCTGGTATAATTTCTCTGGGAGTTACAAATACTACTAGTTATTTGTATTGTTTTAACAGCAGACACTATGTTTCCAAGACAAATTTCCTTCGGGACAATAAAGTCTATCTTATCTTATCTTATCAACGTATCTACCTTGAAACATTGAATATGTTAAAATGCTGCTATGCTATTAGCCATGCTAGCAGTGTGGCTCCAGGGATGGCAATGTCGCTGAGTTTTTCGGCCCACCAATTTGGTCTTGACTGAAATATATCAACAGCTATCATATGGATTGCAGTGACATTAGGTACAGAGATTCATGTTCCCCAGAGGATGGAATCCACAGACTTTGATGATCCCCAGACTTTTTCTTCTTGTACCACCATGATGGTGACTTTTAAATTTCTAGTGAAACGTCTAGACAACTATGGAATGGACTCATATACTGTATATAAGAGGTGGACTTAGTCACCGTGACGTTATCTATCGGTTTGTACAGTTTTGAAGCCTTGACTTTGGCATTTTGGCCATCGCCATCTTGGTTTTTGCAACCAGAGGTGACTCAGGAAGATGGAGCTAAGTACAATTTAACGCTGAATAAGACCAACGGTTACAATTAACTTTCATGAACTGAAAACTGTGAAAGGGTTAACGTTCTAAGACAAAAACACAGACAACTCCCAGACCGGACAACACTGTAGCGATCTATGAATCACAAGGTAGCCACGCCCTAAAGCTTTACTGTCTATTTTACTCTCGATGGAGCCATCATTTACTAAATGAACATCATGCTGCGTTGAGGAAGACTTGAAACTAGAGATTGAGACCATAAACTCATGTTTACATTGTTTACTGAGGGAATAAGTAAAGTGAGAAGTATGGTCATTTTCTCATAGACCTCTATACAAGCTGACTTCTTTTGCAATCAAATGAGTTGCCCTCTGCTGTGAGGTGACTTTGGAAATACTCTGACTTTTCTTCTAGTGCATCGATCTGGATACAAATTTTCCATCATTCAGTTAAATATCTCAACATTTACCTTTTAGAATGGCATAAATAATTGTACAGACATGGACATATTTCGATCATCTTTGTACTTTGTGTTTAGTGCTTATTAGCAAATGTTGTCGTCATTGTGATGCATTTAACTCAAAGCAACGCTCACAGAGATGCTAGCATGGCTGCAAACTCTTAATTTTGTTGTACAATGGCACTTTCAATAACGTTCTAGTTTTTCTAAACTTTTCCCAGCTCTAAAATCAACAGATATTATCAAGTTTCGCAGTATGAGTAAAGCAGATGAGGTTATGTACACAGAAAATGAAATGGGTCAATTCATTTTAATATTACTATGAATATTAATGGTGCAGTGATTATAATTCATATCAAATATTGACAGCATCCTCTATTCAGTAAACTAAAAAGAGGATTTCAGTGTTTGCTTCTTTCTGAAACAATAATAATAAGTGAATTTCTAATCTTCTCTGAAGCATCTCTTCCTCCACTGTTCCAGCACAGGTCACTTCTGGCTCCTTCTTAGCAGGTAGCGGGGGGTTCATTACGGAAGTGAAGAGGAGTCTGTCTCGCTGTCCTCACACTTGATAACTCCCCTGGCATGAGAAAGGATAAGGGGGGGGGGGGGTAGGTGACATGGAGTCCTAAATAACAGCTTGTTTCAAGTACCAGAAAGGTCAAATCAAATTAACTTTCCCTCTTCCAGGGCCCAACACATCTTCAGAGCAGACACAGCTCATCTGTAGAGGCAGGCGGCTGTCAAGGTACTGCATCCAACAGCAGTATATTGGATTAATGGCCTTGGCGGGTTCCCCTGAGGTGTAGGAGGGAGAAAACAGTTGCCAAAACATTCTCCCCATTTTAGATACATTACAGAGCTACATGGTGGGGAACACTTACATTGATCTTTCATTTACGTGTGTAACCTTACACTATAGAAATGCTGCGATATTGTGACTGATGCCAAAACTGCGATAATCATAATAGTGGATCATTAACGTATAATGTAGGCGGATGTTTCCACATAAAAGTCACTCATCACAAGGATTTTTTATTTATCTTTTGCAAAGCACCCCCCTGTTGTCTGGGGGTAAATTAATACCTCCCTGCATTATTGTAATATAAATCCACTCCATGACAAGAGCAGCAATAAATTATATTGATGTGATGTTATAAACGTTGATAGTCTCCCCTATGAGACTTTCTAGTGATGTTGTTGTTGTCCGCAGTGGTTGGCAATGTATGATGAACACTGGAAAAACAAATCAATTCCATTAAAGAAACAGTGAACAGTGGAACAAACTATATTTGTATGTCTTTGTTGTTAGTCTGAAGATGCTACAAGATTAACAAAAATGTTGGATGTCATCAGTACACATAGATTACTTTAGGGCTGCAGTGTTTCCCCTAGGTTTACAGCTTTGGGGGGGGCGGACACCGACACAAACACTTAACGGAATCATGGTGTTCATGTGTTTCATTTAATGACAGCAGTCAATGTAACAACTGAACAATTATTTGAACTGTACATTGAACTAAACATCGGAACATTTCTTTTTATGACAATTATCCACAAAGTGTGCAGCTTTTGTCACTACAGTTTATCTTTCTGGGCTTCTGGAAGAACATTTCCAGAGCCTCTTGATATTTATTTATGCATGTATGTAATGTATGTATTTATTTATTTACTTACTTACCAAGATCAGTCTTGTACAGCCAGGGGGAGTATTTCCCCTCTGACAGCCAAGCTGGGTCAAAACCTGTCATCCGGTGGTGACTGGACTTTAGCTGTTTGGGGGGGGGGGGGGGGGGGGGGGCAGGGCAGGGCGTGCAGCACTTGGTCTCTTTCCTGTACTTAGCGAAGCGCGCTCTCTGTCCGCTGGTGTGCTCACCTGTGTATGCGCGCATGTGTCTGTGTGTGTCTGTGTGCGCGCGCGCATCGGGGCGGAACCCCGCCGTGCGCGATACAGAGGCCAGAGGAGAATTGTAAACGCGCGACCATGTAGAGACAGAAATGACATGCCGTGGTGTCAATAAGATAACATAAGGCTATTTAGTTTGTTTAATAAAATAACATGGTATAGACCTGTTATATAGGAAAGGGAACCTTAAATTACTTCTGTTGTGATCTGGCTCTGTATAGAAAATTAAATTAAACAAAATTCACTTGACCTTCAAGGAGGGGCGGAGGGTGCCGTTGGGGGGGGGGGGGGGGGGGGGGGGGGCGCCCCCCTAATACAATGGTAGGGGAAACACTGGGGCTGTAACGAACTATTATTTTAATTATTGATTCATGTGACTCTCTCAAGTAATGGATTACTCATTTGGTCTATAAAATAATGAAAATACTCAAGTTTATATATATATACAGTATATCTATATCTATATATTTACATGTCTTGTTTTTTCAGAATAACAGTCCAAAACCCCGGGCAAAATATTCACATTCGAGAAGTTGGCACCATTATTATTATTGTTTCAACTCTCCATAGCATACTCTTCCACATATGCCCGCTGCCACAAACACAAAATAAAAAGTCTGACTGGGAACTTGTTTATGTGTAAATGAGTCAGAGAGCTTGTAATCTCACTCACAAAACACAGAGCTGCAGCAGGAAGACTGAAAGTACAATCAAGTAATGTGGGACTTCCTCTTAATTACAACCACAGCTAATAAAGTCCAGCAGCATCTATTAGATGCTGTCAAGTTGTAGTACCAAGTGATAGCCCTTATAATCACTCTCTACCCCTATGGCCCACCCTTAATCATGAGGAGTGAGTCTCTCCATTAAATTTACATCCCACTAGAGGAATCGACCCCCGGCGGCACATTTCTACTTTCCAATTAAGGTTGTTTCAGAGCCACAAAGTGTGATGAGTAAAAGTTTCATTTGTGGTGCACATGTGCAGGCAGGCCTCGAGGCTGTGGTCCAGTATAGGACCCTGTACTCTGTGGGATGCGTGGGCAGAGATGCTTTAACTGAGACAATAATGATTCTGACCAGTACATGATGCAAAGGACAGTTTTAATAGAAGTCTTTGCAGAAACACAACGATCACTCACACAGCTACACACATTCATACCTGGAAGCTGCCCGGTACAATCCCCCTGCCCACCCAGTTTTATTCAGCTTGTCCGGGGATCAAACCTCCAACCTACCGGTCACAAGCCTCTTTAACTAACATCTTCCCTGCAAACGGCAGCAAAATAGTTCACTTGGTTTTGAGGTTGCAGCACGGATGAAGTGGGCTGTGGTGATTCTATTGTTTGTCTGGTTTTACTTGTCAAATTATCCTTGAGGAGGCTACTTAACTCCTACTAATGCCAAGAACAAAGAAACTTGCCTTTGCACCCCAGCTGCTGGTTAAAGAGACGTTTCAGGAGATAAGTCATGCCCAACAGAGAAAGACGTTTTTTTTTACTCCCATAAAGGGCACTGGCTCCCTCTGTTGTCAAGCTACAGTATGACTATTTCATGTTTTACTAGGCAGGTAAATAGCCTAAATAACAACCTTAGTTTAAGTTTAGCATATATGTAATGTACTGTTTAATAAATTAGCTTTTGATTTTGCACCTGCCCAGTGGTAAATTAAAATGCATTTTTCTTTATATGCAGAGTTGTCCGTGGTTCTAAAACAGAAAAAAAAGAGCCTCCCAACAATTGTTTTCTGCAGCTGCTCCTCTTTAAACTGCACTTAGCTGTGCTTAACGCTATTCAAATTGGTCTAAATTGCTGTAATTATGGTGCAAGCTTCTCTCCGCCACTCCACAATTATATGAGGGTATTACCTGAGCCTGGAAAGTGTGGGCATGAAGCTCTACTTTTGTAATGTCATTTATTTTTCTTTCTATAAAATAGTCCTAATGTAAAGAAAGTAGGCTCTTTGGATGATGTATTTTGTTTCAGTTATGACAAGTAAGCCAAGTCATTTATACATACAGTCCCAAAATGTGTATTTACATTTACATATTGTAGCTGTGTTTTGACAGTAGTATGATCCAAATGAAAATGGAAATATGAGATAATCGTACACGCTGTCTTGAAGTAACATTATGCAGACTCTGCAGAGCCTCCGTTGTGCCTGTAGGGGGCACTGTGACCACTTGTAATCTGACACAAAGACACCTGCTCAGGGTTTGGATGAAAAGTGACCAAGAAATCAAAAACCAGCACAGCAACAGAGCGGAAAGTGGGACAGCAGTAATGGCGATGATGTGACCCATATACACACCTGTATAGTACACTTACATGAAAACAGACATACAGATTTAGAAGCACACGTCCATGCTGAAAGATTTTACATGAAAACACCAATATACTACACGCACACACACAAACACACACTGGTGAAAAATAGTATCAAAAACCATGGCGGCTCTTTGTGATCACGTCTCACTTTCTCTTCTCTCTCGTGTCTTTTCTAAGGACATCATTAGAGCTCGGTCACACTGTGAGGCACTCGCTCACGTTTTTGATTTTTTTTTTTTTTTCAAAGGACATCCTTCATAGTGAGGTTACAACATGTTACAGTGAATTCAGAGTGGCCTGAAAAAGCAACTCTTGTTATCGGCCATGTATATTTGGTTTCCAAAAATAGACACTTGACAACTTAAAAAAGTTGTGCGTGTGCGGACGTATGGTTTATACGCTAAGCATACGATCGGCATAAGCTGAATACGCGAGAGTTACGTCAGAGGTACGTTACTCATAGGTGGAGTACGCTGGCCATTCTCTGTCCATACCTGGCATGAAGGTGTACCGTACAGCTAGCGTATTGAGAAAGTGTATATATATATATATACTCCCATTTCGAACTCTTCTTCAGTTCTTCGTGGACCTACAACGAGAGAGGATGGAGGTAGCTCTTCTCCAACACCAGTATGATCTGATCGATTTGGCAATTCACCACATCCAGGCATTATGGGAAATATGCTTATCGGCACTTTGTCACGTGATAGCGGTACACTGCGCATGCGCAGTTCGTCCCTGGTCATACGCTGCCGATACGCTGGTCTTACGCTGGCCATTCACTGGCGATACGCTACTCATACGCTTATCATAGGTTAAATACGGTAAGTATACGAAACATTCTGTATTTTCAAGGGGTTTTTGTGCGTATGAAAGTTTTTGGGGGGAATTTGCATACGCAACTCGTACGTTTTTCTCATACGCAATAGTGTGACACCACCTTTACACGAGTAAGTCTCAGCCACGGTTTAATACTTGGTTCTCTGGTATTTACAGCAGCAGGGGTGGGATTTACTCAAAATCACTACAATGCCCAGGTTTGTTGTAATAACATATTTTTTAAATGTTTTTTGACAACGATGGAGGTCACTGGCACAGATAAGTGCTTTGGCTGCACAGACGATAATTGTCTATAGCACCATTTCAGTGTTGGTCTCTACATGGGTGAGGTTGTTAAACATATTTATAGATTATGTCCAGCCTTTCCCTTTAATTTGTCAGTGTGAGTAAGCTAAAAAATAATGACATTGTATTCATGATATATATATATATATATATTGTCTGAGGCATAAACAGGGGTTTGTCTGAATGTATCACAGTATGCGGCAGCTTTTTTGCAGTTTAATTAACACGAATAGCAATCGGCAACATGAATTTTAACAAGGCTCGGCTGAATTTATTTTCTTCCCTGAATTTATGATATACTTTTATTGATCCCTCGGGCGGGAAATCTTCTTTTCCTCCTTCCTAGTTTGGATGTTGCACTGGAAAGCCAGTATGTTACTGCTGGTGAAAGGGTTGCAGAAGGAGTGAGGAGTTATTTATGCTGCTGAAGGATGCTTCAACACGTACGGCCACACCGGGGATCAAACCTCTAACATTCATCGTTAATCATTAAAGCACCAAACAACAAATGAGAAGAACATTATCTGAGCCTGAGCAGCGACTAGGCACAGAATCCTGCTGTGGACGTTGGAAATAGAGGACCTGTTGCCACCTTTCATTCACTACTGCAAAAACAGCCTAACTGTCTCCCTGTCATGGGACCGTTTTAAATGAGGGATTCATCTTGGTTCCAGACGGTGCCATGGAGACTGCTGACACGACAGTGAACATCCGGTGCACAAATGAGACCGTCGAAAAAACAGTAAAATAATACACCCGAGACTCCACACATCAATTATGCAGAGATTTGGTGATATGAATCATTTTGCTTGATGATAATTGATGTTGGCAGACTGACAAACACTGGGCATAGGACTGCCTTTTATGGTAAATAATTCAAAGCTAGGGAATAGGTTGAAACACCAGAAAAAAACCACTAGTGGTTAAATACAGCTGGCAGTTGCAGCAGTAACAATATGAAAGAGGAGTGGTGTTTATTGACGGCGAATAGAACCCTAAAAAATGAACCCTGCCCTGCCCAAGCTTCAGATCTGTCAGTTTTTGTCTTTGAAGTGTTCAGATTGGATGCCGAGTCCAGAGTCGGGTCGCTTTCAACACTGATCAAACTGGTTTCTGATCACTAGAACCCATCTTTCCATCCACTTACAGCAGCAGGTGTTTCTAGGCCCTTCAAAAGGCCAGGAGCAGGTGTGTGTGTGTGTGTGTGTGTGCATGTCAGTAGTAAAATATTCCCTCTTTCTCTCCTCCATCTCCACTTCTGCAGTCCAATCTCAAACAGTGAGAGCACCCAGGCAAAATGTGAGCCATCGGTGTTGGACAAAAATAGAACTTGATGCCCTTGCGTTCCCAAGACTGTAAATGCACCGCATTGTGGTTTTAGGGTTTATGGGAGAGCTATTTTTTCTTGATAAGCTGGTGATGGATTTGGCAAAAATGAGGCAATTTTTTATTCCAATGAGGCTGCCTCCCATTATAGGGAAGTCTCCTCATTGTAAGTGTGGAGTAAACAACATGGGTGACAAATGTCACCTGAAATCATGCTCCATTCTCCACAGTAATTACCCAGAATTCACAGTGTGGAAAGGGATTGATGTTTGAGAATATTTGCATCACAAGCTGAGAGCATAAAGAAACTTAAAAACTCTTTTTTTACAGTAGACAGTACGATGAACTCAATAACCTGTTTTAAACTAATTAATTATACTAATATATTGGCAGTCAGTGGAGACAAAACATACTCAATCAAAGCTTTTAAATGCTTGACACAATTTCCAATCATAAACAGTTCTGTCAGACTGCTATCCTTTAAGCGTGTGCATTGGCTTGATTTGAATAAACATTGTGATTAAGTGGTTGTTCTTTGCACGCAGTGGGCTGAGGGATGTGGACCAGTCAGCTCCCTGAGGGGGAGAGGAGGTTCAAGCTTTCCTGGCTCCTTCTGCACTCCCCCCCATTGGCTGTCGGCTCTCATCCGTGTCCACAGCTCCCTTAATTGCCTGATTTCCCTACCCCACGTTGAATGCTTTGTACACTAAGGGCTGGGAGTTATAATAATGACTTATAGTGACATGTATGGGGAAGACTCGCTCCCTAGGCTATCACAGGTCTCACAGGCTGACTGTAGCCCCATCACGGACCTTTTACGACTTAAATGAAATACTCGTATTTAGTACAAAGAGCGTTTCTCACAGCAAGTACTCTGGGTCTGTCTGAGGACCAACACTTTCAGATGAAGCCAGCTGCAAAATGAAGAAGGACTTTATTCTTCTTCTTCTTCTTCAGCTGTATGAAGAAACTGGAAAACAAAACGTTGCACGAAAACAAACCTTACAGAAATGTTTCATTCTCTTCAAAAGAACAGAGAGGTAAAAAACAAAGTCTCAACAGTAATTCATGTTTTAGGTGATGGAACAAACAGTCTGTACACATGACTGATCTTGAACCATTTCAATAATCAATTAATTATCTCCAGTGGAGATGAAACATTTAGTCAAGTCATTTATTCGTCAATCAGATTCATTTATCATTAAATAATTACTGTAATTTTCTGCTTACGTCTTTTATTTTCTTAATTGTAAATTAAATATCTTCGCGTTTTGGACTGACTGTTTGGACTAAATTGGACTAATGGTTAGACAAAACAAGTAATTTGATGACCTTGGTCTTTGGGAAAATTATTTCCATTTTTACTGTACATATTAATTGCTCATTACCAGCTCTGTATTCTTTAAAATAGAATCTATTGAATTATGAAAACCTAGATTGCAGTTGTACTTTTGTGTTGTGTTTGCAAAGACAAAGTAAGTGTATCTTGCTCAAAAATGTTTTCCTGACAGAATCTTTCAAAGAGTAAATGAGAGAAGGAACACAAAATATCTTTTTAAGTCATGTTCTACTCATCATAATGTAGTGCATCAAGACTTTAAAGCACTTCAGATCTACTACAGTCGGCAAACATGAGAACTCATCATCTGGGGAGTTTTCCGTGCTTGCACTGTGCTATTCTTCACTATTTATGAATCTCTACATGCAGTGAGAATGGTCGGATGCACTCGCTTATAAGCGTTTGGATTCCAAAGGAAATCGAATACTCTCACAGTCATTAGTGACATTCCTCCGAGCTCACCAATAATCTATGAGATGGAATGAGAAATTGAGAGACTCCGCTAGACAACAGTGTGCTGTACAAATTCATTATTCACATCATTCTGAACAAGTAAAATATTTAAAATCTGTGTAAAACTAGCTATTTCAGTTTACCAAATCCTTCATTATGATTTGAACTTGTGAAACCGATCATCTGGTTGAACTCCAAATTTCTATCTACGTTAATTAAATATCGATCCAACCACCACATAAAAACAAACAAATAAAAAAAACTTGCCGGAAACATCAAAGTTGGAATGCACGCAGTCTTCGGTGAGGATTATTCCCCTTTGAATTTGAGTTTCACACAAACGGGATCTTTTCAAACATTCACCAGTGATAATTCTTCTCATGCAAGAGACACCAGTTAGCTGGCCTGTCACAGCCTACTACAGAGGCAGTGTGAGGCTCTCTATCATCTAGAAATAGATTCATCCAGTTGGTCTTCTTTGTTGTTGCTCTTCTGAGTCTCACCCTCTTCCTCTGACGGATCTGTTTAGACTCTGTGTGGCTTCTCTAAAGAAGCAACTCGCTTTCACACATTTACAGTAGCTTGTCTTACAGTAGCTTGTCTGTACGCCATCAGCATCTTAAAAGGAAACAGATCCCCTGCATCAAGAAATAGTACCACTTTTTTTGGGAGCCGCTTTCTTGCAGAGAGTTAGCTGAGAAGTTGAATACCGCTCTTAAGTCTGTGTAGCAAATATGAAGATACCGCCAGCAGCCGGTTAGCTTAGCATTAGGACTGGAAACAGGTGAAAAAGCTAGTGTGTTCAAAAGTAACAAAATACACCTAGCTGCGTCTCTAAAGCTCACTAAGTAACATATCTTGCTTTTTTTTATCCGAACAAAAACGCGATTTTCTCCCTTGCCTTTCACAAAGGAAAGCCCTTTCCAAATGAATTTCAAGAGTCACATGCTGAGCTGCAGTGGTGGCAGAAATGGTTTCTCTTCTCCATGTCCCTACTTGCTTTTACCTTGAGATGGAAAGTGACTGAGACAAATAGAAGAGGTGAACAATGAGAGAGAGAGGATTATACTTGAATAGATTTAGGTTTAGGAGTATGGATCGATTGGATTGCAGCATTTACTCGGTTCAGTCACGCATGAAGTATATAAGGAACGCCTGTCAGCCAACTAAAGTCAGACAATATGCTCAAAATAAGGTGGCGTGAGCAGATGTTGCGGGGAAGACGAGAGGATAATAATAGTGCATCAACAAAAAGGATTTGAGGAGAGAATCAAACTGCACTTTAATATTTTTCATCTACATTTTATTTTACATAACGGATCTGTGGGAAATCATTCACACCTGGAAAAAAAGCAAACAATCAACCAAGGAGAGCTGCTGAGGGGTAAAATATGTCTTACTGTGGCCTTGTGCGTCTTTGCTACCAGCAAAGTCTTGTATCTGGACCGAATGTAATCCTGGCATGTAATATAGACTGTGTGCTGCCAACAAGATGCTCCCAGGACATCGTAATGGACTGTCGCTGTAGCCCACCGTTATAAAACTGAGTTTTTATAACCATTTCACATCTGAAATACACTCCAGGAAGCGAGCAGGGCTGTACACAGTTGGCATGTGCAGGAAGTGAGTAAAACAAAGTGATGTGTAAACAAGAATAGGGCCAAAACATTGTTGTTTGGCATACAGCAACATACAAACAGTGTACAGTATTATACTATGTAATATCCCAGTGAGCATTTTTCC
Source organism: Leptoclinus maculatus (assembly GCA_032191485.1). NCBI lineage: Eukaryota > Metazoa > Chordata > Actinopteri > Perciformes > Stichaeidae > Leptoclinus > Leptoclinus maculatus. The sequence continues at coordinate 11,912,370 of JAVDOI010000016.1, forward strand.
GCTGAAGAGGCGTTTAGAAAACAACTATGGTCACCGGCGAAAAGACGTTTAAAACTGGTTCAAAAGTGAATATTTCTTGTTTTATTTACAGATGTCCACCTTAAATGTGGCAGACCATCTGAAACCGGCTGCTTTGACAACGACATTTAAAGAATGAAAGGGAGATGTTGATATTGTTTGTACTGTCCTCAACCATGTATGTTGTAGTTCATTGTAGCTGTATTTAAAGAGCATTGTTCATGTTGTATTTACATTGTTGCTTAATAAATACAAATTCATTGTTTCCTGTGTCACATGGATTTCTTTGTCCTTTAAGTGGAAACTGTGGATGTGTAAGACTACGTATGTAAATTTCTACATATTTTACTGTGAGCATTTTTAAGTTTAAAAGATGGTTAAAATACGGTGATGGTTAAAAGGCGTTCAAAAGTGACATTGGTCACATTGGGCAACAAATTCAAACTAATGGACACTTCACAACGTGTGTGCCTATCTACTGTCTTTTGTTTTCTTGCTGCTGCTACAGTTCTCTAATCCAACGGCTCTTACTGCAATCGACGGACAAGTGTTGGATAGTGTTGATGTTAGATTCTAGAGCATCTCAGGCCTTGATGCAGTAAGCAGGTCAGCTGTCGGTCATGCACCAACAACACAATATGAGAGGGAATATCAATACAGGAGCTTAGTGTGTGATGGGATATGCAAATCTGGCAGAAAATGTAAAGGAAGCTTATATTTTTCTAAGGGCATGTGAAAATGTAAGTGGCGAGGGGTAAAATTGCTCTGGCAAATAGAAGAGGCACAGGGATATAACAGAGGTGCCCGACTTTTTATAACTAGGTCAGTTGAAATGACACTTTTACTCTGGATACAAGTGTCAAGATTGCAGTCTCATCTCTGTTTTAGACATTTTATTTCTGTCACATTTATGATGTTCTAACTGCTTTAAGCAGAACAAGTGAACACAAAATGATGTTTAAGTCTCACACTTATGCAAGATAAGTTAATAGCAGTTGACAAAAGGCTTGTGTTTGTGTGTCGGTGCTTCAAGCTGCCATCAATACTCATCCTCTCCCATCAAGATGTCCACATAAGCCTCCTAATTGCTTGCGCAACCCCATTTACACGTTGCCCTCCCTGTTCCCGAGCACCGCTCTTCTGTGGCCAACACAGACAATGATGTGCTGTGTGTGGCCAACAGCAGACTCTGGATTAATTACGCTGAGGTAGGAGTCTTCACTTCACAACTTCTAATTAACAGCAGATGAAAGGAGTGAGGATGACAGCAGGACAGGATTTGGCATTAAACTGGCAGGATTTTCCTTACAAGGAAGAGTGAGCAGCTGAGAACATAGAACTACAGCCATGATTCACTGAGCGTTATTGTCTTCAGGGTTAATTCTGAGAAACGCAAGCACGAATGATTTCAAGCTGAGGCAACCGGTTGTCTCGATTATTACATAAGGTACACAGATGCCCCACAAGTTTATGCACGCAAAATATTTGTCTCCATCAAGCAAAGTGTCCCTGTGCAAGAAATAGCAAAGAAATAAGAAATATCCAACTCTGAACTAAGACGGTATGTTTTCCACAATACTGTTTTATACCCACTGAATTTGCGGTCTCATTTGCTCCTCTGCAACTGCCCCTCTCTCCGCGGTTATCTCCACCCCTTTGGAGGACACTGAGATTAAAGACGAGCATCTGAAAGACTGGAGGTTTTTCTTCTTCAAAGTGGTATAGCTGATTCGCAGCTCCTTCAGTCCAGTGGGCACAAGCAGGACTTCAGGAGCAGGTGTCTATGATGATCTATGCATCCTCCTCAATTATAGATGTGATGTTACGCAACAGAAGCTGCTTCTACTGTACTGGAGACGGTAAAAAAAACCTCAGAGCTCAGCGAAGCCTTGCTTGGACCACTTTTGGCAGAACACTAGAAATGTTCAGCTCAAACTGTGTTTTTGAAACAATGGGGAAATTATACAAGGACCGGTTGGAGTCAGACACGGCTGTGATTTGGGTGCTAATACAGTAACTGACTGTTTCTGACTGTGTTTTTCAAGACACTCCAACCTTAGAAATGTTTTCATCTTTAATTCCAGGGCCAATTTGCTCGGTACTTCACTGAATACTTGATTTGTTTTAAATTAAGCCCAAAAACCACGGTCATAAATGTCTCCTGCACTACATGATGTGTTTGTTCCTTTCATTGCTGTTTTCCAGTCCCTTTGTGGTCGACTGAGACTGAGAGCTAGTTCAGTTCAGTATTCATACTCCTGCAGAGACAATGACTCAGTTCCTTGGTAACGGTAAGACTCCACCGTTATCAAAGGATAATAGTGAACAAGGACTGTATGTCTGAACATGTCAGATGCTAGCACCATATGGTTATATAAGCCATTTACATTAAATATTAAATATATCATGACGCTTGAGTCCTCCTGTATGCATAATTAAAGAAGAGTATTACAGAGATGCAACCCTGCAGGGTAATGAATTGTTTACCTAAATGCTCTACTGTTGTCTCCATTTCTTTTTGCTTTGTGAACATGTGCAAATTTGAGTGTAACACTGACTGTGTTTACATACAAAGATGATCTTGCACCCTTGACTGCACATCAGCCTACATGGCAAGACTCGCTCCTGTTCTGTGCGTGCATGTTCCCTTGGCTTGAATTATTGCAACAGATGCAGAGGAAGTCGATCAAGGATGGAGAGGTTTCACTCTCAGTCTAATAGACACAATGAACATAAGAGCAAAAAGGATCAAAGAAATGTTCTTATATTCACTGAATCAATGCACTTATCTATGTGTGGCTGTGGCAAATTAACAATGAAAATGACAGTACTGCTCTTTTATTATGCACCATTGTGTAAATACCGACAAGGCTATTTTTAAAGAGAACTTCACCCACTTATGATGCCATAGATCATTTGTCTGGGACTAGCTTCTGTTTGACGTTGTGATTGACTATATTTCCCAGAGTGCCTTTTCCCACTGGGCTGTGGATTAGACTTCAAAGAGAGCTACAGTAATGAAAGAACAACTACGTGAGGAAAAAAGGTATGGGCGGTACCCTTCACTCACAATGCAACTTCTTCATTCTGGTTTATTGAGGCTTTTTTTGTTGATGGAGAATCTGGTGTGTTTTTACTTATTAATTGTTAGACACTGGTGTAAATGCAGATTTAGAGAACGGGCTCTTGTTCTTTGAGTTTGAGTTTGCAATCCTGCCGGTATGCAAGCTGGATTGATCCGTAAACAGCTGGGTGTATCTGCATAACTATTCCCGTCTTTCTCCTCAACTCAAGCTGAGTTGAAAGCTGTCATTATCACAGTCGGCACATACCTTGCCCATCCCTTCCAGCTGTCCTGTTACTGCCCAGCAGTGAATGTGAACATGCGTACAAAGGCTCTCTCCAACCTGCTCCACTGTTGCATCTCACCATCCTCAAACCCTGAGCTCAAAATAGAATCCAACCTCATTTCATGCCTCTTGAAGCTCTAAATTTGCACCAGAGGGGACGCTACATTTGTGATAGATAGTGCGAGTAAATTAGGAAAAGAACAGAGTCTGTTTGTCTGACGTTTCACTTCTAAGTGGAACTTCACAAACCTAAAGGGACAACTTCCCAGGCAAAGGAAAGGCCTAATCCATTAACCGGTAAGATAATTGAAGGGATTATAAAATCTAAAATAAGAACAAATAAATCAAATATAATGCCAAAAAACATTAAATTCAGAATTATTGTAAATGTAAATGGTATCAGCTAAAGTGTCTTTTGTCCTGAAGGAATCCTCGTGCAAAAGGGAAAGTGATGACACTCAGTTTAAAAATAAGTTTTTACTTTCCACTTTTCCTGCATGTGAATAGAGTTTCCTTGTATCGCTAAGTAGATAAACTGGAGCAGTGATATCAAATTCAATTTCTGTTCGGGCAAACTTCTAATCCGTCTGCAAAGAGGTCATTAATTTATGTTTTAATAATCGTGACGTGAGTTGGTGTATTAGGATGACATTTTGTTTGATTTCAGCAGAAGTAATCCTCCAATAAATTAGATAATATGTCAGAATTTCTGCAGCACTGATTGTACCATTGCTCTGCCACTTTATGCCAAAGCTAACTAGTGAAAGCGTACGGGTCTTTGCTCTATGTTGCTGCTTGTTTGATTGAACCTAGAAAGTACAAATCTTACGCCAAAGGTTTGCAGAAACAAAAGAATAGAAGAATACTGAATCTTACGTCAAAATCAGTGAAAAGTGTTATTTTTATGAATAATATATATTATCTCTACCTTTTCTTTGATGCAGACATCAATCCCGCCATATACGACCATTTGGAGTAAGTGTTTTTCTCTAGGTAGGGTCCATGTGATCATTTGTTGATCTGCACTGAGAATAGAATTGATTGCTAGAATGTTGTGTATTTTTGTGTTTATCAATCTAATGCAGTGGATAGAGAGGAGAGACATAGAGATATAGCGCAATTAAGTCCCGCCCAAACCGGAGGGAAAAACTATTAATCACTCTCCATTGACTATATATTGTTTAAAGGTACCTGCTTGTCACTTTCGTCTGCTAGCAAACAGAAACAGTTTGGTTGGATGCACAACCAACAGGGTAAAGTACTCAGAATTAAGTTTTAATCCGCTTCTGAACCGAAAAACTGAGGACACCGGCAGTAAGATGCAAGGCATCAACAGGAAGAATGTGAAAGCTGTGGGATCCTCTGGTTCTGAAAAGTGAAGCCAATGCGGAAATGCCTTAAACATTCTTTCTAATGGCCATCAGGGGGCGACTCCTTTGTTGCAAAAATAAGTCAGATTGTAAAGAAGTCTATGAGAAAATGACCCTACTTCTCACTTGATTTATTACCTGGGTAAACATTGTAAACATGAGTTTATGATCTCAATCGCTAGTTTCACGTCTTGTATTTCATTCAGTAAATGATGTTCCCATTTAGAGTAAAATAGACGATAAAGCAGGGTATGCTTTAGGGCGTGGCTACCTTGTGATTGACAGGTCGTTACCACAGCATCGTCTGGTCTGGGAGTTGTCCGGTTTTCGTATTACAACTTTCAGTTTGTGAAAGTTGATTTTAACATTTTTGTTGGCTAAGAATTCAGCGTTCGGTTGTACTTAGCCTCACCCTCAACGCTGGTTGAAATAAAACAAGATGGTGACGGACAAAATGCCGAACTCGAGGCTTCAAAACTGTAGTCGACAAACCAATGGGTGACTATTTATATACAGTCTATGGTTGCGCTCTGTCTTTAAGTCTGAGACAAGATTCAAACAGAAGACATTACAGGTACATGGTATGCAGCCAGCTTAGCACATACACAGCTGGGTCCAAACATGCTCAACACAGCCTGAATAAAGTGCTGTGGCACCCTGGGATAAAAGGGACAAACCTGCAGTATATTCCACATATATCGAATACATCAATGCTGCTTTGACTTTACATCACTCAAGGGGAAGAGACTCCCGGGCAGATTTGAAATGAGCAAGGTTTTCATGTTGCATTTGGCCCCGTTACACATGCAGTTATATGTTAAGAGGGCTATAACAGCATCCCACATGTTTGTAATGCCTGCAGTCTCATATTCAGACGACCTATTAAGTCACACAGCCAACTTTCATTCTCAGCCTGAGTCATGGCATACTACTCGCTCCACTTTCTCTTTCACACTGCTTACTGCTGTGAAAAAGCACACGTGGGCCAATTTGGAAAGGTTGTTTGTTAATGAAACAAACAGGCTGTTTGCATCGTACTGAGAAGTACTCAGCCTCCCACCTCTTTTGAAATTGGCTGCCTTCAGCATCAGCCATTAGCCATTAGCCATTGCTTTCTAGTTGCCAGTGCGTCCTGAGTACTCAGGTTGTGTGTGCCGGAGGAGGTTGTGGGTTGATTCTGTTCTCCAACTACTGTAAGGGGGGGTCCAGAATGAAATGACAACTGTGTGGATTTGGAAGATTTTAAGTTGACTTTACATTTGGTTTGCAAGGAACAAAAAGAAAGCTGAATGAACCTAACTTTTCCTGAAAGGCAAAATGAAACACTAATTAATAATGGCGAAGTAATAATCCCCATGATGGCCACGCATGCAGGAATATGTCTGAGGCAACAGTGCAACTCATCATGAAATCTTATAATTGCTCTACTACTGCTGTCATCAAGCTGTTCCGGGGGAGAGACACTATATGACTAAAGTAGTGGCTGCTTTTTTTCAGGGATTTATTTTCTCAACATCATCATTGTGTTGTGAAATTAAACCCACTAGTCATCTCATTTACCATGAAGTGGACAGTTCAGAACATTTAATTTAATAAAAACATGCTAGTAAGCAATTTGCCATGTCTTTTCCACAACTAATCAAAATTATACTGAATTTATTACTGCTTACATCAATAAACGTCAGCAATATTTATGGATCCATTGAAATGCTATTTGAATGCCAACTATACTTGAAATGAATGAAAAACTTCTCAATATGCAGCTCTTTTAATAACAGTTCAGTGTGTAAAATATAAAGCCCTTACGTATCAATGGACATATAATATTGTAGGTATATTTAACTACAGTTGCTTTGGCAGCCAACGTATATTACATCAAATTGAAATGAATATAAATCTCTCTACTACTAACAAGAATAGATATCTTTCAATCTTTAGTCATCCCTGTATTCAATCAGGCCTTTGTCGAATGATCCACTTGACTATCCTTAGCCTTGACACAGCACCAGTAGTTACGAAAGAAGTAAAGACAAATTCAGATCTGAACAGCAGCTGTCTTGTGAAGTCTGCCGTTTTCAGATGTTAAGTAAAGGCCTATGAATTTTAAAGTAGCCTTGCAGCTGTTTAATATTGCAGTCTCTCATATGAAATTTACAAAATGTTCCACCAGCTACCAACTCATGCTCACCAACCAGCAAAATCCCACTGAGTAGCAGACAAATGCGCAGAAGACTTCCAGTTGTTAAGACTGTGGTTTGTCCCGACACCACCACAGCACGATGAAGACACAGAGCAAGTGAAGCGAGACTGTAATCCGTCAGCAGCGCAGATGATGCAGAGAAAGGAAATGAGAGAGGAAAATAAAAGCTACTTTGACAACTTTTTTTCTCTCCAAAGAATCAAGCGCTCAGAGCAACATTCCCACTTGTCTGGCTCCAAGCTCAACAAACATTAGCTCCACTGTCTGAAGCAACCGTCAGCAACACTGATGCTTTAGCAGCCAATTCTCAATGTGCAAATTCATATTCTGTGGAAACAATGACGATGATGCACAACATCACGGTGACACCATACGTATAGCATTGTGTTTTTGTACAAGCTCTCTTGTTCATGTGGGTGACACACCAGCACATGCACTTTGTTTTAACACCAAATTCTGGTTGATGTAAAAGGATGAGGATGAAAGGGATGGAATGAAAGAACTGGTGGATTCAAGAAGGACACATCACACTGCCTTTAAACTTATCCTGTGAACTCTCACAGTCACAATGTGAAACCAGCAAATGCCTTAGTGTATAGCCGTACTCTTATGTTATCTGAGTGTCTGTGTCAGATGTGACAATAGTCTGGTTGTGTGGGCCCACAGTGCATAAAACAGACTACTCATGATCACTACGTGCAGCATGTACCACAGCCTGTAGTCACAGAAGTCAACAGCTTCATGCATGCAAACTGACTCACTGTTGTAGCTCGCATTCCAGGGCTGATATCCATAATAGCCGGTGATTCGCAGTATTCGCTCTTCTATGGACGCACTGTTGATGTCCTCAACTGAGCGCGAGGACTTGAGGTCCTCTTTGATGGCCTCGTCCACCACCAGGTACTTGAGCTGTCTGAGCTGAGGGCTGATGTCCGAAAGCCTTCTGGGGCTCACGTCGGGCGACTTGCGCATCCCGCTGGGAAGAGAGAACAAGGGGTGGCCGGTGTTACAAGACAGAAGCGAGAGCACTCAGAAAAAGGAAGGGGAGCCTGTAAAAGTTGACTATAACTTGATAAGACAAGGGTTTTTTTATTGGCTAAAGCATGGTAAGTGTTGTAGCTATGTTCCACAGAGGCGTTATGGGCCCCTGCAGCTCCTCTCTTGTAAATCATCATCGTTCACTGGCCCTGAGTCCTCACGACAACACTGTGAAAGACACTAAGCGGAAGTGACTGCTTCTGCAACTGTTGTATAGGCTACAATGCACTGTGTAACTCCTATTATAGGCGTTTAGGCAGCTGAAACGAATGAATCGATCATGAGTGATTTCTTGAGATGACTTCACGAAGGCACTGGAGCACAAACTGCATGCAGCCTACAGGCTGTACAGTAGCCTGTATATAATGTATCAGAGATAAATAGGCTAATTAATGTCCAGCAGGTGAGACAAAACCAAAACGAATAGATAGATAGATAGATAGATGGATGGATGGATGGAAAGATAGATAGATACTTTATTAATCCTGCAAGGGGAAATTTGTTCGCTACAGCAGCATTATGGTACAGGTAAGCAATCAAAGTAACAGAGTACAAATAAAAAATATTGAGTATAAAAATGCACAATATATACAATAAAAAAATAGCAGAGTAAAAAATATGAAATGTAAAAAAAATATGATTGAATGATAGAATGTTGCACAAATAAAGCTCCATTGCGACACACCTGACAAAGAGTGCTGATCTGCCTCTCAGGCCGTCAGAAGCCGTCAACATGTGAAAGCAAAACATGATTTGCTGACCTACTCAGATACCCCCCCCCCCCCATATCCTAATCATAGCCGTAACATCTTTTTCTTTTTTTAAACAGAATTACAATCAATCCGCCAAAAATTCAATCAGCAGTCGATTTTTACACATCAATCAAATTCAAAGAGAACACTCTCCAGCTATACTGGATATTTTAACACCTCTGTCAGAAGTCCATTTACTTTGTCAATGCACTTATATGTGATCAAGTGGGCAACAGGTGTGGCGCTGCCTCCTGTCGTTCGGCTGCGATGCATTTGTAAAAGTTGAAATGTCTTACATGGGCATCAAAGTAGTAGGAGGTCCAAGGTAGCACATGCAGTCCCGGTGGGGCCGCACGACCCGGTCCCACACTGTGCCCTCCCCATCACCGTACATCCTTAAGGCCACTAAGCAGGGCAGCTACTGTAAAACATCTAAATCCTCATCAAGGCTGACGGAGACAAGTACCATCGTCCTGCTCCTTCTCACCCCCACAAACAGATATGCCTGCCTGGCCACTACAGTACAGACAAAAGGGTGCGCTTTGCTCTGGATGCTGCTGCTGGGTCCTGGAGCCACTCCAACAGCGCCATCTACCGGACTAAATGGAATTATAGTTATCTGTAAATCTGAAATACGGAGAATAAATTGTACCAGCTTCAATCATTTTAACCTGGGGTCAGTACCAGTAAATTATACAAACGTATACACATGAGACGTCCAATAGTTACACTTTCTTCTGAATTTGCTGTCTTTCTCCTACCTCACAAAGACCCCTGGTGGCCTTTAATCTCAATTTGCACATATCTGCCTCTAAACTGATCTCAGCTCTCACCAGTGGCGGCTGGTGGAAAATGTTCTTGGTAGGGCTGTGTCACATCCAATCAATTTCAGCAAACATCCCAGAATGATTTAATGTAAACAAATTAAGGTATCAAACGCGCACTACTACTTTGCAGTTAAATATTTAACATTTATTCCAACACGAAAAAAAGCAGTAAATAACACTTTGACAAACACGTCAGGACATCTTATTTTTGGCACCCTCACAGGCAATTCAGTATAATATAATAATATAAATATCATATAATAATATTCAGTGTAATATAATAATATATATATATATATATATCATATAATAATATTCACTATAATATAAAACACACACACACACACACATATATATAATTATTTATTTATAACTATATATCCATTTCTCAGACAGGTGCTTCATGTCCCTCACTCCCTAACTGTCCATGCTGGTTCTGTCCCCGTTGTTTTAAAAAGCTAAATAAGTTATTAGCATGACTGCATCCAGCGAGCCAAACCTGTCTGGTGTACAGCTAGTAGAGAAGCTTCGCATTCACTACTTCCCTTTCCTACTAGTCTGCTGTCTGATTGTGAGGTCAGGCTGATCTGGGATCAGCTCTTTCAGCTGTAGTTTCTCCTCTCAGTTCTCCTCTCAAACGGGTCTTGGAGGAGCAGTGCTCGCGCTGGCGCTCGCTTGTAGAGACTAGTCCTGACGAGAACGCGCAGTTTGGGGCAGAATGAAATCTGCCCCAAACTGAATCTATTTGAGGACGCTGATTGGCTAAATTGTATGTCACTCATTTATATCTTTAGCATTAAAGCATCATTGGCTAAACTGCTTCGTAGACCCGCCTCTTTGGGGCAGTTTCTCCACACTCTCTATTGTTTGTCAGGTGTTACAGTCCTTGGTCTTTTGTCACCTGCTATACTGTCCATTTATATGGTCAGCAGCAGCTAAGAAGGACATAAACAAACTACAACTGATTCAAAACCGAGCTGCCAGATTAGCACTCAAGTGTTCAATGAGAACTAATACAGCATATATGCACTCTCGCCTGTCATGGTTCTCAGTGGAAATTAAACTTCACTATAGCCTTCTCATGTTTTTCAGAAACATAGTATTTAATCAGACACCTGAATATTTATTCAATCTGTTACAATACATACGTAACAGACATAACCATCACACAAGGAATGCTAGCTCAGGTCACTTGATACCTCCAAACCCAAGAACAAATCTCCTCAAACGTACAGTTATTTTTCGTGCAATTACTGCTTGGAACTTACTACCTCCTCATATAACTCTTACAGGTAATAATCTGTCATTTAAAAGACAATTAAAGGCTCACCTCAGGGCACTAACCACTTGATGTTTATATATGGTCGGTTACAACAATATACATCCTAGTCTTTGATTGCACTATGTATCTGACTATGTATCTGATTGTACTATTTTGAACTGTCTGTTTCATGTCATGTTTTGCACATTTTGTATGCATTATGTTTTTGTCCTTTCTGTGGACCCCAGGAAGATTAGCGGCCGCTAAGGCGTCAGCTAATGGGGATCCAGTTAATAAACTAAAATAAACTAAACTAAGCCCCAACCAGCTGAGACGTGCACACGTGGAGAGGACGTGCAGACAGGCGGAGAGGACGTGCAGGAAAAGCATATATTTACCGCAGATATCATATTTTACACATATTACTGGGTGATTCCATATTTCAAAAACACAAATATTGACAATTTGTATAGTTTATTATTTTTATTTATATTATTTTTAATTATTTGTAGCTCAAGGGGGGGGCGGCGCCCTATCGCGCTCTATGGACCAGCCGCCACTGGCTCTCACCCTCGCTGAGCTAAAGCTTTGTGACTCAAAGAGTATTATCAGTGACTCATACACCAATTGGCAGCTGTCATACTTTGAAAATGAGCTCTTTTTCTTGTTCTTTTCCCTCAAACTGTCACATTCAGACAGGCGCAGCTAGTCTCCCCCGGCTCAAGATTTTAAAAAAACGCACACATAACCTTACTTTGAAGTATGAAGTAGGTGTTTTATTTTTAATCTGATAGTGCCAATTATTTGTGTCTTAGAACAGTAACTGTTCTGGGTGGTATTCAAAAGACTATCAAGCTAAAAAGGAGATGTGAATGTGAGGCAGAATTATCTTGAATATACTGGCATCTGTCAAACAATAAAGCTCCTCTTTTGACATCAGTTTAATTTTGCCCTAATCCTTTTATGTCAATGCATCACAGTCATATTATCTTAGCGAAAGAAAGAAACGTTGCTTTCCTTGACATTTTTCTGTTGTTGTTAATTTTAGGTAGCTGTGGTGTGTGGATGAGAAAGAATGGATTTTCCTTGTTGTGCGGAATATCACAGATACATTGACTGGTCAAGCCCAGGCTGTTTAAGATGTTTTTCAGCTTAGGTGTACTACTTTTACCATACAACTTTTTCCAGCAACTATAGATTTATTTTTTAAATTCACAGCCCACTGGGTTCTCCTTTGATCTATTATTCACAGTCTACTTTATCTAAGGAGCCCACCAGCATTTTGAGATGATAGTAGGGCCTGTATTTCAAAAGTCGGGGTGAACAGAGGTAGAAATGAAACAGTAGACATGTTGTTTCTATTTAATTCCTCAGAATCAAAGACAATTACAGGGATATGGTTGATTACATCCAATCAGAGCAATGCTTCCAGTAATGAGGTAATTATGTTCAATGGTGGTTATTATATCTACCTGGAAAGTAAAATTAAGTAACTGTCTTTGTCTTGAGCGTTGTGAACTGTGCAACAATAACATAACTAATAACAAAAAGTAATAGGTTTTTAAAAGTCTCTGAGATAATACAAAGAACTATTGATCGTAAAACCGATGGAGCTTAAGATGCGCTAAATTTCATGCAAAAGTTTCCTTAAATCTGGCAAAGTTTAGATGAACTTCTGCCCCTAGATTAACCTAAACGGTACATGCAGTTATATAACGATGAGGAATAGTGGCGCTCTACCTTACATGGATGGGGTAGTGTTGCCCAAAGGTCCCAGGTCTGTGGTCCACTGGCTGCATTGCGTCAACATTCTGTGAGCTCCTGACTGCAGAGAGCAGCAAAAGTACAGTGATTGTTTTTTGTAGACAGGTTTCGCATGGATCAATGACCAGCCACAGCTTTCACGTCCACACAGTGTTTGTGTGTGTAGGTGTGGGTGGTGGTGGTGGTGGTGGGGTCTGTGCTTACTCACGCAAATAGAAAGTGAAGTCTAGTTATCAATAGACGGGTCAACACCTCCTATCGGCAGCCATAGCGAAGAGAGGATCAGGTTCATTTTGCATAATGCACCTCTCAACTTTAACAGCTCGGCCAAATCAATTCTCACTGTTCGACCTTCTGCTTTACTCAGACTAAATAATGTGCACACCTTCCCTGTGAGACACAGCCCATGAATATCAAAACAGTTAATATAAAAGGAGTGCTGATATATCTAAGTCTTCCACTGCCATCCAGCACACCATCTTCCACCTCAGCAGTCCTCTGATAGTGGGCCAATCTACGGGGCACTGCTCTCCTTTCTAAATTTGAATCAGAGATGAGGTGAAAGTCAATGCTCAAGGCCAAGAAACTGAACACCGTGGAGAGGCTTCACACACAATACACAAGCAACTGACGAAAATAATAACTCAGTGGCCAGCCGTTAAGGTTTTCAAATGATCGGTATATTTCAATGAATACGGGTCCAATGGTTCTTTTTCAAAGCAAACATTGTACGGTTAACAGTGACCCAGTTCCATCACGTGTCCCAGTCATTCCAGTGACTCAGCATGCACCACTTGGTTCGTGGAACTGGCTCACCTGAATAGAATGCAGCTATTATTAAAGTTACTAGTTACACCGGTGCTGTAACTGCTGTGACACGTCAACATTGCTGTTTCTCACAGCAGATAAGGCGACCTGTCAAACACAGGTGTGACTAATAATAGTAATATGTTAGGTCTTTGGAATGGTGTATGCTGGCTCACTGGCATGTTGAATGTATATTGGTAATGATAATGTTTATGTTACAAATGCACATGAAAAGTAAAATAAAATGAAATGCATTATTTGTTCCACAGTATGAATGAATTGTGTGATTTTTATGAGACAAATGAGCATATCTCAATGGTAATAGTATCAGCCTGTGGTCCTGATAGAGGGCATAGAAATACTTGCCTGTGCTTTCCCTACCAACATAACAAAATGTCTTTTTCATGAGGCCCATTTCTCAAGGGAGCTCTAAATGCTGTGAAATCGGAAAAAAAAAGAATACAAAAAAGTCGACAGTTTTCCCCTCAGCATATGATGGTTCATATATTTCTAGAATGGATTTAAGCTGCAAAGGCTCCAGGTTACTAATGGAAATCGTAGTCATGGCAAAATCGGTGAAAGAGTGGGATCGAGATTTTATCCTTCATCATAACCTCCCCTTTAGCTCTTTCCTGTATTCTCAACAACATTATACACTTCAGTGCTTAGCCAAAAGCCTGTGTTTTATTAACCTCATTTCCATTATTTCTCTTACCCTCCTGTGTCCAGTTTCACGCAATTTAAATAAGTGTGGTGTAAATCCTTTCTCTTCTCACCATCAATATTTAATGCAGCCCTCAGCCTGGAAACAGTATAACAGGCCTCTGCTGATTGGCCAATGCAGGGGGAGAAGTGAAACTCTAAGCCAGTAAAAACAAGTCACATTCATCACTGTGTATGTATTTAAGTAATTCGAGGTTTTGTAAACATTTTAAACTCATTACTCTACATTGAATTAGTGACTTTTGTATTTGCATATGCCAACATGAGGAGCAATGTATTGTTATAATCCAGAGGGACACATCTGTTCCTCTGTTGCTGAAGAAGACATGTTTCTTCAGCCAGGAGGAAACAACCTTTATGGAATCGGCACCCTATAGTCCCAAGGGCCTCTGTGATTTCTTTAGGGTATATTTGTTATTCAGCTGCCATTATTGGTACGGTTGACACACAGCTGGAGGGTAGCCACAATCTCTGTGGATGAGAGGAGTCAGAGGACCCGCTGATACCAGTTAGCTGCCGAGGCAAACGGCTCCAGTGGGAGAACAAATTGGCATCTTCTGTCTTCCTTTCTGGCCAGACTTAAACTGTCCTGATTTCCATTCTTAGATGTTCCCATTTTAGTTTTGCTGACAAATGAAAACAAGATAAAAAATATATGATTAAAGTTCTGGAAGTATCCATGACTAGTCCCTTCTCTGATGCGCTGCTATTAATATTAAAAGACACCTCTGAAATAACAGGAAAATGGCACTTCAGAGGTGCTTTTCAGCTTCACAATAGTTATGGAAAATACGTATAGACGATAAACTCTGCTCAGCTCATAGACATCAAATATATGTAATCATTGACTAAACTGGGGTCCCCTCCAATTGAAACACACATTACTTTTGACCTTTAGACATTCACAGCCACATCGTTTAATGAACCATGATATTATGCATTGAACAAATGCACTGGGTGTAAAATGCCAACTAGCTGTTTGCTTTCCATAGGCATATTTATACAATATTTAAGCATTATTCCTTATTAGACTGAAAATCTGTCCACCTTTCTTGACATATAAATCCTCCTGCTTTTTGTGTCTTAGTCAAAGTTCACCTCTCCTGTCATAAATGTCTGTGCTGCAATATCTTTTGCCCAGTTTGCCAAAAAGGGATTTGGAGTAATTGGTCACCCCAATGTTGGCGAGTGGAAAACTTAGCACCATGCTTCTCCAAGTCCAGAGGTTTGTCTGACATTCACCACTCGAAAACAAGTGATTGCTTCCTCTGAATATTTATAACCAATTATTTTTGGTGAGTTGTGGGGTGTGAAGACTTGGCATGGAAGAGATTTCGCAAATCAGGCCATTTTGAGGTTATTGTGAAGGCACTCTGAGAGCGTTAGATAACAATTGTCAGTGTTGTTCCTTCATGCGCTCATGATTATAATCGGTTTGGGCGAAGGCACATGGCTATTTGCCTTTTGTCATCCAATTAGTGGACATTCTCGCAGCATTTTCACACTCAGATCTGATTAATTATAGTGTGATAATAAAGTATAAAGCATGACTGATGATGTTTTCGACCTGTGATGGCTTTCGTCAGACGTCAGAACTCCTGAGAACAGCACAGTACAGATTTTGTTTCTCCTGGTACCCTTTTCATTTATTCATGTTGATCATTCCGCATCTAATAAATATGCCTGTGCCGTCTTTATATGAAACATGAAGGGAGCCGACTGTGAGTCGTGATGTTCTCTAAACATCACACACTGCAGACTGGTTGCAAGAGAAAGAATGTCCGCAGCATCCATTCGCCCCTCCTTCTCTTCTCTCCTACCGTCTTCTGGTCCTGTCAGTTTTGTCTCAACTCGTATACATTCAAGACAGAGTGAACTGGGGCAGTGTGTATGTCCTGCTAAGTCTTTGCTGGTGCATGTATGCACATATACGTATATACATGTTTTTTATGCCAAGAAAATAGGACTGTTGTGGACTACCACAACCTCAAATGCCCAATTCCATATTTAATTTTGGTTATTCCTTGTGTACATTAATAAAAACCCAATCCATACTATAATTTAGAACATATAATCAGCACTCCCTTCAGTGCAGCAAAATGAAAGCATTGGGTTTGCAGTTACAGAGTTGGCAGAGGGTAATGTTTGTGCCTGAGGCCTCCTGCATTCCCATAGTCCCAGTTTGTGTCAGGATATAAATAGAGTTGCTCCACCACCAGAAAGCGGTGCTATAGGTTAGATGCCAGTAGTTGCCTCAGTCCAGGAGAACCCACCCACCGTCTGTCCCTTGTGACCCCTGAGTCTCTGGACCACTAGCATATGAGCCGAAGTCGCAACAATGGACTTGTTGTAAAACCTGTCTAGCATCACACATTTTGCTGCAGTGTGTGTTACTCTTGGGCTTTGCTGAAGTGGTGGTTTGATGCACAAGAGCATCAAGCTGAAACACATGCATTATTTGTACACTTATAGAGCTAAAGGCACATGCAGATTCCTTTTAAACATCGCTTTAGATTCAGTGTAATGATGTATTTCTCAACGTGAGGCTGAACTCTTTTTATCTTCACAGCTCCGCCTCAGGTAGTTTCCTGTGTGCATATGAATGATGCAAAAGGATCAAATAGCAATATTAATGACAAGGACCTGTGGGTACATTTCAGTTCGGTGGTGTGTAGAAATGGGTCTTCGGGGGATAGTCCTGTTCTGCTCTGATACAATCATGACTGACAACCTGGCTGCGTCTACTGACAGTTGTACTGTATGTACGTGTTTGTGTGTAGCAACAAATGAGAAGCAAATAAAGGAGAGAAAAAGGTTGGGGCGTTAGAAGACGTGATGTCCTTAAGTGTAGGTGTGTGGAGTGTGTGGACACTAATACAGTAAATGCGCGGTTATTTTGCTTTTGCATTGTTTTCATTATTTTTCTCATTATTTCTTGAGCCTTTCCAAACAACAATGTATTATGTTATTCTTTTGTATGCATCGTAAATGTGATGGTCGTCTATTTGAGGGCCAGCTGATTTAATTATACGATGTTTTTGATGAAGCTTACTTTAATTCGTACAGAAGCAGGGCTGTGGGAAGTTAATAGTTTGTTTTCTATATAGAAAGGTGCAGTTTTATGGTGTCCCTGTTTCAAATGCTACTGCTTAAATATCCTTTATCGGAGCTCATGTGATTCATAAGGATTATTTGCAGTGCACAAATCAAATGAGTTGTTTGTGGTTTGGGTTTTGAGCCTGTTCTCTTATATGTTTTTCTAAAATTGAACTTGCAGAAACGCACAATGCATAATACAATTTCAAGCAGATTCTCATCGACAGACAATTGCTTTTCAGTGCAGCTTCTGAATATGGCGGATTTGCACTAAAACTGTCTGACATCCTCAGTAGTTATTTGCTGTAACTGTAAGCCCCTAGCTTATTGTTTTCTCATAACATGCATCCAATAAATACTTTGCCAGGAGCTGCCTTCTCCTCATCTTCATTCTGGTAGTTCAACTTGATAACATGAATGTCGGCTCAAGAATCACAACTGTTGAATAAAACAAGTGTTGTATTTATAGCACCCTCAGAATTTCCAATAAAATTCACACTCCTCAGAGAGACATATTCTGCTCACGGCAATAAAACACAATATATTCTGTAGTACTGTGATGAATGCTGAGGTGGAAAGGAATCAGACAATTCAGACTGAATACGCCTACTTTTTAAATTTCTTCCATTTTTTACATGTATGTTTTTGTCTTTACAGCTTCCCATCATAAATCACTGTCCTTCAACAGCTAACTATGTTCCCTCCTTTATGAAATGCCCCGTATATTGAGTCTGATGAGCAAACAATTGCTTCTTATGCTCAATTAAGAAAGCATTTCCTGTTAATCACTAGCTGGGATATCAGTGAGCCTCTTGTTCACCTCCAACTTTAATTACTGCTCTTCTATGATGGAGACAATGATGGAGTCCACATAGTGTTTTAAACTAACCCAAGAGCCAACAGATAATCATAATCTTTGCCATTTGTTCTGCTCTTCTTTCCAATTTACCCAGGTGGTTTTGTGTGCAGAAAAAACTTAATGATTGTCCACAACTCTCGCCCTAATTGTTCACTTTTATGCTAAATACATGTTATAAAGTCACACGTGTTGCTGCAGGGAGACAGCTTAGCACAAAACTCATGACCTACCACTGGATCAGCTAGTTTTCGATTGGCATTGAGCATATGTACAGTAGTAGCTCTGAATAATACACCAGAGGAAAAACAAAATTAGAACAAAAAAGTCAGATTAAACCAACACTTTATTTAAGACACTGATATTTTACAGTTCATGGATTCACTTCTTTTGCTAAAATGAATTTGACTGAAAACGTCGGTGCTTCATGGCAATCCTACAATACTCACCGGTGCACATGAATCTACAACAACTGAAGAGATATGTACAGAAATCTGTGATCCCAAATTCTTTCAATGTGTTACTTTTGATAGTATAAATAAATAATGTCAGTGTGCTCGCATTTGGAATCCTTGACACAATGTTTACTCCCTGAACAGAACTACTTTACCTGACAGCCCTCACCCTCGAGACAAACTTTACGTGCATGACAAACAACGGCAAAAACTGTAACGCTGAAGGGTAAAAGCCTTGACATCAATCTATTTAATGTATCTACAAAAACAGTGAAACATCTTACAGTAAATGAGAAACCCCACCGTAGCAAAATTCAAGTTCTGTTTTTTTCTCAGCAGACAATATGAACAGTTTCAATGCATCACAGTTCACACGAAGGCCCAGACTGGTGGAAAAAAAACAACTGAAACCCCGCTGATCTATATAAAACACTAAATTAAAGAACAGTGAGTAACTCAGATGATGACACACTCATCATAGCTAATTTCCCAAGCGGTCGTGCTACCGTGCCACAGCTCACCGATTCAAATAAACTTGTCACTAAACTAACAGAGCCAGCAGAGCAGCAAGGAGTAATGCTGCACTCTGGTCAGGCCTTGAATCTCACTAACAAACGGATATAAAAAACATTCAAGACTTCATAAAAGGCTGTGACCGTGTCATGATTTTTCAATGTAGCAGAGAAAGATGAGGTCAGAACTTCAGCTCCACACAGAGACTGAGACATACTTAAAAATGCATAACAAATGCACGTCTTTCTATTCAATGTACTAAAAAGTATATATGACTAATAAGTCTGCGTTGCAGCAGTATGCAGCTACACTGTACGTGTGGGTGTCTATTTTACGCCAAACAGAATATTACAGGATGGATAATGGCATGAAATTAGGTACTTTGTCACATAATTCTTCCTCCAGATACACATGTTGTTTTTTAAATACACAGAGGAGTGCAATGTCAATTTCATACAAAATTGTAATAGTGTATATCCACTGGTTTCAATTCCAATCATGGACAGTTCCCTCCTCGGTTGAGGAGCAGATCAAAGACTGATGTGATAGAACTGTTGTTGTTTTAGCTGCACTCCTGCTGCTTGATTTTAGTTTTCTAGTACAGAATTACTTTTCTATCAATTAAAAACCTTCCTCAAGTCAAAAAATATACATTTCTACATTCAAATTCTGTAAATACAGTAAAATAGTTTCTGTCTGACAGCTTGCTCTAGTCTAGCTTAGAGCAATCAGCGAGCCTTTACAGATCATCAAAAGTACCATTTGTTTTTGATTATTTCTATCATTTTTTTTTTTCCGTTTTTTGTTTTTTTACAGATACAATCTTTAGAACCATGTCCCTTTTCTTTCTGAGAAATCCCAAACAGTTTTTTCTGTATTACTGCCTGGCTCCATGTGCAAACTGAGCTCTCTTTACGGTACAATGCAACAGGCCAGCCAGCAATCCGTGCTTCCCTTTTTAAGCTAGGCTAACCTCTATTTCCCTTTTCAAACAGTCAAGCACACATTAAGCCATTCGGACAAATCAATAAATTATAGTGCTTATCATCTCACAATGACAACTTTGAAATAGGACTGCAACATTTTGAGAAAATGCCCCGTACTTGCAGGCAAATACTATCCCTCGCAATGAAATGTGTGAAACCATGAAGTCCAAAAAAGAATAGTTAACACCCCCATAAAGATGAGCCAGAAATGCTACAAAACATAAACTGTTAAATTGTGTTTCTTCTTGGCAGTTATGTTAAAAAAAAAGCCTGTTGTTTGCAAACTTTATATTCACACTTACAGGATACCTTCCTCTGAGCTCAGGCCACTTGTAGTTCATACAACATACTGTCTCTTCTTTCAGATGCTTTGTTCAGGATTGACTACATGTGTGAAACACATGATGCAATGGAATAACAGGCCTTTCAAAAACGTTTCATGAATGTAAAGGAGCCAAAATGTCCTCACTTTATCCTATATATATATTCTGGAGTTATGGCCAAAAACACGTTTTACAGCGACTTTTGACCAATAAATTCGAATCAGTTCATCCTTGAGTCCAAGTGGACGATTGTGCCAAAATTGAAGAAATTCCCCTCAAGGCGTCCCTGAGATATCACATTCACAGGAATAGGGCGGACGGCAGGAAGGAAGGGCGGAAGAACGGACGGATAGACGGACAAACCGAAGACGTAATGCTTCTGGCTTCTAGTTGAGTTGTTCTTATGTTTTGGCTACACGTTGGCTCATCTTTAACAGGAGTGATTATTCTAGATGGCACTATACTGGACATCTTAAAACATTCACCGGAAATTATGTCAATTCCACGTACCTATCTCTATTTATAGGATACATACATGTTTATGTTTTATTTTGTGACAGACTACAGAGGTTTGTCCTGTATTTCAGCGAGATTTAAGAGACCAATTATTTTGTTCCTAAATATGCAATAAATAGCGCAGCTCATAAAGGAGCTCGTCTCCCGTGAGTCGTAAATACAGCAGAAGGCTTTTCTTTTATCATTGTCTATGTCTTTATAGTCACTGTTAATCTATTCATGTTCTCCATTATTAATGTGCATACATTTACTCTCTCCTGCATAGCACTATATTGTCAGTATTTTGGTTTGATGAAGGAGATTATTTGCTTGAGCTGTGTAGTCTCAACTCGTTGTGCTACTAACGTTTGCAGAATGCCTACAGCTGAGACTCATGATCTACTCATTCTATCTACTTATAGTCTGGTGTGCATTACCCCCTACTTTCATACTGTCATCCTGCGGTGTTTACTGGATCATGGGATCATCATTGGGAGAGGACAGTTGAGTCGGGACACTGACAAACGACTGGATCTTGCCCTCGGAGTAAAGCGTGGCTCTGTTCGACACAGTAGTGAAGGACAGGTGGTCATGCTCCAAAATGGCGAGGCGGTCCTGCGGCTTGTCCTTCTTCAGGTAGAACATCTTCCTCAGCTGCTTCAGTTGCTGCAGCTCGCAGAAGGTCTCCAGCACCACCAGCATGACAATCAGACCCAGGATCAGGTAGACTGACGAGACAAAACACACAGGCAAGGAAAGGGATGACAAGAGGCATGAGTAACTAGCTGCAGTGAGT
Source organism: Leptoclinus maculatus (assembly GCA_032191485.1). NCBI lineage: Eukaryota > Metazoa > Chordata > Actinopteri > Perciformes > Stichaeidae > Leptoclinus > Leptoclinus maculatus. Next base: position 11,934,000 of record JAVDOI010000016.1, read on the forward strand.
AGGATCATTATCATCATCATCAAAAACAAACAATAGCCACACATTTTCAACACTGACAATAAATTACCTTAGTATTTATTTTTTAAAGGACTTAATACTGTTTATATTGTCTCTTTGTATAATATATATTATTATATATAATAATATTTGTTATATATATATATATATTATTTTGTAAATATGTTTTATTGCTTTTCACAGTTTTTATCCCACCAGGGAAGATGATACACAATAAACATAAATTACAGATGAAATTGAAATCCTCATTTTCCAACCGCCAAAAACATATTTTTACGATTTCTGTAAAACACAAGTATTATATATATTTTTCATAAAAACTGTTGTTTATATGCACAGACAGAAGAGGGCAGTGGCTGGCTAACCATGATAAGAACAGAGTGTGTGTGCTTTGTTGAATGATGAGATGAAATGAGAAACAGACAAATGCACTGTTTACACATAAATGTTTTGTTAATCAGTGTCTGCAGTAAAATCTTTCCCTGATTGGCTTTCACTAGCAAACCATCTTTGACAGAATCCAACATGAACAATCCCCCTGAAACTCCCGAGCAACCCAAGGTATTTCTAGACCGGTGTATGAACTATATGAACCGTAGTAAAACTATACTGCATACGCACTACCGTCATTTATACACTGATATAAACAGGACTACTACAGCACTATAAGTGGCATGTTAACAAGTCTGTTGTTTCTGAATTAGCAACTATTTAAAATACACTTGAGATCCCTTTTGTTTGGATTCAATTAAGAAGGCAGAACATACTGTATGTGCACAAAATAGTGCTGCACTTCAAATGCAAAAGCACAAAAGCAGTGACTGGCATGAGTTGTTCATTTGTCGCAAACTGTTGCAAACAACCGAATGTTATTGCAGATTGCAAATGTCGCTTACGACACTAACATGTCGCTCTTCACATAGGACGTTGCTCAAATGTGTCTGTTGTTATTTGAGCTAACGAATACATCCTGTCACAGCCTTCTCTCCTCCTACAGACTGACACTCTGCTCCTACTGAATGACGTCTCTCTGGCTGGTGCGTAACAAACACCCACACATGCAGGCGACAGTTCACTTGAGTAGCGTTCAACATGTATGCCCACCCGCAGCTTGTCAAGAGTGCAACGGTTCAAATGAAATTAGGCTTTTTCTAATTCTAGTCACTATTAGACCTGACAGCGCCGCTGACAGGAAGCTGCACAATCAACCAGAAAATGCAATCAATGCCTTGCTGATCTCCATTAGGCCATGGCTAAAAAACATTTCCACACTGCACTGTGCTGTGTTGCCTGACTGATTATGTAAAACAGGCTGGAAAAAGCAATGAATATGTCAACATTTTTGCTTTATCAGCAGCATCCAGCAAGTTAGAAAATAGTGTAGAATTGTTGCATTGTTTAGAAGTTTGCAGTGAAAAGTTATCTTGCAGAATATATGCTTCCTGTAGTAAAATCCATTACACGCTGTGTGAGTAGGACAGGCTAATTATTACCCCTAATTAGATATGCACTGTTTCATTTCAAATTTTTTTTGTTTTGTTTTGTAATAGAAGCCTATTTCAATATCAAAGCAATATAATTACTACTGTATCTGTCAGGCAAAACTATAAATCACATGACATTTTGTCTACCCAAAGCTGTAAAGTGCAATGAGTCAAACTGAGATAAAGCCACTAAAGCCAATAAAAGCTGGATCTGAAACAGGAACCTGTGCGTCAGGATTACGGTTTCAGGATCAACCACGTATATCTGATTCCCGTCTGTGTGTTTGTCATTTTAAAGCAAGTGTTCACCATATTGCACACTAAATAAGACATTTCTTACTTATGTTTTAACAATACGTTTTCGTACAGGTAAAATAATTAACCCAGCTGATTGTGTCACACCCAGGTAGTACAAAGTTCACCATCATAAAACGTGTCATATGTGATCTTCTCATATCAGTTAAGAATTTATTCTTAACTGATATTGGGACTATTTAACTTGAGCAAATTTACATTACACTACATGTTACAGTTATAGTGCACACATTATAAATCATTTTTAGGGGTTTGTTTCATAAACCATGCCACAGCTGTGTGCCAGTCGTCTCATCCGTAACATATTTGTTTGCTCACAGCACATATCATTTTAAAATGATATGCTGTTTAAAATGATTCATACAGTACCATTACAAACACCTCAATGAGAATGACAGTGGACAGTAGGTGGAAACCAATTTGAGACGTTACTGCGGCCACGAAAATAAGAAGAATCATCGGCACTCACCAGTGATGGCCACTTTGTAGAGCTCCCTGAACCTCTGATTGGCCGCCTCTCCAGGTACGTAATCACCCAGGCCGATGGTGCTGAGGGAAATGAAGCAGAAGTAGAAGGACTCCAGGAAGTTCCAGTTCTCCTCCAGCGCTGAGAAGATGGCGGCGGGGATGAGAAAGAAGCAAGAGACGGCCAACGTGGCGAGCACAGAGGCGTGAACGATGGCCACCAGTGGCTTGGACAGGCCCCAGCGCCTGTGGATGTACATGACCGGCCTCCGCGTGCTGAACACCATGATCCTTTGCACCACAGCAGTGAGGAAGAGGAGGGTGAAGGGGATGCCAATCACTGAGTAGATGATGCAGAAGGCCTTCCCGCCATCCGACAGTGGTGCTGTGTGACCATATCCTGTGGAAAAAACAAACGGGACAGAAAATCAATATATGTAAACGTTCGCCCAACGTTTTTTGGAATTCAGCCCGTTTCTGGTTTATTTAAACTTATCTAAACTTAATTTTATACAGGGCTGGTTCATGAGCATACATGCTCTTTCAAAGCAACAACCTGTTATCGTTTTTACTGAGAAATGAAATAACAGGCCGTGTCACAGTGTCACTAAGTATAAGAGTCAATAACAGAGGAACAGACAGTAGAAAATGTACAGGCTCAATTAAAGCAATTACTGGCAGGTAGAGGATGATTGTTGATGTCATTTGATGTCATGTTAATGTAAAAAAAAGGGTTTACAGTAAAAACCTAACATGCTCTCATGAAGTGTACCAAACAAGAGTGTTACATATACCATGGGTCACTAACACGAGTGTGTGAGTGAAGAAATTGCAGTAGGCTTGCTTGTGATTTGAGCTTCCGCTTGGTATTCATTAAATACAATGCAGCTGCTTCTGTTTTCACACTGGTTCCCTTCCTCTTTTTCTCTGATGGCAGTTAAAGGTAGTTTCAACATGGTGTCTAATTCAGTATTGTGTGCTAGTATTTATAACGTCTGAGTAACGATCAACAGCAGGTGTTTGATATATCATGGTTGGTGGGACAAAATGAGGAACAAACTCATTTAGAAAATACCATAGCGAAAATGGAAAAGGTTTGAGACGAAGAAAGCCAAAGCAATCAGAAAGAGTCAGAGGTCCATGTGACGACACGGCAGTCAAGTTGAGACTTGAATAGAAAAGGTTTTATGCAGCCAGGAAGGAACTGCTGTGCGTGGTATCAGCACGATCTGTATGTTGAAACTTCCGAGATAACTGCTGCCATGTGGTCAGGCTGCACTTATTCAGGTGTCCTCACAGATCATCTGCAAGCTAAGCTAGCAATACTAGAAAAAACCCTCCATGCACAGTGTCATGCAAAAACTTTGCAAATGCCTGAAGAGGAAACACACACACACACAACTATTTGTTAAAGGCTTTACCTGAATAATATGACTGCCTGGGGGGGGAGGCGATGATGTTGACACAGACAATGTCTCAAGTTTGTGTACTGTATGTTTTGCAAGAGGGCTGTTCACATACAGCAATGTTTATCAAATTAGATCCTACCGACTGCAAGGCGATGTTTATTGTGACAACAAACATGCGAGATGTAAACACACATGTCTGAAGCTTCTGTATCTAAATAACCAGAGCAACTAATACAAACAGACCTGATTGAACTACCGGGAAAAGTAATTCAGTTACAATTACCATGACCCATGTTTAGTTTCCTCAACCTGCCTATACATTCAGTCGGCCAAACGTTTGTGTTCCTAGTAGTGGCTCAGGTACCTTACAGGGCAGACAGACAGGGGCCCGCTTAAGACTAATGCATAGACTTAAACATAGTCTTGTCTTATCGTGGGGACCTGATCGGCTGCAGCATCACCTGTAATACTGTCATCAACGCTTACCTGTGGTGGACAGCACGGTGCTCGCAAAAAACAGGGCAGAAGTGAAGTCCCAGTTCCAGTTAGCCGAGGCGTTATTGAGTATGGAAACCCCATAATTACTGGCATCCAGGGCTTTCTGTAGGAACCGCTCCAGACGCTCCTCCGATAGACATTCATTCTCCTGGAGGAACTGTTTCTTAATGGTCCTCAGCTCCTGGCGCAGGAGGTCTTCATAAGGCAGCTCAACCGAGGAAAAGACAACAGCGCCGAATACGAGATAAAGGATGTACCCCAAGACTAGAGACACAAAATACCACGTCGATTTGTGACTCTGTATCAACCGCACACACGAATTGCTGGCTAGAGACGGAAGCATTTTCAAGAGGTATCCCCTCGGTGTTACGCTCCGGGTTGATATAAATCAATAGCCTTCTAAACCAATGTTATTAATGTAATCGTCCCGCGCGTTGTAGCCTAAAGAGGGATGTTGTTACAGACAAAGCTCAATGAGATCTCTTCCCCCCTCCGCGGAACCTGCGGTGACACTTGAGGCTTTCAGGTGCAGTCGGACATATCCATGTTGTTGGATGAGAACTAGCCTATTTTGGCTTGGGATGCTGAGATTCCCCCACGTGATATGCTCTTATAGTTGTGGTCGTCATGGGTGGACAACAGATCATTTAAATGTATAGAAGCACGTGGAACGGGTGCAACCCTCGTTTACGCTCCTTTCTCTCTAATGCTATCTTAGGCTGCAAAAAAACCAAACATTTGAGTCTGATTTTTAAAATGATACAACTCAGCAACTTCTACCATTTACACCCTATATATATATTTATTTGAGAAAAATAAACACAAAGTCAAAGGCTCCTAAATGTAGTTTCCGTGTTTCCGAGCTTAAAGGGGCACCTGAAGGCAGCAAGTGATGTGGCGGCGACAAAGGCCGTGTGACGTAGGCGTTTCCTCTTCTCTCCTCCCAGGTCGCTGAGGCCGGGTTGTGTTTTGACGTCTTTCAGTTTCAATTCAAAGCCAATCGAAAACGTCAGTCTCCTCGCCCATTGTTTTGTAACTTAAGATAGTGACAAGGAAGAGTGAACATGACACGCCCCGATAGGCATGTGGGGTGTGGAGGAGAGACAGGTTTGGTTTCTTAACCTGTAGTGAAACTATTTTGTAACTATGCACCATTTCCTCTAAAATCTAATCTGAAATTAGACAAATTGTCTCATGAATGTGATTTGAAGTTAGCTCATGAATGACATTTCAAAAGGCTTTATTTTGTATGTGTTTCAGACTTGTCTTGAACACATATGCATCAGTTATAGTCTGGAATTATTGAGGAAATACTATTACTATATACTATAAAACTCCAATTTTCAGTTATTAGATATTTTCTCGTTACAAAATTATGACTTTTACTTTGAAATATCTCTTAATTGGTAGAGTAAAAATTTCAGATTTTCAGTATGGGTAAAGTCAGAGATGCCCTAAACACATATACATCAGTCATTGAATGGAATTATTGAGAAAAATATTTTTATAGCACCTCGAATATTCAGTTATTAGATATTTTCTCGGTACAGATGTATGACATTTACTTTGAAATATCTCTTAATTGGTAAAGTAAAAATGTCAGATTGTCTCTATGGGGTGAGTCAACGATGTCCTGAACATATATACATCAGTAATTGTTTGGAATTATTGAGAAAATACTTTTTATAACACTTCAAATATTCAGAAATGTACCTGTTTCTCGGTACAAATGTATGACTTTTACTTTGAAATATCTCTTAATTGGTACAGTAAAAATGTCTGATTTTCAATCTGTGTGGAGTCAAAGATGTCCTGAACACATATACATCAGTCATTGTATGGAAATATTGACAAGAATATTAGCACCTTACACATTTCAGAAATTAGCTATTTGAAGGTGCAATTTCAGTTCACAGTTTGTACTTCATAAAATATCTTAATTGGTACAGTTAACATGTTTGATTTTTGTTTGGATGTGGTCAGAAATGTCCTGAACACATACATATCAGTAAGTCAGATTGATATTATTAATTTAATTATCTTTCCAGCAACCCTACAATCAAAGAATAAAGACACAATTTAGTTGTATTTTCCCTTTAACACACGAGGTGCAGGTAACATGTTTTGTACTTAATGTTAATATAATTAATTTAATCTTATTTCCACAAATGCAATTTGTGTATACGCTTATTTGACATCTTATTTTAAAAACCGGATGTTGTCTCACGTTAATCTTTCCGCTAACTTTGCAAAGTGCTTCGCTCGCTCCCGATCTGTGCCGTTTCAATACGTTTACCGTGAATTTCAGCATATAGGCGCACTACAATTTAAGTGTCTGCTGGGTTGACCACGGAGATCCGAGAGACATTTTTACTTTCTCAGATATTCCGTATCATGGAAACCAGACGCAAACAAAGGCTCTCAGCTGAAAAAAAAGAAAACTCCAAAGCGCCCTCTTCTATGGAAGCCCATTTCTGCTACTGAAAAAATGCAAGGTCCTGTAAGTCATTATAATGAGAAAAGTTCTCAAAATAATGACTTAGTATCTCATAATTATGACTTATGTATCATAATTATGAGTAATATCTCATATATCATAATTATGAGACAGCAATATGACTTAATATCTCATAATAGAGAGTATGAGATACTAAGTCATTATTTTGAGAAACTTTCTCATTATAATGACTTACAAGATCTTTATTTTTTCATCACAGTTTCGGAAATGGGCTCCCAGCTAGAGGAGAGCTGGTGTTTTCAGCTGGGTGAAAAAAACGCTTTGGTGGACACGGTCACCAAAAGCCTACTAAGTATATTTTGAGGTATTTGTACTTTACTAATTATATGAAGTAGTTAAAGTTAGGGCCAACCAAATGATGTACATTAATGCGTCACTAATTATAAACCAGTAATGTAATATATATCTTTTTTAATTATACGCTTTTTAATCCAAGACTTTTACTTGTAACAGAGTAGTTTTAGACTGTAGTCTTGGTACTTTTACCGAACTTCACTTTTACTTACTGAATACTTCTTCCATGCTCATTTTTGTAGCAACTTAAGGAAGAGCTTTGATGTGTTATTCTTGATTTTTTTATTGTGATATGACTCAAAAGGAAACGGTAGGCTGAGTTGCATTTTGAGTGGATGTAATGTTTCCACCATGAATAGTTATTTGGTCCAGAAGGCTATTGATTAATAGCGAAAATAACATGTAGGTGTGTTAGATTATATTTGGATTATAACTGAAAGGTGTGTTTTAGTCTTCACAGGGAAACACCAACTAAAGATTAAAGTGGTTTATTATTACTCATATAATTAGATTGTAACACATATTGTATAGGTACATTTCAGTGTCACCACATAATATGTATGTACAAACATTTCACATAAGTTGTTAAATGTATAAATGTCAATATTTGTATAATGTATTCTCAGTCACAAGACCACAAGGGGACCCCAGAACCAGAAATGCATGGGCTGTTGTAATGTTACAGGAAGGAATACTGCATACAGTTAGAAACAAGGGGGGGTCATAGGGGCCCAGCAGCTCACTCGCAGATACATCTGGCAATGGGCTGCTGGGGGTTACATTCATCAGACCATAGACAGGGTTCTGCTGAACATGACAATGGGCCCATGACATCATGTCACACTGGGCCCCCAGTACTGTAGTACTATTTAAAGCACAGTATTGATGGTGAAAGGCCATCTGAAATTAGTTCCCACTACAAACTAGGTTGTCATGAATAATTAACTTAAATTATCCCCAGCAGTCATTGGCAGCATATTAGATTTTCCATGCACTATGTGATTTACAGAATGATAATTAATAATATCAGTCAAGAGGTGATAATATGATAACTGATTATCTGTGACTCTAAGCACTGGGGCCCCTGCACAGTTAATGGCCGTATATGACCTATCCGGGCTGCCGTAGTAATGCAAGACCGTAGCACTCCTCCTCAATGAACGTTGGAAAGATGGCGACGGCATACGCACAAGCGAGAGTCAACTGTGCCGGCGGATAGAAAGTGCTCCAAAGAGACAAAAACCTGCCTCTTTTGCAAAGATTTAACGGTGCAAAGTCGGTCTGATATTGCTTAGACATGGTTTAGTCCATGCACGGCAAGGAACAAGAAGCCACTGCTTTGCTATGGAGCCTCCGGATCGTAACAAGCCCAGCAGGTATGCGAATTTGTTGAACAGACACTACACCATCAGGACCTCGCACTTGCCAAATAGGGAGCTGAGCGTGACACTGCAGCGGGCGCTATGGGAGCGCTTGCGCATCGCTTAGAAATCCACTTCCTGTCAAATAGTGATACGCGTGCAGTTACTGCAACACTGGAGTTGCAAACTTTTTGGAGGAACATTTTTAGGCGTACTCTGTTGCAGATATTATCTCATTGTCTGATTCTCAGTTGCTAGAGAGAAAGGAAAAAAATGCTCACCAAATGATAAGGTAACATAACGAACAATTATCCACCGTGCAACATGTCAAACAAGCTAGCTAACGTCTAGCTACTTTAGCTGTCTCTTTCACTTTATTGTTCACCCGCAAGTTCACTAACAGAAACTGACCGCGCTGATGCTAGATACGTTTTGCAACGTGGGCTTGTAAGGTCGACTTGGAAGTGTGTTTTAGATTATTTGAGTGTGCCAGACCATGCATTTCATAATAACACCGAAGCGCAAACTTCGCTGGCTTTAGCTAGCATGTTGCTCCACTGTTATTGTTCACGTTAATCATCTAGCATGGTTTTGCGCTCGTGTTGTTGTCTCGCACTCCCTACGCTGAGTTGTGATATAGGGTGGTCGGTCGCGTTCAGTAAACACTGCATTTATGAAAAAGCTAATTAAATACTTGGATGATTGTGCCTCGTAGAGGTCTATAACTTTGTTGTGCAAAAATAGATGTGCAGCAGCAAATGTCTCATCATGCTGCATGAATTCGTATTGTTTAGATGACAAGGTTACTGAAAGATACTTTTCTGCAATCTCGCTGGGGAATGCATACAGACAGACAGTTTTTTTGTCCTATGTGCGCATCTCCTAATCGAAATGCGGCGTTGTTTGCCCCTGGCCGCTGGCGACAGACCCCCAGGAATCTGCTGTTATGTCTTTCCCTCGCCTCCCTTCTCCTCAACATGCAATGGTCTGTCTGCAGAGTGTATTTGAGGCCATTTATCACGTTGGATCTGTTATCTGCTGAAATGTCTCGTTTTGAGTAGCAGCCGTTGTTGTTACTCCCTTGCAGCCTCAGTCCGAAGTGGACACACAAACAGCTTGCGTGATTGTGCAATACTTGTCCTGGTAAATTACTGTCAGGCATTGTTGCATAAAGAAAAATACTGAGTCATGCTGTTGCTGGAAATGTGTGTCACAAGTTGTCGTGTTTACAAGAGAGATTTATTTTCATGTTTATATCCGTGTGTACTGTGTTCATAAAGTTTTGGGTTAAAGGTAAAGCATGCTCCGGAGAGCCCGACTCTGTGCCTTCCTTGGCAGTGTTGTACTAGTTAGCATGAACTGCCAATGAGCCTAAAAAATGTAAAGTAAAGGAGAGGCCTTTAGTCTTTGTAACGGAGGGAGTGTATCACAGTGTATCTGCCTCAATAAGTGTAAACACGGAATGTGAGAGGTTGGCTCAAACTGACAACTGTTCTAAGAAAGATGAGTTATGTGCTTGCTTGGCAATTGAGGCCTATCACTAGCAAGTACAGAGGTCCTTTGTCAATAATGTCTTGTTCTCAAAGCCGGTCTGAAGGCATTGTGGCTTACAAGCATTCCAGGGATTTCAGGATGTGGTGAACAGAAGGCAATGGATAGCTGCCTGGAGCCGCTCATGGGTAAAACTCATTAATGCCTTCATCTGCCAGGAGCACAGGCGGTAGAATACAGATGGACCGTCCTCTAGCATTTCCCAACTGCATCCTGTCTCTGCCCACACCTGCTTTAGAGAAAGCAGTGCTGCTCTCACATTCTGCCACTCTCATCTGCCATTTCACATTTTAAACAAAAGGATTCTTTGTCACCACTAAAGCTCAGGCACTTGGTGTTACTTATGTGCTACTGGAGTAACATCATCGTCACAGAGAAGGAAAGAAAAGAGGGCTAAGTTCTGCAGAGTAACATCATGCTCTTCGATTGGACATTTATGATGCGCGCAACTGCAAGACACTGAAACGCAAGTTGAAACGGACAAAGGTGTTACTTAAGGACTCTCCAGTTTCAGATTACATTTCATAGGTGGAGCAGACTGCTGTCTGCACAGCACTTAGGATGCAAGTGTCATTAGGTGAGAACATGCCATTTACCTCACGCTGCCGCCCACACTCTGCAACCAGTGTCTTCATTTAGATACACTACATCATGTGACTTGTTTCCGTTAATGCCACGAGCTTCCACTGGTACTGTACGGTCTATGTCTTTTCTTAGACTGAGAGTTTTCCCTGGTGTCAAGTGATTTATAAGGCCCGATAAAAAATGTGTATTAGAAACGCACAGTTTTTCTGATTCTTATGAATTATTATGTGGCTGTTTCATGTAGTACCATGCTTTGCAGAAGCTTGGTTGTGCATGCACAGTGTGCTTTGCCTCGTTGCGTGTGGGAGAGGTTAAGAGTTCCACTCCTGTTATCATAATCTGTTCCAGAGAAGGGTGGGGTCAAGTACATCGTGTTCATTGTCTGAATCCTGTCATCAATTCTGCCTTTGATGCAAATTTGGATAGCTGCATCCTGCGTGTTTATCAGGTATAGACAGGCAGAGCTCAGAGGTGCATACTCGTGCAAGTGTGAGCTACGCTTGCATGGAGATTTGGGTGCACAAATAGGTTTTATGTTCCTATTGCCTCATAGTTATCCCTTGGCTGAAATTAGTAGCCAGCAGACACATCCTTTTTACAGTGGGGGGGGTAATCAAAATCTGGATTCAGCCTACCGAGCATCAGTCATGCCAGCATGACCTAATTGGTAGAGTGTGTGCTCTTACAAAAAACCCTGGCCTCCGTCTCCTCCTTTTCCTCTTTCTGAAAAAAAATCCCCTTTTAGTTTGGCCATTGTGAGCAAGTGTGCTCACTAACCAGCTGTGTGCTATTCAGCTGTGGGCCTCACGGGCCACGTGTCACAACTACACAATAGAGTGCCCCCCCCCCCCCCTCCCCTTCTGGTACAATGGTGTGGATGGCTGTGTCAAAGGTCAGGCCCCCACCCCTGACTCTGGCAGCCCTTCATATAACTGCGTACAGAAAAGACTCTCGATTTTGTGCTGTTTATTATGCACTCAGTGTTTCTGCCTGGGGGCCGTAGCATTCCACTGGCCTTTATCGGCCCCCCCCCCGATGAGCCATCAGATGAGCCATTGAGTCCAGCCAGACACCATCTGCAGTGATTATTCACCGGGGACAGCTTGAAGACCGTAGTGCCGCTGCTATGGATAACTGCAGGGCATTGCAGGCCTGTAACTTTCTCTGTGTGGCATGCGAGTCGGTTTTTAGCCCTAACCCTAAAAAAGAGGAATTTGCGCAGTCTTTACTGCAACAACACAATCTGTGCTCGAAGTGTCTCATGGTAACCAAACAAAACAGCCGGCAATGGTGGCGTCATTGGTTCCGCTGTGATTCCTGAGTGATCCAGTCATGCTTGTTCTGCGTAGAGAAGAGTCTTTTTAAAACCTGGTCTCATTCCCTCTCGCATGCATGTGCTATTTCTGTCTGCAGACACCGGATGGGTAGTTTACAAATGTGTGCACAATCTGATCATACCTTTTGATTGACACAGTAGGATGTTGATGGCGCGATCTTCTCTCTCTCTATGCAGTTTCTTGATACCTGCCTCGATTTTTGCATCGCAAAAGCAACGCAATTTGTCTGTTGTCGTTGTGCTAAATGCCTTTCTTGCAACACACACACACACACACGATTGCTTACTGTGCTTTCTTGTGCCTGCATACTGAGAGTTACCCATACAACACACTCATTAAGACACCAGTGTTCTTTTTCAAGCAAGAGTTAGTCTGTTTGTGTTATTGTTAGAGCAGTGTGTATGTTCCTGAAGTCGTCATTGCATCTGAGTTTTTAGTGCATTTGAAGTTGCAGGATTTGCAGCAGGTGTCTGTGTGCCTCGCATAGAGTCACACAGCTGCTCCCCGGGGACTCTCTCTCTCTCTCTCTCTCTCTCTCTCTCTCTCTCTCTCTCTCTCTCTCTCTCTCTCTCTCTCTCTCTCTCTCTCTCTCTCTCTCTCTCTGTGTGTGTGTGTGTGTGTGTGTGTGTGTGTGTGTGTGTGTGTGTGTGTGTGTGTGTGTGTGTGTGTGTGTGTGTGTGTGTGTGTGTGTGTGTGTGTGTGTGTGTGTGTGTGTGTGTGTGTGTGTGTGTGTGTGTGTGTGTGTGTGTGTGTGTGTGTGTGTGTGTGTGTGTGTGTGTGTGTGTGTGTGTGTGTGTGTGTGTGTGTGTGTGTGTGTGTGTGTGTGTGTGTGTGTGCGCGCGCGCATAGAGACAGATCCTGCAGTGGGGCAGATGGGCAATAGAAGTCAGGACTCTTCTCTATGTGGGCTGCTTGAAAAGCTGAAGCAAGTGATTTCCAGATCAGCCCACTTCCCTTGACACCCACTCCCCCAGCGAGTGTGCCCCTTTCAACTCCGTCTACACAGATGCAAACAAGGCGCGTGCTGGGGAATGCCTTTCAGTCAGATGATCGATGGAAGGGACACATGGCGAAAAGCATATAGCATGCCCCCTCCTCTTCTTATTCTTTTTGTTTTCGTTGGTGAGGTTAGACCTTTCAACCCGTCTCTCTAATCCTGTTAAAAAACCCCTCAGAAAGGCATTAGGGAACAAAGCTGTGACATTTTAATCTGGAAAGGCGCGCTGCTTGCACTCTCGGTTTCTTTTCTTTTTTTCTTTTCTTTTCTGCCCAGAAGGAAGTGTTTCAAGTGATTATAGTGTTTCCTCTCTGCAGAACTAGGTGCAACATATTCTACTCTAGCCTTTCATAACCTCAAATTCACAGTGAGGATGTTGTTAAGCGACCGCCTTCATTGTTGCTCCAGATTTACCATGAACACATGCTGTCTTGCATTAGCACCGTGTGTGCATACGGTCTAACACATTCTACATACTGATGAGTGAGTCTCGGTGCTCCATGAATCTTGACTTGTGCAGCATGGTTGATGACTTGGCAGACTTTCACCCTCCGAGTTAATGAGGGCTACTATTCGTCCCTCTCCGGCTGAGCCAGTATGTTTACCTAGACCAAGAGAGGGTGCCAGCAGGGAACCCACAGCTTATTATCCTGCGTCTGGGCGGCCGTGGTCGTGCACAGAGCATTGCTGCTGCCGCAACTTTTGGGAGGCAGCCAGCCAGGCTCCAGAGGACAGACGACTCGTCAGTCCGCGGAAGGTAGCGGCAGACATTCAGTCTGGTTGCAGTTTAGCAACCTGTTTGCCGGGGCATTAGAGGAGATTTGCTGCACTCTCTGTTATGAATACAAACAACCCAGCACCGTTTGACCTTGCACACACATTCTGTTTGCTTTCGTTGTGATACGACTGAAATGGTCTCATAATGCAAACCATCAGGCTCGCTGTTAACCCCACCAGGTTACAGTGCGTATTGTAAAGATGCTAAGCTGCCTCATGTCTATAGTTTGTCTGTTTTTGACACGTCGTCGTTGAATGCCGACAGGCAGGCGAAGCCAGTGGAAGATGCATCCCAACAGAACTCTGGATTGGATGACTCCTGGGACTCTCCCAGCGAGGAAGAGGAGGCTCTGTATGGCACTACACCTCCTTATACCAACCGCCAGATGAAACGCATGTCTGGCAAACATCAACGAAACAGCCAGCCGAGGAGTGCTGGTCGGTCTCCCAACAAGGGTAAATCATCTATTTGACTACCGTAGATATGTCAAATAATCAAAAAAAAATCCATATTTGACCTTGTTTTACATGTAGTTTTAACTTCATTGTGCTGACTGGGATGTCATTACTGTGTTTATTTCAGTGGAAGTTACCCCACCTGTCCCTAAAGAGAGTCCCAAGCCGGCGGAGACCCCTGAGGAGCACAGCTACAAGCAGGGCAAGAAGCAGAGGGCCACGCTACGCTCCACGGAGAGAGACCACAAGAAGACTTTTGAAGGCTCCTTCATGCTGGACCCGCTCTCAAAGTCGAGCCCTTTCGGTGCCCTCAACATGGATCCCAGGAAGCATTACTTGAGCTTGGGCTGCAGCAGTTGCAAACTTCCCGTGTCTATGCCCCACATTGCCCGGACCCACCGCCAAACCTCGAGGACAGACTGTCCCGCCGACCGCCTCAAGTTCTTTGAAACTCTGCGTCTGCTGCTCAAGCTCACATCTATGTCCTCCAAGAGGAAGGAGAAGGAGCAGAGAGGCCTGGAGAACATGGCCTTCATGGGTCACAACAACGAGGTCATTTGGTTGGAGCTGCAGGCGTGGCACGCCCGACGCTCCACCGGCGACCAGGACCTTTTTCTTTTCACTGCCCGCCAGGCCATCCCCGACATCATCAAGGAGGTGCTGCAATTTAAGGTCAACTATGCCAGCCTGAGAGGGTCCCAGTCTTCAGGGTCTCAAACAATCCAGGAGGACTATCAGATTGTCCCAGATCTAGTGTGTGGAGAGGAGCGGGAGCCCGCTGTAGCGGTGACCAACCACTGTGGAGTAGACCCCTGGGGCTTCAGCGCCTACCCCTCACCGGCGATGAACGCAGCGGAGCCCCTGGGCTCCGGCGCTGATTGCAGGGAGCACCTTCAGCGCCAGCGGCTTGCGTTTGAGCAGGTCAAGCGTGTTATCGAGTTGCTGGAGTCCGTGGAAGCACTGTACCCCTCTTTGCAGGCCCTGCAGAAGGAATATCAAAAGTATGCAGCGCGAGACTTCCAGGGCAGGGTGCAGGCGCTCTGCCTGTGGCTCAACATCACCCAGGACCTCAACCAGAAGCTGCGCGTCATGGCCACCGTTCTGGGCCTCCACGATCTATCCCGCATCGGGTGGCCCGTCTTCGAGATCCTTTCACCTCGCTGCTCCCGCGGCAACGAAGAAGAGGAGAACGAGGAAGACGAGGAGGATGACTCGACAGCCACTTTTACGGCGGAAAGCGATGGAGAGGACAGGGATGCTGAGGAGGAGGAGGAGGAGGAGGAGGAGCAGGAGGGGGGGGTGTTGGGACGTGTAGCAGAGGGAGAGTTGTCTCCCTCCTTTACTCCTAGATTTGCCCGCTTGTTGTCAGAAGAGGAGTTTCTCCCCACGGCAACGGCAGGAAGTGTAGAGGCGATTGCGGGAGGAGGAGTATTCCGCCCGACAGCCATTTACAGACCGTTTGTGGATAAAGCTCTGAAACAGATGGGGCTGCGTAAACTGATCCTCCGACTGCACAAACTGATGGACCGCTCTCTGCAGAGGTCCAGAGCAGCGCTGCTCCGCCACACTCCTGAACTGGAGGTAAGGCTTTAGTTTTTTTGTTCATACATCTGTACTTCTATATAAGTGAACAGGTAGACTTCTCTTTCTCACTAGCTCTGCGCTCACACACACATGCACACTTAAGTGGAGAGCAAAAGCAGCCAAGCAGCTAATTGACATGTTTGTAGTGCAAATGTTTAGTTATTTAATTGGGCACTTGAGGAAACGGCATTTGGAGCTTAAAGAAGCCCGGGCCATAAACAACAGAGGATGTTTAAACACAAGCTAGTAAAAGAAAAACAGAGTTAAGAGGAGAGTGTTGGAGGTTCACATACTGTCCTCCACTTGCAAACTTACAAAGAGGAATGTGAATTTGAAACGGCAGTACTATTTAGCCAACTGTTGACTGTTAACATACTAACCATGGCGCTCTGTAATACACGCTGAATTCCCTTCACGGGATCTTCCGCCCTCAGTTTGCAGACTTCCCAGACCCCATGCTGTACAGTGATTACCTGCCAGAGCTTTCCCGCCATGTGTCCTGCAGTTGTCCGGCTCACCCAGAGCTCGGAGCGGACCAGGTTTCCTGGGAGGATTTGCTGGACATGGACCTCCCGTCCTTCCGGCCGGCGTTCCTCGTGCTGTGCCGAGTCCTTCTCAACGTCATCCACGAATGCCTTAAACTGCGACTTGAACAGAGGCCTGCTGGAGAGCCCTCACTGCTCAGTATCAAACAGGCAAGCAGCTGCTGAAACACTCGCTTTTGTGTTTGAGTTTTTAAGTCGCCCTTCCCAGCCATGCTGAATGACTGCACACATCTAATGAACATATACCTTCCTCTGTATAGATTATCAAATCAATGATTAAGCTTAGTTAATTTGGTCTTAAAGAAAGAAGTATTGAGAATATCCAGAACTATCCTTGAAGACGGTGATACTTCACAGGTACATCCTATATATTAGAGCTCATCTTAATGTGTTATTTGTGCTCTACAGTTGGTGCGTGAGTGTAAGGAGGTTCTTAAAGGTGGTCTTCTGATGAAGCAGTATTATCAGTTCATGCTGCGCGGCGTGGTGACTGATGCTCAGGGCTTGCAGACAAATGCCAATATTGACGAGTTTGAAGAGGACCTTCACAAGATGCTTGTGGTAGGACTCCTAACCTTTCCCCCGTCACTACTTCAAATGACAAGAGTTTAAATGTGTATAATCATTGGCAAGAAACACGTGTGAATGTTGTATGCGTTATTGAAATGTGAGTTGTGTGGTTATCTGATGTCTGTCGCTGTTCTTTGTAGGTCTACTTTGACTACATGCACAGTTGGATCCAGATGTTGCAGCAGCTGCCTCAGGCATCTCACAGCTTAAAGAACCTGTTGGAGGAGGAGTGGAACTTCACCAAAGTCATCACGCCTTACATCCGTGGAGGGGAGGCCCAGTCCGGGAAGCTTTTCTGGTCAGTCACATACCTGCAAAGCAAACTCGGATAAATGTAATTGTTGTGTTTTCACTTAAATGATAGGTTCACAAGTTTGTATTTGAGTTGAGGAGGAATGATGAAATCATACGGGCACTTGGCTATAGTTTTAAGACTGTGAACGTATCCTTTTGAGAGTGTTACTCATCATTTATGTGAAACTGAGGACTCTTCTGCTCGTTGCAGTGATATTGCCGGGATGCTGCTGAAATCCACTGGAGAGTTCCTTGATGCCGGCTTGCAAAAGAGTGGTAATGAATTCTGGGAATGTGCAGATGACAGCACCGCCTCCGATGAGATCAGGTAAGGGGGGATGATTTCTGTTTCAGTCAGTGTGTTCATTTTTATTTATTTTTTTTGGCCCAGTGGAGGTGTTTTCATGTTTGAACCTTTTTGATTCTTCAAGGCGGTCAGTTATCGAGACTAGTCGGTCCCTTAAAGAGCTGTTTCACGAGGCCAGGGAGCGAGCGTCGAAGGCTCTGGGCTTTGCCAAAATGCTTCGCAAGGTGAGAGAAAGGAGTGAAGAATTTTCTCATCCCTTGAAATAGAAAGTTACAACGGTACTGACTATGCAGTTAATCTGTGACCCTGTCTTTTATTTTTTATTTTGTGCTCACCAAAGAACTGGGACTGTTTGTTCTGACTCGCACTTTGTTTGATTACCTCTGTGCAGGACTTGGAAGTCGCTGCAGTTTTCAGTTTCACTAACGGGGTGACTTGTCTCCTGGAGGCACTGAAGAAGGGAAACTATGTCAAGGTGCGGTGGCTTCTCTGTTACGTTTACACAGATCGGATATCCTTCTTTTCTGTTCACCGTCTAACCTCCTTCTTCTTCTCTCCAGGTTCAGATTCCAGGCTTGGAGGAGCTGCAAGTGTTTGTCCCCTGTGGCTTGATGGACCAGCGGCCTCTCATCCTGCAGCTTCTCAACGCCGCTGTCGGTAAAGACTGCTCCAAAGAGCCCGATGAAATCGCAGACGAGGATGCCTACCTGCTCATGAGTAAACACGGAGCCGGAGACCCTGCTACTGATTCTGACTGGGCTCAGTGGGACGGAGAGCTGCTCAAACTGGTCCCCCAGATGGAAACCGTTGACACTTTAAGAGCCATGACGGTTTGTGACGTTTTTAATTTAAATCTCTGTGTATATACATGTGTGTGTGTGTGTCCCCAAAGTGTTTACAAGCCTCCCACTGGTCCGATGTGCTTTCAGGTGGAGAACATACTGTTGATAGTGATGCAGTCGGCTCATCTGGTGGCCCAGCGAAAGGTCTTTCAGCAATCCATGGAGGATGTGCTCACTCTTAGCCGGGAGCAGACATCTAGTCAGCCTCTCATCGCGAGTGCTCTGGAGGAGCTCAAGGTAACTGCGTAACCACACGCTATGAGTTCTAACCTGTTATAAACACTTGTTTTTTGTATGTGTTGTTGTAAATACAGGTGCATGTTGGTGCCCTACTTTACCCTGAATTTCCGCTTTTGGCCACTATGAGGCCAGATTTTTAGAAATAATTCTCAAAAGGGAAGTTGCTAAGGGGCCGTCCAGAGTTTTCAACATTTTCACGGTCGTACAAAGCGTACGACGGGGGCGGGGGGGGTTGTCACTCATGTACGACTTTAAAGTTTCGTAAAATGTAGATATTTTCAGCGGCATCTCGTGCAAACACTCTCTAATGCTGCGGATTGAGTCAAATCGAGTTTCTTTGCGACGTCCACGCCGTGTGTGTGAACTACTACTGGAAAAGTAGTACCGTATTTTCCGCACTATAGGGCGCACTGGATTATAAGGCGCACTGTCAATGAATGGTCTATTTTCGATCTTTTTTCATATATAAAGCGCACCAGACTATAAGGCGCGGGCGCTCTGAAGAAATCTGTAGATTCTCCACTTCCGTGTCCGTATTCTCACGAGATAGTACGAGACTCACACAGCGAGATGTGATGCATATGACGAGTTTATGACGAGCTTACAGTTCATCATGTGACGATCTGGGGGACGGACTGTTTACATCGGGTAGTGTAGCTTGTTAGCTCGTTAGTTAGCACGTCTGCTAACGGCAGCGTTCTGAGACAGCTGTAGCTTTATGATTACAGACATGTAAACACACAGAATAAATAATGGCCATCAGTGAGAAACTGAGTTGTGTTGTGAGAACAAGTGAACAGCTGGGCAGGTGTCTTGAGAGATAGAGGCAGATTACCCCTAGCTTGTTAGCTCGTTAGTTAGCACGTCTGCTAACGGCAGCGTTCTGAGACAGCTGTAGCTTTATGATTACAGACATGTAAACACACAGTTAGTGGAGTCTGCGTGACTCACACAGCGAGCTATGATACTTATGCATGCTTATGCTTACACCTCGTCCAGAACTACCGGTGAGACTCCTGACTACGGTAGCCGTAATGCTGCAAGCGGTGCGGCTTTGTAGTTTACCAAAGTCGTACTAAAACATTTTGACAGAGCGCCGTGTACCACACAAAATCGCTTCGAGGTCAGTAAACACAACCAGAATTAATCCATATATAAGGCGCTCCGGATTATAAGGCGCACTGTCGTTTTTTGAGAAAATTAAAGGCTTTTAAGTGCGCCTTATAGTGCGGAAAATACGGTACTCTTTGTACTACTGTGAAAATGTTGATAACTTTGGATGACCCCTAAGCTTTCATATCTGTTACATTCAGAGGCATGAGACCACATGTTCTCACAATGGTGCTGTCAGTTCTAAGATTTGAATGCTTCCACTGATCGCTTCGACGTTTACGGTTTCAACATAACCTTTTTATTAGAAAATGCTAATAAAACTCTCTCTTCTCCTACCACAGGATGAGGCACTACGGCTATGCATTAAGATCAGCACTGCCATCGACCGAGTGGAGTACATGTTCACCACAGAGTTTGAGGCAGAGGTGGAGGAGTCCGAGTCGGCCACTCTGCATCAGTACTACAGAGAGGCAATGATACAGGGCTACAACTTTGCCTTTGAGGTAACATGCTTTAGATGCTACACATCTATAGTTATGGGTTATATTTTGCAATGGGACAGCTACATAGCTACATAAGGACTGAATTAATTGTGAAGTCATCAGATCGAGGGAAGTTGAGGCAGTAATATTTAATATACTGCTGTGTGCCGTTTTCTTTCCCAAAAATGTGCAGTATCACAAGGAGGTGGTGCGCCTGATGTCAGGGGAGTTCAGGCAGAGGATTGGGGAACGCTACATAACTTTTGCCCGCAAATGGATGACCTATGTCCTGACCAAATGTGAGAGTGGCAGAGGCACCAAGCCCAGGTAAGGCCTCACCTTCTTTCAATTGAGCGTATTCTTAAGTAGTTCACTTCTGTCTCTTTGTTTTTGCCCTCTGGTTCGGCACAGAGTCGGCCAGCTAGTGTGGCGTTCCTGAGGCAGCATTTAAGGGTTTGAGTTTGGTGCTCAGTGAGGCGTATTGTAGCATTGCTGGTTTGGCATTAACCTTATTGATCGAAAAGACACGCTTCTGCTTTTAGCCAGAACAAGCTATCGTGGCAACATTGTACAGAGTGAAGCCTTCAGGTTACTTTATGGAATTCAACTGCAACACTAACATTTTGGAGACATAAACAAAAATAGGCACACTTGACAGTGAGCACGAGTCATCTTTGTTATATATTTACAACTATTCCACCATATTACCTACTGTTACTGAGCTGCATGTGATGAGAACACAAGGAGCTACTTACAAGTCTTCAAGGACGAAGATACTGAAACCTATTCCATAATTAATCACAGCTGTTAGACGTGTGATTAATACAATCAACTGACCTGCTTCTCAAACAAAAACATGCATCTGATTCATTTCATATTTGTGTATCAACTTTAAGTTTTGATGATTCCCTGAATGTTGTTGAAAACGTGCTGATACACGGTCCAGGTGTATCAGCACGGTACAGAGTGACGTTTGGGGACACACTGATTGACTGCCATGTTTAACCGACAGGTGGGCGACTCAGGGTTTTGACTTTCTTCAGGCTATCGAACCGGCCTTTATATCAGCATTGCCAGAGGATGACTTCCTGGTAATATATTGCCTGTTTTCTTCTATGTGTCGTTTTCTAAAAGTTGCACAACCAGCATGGTTTGAATATGTTGTATTTGTTATCTGTTGACTGTGAACTTCTCTTGTCTTTCTGCAGAATTTACAAGCTCTGATGAATGAATGTATTGGACACGTGATTGGAAAACCTCACAGCCCAGTCACTGGCCTGTACATTGGTAAGATGCTGCTCTGTGATGTGTCTCTGGAGTTCAGGATTTATTTCAGCGTTTACATTCTGTTGCAAGTTTATAACTTGGGTGTCATGGGAACAAGCTGTTACATAAAACAGGCACCGCTGTAACATATCAACGAAGCATAGACCTGAAGGTCCTTTGAGCAACTCGAGGCTCAGTGGCCAACAGTAGAAGTAGGATGTGACTGAAAAAAAGAGGATGTTTACTCGGCAAACATTTACTGATGAAATAAAGATGGGAAAAAAATAAACTACACATAATAAAAACGGGCCAACTGCAGAATGTCACAGCCTTGTTCCTGCCATTTAATATATTACTAAAGTAATGTTTATAGAAATATAATGCTACAACAGGTGACCACCAAAGGCAAACTAAGATATGTAGGCAACCAACTGCTCCGGGAACTAAATGTCTTTCTTTGGCGTGGACGGAGTAAATCAACACAATGAGGTGGTGACATAACACGAGCACTTAGCCCTCCTACAGCAGAATGAATGGTGGTACTTGAGATCTTTAATTCATTGTAGATTTCTCACAAACCATAACCATTGTGGGTGGGGTGAACCAAACTAAGCACTTTTTCTTTTCAGCTCCCAGGAATAGTCCTCGTCCTGTAAAGGTCCCTCGCTGCCATAGTGACCCGCCAAACCCCAACCTGTTTATCCCTAATAACGAAGGTTTCAGGTAGGTGGTTTTAGTTTAGGTTTTTTACAAGAGTCTGTGTGCGCACTGTGTTTTAATACTCTTTCCTGCATGGCTCATTATGCCTCATCAGCTCTGCTTTGTATGTGTACCGATGTCTTTGCACTGTAGTTGGTGAGCTTATGTGTGACGCAAGCTTCTCTGTGTATGTGTGAGCTCCGAGTATGTCAGTGGTCCTTTTAGTCTGTAGAGTGAGTGAGTGAGTGTGTGTGTGTGTCTGTCCCTCAACCAGCCACCCAGTCACACACAAACATATCTCCACACTTCCCACTCAAGCCACCGTACCATCCCTAGGCAGACCCTCCTCAGTTTGCTTTTTCACCACACAGCTCTCGAAGTCTCCCCTGCGACCTCCGGAACCAGCTGTTCCCCAACGGCCCTCGCCCAGTCCCTCAGGGCCCGGGGGAACAAAGCCACACCAAAGCACCCAGCAGCAGCCCCAATGACGTCAGGTAGCTCTGCCCCCCAAGTCAACTGGTAGAAACTGCGGTCAAAACACAGCCTCAGTTGCAAAAACCAAAGCCATCATCACTGATTTTTAACATAAGGCTGCTGGAAACGGGAAAGGAGGAAATACTTTGTGTGCAAGTTTTATTTTATTTGCAGGCCCCTATAATAGTGAATTTCAAAAGGTATAAAGAATGACACACTGTGCTTATGATCGCGCTTTAATGAAGTGATTTATTTTATATTATACTTTTTATTCCATTATTAGGTTTTATAGATTTGATTTATATTTTTTATTGAAAGAATGCAGATTTTCTGCTTTTAGCCTTCTGATTGCATCTAAACAAGTACTATAATTGGATTAACTGCCATGTCCACAAAGTCAGTCTCCGATTCTCTGTAAATTGAGCATTTCCTGGCTTTTTTATATTTAGCATCAATCTTTAGTATTTGCACAAAAAGGTTGGCTTTTTGGACTACAGGAACATTTGATTCAACTAAATAACGAGGCATTTCCCGTCACATTCTACCAGAAATGCAATTTTACTTTGAATTGAATGGATTTTTTGAATGCGTCGATGCTGCAATCACATCATGGCTGTACAGATGTGAGCATTTCAAATCACTATGGACTTGCTACAGCATAAAAGAAGTGCTGCTAGAAGGTGCATCTAAATAACATGCATCAAATCATTTAAATTCAAGAAAAACCTCAGATTACTGCTTATGAGGAGAAGCAGTTTTTTGAGCATTATAAGTGTTGATGTAGCTTTTACAAACCCGCTAAATCTGAACAAATCAGACAAATGGCTTTACATAAGTCTTGCTACTGATCAAAGGAAGAGAATGTGATTGTTGTGCATGGTGTGAAAGTGGGGAAAAAAACACACGCGCTTCAATGAAAGAGTGGGCTATGATGTGCTGCTTTTTTAGTGCTTATTAACATTAGTCTTGCTTTGATGCTGGTGATTCACTGCCGTTAGATTTTGGGCTTTTTTTGTGTGTGCTTTTGAAATCGGAACATGCACTCGAGAGATCTAACCTTTAAGTGTGTTTGAGCTGTATAATGACTCTGCTGCATGCTGAACTGTTAATGGGTTTCCAAACGCATACTAAGAATCAGCTCAATCTTTTTGTTCTCCTGAAAGCTCATAATGGTTTTATCATCTTTTTTTAAATATTGTCCTTAAACTCTAATACTGGCTGTGCAGCTTATAATTGTGTAGTATTTGATGGGTCTGGCCATAAACGGAGAGAAACTCCGAGACTGAGACCTGCTGTCTGAATCAGTAGGTTGATTGGACCACCGTGTTTTTTTGCAGGGGATCCAGTTACCATGAAAATGACCGCCTGTCGTCGGTTGCAGCAGAGTTGCATTTCAAATCTCTTAGTCGCCACTCCAGCCCCACAGAGGACCGAGAAGGTGGGTGCATTCAGCGCTATGCATTATTTGAATCCACTTGTGCATATAAACGTTCTGATTGGCTGAATTTTCTCTTTTGGTTTCTTTCCCCAGAGCCGTCCTATCCGAAGGGAGACCCCAACAGCGCTGCTCGTCGAAGCTGGGAGCTCCGCACTTTCATCAGCCAGTCCAAGGGTGAGATTTATAAGTGATGACGCATGTTGGATCGACTAAAACATACAAAAGGGAAACTTTCCAACATGAAAATAATAAATGCTAAATCCTTTTTTCCTGTCACGCATCTCAGACACCGCAGCACGGCAGAGCCCCATGGAGGCAGTCCGTCGCTCCATTCGCAAGTTTGAGGACAAACGGTACGCTGTGATGAAGCAGCGCAACATCATCGGCCAAGTGTGTCACACGCCCAAGTCCTACGACAACGTCATGCACGTCGGGCTCCGAAAGGTGACCTTCAAGTGGCAGAGGGGCAACAAGATAGGTACGGCTACCTCCTGACTGCATTGGTTATGAAGTGTGTCCTGTAACGCACATACAGGCAGTGATGCAATGTTTTGTTTGTGTAACAGGTGAGGGCCAGTATGGGAAGGTATACACCTGCATCAACGTTGACACTGGTGAACTAATGGCTATGAAGGAGGTATGTACAGCAAAGACTAATTCAATAGTTAAAAGAAAACTATGATCTGCAGGTAGCAGTAAGTCGTCTTCTTCTTCTTCTTCTTTTTTTAAACCAGATCCGATTCCAGCCAAACGATCACAAAACAATCAAGGAGACTGCGGATGAGCTGAAAATATTCGAAGGCATTAAACACCCGAACTTGGTGCGATACTTTGGAGTGGAGCTCCATCGGGTAAGATGTGCACACGTTTATTTTGATCCGGGCATCACATGGTGCACACTGAAGCAGTTTGGTCTGACTTTTCGTGCACTCGACCTGTAGGAGGAGATGTACATCTTCATGGAGTACTGTGACGAGGGCACTCTGGAGGAGGTGTCCAGACTGGGGCTGCAGGAACATGTCATCAGGCTCTACAGTAAACAAATCACTACAGCCATCAATGTCCTCCATGAACACGGCATTGTCCACCGGGATATCAAGGGTCCGTTTCACACGCTCTTCTTCTCTTTTTCTTATTGGATATATGCAGGAAATTGTGAGTGAACTCAGCATCCATTTTCCCACTGTTGATTCTCTGTTTTTTTTTGTATTCTTATAATAACAGGAGCCAACATCTTTTTGACATCATCTGGCCTCATTAAGCTCGGTGACTTTGGCTGCTCAGTCAAGTTGAGGAACAACACTCACACCATGCCAGGGGAGGTGAACAGCACACTGGGAACAGCAGGTAAGAAATGATATTTTGTGTCTGGAGACCACCACCAGGGGTCACTGTGGCCTGATATTTAATTTGTTCTCTTTCACCAAATAGATGTCGACCCACATGCTGTGATTTATTACAAAAGCGTGTCCATATATGGGCGTGGTGTGTGTGTGTAACCCGTTCCTTAACTTGTGTAGTGGATACAATGATCCTCATTTTAATATATTTGTTTGATGTGCATATTTAAATCAAACTTATTTCCCATTGATCACATGTAATCATATTTCTTAAACCTGTATAGTGTATCTCTGATGATTAAATTCTAGTGTTTAATAACTTGTTTTATGTCTGAATCAGCATACATGGCCCCTGAAGTCATCACCAGAGCAAAGGGGGAAGGTCATGGACGAGCAGCGGACATCTGGAGTTTGGGCTGCGTTCTCATTGAGATGGTGACTGGAAAGGTAAGGAGTGATAGTGCATCGTGTACTTTGACCTCGTCATAGATACGTAAAATCACACCGGCTTGTAATGTTCCTATGCTGCAAGTATACCATGATGTAAGTAAGAGGGGCGGAAATACTGTTGTTGGACTCTGTTACTCGGCTCACCCACAACGCCCACTTGTACAACTTGCCCATCGAACATATATGTTCCTAACCTTTATTTGTGATGATTGAAATTAACATTTAAAAATACAATAAAGACTAAAGACGTGACCCTACATTTCCCTTTCTTAAAAAGTAAAAGACAACATTTATTCTGCTACTATCGTGTGAAGTCTGGACCAATCACAACGTAATAAATAGCCTATAAACCGTCACAAGTTTTGAAACAATGTTTCAAAACATAGTACCTCCAGATAACATTTCTTTAAATTTTGCATAGGATATCTTTTCCTTAAATAATGACATTTGTTCCTCCAAATTGTGCTGCCTGGCAATTTGTTGGTCACTGAGGACCGATAGATTCTATTTTCATTTTTATTTCGTCACCGTCATTTAATGTAAGAGCACATGCAATAGCATGCAGTTGAATAGTGTTCACTCAACTGCAGGTCAAGTCTTGTGAAATGGATTATTGCACATTTATTTCATTTGACTAAATGTTGCGCTGCCCAGTATACAATTGGTTTTCACAACAGGCCATTGGGGTCACAGTACAGACTCCATACTATGGAGGTTGGCTGAGATATTTGATTAAGTATAGAATACCACAGGTCAAAGAAAGAAATAAGTAATAAATAGCCTATAAACCGTCACAAGTAAATAATAAGCTATCTCAGCTTTGAAAATGACTTTAAACCGGTGCGCTAGTCGCCATCCACCAGCTGCAAACCGTCAAAGTAAAGCAAACAGTATTGATAACTGTTTCAGCCTTAAAACATCTGAGGAGCTGGTAGCCCTTTAACAAAACTGCCTCTTCCAGACTAGTGAAATGGTAGTGGTTGTTTGGGTTATTTACAATAGCTAGTAAAAAGTTATGGAACTGCTAGTTAAGCTTGTCAAAGGCAAAATTTTGTCCACGTACTTTAATTTATTTCCCCCTTTCTTACCACTACAAGAAATTCACTGAACCAAAAACAACCAGAGGAGATGATGTCATGTTCTCCCCTTTATGTCTCAACCTGCAGAGGCCCTGGCACGAGTATGAGCACAACTTCCAGATCATGTACAAAGTGGGCATGGGCCATAAACCCCCCATCCCGGAGAAGCTGAGCACAGAAGGGAAGGACTATCTCGGTCACTGTCTGGAGAGCGAACCCAAACGCCGCTGGACAGCTAGCATGCTGCTAGACCACCCGTTTGTCAAGGTGAGACGCTACGAGGGCATAGGGCAGGAGGGCAGGAGTCCTGCTTCATGTTGCAACTGCCAGACTAAAACCCAATGTAATCACAAAACACAGAACAAGTGAACTGTCATGGTCATCCACGAGGGCCCGTTACAGCTTTCATCTTTTGTCTGTTTCAGGTTTGTACGGATGAAGAGTGAACGGACCTCCTCTGCGACTTTTACGTTTACAAATGAAAGCACTACTGTACATGCTGTTGGCTAAAGACAAAAAAAGAACCGTGGACGCGGAGAAGAGGAAGTTACGGCTGAAGGCACATGGAGTTAAACTGAGGAACTAATACAATATCATTTCAGAGGACAACTGGACCTATGGAGTTTAGGGTTGTCTTTATGTACCCATGGAGGGGGGGGGGGAGGGGGGGGACTGTACATACTGTAAGAATAGGATTGGCTTTAATTCTTGTATAAACAATATTGTAAAGTTAAAGTAACTATTACCACATGTGTTGTCCTCACTGGTGAAAAGACCTCTCAAAAAGCAATGAGGGATACTTTTTTTTTTTTTTTTTTTTTTTTAAACAAATGGGGAGGGGATGTGTGGGGGGGGGGCAATATCTATGGCACTTTTAAACTGTTTACCCAAGGGACTGTTGAGTAGAGGAGGGAGGAATCGTAGCCCTTTGAGGCTGAACAAGGTGCAAGTCTCACTGAATGGAAAGAGAGGCTGGTTTACCTTTTTATGAAATGAACACCATCCAAATATCCAAATTAATTTATCCCTTGTCATTTGGCAAGCGCGGGCACTAGGAAGGAATTTTTTATTTTTTTTTTAAATGTATTTTTCTTTTGCCTTTGCTGAGGAGTCGATGTCAAGTTGGAGCGATGTTCAAGTCTACTGGTCGCCAGTAGAGAGCTGTTCGTGTGACTGGAGCGTAGCCAACTAAAGAGGAGAACCGGGGCCTGCTCTCCCTCCCTGCTGCTGAACACAAAACATCCACCAAACAGACACTGACACTCACCACAACTTCTGGTCCTCTGCTGCTCTGTCAGTGTTTGCTATGTACAAACAATATTAATAAACCAATCGTTTTGTTTTTTTTAATGAAATTTGTTTGTGTTCTTCCACCATAAAAAAACATTTTATTATTGGTATTAAACTACCACACAGGAAGGTAGTTCCACTTTGATGTAACTAACAATCTTTCCTCACTGCATTGGAACTCTTACAGTTTCATGATCTGACGTCTGAGCAGGTAAGGACTCAAGTTGTTGTTTAGAGGAACCTCATTATTGACTTGGTTTGCTTTCCTACTGTCAACAGTGAATTAACTTGTGTACCACTGTATATTAAGCCATTTGTTTTATAGTGTTTATAAGTTGTAATTTATGGCTTTATTAATGGTAAACACGTAAGTTAAGGTGAAGTGACTGCAGAGTACCAAAATAATAAGCTTTATTATTTATTATTTTAATTATTATTATTTATAACTTTACAGGTAATTTATCAATTTGTAATCACATTTTAGCAAAAATGTAATTCCACCCATTAAATCAAATACATACTCATGAAAGGTATTCCAAATGTCTTTTTCTTAAATCAAATTACTTAACTATTTCTCTTTGAAAGTGTTATTTATTGTTTCAAAACATAGTACCTCCAGATAACATTTCTTTAAATTTTGCATAGGATATCTTTTCCTTAAATAATGACATTTGTTCCTCCAAATTGTGCTGCCTGGCAATTTGTTGGTCACTGAGGACCGATAGATTCTATTTTCATTTTTATTTCGTCACCGTCATTTAATGTAAGAGCACATGCAATAGCATGCAGTTGAATAGTGTTCACTCAACTGCAGGTCAAGTCTTGTGAAATGGATTATTGCACATTTATTTCATTTGACTAAATGTTGCGCTGCCCAGTATACAATTGATTTTCACAACAGGCCATTGGGGTCACAGTACAGACTCCATACTATGGAGGTTGGCTGAGATATTTGATTAAGTATAGAATACCACAGGTCAAAGAAAGAAATAA
The DNA here is from genome assembly GCA_032191485.1 of Leptoclinus maculatus. Lineage (NCBI taxonomy): Eukaryota > Metazoa > Chordata > Actinopteri > Perciformes > Stichaeidae > Leptoclinus > Leptoclinus maculatus. The sequence goes on from JAVDOI010000016.1 coordinate 11,963,071, forward strand.
GTAATAAATAGCCTATAAACCGTCACAAGTAAATAATAAGCTATCTCAGCTTTGAAAATGACTTTAAACCGGTGCGCTAGTCGCCATCCACCAGCTGCAAACCGTCAAACCGAACTCTTACTGTCCAGTTTCATGATCTGACGTCTGAGCAGGTAAGGACTCAAGTTGTTGTTTAGAGGAACCTCATTATTGACTTGGTTTGCTTTCCTACTGTCAACAGTGAATTAACTTGTGTACCACTGTATATTAAGCCATTTGCTTTATAGTGTTTATAAGTTGTAATTTATGGCTTTATTAATGGTAAACACATACGTTAAGGTGAAGTGACTGCAGAGTACCAAAATAATAAGCTTTATTATTTATTATTTAGTGCTTTACAAGGTTGAACTATAGGAACAAACATTTTTTTATGGCTGCAATGAAATAGACTATTACAGAAATGCAAAATACAATAAACATAACGTAATTAATAAGCAAAATAATTCAACAGATCAGACATGTTGGAGGTAAAATCCTGTGCACATTAATACAAAGGTTGTTTTAGATATATATTACTGATTCTGCACCTCCAAACTTAAGTCATTGTTTTGTTAAAGCCCTTAACCACTATTTAATAGTTGTAATTGCAAATGACTCACCAATTGTAATTATTGATAAGGATATAGTGGCATATGAATTAACTATGGAAGTCATTTATTTCAAACACCAAAGTTGATTTGAATGTGTGCAAACATGGTTTGACTTGAAATGAATGCAACTCAAAATTCAGATTTTTAGTTTTACCAAACATATTCTGGAGTAGTAATAAAACAAATGACAATGTTTCTTCTAGTTCACAGAGTGCAAGAATTTTTAATGTCTTTCTGGATATCTTCAATGCAACATTTTAAAAGACATTTCTTTAACTGTATCACGAAGACAAAAGTTGTGCCCAACTAGCAACATTTTCTGCCAATTAATATCTCCATAAAGCGAAGCCCAAAGAATCTCCCTGAGGGCAGAGATACAGCTTGTATGCAATTCCTAATGTATTAATTTGAGCATTTATTCTTGGCAACGTCAGCTTCTCCAAGAAATATAATACTATTTAGGATCAATCAATGAAACCTTGATTACTGAGCCTCTATGGAGCTGCAGCATACACCTCAGCAAAGCACTGAAAAAGCATGAATTCGGAAAAAAAATACCAATACCAATATATAATAATAATATACCAATACAATACCATTGACAACACATTTTGCATAGTGATTCATTTTTATATTGAATATTCTTGTTATTCCAAATGTGGTAAATAGTTGGTTAAATAATATGTTTTGTAATTCCAAAAAGTATGAAAGTTTGATAACTTTACAGGTAATTTATCAATTTGTAATCACATTTTAGCAAAAATGTAATTCCACCCATTAAATCAAATACATACTCATGAAAGGTATTCCAAATGTATTTTTCTTAAATCAAATTAGTTAACTATTTATCTTTGAAAGTGTTATTTATTGTTTCAAAACATAGTACCTCCAGATAACATTTCTTAAAATTTTGCATAGGATATCTTTTCCTTAAATAATGACATTTGTTCCTCCAAATTGTGCTGCCTGGCAATTTGTTGGTCACTGAGGACCGATAGATTCTATTTTCATTTTTATTTCGTCACCGTCATTTAATGTAAGAGCACATGCAATAGCATGCAGTTGAATAGTGTTCACTCAACTGCAGGTCAAGTCTTGTGAAATGGATTATTGCACATTTATTTCATTTCACTAAATGTTGCGCTGCCCAGTATACAATTGATTTGATGATTGCACCAATGCTTTGAGAAAAAACTAAACAAAATATGTCTTTAATTGCACAAATATTCACAGATGGCCCACATAATAAAGGCCAAGAGATGAGTCTCAACGTCTGATGGATGAATTAAACTTTGAAAAGCTTTGCATCAGCAGAGGTCACTATTTTACAATGGAAGTCCATTAACCAATGTCTTAAAATGACATGAGGGTAGACAAGGATTTTTTTGATAAAGCAATGTTTTTTTTTAATGTGAAATGTGAAAATACCATTTACGCTTTACATTACAATCACAGAGGTAGTCCATTTTAAACTCGGTTGAATATTAATTCCAGTTTGAGTGACCGGATAATGTAATAAAACCACAGCGTTAAGATGAAACTACGCTGTCTGCATTGGGCTTTGAAGAGCAGGTTTGCATTTGTCGGACCAGTCCCGTGAGACCTGTCGGACCAGTCCCGTGAGACCTGTCGAACCTTCGGCTGCCTGCAGCTTGCAAATAAGTAACTGTGCAAAGTAGCAGCTCTTAGTAGGACAGGAGTCTTTAGTTATTGTTCAGAGGACCCCTCCTTATTCCCATAGTTTGAGCTTCTGTCAACCTCAGTCTGGCCAATCATCCAGCCAACAGCCAGTGAAGCTGTGAAGGGAAGATTTAGAAAAAGGGCACATTTAGAATATTATATGAGCGAGTCAAAAAGAAGTTGTTGAAGCTAAAGGTTAATAACCAACGTCTAGCCAATGAATGTACAAGAAAGATTGGGCAAGCCTCTTTCCAGAAATCTAAATGAGTCATTCCACCCACAAACATGAGCACTTATTTATTGTGAAATCATATCTCCATTTAACATCTCAGACTTATTCAGATGGATGAATGCTTAACTTTGCTGAGTGAGCACATGCCTGAATGCTTACATTAGAGTTGTCAAATCTGCCGCTTTAGGGAACTTATGGACAAAAAGGAGCTGGTTAAATTGAGGGAAGGACCTTTAGGACCATTTCAGGATGACTTCACCCTGGACATGAATGCATATAACCAACCTGAGGAGCAGAGAACCATGGAGACTAAGATGGTCATCATCGATCCAGAGCTGAGTAGCAGGCCTAGTGGGTAGAGGAGCAAGCAGGCCCAGAACAGCCAGTTGATCAAGGCCCAGGGTCGGCGTGGAGTGCTCACTATGGTGCCAGGGAAACGCCCTGTTTGGGTGTAGTGCTCCTGAAAGCTGTCCTGTTGACACATTAATACAAACACAACTCAGTACCAAAGTCCTTAACAGAAGAACAGGGTTAAGTTTGTCCTTTGAAAGCCAATTTTATTATCTCTGCCATTAGTAGTGACAATTGCCAAGATGACGTTATGTAAATAAATTGAATTTAATCGATTTAACTAAATGTTGCTTTCAATGTCGCTAGAAAGTGGTAGAAGCCAAAATGTAACTATCATGTTTCAGGGGCTAAAAGTCTAAACTTCCACCTTCAACACACTCTTACCTTTTCCTGGTAGAGTTTGTGGAGCCAAGAGGCACACTCTACCTCATCTTCTGGGATCAACTCTAGAGGGATTCTCCTGTAAAGAATAGGAAGTCAGATCATTCAGGTAAACAATGATCATAGACGGATTACCACATGGGCAAAGTGGGCCCTGAGCCAATGGGGGGCCCTTGTCCTTAAGATTTTTCTTTAAATGTTTTATGTAAAGTATTTTTGTAAAAAAATCGAGTAAATATGATTTAGAAAATGTTTGAATGTTTTGTAAATTAGCTGATTAAATAACAAATGCTGTAGGGAGAACAGTATTTTTCACAAATGTCCAAGATCAAAGATGAACTATAAGGATGACAAAGAAACGCCTCAACATGCTGCCACTCATGGTAATTGAATCGGATCTCGTCCGGGTGTTGGGCTTTGACGACCTAAACAATTACTTTTCTTCAGTCCAGAAGAAAGATGGTGTTTAGGTAGGAAGGTATTTTTCACTGCGTTTTGATAATCCGTCCATGACAATGATTACACCAATAAATAGGAAATGAAATGTAGAAAAGCTTTTCTCTGTACCTCACATATAAATCTGCGTGATATTTCTTCCCATTAAGAAGTCCACGCAAGGTTGGCACTTCATTGTTTCTGAAGTTCAGTGTGCAATCATAAAGAGCTGCAGCTACAGGAGACAAAACAGCAACAGTTAACTGTACAATTCATTTAATTTAGAAATCCAAAACATCAACACATAGTATCTGAGATTTACTGGTGGCCATATTTAAACACTTCATTAATGATGTACACTCACCGGCTCCTCTGAGGTTTTGGACAGTTATCCCGAATCCTTTGGTCCTGGGCAGGAGATGATACTTGAGTTTGGGCAAACCTTTGCTCTCAGCCACTTGCATGCTGATCTTGTGTTTCTTTGGTGTGAAGCGTGTTCCTTCACAGAAAAGCAAGAACTACCCATCGAGGAAAGTTGTTATTAATGCCATTACTCAAAATATCTCTGTAATATTAACATAATAATTTCCACAGACCGAAACGTACCCAGTAGTTTTCTGGGAAATCCCGCAAGTTCTGAAGGCTCTGAGCCACCGTCCTTCGGTCGTCCTCCCACTTCCTCTTGCAGAAAACTATCTCCAGGAAGTACCACATCCAGCCAATAACAGGTACATAAATCAACTCTTTTTTGACTAACGCTTTTGAGCTCTGGAAAAAGATGAAAAGGTAAAGCCTGTTAAAAGGGATAGTTCAGATGTTGTTTGAAGTGGGCTTGTATGACTTACTTATCCATAGTCAGTGCCTACTGGCATTACCTCCAGATGGGATCTGAAGAAGCAGGCGTGTGTACCAGCACGGAAGCTAAGCAATGTACTGCTGTGGACAGGGGCTGCCGCAAAACATATTTTAACCACCTAAAAAAGTCTATATCAGTTGAAGGGTAGCCATGTATGTAGAGAGAGTATTCTGACCTAGCAGAACACACGTGGGAAAGGGCTGTCTGGCAGCGAGGTAAAGCATTAGAAATATTCTAAATATAGCATACACTAAAGCTGATATTGATTGTTATAGGTGGGCCTTTCCGACCGCCATACCACCATAGGTAATACAATAACTATGGAAGTATATCATACAACCCCACTTCAAAAAATGAAAACTTCTCCCTGAAGGAATTGAAGAGTAGCACTGAAAAAAAAAAAAAAAAAAAAAAAACTTTCTTTCTCTTACCCCAAGAACTCCGAATCTGTCACAGAAGGACCAGCCACAGACGAAGTCAATATCATTGGTGTGATTGAGAACCACAATTGCATTCTCCTTTCCATACAGTGGATAACTCTTCGGGTCTGTGTAGATTGTGCATTCTGTCCCAGACCACCAATCCAGAGCAACTACCAGCTCTGAGGATCATTAGGACACAATCATGTGGTAAAGTCCATATTATGTGAATAAGGATACATTACATTTGTGAGGTGATTCATAATTCCACTGCGTAAATGCAACACAGTATAAATAATTGCAACAAAGTTACCACTGAAGTTACTTCCTTCAGCACCACAAACAGCTGAGAGAGTAAGAACGGTACTTACGGCTGCTGATGCAGTAACCCAGTCTGATGTTGAGCCTGCGTGCCAGCTGCTTATTGACCAGCCACAGAGGTGAAGTGCAGATCTGCAACAGGTTGACAATGAGGCCGCTGACCAGGAACACATAGCAGATGATCAGGTGGCACAAGAACTGGGATTTCAGCAGCTTCAGGAGGCCCATTGTTCTGTAAAAATTACCCGGCATCAAGAATTAAAACATAACCACAGACTCATTTCATCATCCAGCTCTGTCAGACAGAGATATCAGTGCTGCCCCTGGCTGTGACAGCAACTGTTCTCACAGCACCCAGCCCACTCTGACATAAAGGTTCCCTTTGACTGGACTTTCTCGTTTCAACGGCTGAATGGAGCCTTTGAGCTGGACTGTGCATAAACGGCCTATCCAAGGGCAAAAAAAAATCAGTGACCTTTTCAGGGATATGGAGCACTGTATCATCAACTATTCTTAGCCCAACCCATAACAATCGTGCTGCAATTTAGCAGCTTATAAGTAGGTTCCTATTATCACACGCACACACATGGAGAAGCACTCTCTTATTATTTAACCATCACACTTTTTCTAATGGTAGAACACAGTCCAGTCTGCAAAGTTAGTGCAACAATCATCCAATAACATTTACAATCTTCCAGCAGCATTTACATGAAGGTTGTGAGATGAGATGGAAATCAACCAGAACTGCATTTGATAAAGGTAAAGTTATTACTCACCCAAAGGCGAACAAACAGACACACACCTATAACTTCTTCTGAAACACTTGACATTTACCTTGATTAGACAGCTGTCCCGCCTCAGAGACCTTCAACCTTTTAAAAATGGCAAATAAGAAATATCCAGTCTTCAATGTATGTCCATGCCACTGAGTTAAACTTTTCCTCTTCTTTTTTCAGATTTCAGTGACGATTCATTCAACATGTGGACTCTGACCTACAGTTGACAGAAAACTTCCCCGCACAAGGAAATTCACACCCATCTGAAAACCACGCCTGCACCGGAGGATGTGATCGTCTCTACTTTGCGAGATAAATCTAAATATTATGGAGAAACCTTCAGTTCTTCAGGGCATTTTATTCTATTTTGCGCGTCACTTTTTAAAGAAGAATGCATGTGTGTGTACAAAAAAAGCTGCAATATGTGAACTGCCCCATAGACGAAAGCATAGACATCACCACTGCATCCACAGTAGCGTCTTTGTCACCAATTAGCCACTAAAGCATTCACTTAATCCGACGACAGTAGAAATACATTTAGCTTTTTATTACATTTTCATTTACACTGTCGTTTCTGGGTGCCACCAACTGGGACTGAGTGAGCCCTCTGTTGGTTTTTCCCTCCTCTCTGCGTTGCCTTTATTTGGTAACAGGAAACGCACGAGGAGGCTGTCAAAACTGGAAGTGGTGCTCATGCGCATTGGGCTCTTCAGAATCAGATTGTATAGTAAAGTACGTGTACACACGCCTATGGTACACATACGAGGAATGTGACTCCGAAGCACATTCATGAAGCACGTTCTTCAAAAATGTAACATAATATCATCAACCCAATAAAATAAGGCTAAATAATGTCTGAGCAACAAAGTCACTTCCTTCTTTCATTTTGACTTTTTTTCTGTTTCTATGACAAACATATCTTGACAACACCCCTGTATGGTAGACTAGCATCGCTCCTGTACAGTTTCTACAGCTTTGTGCTGCTTAACATGTAGTCAGGGACTTTACAGAAAACTGGTGAACTGCGTCTTGGTGAACAGCACACCCTGCTGGTAATGTATCGTACGTGCATAAGAAAAGGGACTTAGTTTACCCCAAATTGAATTCCGTCATTATCTAGTCAGCATTGCTGAGTACATTTTAGCAGAAGTGTAACTGAAATTAAATTGTAGGAAAAAAAGTAGGTAGAGGTTGGTACTTCTATGGAGGTATATGTACAAAACTTAAAAATATATGAATTGACTTCACCGTAATAAATAATTTTCCCCATCCCAAAATGAAAGGTTCAAGAGGCATGACAAACGCCAAGTCAAGCACTTGGGCATTAGTCAGGATTTTTACATATGATACAATAATTACATCTGTATGAGTTGGCTCATGGAAACACTTACTTTTATTGTTCTTCTCCCACAGAAGTGTCATTCCTCAGCTAAAAAGTAAGATAGGGGGGAACAGCTACACTCGTCACCTTTCAACCCAAGACATTCACTTTTATCACTCACTTCAATTTGACCAAAAAAAAAAAGATCTCAAACTATTTCCTCTTGCTAACTCTAGAGGGAAAGATACACTGCTCCCTTAGATGAGAAAAACAGAATACATATCCCTGTGGCACATACTGTAAATAACACATCTGTGTGACTTTTTACTGTGCACACATTTATTTTCCGTTTTGTCTGCAAAAATGAGGTTTTGATATGTTATCTATATGGAACCTCCATCCCAAACCAAACTGTATTTGATTATTTTTCTTTGCAACCCAGAGAACGCTGAAAGGGGGTTAATGGGGTCCCGTGACTGTTCCTCTATTGGGGGTTGGCTCTTGTTTTACAGGTCCCATAATTCTTCAACCCTCATGTCCTTTAACGACCAAATAACCTTGAAGAGAGGACATACCTGTCTGCAGAGGTCCAAACATACAGTAAAGTAGTGCAGGAAGACTTTTATGTGTAAAGGGGCTCAAGGATTCGTGTTCAGTAATGTGCAAGTCACTTTGGAGCTTCGGAAGTGGTGAAGCACTCTTAGCTGAACTGAGAAAGAATCACACACACTGTAGTTTGAATGCATGTGTTAAGTATTTGCAAATCCCACAGCACCTTTACAAAGTAGCCAAAGTCAACATTGATGTATGTCCAACTCACTTTCACGCAAGCATTTGTCAAACTGGTTTAATTGGCCAAAAGTGATAATTTTATTTGTTCAAGTTCAATGCCGATAGCACACCAAGCGTTTACTGGTTGTACTTGTTACCTGATTTGATAGAAAGTGGAGACAATTTAAGGATTTTTTTCTTGGTCATTATGTGCAATGAAGTCTACTGGGAGTATGATTGTTGTGATACTTCACAAACAAAACAATGAACATTTAGTTTATTAAAGCCAGGTTACATTCTTTGTTACATTCCAATGTTTCAGTCTTCTAAAAAGGTCAATAACATGTCATCATTACACGAAGTAGGACAGAGAATACAAAATATGGTTTAATAATGCATTCAAAAGTATCAATGCATCATATGCACTACAGTTTAATCGGACAACGGAGGACAATTCGCGCTGCATCAAGTGATTCCATTACTGAATAATGAAAGTATGGCACGAAAGATCCCCTCCAGACATGTTTGATAGAAATAATCTGCTTTGAATACTAATTTTCTTATTTGGGTTTTCAACAAAAAAGGTGAATCTATACCTTTTCCCTCATTAAAAAAACACAAATCTGTAAATATACAAATACAATTACTTAAAGTTGCATATTGGGCCATGATTTGTTTTCAATTTGTGATGTCACACAATAATGTGATTCAAGTTGAATATGGAGAAACTTTCCTCCTCCAGCAGATGGATGTCAAAACAACCTTAGTGTCAAGCTCTCATTCTGCACAGTGAAGGCCAAACACTAAGTGAAGTAAAAATAAGCAATTTAGGAGGACATTGTGTGTCTCAAATCTTTGTTTTTAAGGAAACATGTTATTGCATAAGCATGAACAGTTTGGTAGCCCAAATGTAAAAAAAGTAAAAGAGTAATAGATGCATTCAATCTAAATAAACTGCAATAACTGACTGTCTTACAGACGTAGAAGCTGAAACACTGCAGGACAAATCCAAGGCCCGACTGTGCAAGAGGCAAGTAGACGAGAATGACCGTTTAATGGAAAATGTAAATCACAGTTAAAACATACATCTTGAAATTGGTTGTTGAACTGAAATAACTAACCATGTGCCCCCCCCACCCAATGTGGGTAGCCAGGAAGGAGAGTCTCATTCACATTTCTTTAATGGAAAAGTGCAGTTGATATGACACTTACCACAAGAAGTAACCCCTTTCCAAGAAATGTCAGCTTTCATCAAATGAGTTATGTGTTACTGTTTAAGTTGCCCTTCTGGGGCCCTTCTTTCGTACAGCAGGCAATTGGCCACCATATCAGAGCAATGTTGTGAGCTTGAGTGCGGCTCTTGACAGATTTGTTGCATGACATCCCCCTACTCTTATTTATCGTCCACTGTTAAATCAAGTAGAGAGGCTGTAAAAAATGATGTTAAAAAGATTCCTTGCTAGATCAAACTAAAGACCAGCTGTAATGAAGCTGGACTTTCATGCTTCTTTGACATGTGGGAAAGCTGGTCAACTCAGCACCAAAACATTTGCTTTAATCTGGAAAATCTCTCACCCTTGGGGTGCAAAACTAATTCTCAATAGCTGATGCTTTTTCCTTTATTTTGAATTGAATCAGTTACTCTTTCAGAAATCAGTGGCTGCAAGCTGACGTTTTTCAGTCAAGACTGAATCAGGTTGATGTAGCGGGCCAAACCCAACAGCTTTCAGCCAGGAAGAAGTATACTTTTGGCTCAGCAACACAGCAGCCATTTGGATGAGCATGCTGCATAAAGAATGCACCATGGATTAAGTGAAATCACTGCATAAGTGTGATTTATTCGCCTTTCAGCATCAATAGACTGTGACCGCCTGACCGGCTTTCACTCCTTTTTACCCAAAACAAATTAACACTCTTACACAACTCTCTAAGCTAATAGCTCAGAAGACGTTTCTCAACATTGAGCGTTTTGATTCTCACTGTGAGAAAACTGTATATTCCTCACAATGTAATGAATTTACTCACTGTAGTACAAATCGTTGCTCAGTAAACGATATGGAAGTGATCGCAAAAACGTCTTTGAAAGAGTGATAGAGTATGAAAGAGTATAGGCATGTTTGGAACACAAAATGCAGCTGCACAATTACGTCTGAGGCAAATGATTTGACCAGACAGCACAGTCAGCAACATTTGTTGGTATTCTCACTCGGAAACTGTGACTGACAACATTTGTGCAAATGGTTCTGAATAAATCAGGAAGAACTCTGACCTGGAAAATGTTGCATTCGTTTAGGTTGTGTGCAGGCTTTAGTAAATAAGGCGCTAAATCTGATTAAGTCATTCTGGATGACAGCATGTTGAAATGTCATGAAAGGAGATAATGCGCTCAGATGTTCTGAATGCGTGCATTAGGCTCTTTGACGTATAGGAAAAAAGTGTAAATCAGAAAAAGTGACAACACAGCGCGGGGGCCTAAACTTGATATGACACAGTGTATATGTGCAGTAAGCCAGTAATGAGATCCTGATGTATGCAGTGTCTGTTTCTCCGAGGACTCGGCTCTGCAGCCTCGTCCATCAGGCAAAGTATCTGTGGGCCCCACCGACACATCCGATTGTCAGTGAAACCCTGGGAGGTTTTCTGGAGACACCTGCTCTGCTGTGCTCTTGGGGCCGCATGAGGCTGGACTGAAGTGCCAAAAAGTACTGGCCTGAGTGAAGTCACTTGATGTAATGCCATCACAGAGGTGAAGAAGATTAAAATACTGCATGGTTATGCAATCACATGTCCTCTCTTTCAACTTTTACTCCTGCCTCCTTTGACAGATGTCAGAATTGGGATTTGAATGCTCGGGGATGAAAAAGTGATTCAACATGAGGTCACATGTGCAGAACGGTGGATGTTGGTTTACAGCACATGTGTGACCTATAGTTTGTGCTGTTAGTGTATTCAAATGAGAATAACATGATATTTCTAATGTTTTCACAGTTATTGTCTCAGAATGTGACAGTTGCAGCAAGTGCAAAAGGTAATGGAGGAGCAGGAGAGGTTTCTCCTTGTTAAAAGGATCAATATTGTGCAAAGAGACAATATTGTAAAAGAAAATATCCACTCAAGCCTATCCAGACAGAAACTATCAGGTTGATGTTACCTGAAGCTATGTGATTGTTGAATGGTTTAAGACATGTATCTGTATTTTCCAGTCTGGAAATTCACATTGCTTTGAAATATAGTGCTCCAGTTCGATTCAGGCATTTTCTTTCTACTTATACTCCACTACATTTCAGAGGAAAATATCGTACTTTTAGTCCACTACATGTATTTGAGGGACAGCAAAGAGTAACTCTGCAGATTAAAATAACACAAAAGAATGAAAAAGAATCTATAATAACATTAATTCATTTTCTTTTTTTCTTTTGAGGGATTAAAAGCTGTTCTAATAAACCTTTTCCTATCAACAACAGATGAAATGACAATGTATAATGTGAAAGAGGTCAATCACAGTGTTGAACCCACAGAAAATTATCACCAACTGTGCAGTTCCCCTCAGCTCTACAGAGTATGTCAGCATCTCATGGTCTTGGTTTTATAGTCAGTCTGTTAGAGTCTTTTACAGACAGACAAAGTTGGCAACTAGCTGGTGAGCATGGTTGAGCATTTAGAAGCTAAAGAACAGGTTCTTTTTCTCAAGGGTTATCAAAGACTAAAACAGCATTTAAAGGAGAGTGAATATTGTATATAACATATCATTAGTTGGCCAGAAACATAGATTCAAATGAACACTGTTGCTTTGTATCTGCTAAATTTGGAAACTGTTTGCTAACACATTACCTTTAATAACTTAATAAATAGTAACTTAACACCCCCTTGAACATCTTTAACGGCTGCAGTGATGTACAGATGTACTCCAGGACCCTGTGATATCATTGCTGGGTGCCACTACAGGTGCAACAAAGCACCATGTGACCACCCCAAAACACTTTCATCAGTGACGCTGGCTCTGGTCCAACAGGCTTAACACATTCAACCAGAGAGGGCATCAAAACACAGCTTTTCAGCCGGGTTACTCTTTAAGGTATGACAATATTGTGTTTACAGCTTGTTGCGCTGCCCCCAGTGGCCAAAAAAATAAATTTAGGTAATAATGCATCTGTACTTTTAATCAAGTAATATTTTGAAGTAAAATGCAAACTATTTAGATTACATTTGTTTACGTTGTGGCTATTTTAGTTAAACCTGCAGTAACTGCAATATGTTTTCTGGCCACTTGGGGGCTGTGAACATTACACTGACATATCATTTATTACCTTTAAAGTTGATCTGGTGAACCTGTTTGTCAACAGTTCCATATCTGATAAGTTGGACTTTATACCTGTGTTGATCCATTGTTCAGAGGCGGTGTAGACTAAAATGAGAAATTGTGCAACCCTAAAAAGGATCTCACACATTGATTGCAAATACATACAATTGCAGTTATGTCAGACATTACAAAAGTGGAATTAAACAGATTTTTAAAAAGTCCTACAAAGCAAAAACCTACATCAAAACTACACAGGTCAAAAGTGGGCGAAATAATAAAAAGTAAAAAGTGAATAAAACACTGACTAGCAAAAAACTCGGTAACTACTTCCTCACAAGCACTACTAAAGTATGCTGGACCACCAGGTCAGTGAGTATGCACCTGTAGTTCTGCGTCAGCATCATGACAAATGACTGAGGTCATCGGTGCCATTTTTACTGCTCCAACAAGCATAAAAAGACCATCATGTTTTTTCCAAACAGCTTGTGAAGACTTTGTCTGTTTGGTGGTGAGGGGATTGCCTCCAAAGATTTTCATCACACGCACACTGACATTGTTTTAGACAATGCCAACAGCTGTGTGCGGTCAACAACCCTCTCACAAAAGAATCAAAAGAGTGCTAACATTTAAAAAAACTTGACTGGGCTTCATAACCATTCAGACTATATACATCCAGCTGTATCATTACTTTAGGAGGCGGTGCGTGCTGGTACAGCAGCACATGCAGTCAATGAATTCAGCACATTATTTAAGTTGAAAGCTGCTACAATTTTCACACTTTTAAGATAAATCAATTTGAATCAATGAACCCTGAAGTGTTGGCCTTACAATTATGGTCTATTGAGGACACATGAACAATGTTAATCTAAGTTTCATTAATGTCTGTGTTCTTATCACTAAAAGTCAAAACTTGTTACGTTTTTATTCATTGATTTTTATAGCAATGTTGCCTAATTGGGTATAATTGGGTATCGTTGATAATCGTCATAAATAAAAAACAACTTCACAATAATATTACAAACCTGTCATTTATGGTTAGTATAAATGTTTGTCTTTCTATGTATGTTGAAATCAAAGCAGCCTTTACCAAAACTTTTCACCAGTTTAAAGACAAATCGTGAAATGTGCAAGAAACATAATTTGCATATCTTCAAATATTATTAAAATAAACTACTTTGGCACCAAGACGTTCTGACAGACTTTCCAGCAGCTCTGCGATGCAAAAAAATGACAAAAAAAAGAAGAAAAGCAGGAGAGAATGGCTGATATCTTCAAACAGCTTGCCATGTGTGTTTTCACGAGTGGATGTTCCATTACAGCACAGCGCAACATGGCTGAAAAACCCATCAGAGATGTAACAGGATATGGTGTGATCACTTGTTTCCACCGGTGAAAAAAGGGAGGGGAGCTTGTAGCATTGTAGTCATGCTCATAAAGAGCAGACGCTGCCTTCGTCCACTGTCGTGTCGTTCCGTCAGGCCTGCCTGCGCTTCCTCTGCTGCCTTGTCACTAACATAGAGTACATAATACACCGCCATGCACTGAGTATTACCTAATGTTGTAAGCAGATATAAGGGCCTTTCACACGTTACAATGCTTAATAAGTACGATTTTAAATTTGTTGACTTAAACATGTCTTTATACGTGCTTACAACTTTATTATTATAAACCATTTATCAAGTGTTTATATACGGATTATGAATACCACATAGCAAACTATAGTGTAGCCGGTTAAATTCACTGTTAATTGAATTTCCTCCCATTTTGTTGGTTTTGCAGTTTCTGTCAGCTAACAGAGGCGCAGTCTTGTTATAACACAACAACATGCAAATTTGGCTTGGTTGTTATTTCAGGTGCAGGTGGAGCGTAGCGTGATGTCTGGACTGTGTAAAGGTGTTTATGTGTGCCAAAAAGCTTTGACACTCCTCCCCATGTCTCCTGTGGACAGCACGCACTGCAGCACCCATCAGTGAGCATGGGAGTGAGCACACGCCTGGTTTCCAGCTGGAACTTATGACTCTGTCACAAACTCTTACATACTCTCATATAGATGTAGTGTTACATACAGTGATATTTGAATTTGCAGCAGATTATTTCTCATTTCAGAATGGTTCAGATTGACCTTTATGTGACTCGGACAGTTAACTTCTTTAGAAAGGGGGGGGGGGTCCTGCTCAAGGAGACATCAGATTGACTCACCATTCAGATTTAAGCACATTTCGAGTTATTTTAAGAAGTTGAAATAGTTGGAAGTCATAATTTTCATGGACATTTGCATTCTTGGATAACATTATGAAAAACAAAAGACAGGTGATTTATCTCAAAGCAAAGGCAAGTAAGGGATATCTTGATTGCTTCTCCTTTCTTAAAGATATGAGGACTTATTTGATCTGAGTTTATTTTTGTAAGTTCAATAAATCAGACTTTAGAGAGCCTGCAGCTATCTGCAAAATCTGGCTTTGTTTTGTGCAAGGTTACTGCCAGGCCAAGACTTCACAACCTGATTTAATGAGACCAAATGCATCTGTTCCCAGTTTCACACCGGTGCCATCAAGACCTAAGTGGAAACAAGCCTTGCTCTGACACCATGGACATTTCTTAGGATCACACTTGTGCACTCTCTGTGAAAACTGCAGTTCTATTTGGTTTTCCCAAGGATGAGTGCCCCTTTTCAGTCTTGATTTGAGTAAATATCCATACGTATAATTACTTCTGCATGGGGAAACTTTCTCCTTTCCTTAAGTTCTTCATTCTAGTACCACTCTCTAATGTCAGTCATTTAAAGCATCTGAAGTGAAGCATCTCAAACGCATGATATCGAAGAGCCGGGTTCATGCAGACAGCTTGGAGCCCCTGTGTTGCAGGACTTCAGCTTGCAGCCCAACACTTCTGGCACCTCTGTAACGAGTTTGCGCCCCTAAGGTTGGCAGAGAGAAGGTCGATGGATGTTTTTCCAATGACTCGGAGGAACTCATACCCTGAAATAAATGACTTACTTTATTTTAAATGACAGACCTACTTTTTTTGCTAGCTCACTTGCCCTTAGTCACTTTGGGCAAGTGAGCAGCAACATAGGTCCACTCGTTAAAGGAGCCAGTAGGAACACGGACTGCTGATTTTACTTGGATTCCATGAAGCAGAAGAAAAAAAAATCATGCTTCCAGGGAGTCATAGCTACTATTGCTCTTTGATGAAAAACATGTTTCCATTGATGCACCAGACTGGGTGGCTGGAGTTTAAGTATATGTTATGGTTTGATTTTCTGATTTGAAATGGTCACTCCACCGATTGTGAAAGCAGTTGTATAAAGTATTTTGTGGCTCAACGGGGACATACTTCACTTTTTTTACCATTTTTTAAAAAGATCTGACAAATGTAAATCTGCCAACTTGGAAGTGCAATAAAGTGGCCCTTTAAAGCCCTTTTTAATAATATATCAGAAATGTCATGTATGCAGTCATATAATCTCCATTGACTTGAAACACATTTTTACATTTCATATATTTTTATATCTAGATAAATATGCTACAGCCAGCAGCAGGTTAGCATATGTCAGTGAGTAGGCTATTGTGTATATTTAAAGGAGCCCAGCATTGAAGCTGGTATTTCACACCTCTGTGACTGAAGGAGAACATCACTCCCAGAGCTTTTCTCCTTTGGCACTTGTATTTGAATAAGAGGCTTCCCTATCTGCCCTCAGCTTTCTGTGTGTCTCTCTGTTCTGTTAAAACTGTCAATCTGGTGCCGAGCTCCACATCCCATACCTCCAAAATAAATACATATCAACACCAAACTATCTGATCTTTGTCTTGTTCATTGTGTCATTCCAAACCACTCACCTTGTGACACTTTTTGTTCGAAACCACCACTGAAAGTGAACTTTTCTTGATGCGCTTTCAGTTCATTGCAGCCAGTTTGCTTGAGGTTATTCATCCTTTTGAAATGCTTGCTGGTTTGCTAAATAAAAGCCTCAGCAGAAAATGCTGGTTTACTGTGTCACACATTGACATACTCTGGCAAAGTTGTATGAACCACCCTGGAACGTGCTCTGGGCTTGAAACCAGCCACCAGTGCCAAACCCATATAGACAATCTTTGGTGTGCGCCACGTGGACTATTCCAAGATCCTCAACCCAAATCTGCCACTGAGCTACGAGAGCAAGGTTTTGACTTCCCCATTTTCCCTAGTAGCACATTTTTTTCCTGGCCTCACCATCATTTACTTAACCCCTTCACTCCTTGGTTGCCGCACTGTGAGACAGATGGTCTGGTGCAAAACCCCAGTCAAATGTATCTCTCTTCACCAGATCCTAGATAAAGTCCATCCCCAGACACGGATAAGATAAGTGCTAACAGTCGATAAACCAACAGGTTATGTTTTCACATATATTTAGTGCTGAGATCTGTAAAGGTCATGTCAGCAAGACGAACGAAGATTGTCGCTGAGTGCAGTAGATTTGCAACTAAAAATGATGGATAAAAATGGATATTTTTGGAATCAGACTTAAAGGGTAAATGTGGTGGTATTATTTTTCTTATTGTCAACAAATTCTATAAAAAAAAGACCAAAAACAACAATTAATTAATTCTACGAACAAGTATGGTATGCATATCCAAAGCCTGATCATATTCCTCTGTGCCATAGAGTTTCATCGTTGTCCAAATACTATTAAAAACACATCAGCCACAGTTGTAATGGGTGACATGTTACCTCATTATCATGAATGTGGTTCTGTGGTTTATTTTCAGTCTACAAAAATACCGTCCTGCTGCCGTTAATACTTGTGGATCAGTCCACCACTGAAAATAGTCCCTGACAAATGTATAATGTTCTCCTGTTTGAGTAACATTTGCTAAACACTACGGTGACCAGTTTCATACTGTTCGTGTTGGTTGAACAGCATTATTTCAATATGACAGTAATTATTATGGGATAACTGTCAGTCCACGTGTATATAATCAACAAAATGGTGTACAAGAGATTTATTTATGAAACGGAAAACAATCTTACACTGTTTGTAGAAAATGTAAATCTAACAACACAAGTATAAAATACATTTACATTTTGTGCATTGCAAACTCTCAAAAAAAATGAACAAGATGGAAACCAAACACAGAAGCACATGGCTGCTATACAGACTAACGACAACAAGGTGTACAGTAATACGTCCTCGATCCACACTATACAGTCACACAGTCACACTTTGTTTTTAGAGACCTTCATCTGATTCCATTTTAACCAACACTGTTAAGTTTCACAACATCCATAAGTGATATTTGTGACTAACTATTTTTACAGTATTTGATCTTCACGACTCCATCACACACGATGACTGACTTCTGAACCTCAGACTCTCTGCTGTTGATGTGAAATGAATTTGGTGCTTGGTACACAACATTAGATCTTATCAGCCACTTAAACTGCAATCATATGTATTTAACCACCTTTAAACTACCGTAACTTATTTTAAAACCTTGATCTATCCTCTTTTTTTGTAGACGTGTTGCAGATAGAAAGTGTTTCAATATCATGTAAGGAAAGGGTGTTTGCTTGCAGTGACAGTAGCCCAACTTGCAGCCACTTTTAGTGACGGACCGGTCATAAGCTCCTCGTAGAGTAAAAGCACTGAAAAATTTTCCACGCGTACCAAAGTGATATATCACTTTGAGGACAGCGAGGCCCTGTCTGGACAGCAAAGAAAATAAACAGTGGCTTTTTGTAACATACACATACTACCAGAACTAACTCCCTCTGGCAGCTACTATCACATACATAAACACGTGCTGTAATTACAGTATGTATGTGATTACTTAAAAGCAGCTGATGTTTATCCTCTCCAAAGCTTGTCGCTACAGTTTATGTGTAATATTTAAAAAACTAACAAGTTAAGGATATGCATGTCAACATTAAAAATCTTGCAATACTATAATGTGTTATCTTGATGTTTGTGATATACAATTATGCGCTTTGTCAGTGTAAACAAATAAATAATTATTTACAAACTCTAGCAAAAAATGCAAACAAACAAAACAAGCGGAGCATAAATAATTTACAAAAAGGAATTATAATACAGACTTAGTATAAACATCTTTGGCATTTACTAAAATGGCTTATTTAAATCGTTCTCCATAAAAAATAAAAACACACATTCAGGATGAAAATAATGAGGAGAAATAATAATGGACTTGACAGCTAAATAATTATGCTTTTGTTACAGTTTATGTTTGTCAGACACTATGAGACAAATGAGCATCTTAATCCCAAAGCCGAAATGATTAAAGATAGAGAACGACAGGTAGGAAAGCATACAGCGTGTAAGTGGTTGTACAATTAATCCTTTAAAATGTAGGTACACTTGGTATAATTAGGTAATCTGCTTTTCAAAAAAACAAAAAAACTCTCATAATTTATTTCATTACCAGCTCAAGAAATGTATAAGTCAACAGGACAACTGAAATCGGCCACGGTTTCCTCTCCATTGGATGGATCAAGGCAAAGCGTGGAGAAGTATGGAAATCCTCATTTACTTTGAAATGGATTTAGTGATGACGTGATGTTTACTTTGAGAGATTCTTGTCTTTTGCCCTCTGATGTATTTGTTTCTGTCAGACTTGATTCAGTTATCTGTGGAAAGATTGAGAAAACAGCTTCCATTACCGCCACATTTATAATCAAAACTAGGACACTCAACGAGATTCACGCAGTCAAAGTGCCAAAGTGCAGCAGCAACATGTGCACTGTGTGCGTCAGAAAAAAAGCGTGTCTTTAGTGTCTGCGGCCGTGATTGTGAAAAGGCTGCAGGCTCATTTTCCACTGTTTAGCACTCAACAGAAGATCAGAAGTCCTTGGACCAACACAAGGTCTTTCACAATGCATCTGGGGCATTGTAGATGGGCAAGCTGACAAGCAGAAACATAGCGTGACAATCGTTTTTTGCTTCAAACAACACAGAACACACAACCCCTCCCATCATTACCTTATGAACACAGTTGGAAACTCCATCTTATCTGAGGTTTGAAAAAGATGTTGAAGGTTTACAGACTTTACCCACATTATTCAAAGATGGAGAAGGTTTTCTCCCCTTTTCTGATATTTGTACTATATTCATCGACATATGTGGATCATATACACGCCCACATTAAATACACATACACGTCAATCCCCATTCTAAACGCCTATATGTACAATTGCTTACATTTACGTATAATGCCTAAGTTGCTTCATCGCAGTCCTAATCTATAATTTACTCATACTCTATGGAATGAATTGAGTTGAGGACAAAGGACAAATGTGTATATTAAAAATTTGTATCTGACCGTTGAACCAAAGTGCATTTTTCTCTGATTTGGTTGCAATATCCTACAGTTTCATTACAGCAATCAAACAAATCCAAAACAATTCTACATTGACTTTTACATATTCTAAACATATATTCCTATTCCTATCATTCTGCGAAGGTTGGGGTCTGTAATGCATTAACGTAGGCGCATGAGGTTTAGCAGACAAGTGTCTTAGTTGTCCCATGTGGTGGTCAAAGTTTCTGCTTTTGAAATTTAAAATCATACATGCACACACTTTTCACATTTCTACAAGGACACATCTAATGTTAGAACTTAGTAGTAATCAAAGTGTTTGTACTAACCTCTGCATTCATACTTGAGGTCGGAGAAGAACACCAGCTCTTGCGAGAAGACAAACAAGCCTAACCTTCCTCCGGCAAACGTCTTGTCATAAACTGGTCCTGAGTCGGCCATGATTTGTTTACCTTCATAGACCACAACCCTGAAAATTACAGGATAGACATAAACTTCTTAGTGTGTTGAGATGAAGATGCTTACTAATATACAGTTTCACTATCTGTCACTACACAAACTACAGAAAAGCTGCAGTAGAGAAATATGAGTGATTTTATAAAATGACCAAAATAATGTCGGTCTTTGGAGGACTGCAATCAAAGTTTCCTATCATTGAGACAGAAAAACAACAGGTGTTCCTGTTATTACAAGCGTCATTTATTACCTTATGAAACCAGTCTTCGGTCTGTGGATGAGATGCCACCTGTAAGCTGTGTAATCCTTCCAACCAATGTTTTTGGGGTCATGCCACAGAGTCCGCACCTATGTGAAACAGTTAGCAACACTTAATACTGCTTCAGTCTTTAAAAAAGACCAAATAGCATTTAGATTGCAGCCCACCTGTCCATGAGTGTTGCCCGTGTGCCACAAAGCATTCCTGAGGTTTTCTCCAGTGCCAGTAGTCGAGTTGACGACTTTGAGTGAAACGCCAGAGATGCCGAAGGCCTTGGAGGGCTTGTCCTCCCAGTAAGTCTGTGTGATCTGCTTCCACATCACTACATAAAAGCGCCCACTCGACTGGTAGCCGAACACAAAGCCTGCATAGTCGTCGTCTCTGTCCGTGTTCACGTACATCGTTCCACTGAAGTCCACAGCGTTGAACTCATCAAAACCTGTGGTGGTGTGAAAGAAAGGGGATTCTAAATCTCAGGGCTCTGCGCAATCAAATGGAGTTTCAAATCTTTAAAATTAATTCGAAACAGTTGTTCGAGAGTAAACATTTTTGTGTTACTCACCTACTGCAATGCCTGGGTCAGAATTGGCAGTCTGAACCAGCTCTTTGCCCTGGTGTCGGACCACCCAGTTGGGATCAATTTGAGTGGTTCCCTTAGGATCCAAGTGGACCATCTGGAACTTCCTGAAGTCTGTGATACTGATGGCATTGTTCTCCGGACACACATCAAGAATATCTGGGATATTGTCATTGTCAAAGTCATCTTTGCAGGCATCCCCTCTTCCATCGCCTGTGAAAAAAAGATATAAAATACATTGGTTTGACCTAATTTAAATCAGACTTGAATAATTGTAGCTACATTTTTCCTATTTTTCCACAGATGGCAGCTAATATGAGAAATTATAATAAAAATCCCACTGAAGGGAGTACTGAGGAGCTCTTCCAAGATAATATTAAAAAAGAATGGGGAAAATAGCGGTTCCTCCCAGAAAATTTACTTTAATACATTTGCCAGGTCTACTAAGGCAAAACAGACATCTTTTCATGCTATGACAACTTCCACTAATTTGTAACCATCTGAAGCCTGAAGTCTATTAAAGCCAGACTGCAGGCCAGGAGCTCTCAGTGGAAAGGACTAATGATGGCCACTGTGTGGAAGTAGCTAGCTGCTTTATTGTCATCTTTGTTATTGCACAAGGGGCTAAAACGATCCTATCAAATAAACACTATCTGACGAGCTGTGAAAGCATCGGTGTCCAGGGCCTACCTGCTTCGCAGTCTGTTTCCAGTTACAAACAGCTGTACAAACTCCAGGTAACCCTGCTTAAATATGGTACTGTGGATTAATCACGAGCAAAGCCTAAAGGTAATAAAAACTCCACAGCCTGGCGTGTGACCTCCTGGGCGGCTAACTGAAGTCATGCAGAATGACATCGCTTTTGCAAAGCCGGCCGTTGACTTTTTCCAAAGCCACCATATTTCACACCTGCAGCAGTGGAGCTAATTGCTGACTGTGAAAACATGTGGGAGACAGTATACTGAAGCTAAATGTGAACATCACTGAGTAATGAGTACAAAGTCTGAGTGCATGGAGTCCATGGCAGAAAGACAGAATATAATGGCTATAAACTAATGTAATGAAATGAAATATAAGCTATAAATCTGTAAACTCTAGATGATTAATCTTTTTTAGCTACCTTTGACTCAGGCAAATACAAACACAAGTAATTTGTAGTTGAGTAGGAACAGTTCAGTACCCTTTGTACTGCCATTTCTGCATTAAACTAAGTACACCACTGGACAAACACACACAACATAATCAGCTGGATTTACACATGGATAGAAAGTACAAGGCACGCACCAGACCCTGCAAGCTTTCAACCTTTTGAATGTTTTATTCTCACCATCAGCGTCTATCTGGTCTACATTGGGTGTCAGCCTGCAGTTGTCCTTGTCGTCAGGGATACCATCATCATCATCATCATAGTCACATGCGTCTCCTTTGCCGTCCTTGTCATGGTCAGCCTGGTTGGAGTTGGCCACATAGGGACAGTTGTCCAGGTTGTTCTGATGGCCGTCTTCATCAATGTCGTGGTTATTGTCACACTGATCTCCAACCAGGTCATTGTCTACGTCGGTCTGTTGGATAAATGCAGACAGAGGTTAACACTTTCTGCACTTCCTGTTGCACTGGAATGTGTCATGAAATGCACTGTGGTCACCTGGTCAGGGTTGTGCAACAATGGACAGTTGTCACAATGGTCACCAACTCCATCCATGTCAGTGTCCTTCTGATCGGTGTTGTACACATAGGGGCAGTTGTCGCTCTCATTCATAATGTCTAAGGACAAAGGGCAGTTGATGAGAATTTAATGTTGAATATAACAGCTAGCTGTCCTAGATGGATTGATTACAGTCATCTGTTTAGGCTTAGCTATTTTACCATCTCCGTCAATATCCACTGAGCAGGCGTCCCCTTCTCCGTTGTGGTCGGTGTCTGTTTGAGCAGGGTTGTGTTCATAGGGACAGTTGTCGCAGCGGTCGCCAACTTCATCCTTGTCAAAGTCAAACTGGCGAGGATTGTATAGGAGGGGACAGTTGTCCTGTGACAGAAAGTACGTAGTTGTTAGGGAATTCTTCGTGTATCATCAATCTGATCATAGAATGAAATGTGTTAAAAACTCTCCTACCCTCTCATCTAGAATTCCATCGTTGTCATCATCCTTGTCACAAGCATCTCCTTGGCCGTCAAAGTCAAAGTCTTCTTGTCCAGAGTTGGGAAGGCTTGGGCAGTTATCCTGAAAAAGTAGTGGGACATTTTTACAGATAGTAATACAATAGTAGGCAATAGTTTATTATCACTGCGGATAGGCTTCATCAAATAGGGTGACAGAGTTTAACAAAATACCTTCTTGCAGTGATATGTGGCATTGGCACCACACACAAGGTTCTGATTGGGCCAACCATCCAAGTCAGAGTCTTCTCCACAAATGAAGCCATCTCCAGCGTAACCGGTCCTGCACTCACACTTGTACATAGGGTCACTGAAGTGGCTGATGTAGATACATTCAGCATATTTGTGACAATTGTGGGTCTTGTCCTTGCATGGGTTCTCTGGCTCACACACCTAAAGAAAAAACAGGGCAGGTGGAACTGTATTATGAGATTTTGTCACTGACCACATCCAACATCAAGGGTACTGGATGTGATCTGCCAGAAGAAAAAAAAAAGATGGCCCTCCATGCCCTTGTCATCAGTCTTTGTATAATGCTTCTTTTGCTGTCAGCTTTTGATGACATGTTAAAGTCAAGAGTAGTTATCTTACCACTATTCCTTGTAGCTTCCTCTTTAGAAGGCCACCCCAAACTGAGGGCTTCTCCAAAATCAAAGTGAAGGGTTAAGGGGATAGAATTTGGACAAAGCCAAAGTGCCAGGCATTTCTGGGCAGAGTTGATTTTATGAAATCCTACCTAATGCATCATACATCCCACAACAACCCACTGTTTCCTCGTTTGCAGCACAAGGTATTCACAGCTGCCACTCATTACCAGAGGATGAACATAACTGCAGTGTGGATGCCACTCCATGAGCTCATAGAGGAGAGAGTGACAGCAAGAACAGGCCTTTGATCAGAACTGTGAAATGGAGCCCATTTAATGCCAGCGATGAGACAATTCCCTTTTCCCCCCCAAATCAATTAAGGAAATTGGGGCATCATATCAAAGACAAGCAGCTGCAAAAGGCCAAAGAAAAAATGGTCCACGAGGGATGTTATGCAAGGGCCAGGCAGAGTGGCACGGCAGGTTTTTCAGTTTTCCAGGGAGTCTGTAAATTCAGTGATCTCAAGGGAGCAGAAAAATGTGTACTAATCAAATGACTAATGTGTCATAAATGACATGTCGTATTACCTGTGATACAGCTACAATTTAGCAGTTATGACAGGAGTGGAAATACTGAGCTGTTTTAAAGATCTAGTAGGTAGAGCCAGAGTAAAAGAAAAAGTTCCACATCTCTTAGCTTGAATAGAAGCACTGATCCATTCAACATATACAGTAAAATACAGTTTCAGTCTGCCTCTGATCTTTCAGTGAATGTAACAGAGATGTGTAACATATGTTTGTTGTTAAGAGTTGCCCAACTCTCCTCCCTCTACCTCTAGTTGCTAATACCGGGTCAAGGTGAGGCACATTCATATATGGCGGCCTCCCCTCCAACGCTGTGTAAACACTCTGGCAGCATGAGTAAGGCTTATATATCCCCCAAGCTGCTGTTTCCATCATTCATAAATTTGGATCAATCCACACCACTGCTTTTGAAAACCTAGCAGGGAGCTAAATTCCCACATTGTATAATTTTCTTTACTGCATTTTGTTCTCACTTAAAACCTACCTCTATTTGAATGGCATCCAAACAATGCTCTGTTATTGGCAATGAGAGTAACTTTAACGCACCTGTTTGTTCTGTTTGGCACCCTCCACACCCATACCGAAAGGCTGGTTGCCCTTGTAGCGCTTCGGACAGGGCAGGCAGTGGAAACCTGGATCGGTGTTGACGCAGCGCTGCATTCCATTCACTTTGTAGCAAACATCAGACACCATGTCACACTGGAGGAGGTAATGAAAAGTATCAGTATCAATGCAGACAAATAATTACATGAACGAGGTCTTAAATACACGTCTGGTTCATGCACATGAGAAAAACAGGAACTTTCACCTCATTGATGTCTTCACAGTGGGTACCGTTTCCACGAAAACCAGCAGGGCATGGGCCACACTCCCAGGATCCATCTGGAGAGCTGTTGCAATCCACTCCCCCAAAGCATGGGTTAGACAGACAGCCATCTGCAAGGGATTTAGATGACAAGTATGGGTACAAACAAGGAAAATTGATTGAAACATCGCTGGAGATATCTGTATGGTGTGCCTCCAAATGATTCCACTTCAATTTGTATTGGTATTTATCTCAACTTGATGCTTAAAGATAAAACATTTATTCTTTCTTTAGCATGTTAAGGTTTGCTCTTAGCACAAAGAACCGCTGACGATGATGGGAATATCATTACTTTTGGTCAAAGCTTTTGACGAAAACCACAAATGCCACCAGAGGAAAAGTCATAGGTTCACTAAAGTCAGTAGGATTCACCCTCATGGGAGCATGAATGTTAGTTTTTTAGATATTCTATTCCGGGCTAAACTTGTCGACCGACCGACCAACTAACCAACCGACTGACCGACATTCCTAGAGCTTGTCCCTTGCATGGTTAAAAACATGATGTAGAGTGACTTGTGCTCACCTATAGGACAGTCTTTTGTGTTACAGCTGTCACTGTCGTTGGCCTCCCCGATACAATTTTTGCCGCCGTACTGAGGTTGAGGGCTGTTGCATACCCTCGCTCGACTTTTGCCTCCACCTCCGCATGTTGCTGAACAGGTTGCCCATGGAGACCAAGGACCCCAACCGCCATCAACTAAAAAGATACAGAGATAGATCTCCAGTACTTAATTTTTGACAAACAGCATTTCATTCTGCAAGTATTTCAACTCTTTGTTTCTAACATTTAAAGTCTGAAATCTGAAAAGAAGCCAGAGAGTCAGAAGCCTGGAACTTAATACTACAAGTGAAAACATACTGAGCTGATTTGAGTCAACATTTCCTGAAAGACAGACAAGAGGCCAGTCTAGAACACATGGGGAATGTTGCCTCAGGGAAGCCATGAGGCACAAGAAAGTCTGGTTATTCCACACGGATGCTGCTGTAATGGAGATGCTGCTTTTGAGTGTTCCCCTAACAGGGTGGAATACTCACTGGGACAGGGTTTGGCAGTGCAGCGCTGAGTTTCTCTCCCACTTCCCTCGCAGTCTGTACCCCCCAGTTGCGGCATGGGAGCATTGCAGTGTCGTATCCTGGTGATCTGTCCTTCTCCACAGGTCACTGAGCAGGACGACCACGGAGACCACAAACTCCAACCTCCGTCCTGGCGAACTGGGAATCCAACATCAAACATATCAGGCAGAGATCACAAAAACACATGTCACGTATTATCCTCTAGATTTCCACCCAATCAAATAGTTACAGACATGTATAATTTGCAAAAGCAAAGAAAAATGGCTACCACATTTTCTACAAGTAAACATTATGCAATGCTGGCGACGATGGCTCACTTTCAAAGATGTTCTGAGATGCCTGTGCCAGTATTTATGTCATTGTGGGTAAACTATCCTCCAGTGGTTAGACTGATTCAGTCACTCACACAGATGCAGTGTAACGTGAGCTGCAAGCAATAACACATGCTAATCCCACAATTTATCAAGCAAACAATTCTTCAGTTTTGGCATCAACCTCATATAAAGTATATCTAATGATCAGACTTGTTAATATTTTATATTTTTTGCATGGCAGGCGGTGGTGAGTCATTGTACTGTTGAACACACTCTCAACCAGTGATTTATTTGGAAAAAAATTTGACTGGGCACACCCTGCAACCAGACCATGCAATACTGCTTTTCCCTGGGATTCATTCTCACTCAGATGATCCATTTTCAACAGATTCATAGAGGCATGAACTCTGTCTTTTGCACTTTGGGAGATCTCATCTCAGTTTTTCCACAGCTCCATCATGTACCTCCCTGCCATATGTCATACTTCTATTTGTTTTAGATTATTGTGTAGTTGAGGCAATGACAGATGCATAGTTGATCAAGATCACTGCACTATCATCACTGCATTAAGGGGGTTACTACTGGAATAAATATCCTCACCACGGCTGTCGCATTTGCCCAGGCTGCACTTGCGGGTCTGGATGGAAGGTCCGGTGCAGGGGTTGCTCGTTGCATCACATGACCGACCCCTCTGCTGAGTTCCTGTCCCGCAGGTGACAGTGCACTCTGTCCACTCTGACCAGGGGGACCAGCCATCCTCACTGTGTGTAGCTGAAAGAAGTAAAAGCACAAAGTCAACATTTTATTCCTTATTTCTCCTCATGTTAAAACAGAATAATAAAAGTGCTAACAAAGGATCACTGCACTGCTTTTATGCTTTATGTAAGCCTGTTTATCACATGACCTCATCTGAAAAACCCACAATAGCCACTCTGAATGTCATATATTTAGACCAATAAATATGTGGGTCACTCACAAAGACAAACTGGCTGCAATATTCCTATGGTATTTAAATCTAATACACGTGGAATATTGTTTTTACGGCATATTGAACTATTAATTAAAAATAGCATGCATACATAAAACTGCATGTGTTCTTAATTGTGTTTATTGGCTGGGTGCATTGGCTAATCAAAGGTTCCGACTACTTACGCATACACACGGGGCAGCACTCGCCGTCGATAAATGACGGGATGGCACAGGCCACTGGAGGGCATGTAATTTGGTGACAAACAATCTTGGACTCCTGCCATCAATGAATATTAGACATGTATCAGGGTAATTCACATCCACAGTAAAGATGTCCATATCTCCATTTGATTTGGCACTACCTGGCAGGTACATTTGGTGCAGCTGTCTACAACCCAGTCTTCCTTATCGTCAAACAGGCGGCCATCCTGCCAGCACATGTTTTTCTCTTTAGTGTTCTTCATTCTCCCAAGGGCCTCCTTCATGACTGTGTTCTCCTCTGTCTTAACATACAACAACAGACAGATTTGCAGTCAGAAAGGAGATCAGTCAGAAATGATTAGGTCACACTCATGATGAAGGTAGACTGCATTCCGGGAAGCATGTGAAGCTATACACCTGCTGACAAGCTGATTCTGGTAAGAGAGCACATGTGAGATTATTTTCACCAGGTGGAAAGAAGAATAGTACACGCTGCTCCAGTAGAAGTACTGTTTCTCACTTAATTATTACTTTTAAAGAAGTAAGACTACGTATGTGAATCACAAAAATCACTCTCTGAGAAACACAACCACAAAATACTTATTATAATAATGAAGGGCCAAATATAGCCTCCTGGCATTCTTTCCATGAACCTATCTGTCCCTCTCCAGTTCAGTACAGCTCTGGGGTGGAAACCTTCATATCATTATGAGACATCATTCTTTCAGATCGCCTCATGAGAGAAAAGAGTCTCAGAGGAAACTTAAATGGACCAGGAGGAAGAATGATTGATTTTTAAATGAACTCAAAAAAGTACATCTTCACAAAAAAGCTACTGCATTGTATTAAAGGTACAATGTTAATTTCAAAATGTGATTCTCATTACTTCAAATGGCTAACTACATCTCTGTATATGTATAATGCTTCTAGGAAAATAGCCCATTGAAAAAGAATGCTTAGTTATGCACATTGTAAACTCCAACCCAATTGGAGACCAGAGGATCTCTGGCTGGATTCCTGAACACTTGGGAGCTGTCAGACTACTGCCAAAGGTTCGTGTGTAAGAGTGTGTGTAAATCCTCCCGTTGGAAAAGGGAGGCAGCCGTGTGCAGCACTAGAATCTAAGACACCACTCGGTCTGGAAGAGCCTCAGGGACCCTTCTCATCCCAGACGGTCTTTTTTTTTGTTCCCAAGGTTCATGCCCAGACTATTATTGCTGGGAGGCTCCCAGAGGAAACACATGAGCTTTTTAAACACAGCCAGACATTAGACTGGACCCCATGGCTGCCAGGGGAACACTTCCTATATCCCCATGTAACATGTCATAAAATCTGTCTGACTCACACTGCCACAGATAGCAGGAGTCAAACGGGTTCAGCCATCACTGGTGACTCTATAAACAGTCCTGAAGCTACTTACTATTTGATTCCAAAGCAATGTAGGAAAGCTAGTAACCTAATTCAAACCTCTAACATTCCGGCTGCCACGTCGAGGATTGAATTTGAATAGCTGATTTTGACAATTTCACATTCACCAACCACTGAAAATGTGCCTGTAGAGCAACAGCAAAACAGTAGCTTGTCTGAAACAAACACAATCATTTACACCATGTCACTTCTACTACTTACCACTCTTTGCAAGCCATCAATAAGGTTGCTAACGACAAAACGCAGGCCTTTGAGCTCCTGGAACATGGTGCTGAGTTCCGCGCAGGAGCGGTCACACATATCTGCGCCCGCATCGTCTGTCTGCTGACCGATAATGTTTGTAGTGATCGAGGGACTCACATCCATAATTTCTGTGCTCTCGCTCACAATATTGGCATCATCTGGAGGGGCAAAAGAAGATACATCAGGGTGAATCAGCAAGCGAGCAAACGAACAAGCGACACTGGTGATGGAAAACACATTTGAGAGATATGATGATTGAAACACAAGGATTGTGATCAGGATACAGAGTGATTTCCTGTTTTCCTGTTGCCGGCAACAAGATCACATAAATGCAGTGATTACAATGTTTATTGTGTACCAAAAACAGATGTTCAGTCATTGTGTTTGTTTGATTTGACAAATGTATGTTTGAAATGGTGACGGTAAATCTTTCCACCAGAGATGACAGCCGGTTTGGCTGTGGGAGAATGGGAAGGGAAGGTATGCCAGGGTGTTCCTGGAGCGATGAGAAACCACACACCGTAAATGTCCACAACCTTTTAGATATGTGGACACTTCCAATATGAACTTAACAGAGTGACCACACAGATGGATTTACAAGCAGCCTGTGTAGCTCATGGTCTTGTCCTTCCATCGGATCTGTAGCACAGACACTAAAGATACCCTCGTCTAGATGTCAGCACACTAGAGTCCAAAGTGTGGGAAAATCCCTTGAGTCACAGCATTTATTAGTCATTACTAACGCTAGAAGTTCTTCTCCTTCGGTGCATAGTATGAAAGGGAATGCTATTTTCAACCACAGAGTTGCCTGAAGGGCTAAATGTTGAGTCTTCTTGGTACAATCTGAAAATCTGAAGCAGGAAGTCCTGCGTGAGCCAAGAGTAACGTGTCTGCCAGGTGCGATCTTTGTACAAAAATATATTCACAGAGCAGAAAAGAGCATCTTTCTACATCTTATACAGTATGAAATCGTGAGCACTCCCTCAGTTTATTTCCCCAGTTTGTATCTAAAACTCACTAACCTTCTGTGATATGACGATGAGCTTATGGATGTGTGATGCCGAAAAACAAACATACAAGATAACATATCAAAGCTTCATGGAATGCTATGTAAATTGGTGAAGATTAATAGCAGACTGAGGGACTCTAAATCAAGTTGTCCAAATGATGTCCCACTGTAGCCAGTGTTGTGTTTTCTTTCCCTCTCAGTCTGCTGGATTCATTCAAATCTCAGGAGGGCTTCATGCTGTGTGTGGACGCGAGCAAGCTCGTCTGTAGAAGCATTTACACATTCTTCTCTCCCTGATAGACATTCTCTTATTTTCTCAAAGCTAGATAGAAGACAATTAAAAAAGAGCAAAAAGCTTGGGTAGTTTTAATGCTGCTCATTAATGTTCAACATGACGTGGGTTGTGTGGGTATATGAGTGACTTTTGTGGCATTAGAATTGCTACCAGGGCAGAACCTTGACTAGTACCATCCAGCATGCAGAAAACGTCCAGGTCTTAGTTACATCTGTTAAACAAATAAACTCATTCATCTGGAACACTGCTTGTGGTAATGGAAATGCTCAGAAACCCCTTCTGTCACGCACAAACATGCACACCGCATATATATTTGCTTTGTCACAGTAAACCAAAGACACTGTTTCCAGATCTGGTGACCCTTTAGCTTTGATGTAAAGGATGATTACGGACGTGTTTACCCAGATATCTGTATCTTTTTAGTTGCAGCCGCACTTCATGTG
Organism: Leptoclinus maculatus; assembly: GCA_032191485.1. NCBI lineage: Eukaryota > Metazoa > Chordata > Actinopteri > Perciformes > Stichaeidae > Leptoclinus > Leptoclinus maculatus. Next base: position 11,994,317 of record JAVDOI010000016.1, read on the forward strand.
AGCCCTGCTGAGGATCACAAGGCACCATTCCTCATGCGAGCAAAGCTTCAGCTGAGAAAAGCAACCCAATCAGCCAATTCGTGACTTCATTTTGTGTGTGTGTTTGTGTGTGTGTGTGTGTGTTTGTGTGTGCAGCTGGAAGTGGAAGCTCCCAAATCTGCAGTATAGCATTCATTTCTCTTTTCTATTTTCTTTCCCAGGGCATTATCCCGAGCCTACTGCCAATGGAAATAAATGTAAGCATGTGTATCTCCTTTTGTTCACCACGCAGACACACTGCTCGACCTTAAGCCACTGCATCGACACTGCTATTTCCGTAAACGTGAAGTTATGGGGGGACATCCTGCCACATACCAATTCAGCAAGACCCCCCCCCCCCCCCCCCCATAAAGCTCAACTGAGAATGGTTTGGAAAGTTGCTGTGGTTGATACTTAACAAAACACAGATACCAGGCTTTGGAGGATTGCATGTGAAAGAGTTTCCAAATCACATCTGTAAGGTATCGGGGCTTGAACAGTTAGCAAATATAATTATTTTGACTCATTGTTTGGCTCATGAAAATCACACAAATAGAAATGGTTCCTACGGCTCGAGTATGGTGGGAAACTTTTTGGAGAATGCTGGTTTAAACACCTTAGAGACAACCACAAAAAACTCCGCTCCCCTACCTTGTTTAGGGACATCACAGTCTCTGCTCAGCAGGACGTCTTCCACTGTGGTGTCGAAGATAAAACGCACGTTCTGCAGAAGGCCCTGATTGGTAAGAAAATATGTGTCTATTACGTACTTTGGCTACTTTGGTATATTTTAGAACAGACATACATCCTTTGTCTATACCCACTTACTCCTATTCAAGCATGCATTGGGACACAGACAGATACTTCACTCTTGACCTTGTCACACTCAATTTTACACACAAGGGGCAATTTAGAGTCTAAATGTGTCCTCTCCACACAGGAAGACCAGGGAAACACTGAGCCACTCTGCCGCACTTTGAAGAGGAAGTATGCTCGTCTCTAATTCTGGAAACTGTTGTTTAAAATGAGCTTTTATTGTAAGCTTAGTTAAGACCACAGTTTCTTGTAAAATATCAGAGGTGAATAAATATTGTAGGGCCTTTAACACTCACAAAACTCACAAAAGGACTGAAGGTGAAAGACTTAAGTTTCCAGATCCTGGTAAATCCTTGTCCTACCCATAATCCATAGTCTCTGTCTTACCCTGAAGTGGTTCTCCCGAGTGGATCCCTTTGCAACATACATGCGGCTTCCCTCAGCCTTCAGGTGGTCGTAGAAAGGCTCATCCAGGATGAAGCTGTCTATCAGGCTGCAGCCCACAAACAGGTTTGCATTTTCCCCATGAACATGAAGTGTGATATTCTTCCACTGGGAGTCAGACAGGTCCACATCCTCAAAGGAAACCACATTTTGGGAGCCGTCCACCCAGTATACTAGGTCCAGAGTGTTGGCCCGCCCATTGGACACAATCTCAAACTGCCGCCGGCCATCGGGACCCTCCAAACCAATCAGGGTGCCCCGTGAGGCGCGGTCCTGGCGCATGCTGGCCACAAACACAAAGCCCTCATTGTTTTGGATCTGACGTAGTATTTGTTTTAATATGGGGGAGCTCACTGGGGGCAGGTGGTCAAAGCGGATGAAGCGGTAAGCAGGGGCATCTGAGTTTTGGCCCCGAAACAGTTTGGCCCCCAGAGTCTTGCGAGTGATGTGGGTGATTTCAAACAAGTCGAATGATGTCTCATCCTCTTGTTCACCATCTAAAAATCAAACCAGAGGAAATGCAAATGGACAGTTACTTCAGGGCGAAAGAATGAGAGTCCATGAGCTCTATTTTTCTTTAAATAAAATAGGTATTTAAAAAAAAAAGAACAAGTTAAAATGGCAAACAATTAGCAAAATGTTTAGAAGATTTAAAAACGTCACTGATTGCACTTGAAGTTAGCAGGGCTTCTAGCATTTAGTTTCAATATCAATAATACAAATCTAGTCAATAACCTTTATTATTATTTTATTATTAGTCAGCATTAGAATCATTTACAAGTTTTCCACTTACCTTGAGGTAATGCGTGGAGAAAATTGCAAGATAAGAGCAGCAAGAAGAGACTCCTGAGTATCATATCTCCTTAAAAAAAAAAACAGGAATGTTTAAATTAGTTTTTATGTCCATCTAGTCTTTTTTCGACATCATCAATCCATCTCAAATTGATTTGATTTTTTCCACGTGATCCTCACAGTGAATAATTCAAATAATGACACAATAGACGAACAAAAAAATATTTCCAGCTTTTCAGCTAAAATACGCTGCTTACAGCATCACATACATATTCTGTTTTAATGCGTGTTAATCGCTTAAATGCTTTGAAAAGTGTTTTCAGTCATCAGATAATGAATTACTTAAAGTGCTGAGCTACATTTCTCTCCACACAGAAAAGTTACAACGATAAATAGGCTATGGTGCCGTGTAACTTACCTGACGAATGCAGTGTATATTTTTCAAAACAATCAGATATCCGACAACAATAAAATAAAAACAATGAAATCAGAATAAAAAGCCGATGATTAAAGAGAAGCGGTATCTCCTGTACACCTCGTGTGTAAAAAGCGTAAAGTCCACTTTGGTTCACTGCATCCACAGTCCGCAGGACTTTAGGCACAACAGTGACTGAGGCACCCAGCTCCCTCCTCTTATATAGAGAGCCTGTCAATCAAACTCTTTTGGGAATGAACCGTTTGCAGCCAGTTGTTAAGAGACAGAGTTATATAATTATCTTCCGATGGCGTAATTGTCTTATCCGCGCTCGCACACAGAGGCTGCTATGGGGGGGGCTTATTCACTCTGGGGAAGAGAGATGGAGGGAAGTGGGTTGTTTTACACTGGAGGGACAAAGTTATGATGATAAAGAAACCAACAATATTTTCAATAGCTTCTATAGCTTTACCCCCCCCCCCTTCCCTTGAATGTTATTGTTTTTTTCTAAAGAAATAATTCTACACATGCATACATATTTTTTATATTTGGATTACAGCCTTTTGACTAAAACTGTAATCAAAACTTGCTAAACCGATAAATCAAAGTGAGCATCCCAGTTATGTCTGCAATGTGACACAAAAAAGAACATGAAAATGACTTCTAAAATAGATACTTTGGATGCTTTCACTTGTGCCTGAAGATAGTCAGGTCTTTGCCAAGGCTTCCCTCTGCGGTGTCAGGGAAAGAAAAGCTGACACAAACTCTCATTCTTGGAGCCCTGTCGAGGGATCACAGCTTTGGCAGTGGGTAGGCTTTAGTGTACCAATAGGATCGTCACAGGAATGGTTTGCGTCAATTGAATAAATTCCATTTTGAGGAAAAAAGGGGGTGAAGAACAGACAGTTACTTATCAAATGGGAAGAACGCGTATCAACAACATGGATCATTAACCTGACAGAAATTAGAAACAGTAGTGAACGGTTAGTTCACTACTGACGATGCTCGCTGATGACAAAAGCATTCTGCACTGACCAGAGAACATCAGATTAAAACTGTCAGGGGTGGAAAAAGATGAAATGCTCCAAAGACTTGCACTCATTGAATGAGGTAGTGCAGCTGTCAGTTGTAGTTTCTCAAGATGTGTTTTAATCAGATTTTTAATCAGGGTTTAGATATGTTCCTTTTTACGTCATTAACAATCAAAGTTATATTGTGGGCTATGGGAGGAAAACTTCTTTAATGGCTGCTCACAGAGCCCCCACTAATAGCTTTAATTTCTAAAATCTGCATTCACACACTTTTATTTGACAGACAGTAGTTCTCTGTAATGAGGCTTTACCAGAAGAGTTCAGACAAAAAAGTCAACTTTGTGTGCAGAGTGCAGAGCTACTGTTGGAAGTGAAATTGTCATGTATTTTTATCCACGCAAATTCAAGCAGCATTTATTATGGGAGGAAAAGAATAACAGGTAGCAACAAATCCATGTCAGACTTGTTGATATCAAACTGTGCCATAAAGTGAGAGTCAAGAACACCCTGCTCGAACATCTTGCTCAAAACTCAGAATCCGCACAGTCGAGGTTTCCATTACTTTTATGATATTTCTGAAAACTTTCTGGGTCATTTGAACCTCACCACAATCCAATGCTTAGTATGCAGCAGAGATCCACACATACACGTGGACTCTTCTTTTAATGCTACAAACACCAGAGATCTGGATGAGTCATGAAATTCAGATGATGAATGTCTGTTGAGTTGATAAACAACTATAGTTTCCAGCTCTCTTCTCCAAGCTGTGACTTCACCGTGGAGGTTTATGTGTTTTTAACAAAAAAAATGGGTTCAGTGTGACTCAGGAGCACAATCCAAAAAGGAAATCTGGCAACTTCAATGTTTATAGTACTGAGAACTGGAGAGAGGGACACATGTAACATGCAAATTGCACGTCCTCTGTAAAATACAATAATTCTTTGAATGACAAAAATACAGAGGTTGGCCTTTTTTAGTTAGGATTTACTTCAAATAGCCAATTTAAATTGATCATGCCAAAAGTTGAGTAATGGCAATGAAACAAATTTGGCCAGAATGGCTGGCATTGTAAAATATCATAATCTCCCAAATGGAATGACATCTCTTTTTGCACGACAATTGCACGGTAATATACAGTATGCATTTGATATCTGGAGAGCTAGTGCATATTCTTTGGATGTTACTGCTCTCATTACTCATCTACTGTGCTCTTCACTTACTATAGTACCTAGAAACCACAAGCTTGTTTGCTTGTGGTTATGGCAATGGTATCAAATGAATCTCTGTGCGCGACCGTTCCCCTCCTTCGCTATAGCCTACTCTGGAGCTGGATGTATCCTTGGTATACTCCAGTTTGTTATTGTGTCTTTCAAAATGTCAGTCTTGTTAAATCAAATCACCATATGTGCAATATTTTCGTACTGGGAATTAGGTGGCACAAGCATGCATTCCTCTTGTGAAAGCAAGCTTTGGGGATGGTAGTGTTGTTCAGTAGGTCCATCACAGACTGTAGTAACTGACTTTTCCGTTAGTGCCACCATGAGGTTGACAATTGTGTCGTTTTAATTGAAGTTGAACTATTGAATGGATTGCCATGAGATTTTGTTCACACAATTATGTTCCTCTCAGGATGAATTGTAATAACTTTACATCTAGCGCCATCACCAGGACAAAAATTAAATCTGTCCAATACTTTGGTTTATGACGATGTTTAATACCTGCAAAAAATAATGCCATTACCATCAGCCTCAGCTTCAGTTTGTATTATGTGCTGATAAGCAAATGTTAGCATTCTTGTACACTAAACTAAGAAGATGAACAATGGCAAACATTATACCTGCTAAACATCAGCATGAAAGCATTATCATTGTGGGCAAGTTAGCATGCTTAAGTTTGTATTTAGCTAATAGCACCACTGTGCTGTGAGTCCAGCCACACTACGCTACTAGCATTGATGTAGACAATTGTTCAGTGACGCTGCCTAAAAAAGAAAGAGTTTTAGACGTTTTCTTCAAGAGTTGAAAAGCAATTTTCACTGTCAAAATATCATTGTGTTTCCTTCGCCAAACACAGGTCACTTAAATTTCAGTCACTGACTTCCTTTGTTTGTGTCTCTTCCCTGAATTTAAACACTTTGTGTGCTCTAGCTTATTTTCTTTCCGCAAACTTTAGACAAGATGTATCTTCCTACCATGCATGTTCATTTGACCCGATGACACATTGTAATTTGTATAGCTGATGTATTGAGCCACATCAGAGCAACCATCAATCAAAGCCTCTGGGCCGCAGAAACACATGGAAAACAGAGGCCATTCTTGTGCAAGAATAGCAAAATTATACCAGAGTTTTTGTCTGTCACATGACATAAGCACCAAATGTGTGCATTCATTGGCTCCTGTTGTCATTATTGAATACTTCAGCCACTGCTGTTCTTGCATGATGCAAAAAATGACACCATTATGATATGATATCCCTCGGCTTCTCCCTAAATAGCACCGGAATGTTCTGCCTAAAATCCTGTCAAAAAGCCCAGTTCTTATTTCAAATAAAGGACGTGCAGAGCATTTCGTCTCATGCTGAGACGGATTGTTACAGGTAGTATTTTACAACATTTGAGTCACTTGACAGGCTTCATTTTACAGAACAGAGCTCCGTGAATTGTTCTCATAGGTTTTGTGAGGCAATAGAGAAGTCGACAGGGGAGCGAGGAAACTGCGGAAAACATTCAAGCTGTTCCGTACACACTATTAATCATTAAAATCGCGTCGCTGCAGGACTTCCAGTTTGACTTTCTGGCTTCAAAGGAAGTTCTAACTGGGCATTGACACACAATGCTGTCCACTAGTCATTCTACACACTTCAACAAACTGGGACTAATATGAGAAGGTAACTTTTACAGTCTACAAGGATTTTACGGTGATCTGGAGAACCAGCATCATCAAAGTGTGCAGCACGATAACAGAATAACAACTTGCAAAAAAGAGTACTTGTTTCCAGGAAACCACCTGTTTGCTCTCAAATAATCTAATTCCTGTTTTCATATAAAATTGTCTCACACACCTTGGCTAACACCAGGCATGACATCAAAGTGAGATAACCAGTGTTTGACTTGTTCTCCTCTCAAAGGGTTATATATGTGACCTATGTGAGTGGGATTTGTTTTGATACATGATTTGTAAATTCAACACAACAGAATATTTCCTGGGTGATATTAAGCATGGGATCATAACAGCATCAGGGGAACACTTCAATGTTATTGCCAGAAAGAGTACAAAATCAGACACTGCTGTTCCAAATGTCGACCTGCCAAACCTTTGTTTATGTGCTTAGTCAATATCCTAAGTGGAAGTATGAACAGAGGGGATCTTGCTTACTTCCTTTGTTGCCTGCAGGACAGTTGGAGGATGGCAGGCTGTGAAGAACCCCATTAATTGCCGGCTGGCTGTTTATGTTTAGCGAGGGTCAAATGCTGCCAGCTTTATGCAACATTGCTTGTGATAGTGATGCAAATCAGGCCCCCAGTCAATCCAGTGGGCTAAGATTCATCCCCAGATGTGTATTTAGATATAGAACTGTTGGAATTGTAACTTGTTGGACAAAAGCAAAATGTCCCCAAATTAAAAGTATGAAAGATGAAGTTGGGGTTGAGTTGTGAACTTGAAATAATTGTGAGATGCTATATGAAAAGAAAGAAAGTACTACTAATAGTGTTTCCCTAAATTTACTTTGACTCATACTTACCTACATTTAGGATAATGGTAACGTTAATCCCCATTTCGCTTCCAACCTCTTTTCTCACAATTACATTTTCATTTCTGAGATCCAATCATTTGGTAATGACTTCCAGATTCCCCTCTTCCTCCCTGTGCTGATGAGATGTGTAGAGTTATGGCAGAGCAGTAAGATCTATTGAGCAAATGTATAAGAGTTCAAGAACTGGGAGAATTCTGGGCCCATTGTACCAAAAACGTGTGCAAGTATGACTAAGAAATCTAGAGGGAACAATAACGTGGGAATTAGGGAAAGATTGATTTGTATGCACAGTGAAAGCAAGCACCATGAACAGTGTTGTGTGAGAGAGAGTACTAAGTGAGAGTGAGACCTCTTCAGCGTAGCGGAGAGGAGGAGGAGGAGGAGGAGGAGGAGGAGGAGGAGCTCTGGCCTTGGGTCCCTGGGCACAGAAGGTGCTGCAACATAGCTGAAGCTCCACTGCCGACAAACTCTGAACTCAACAAGTTTATGTTCAAGTTAATGACTATGTTCAAGTACAACGTTTCACGTCAAAGCTCCCTGCACCAGTGACGAAAAATAGTACGGTACATTTACTCTGCTTTATATTTTTACTTCCCTACATTTCAGACTACATATTATACGTTTTACTCCACTACACTTATTGAACAGTTGACTATGCAAATTAAGATTTCAAAACAGTTTTTTTATATATAGTAAATAAGTAAAGTACCCATGACTATTATTTAAAAAAGCTATAAACTCATAAACTTCACAAGGTGTAAATATTGTGTTTACAGCTTGTTGCGCTGCCACTAAGTGGCCAACAAATCAATTAATAAAGTACTGTACATTTTACATCATTCACCAGCACCCTCATCTCAAACAATTAAAATCTTCTCTCCCTTAAATCACTACATCTCTTACACTCTTCTATTACACATTTCTTGAAGCACATAATACATATAATTTGAAATGCCTCACATTTGTCTCACATGTCTGACTATCTTTATCAAACGCTTGATCATCTAAATATGTTGGTGTCCCAGGTAGACCCTGATATCATTGTGTTGTCTGAAACATGATTAAAGAAAGGTATTGAGGACTGTGAGTTGGCTGTGGATGACTTTGATGTGTATCAAATAGACAGAACTTGCAGGGTAAGTGGGGCAGTAGTTTATAAGAAATCACACTTTCCAATCACAATACTGCATGCCGCTTCAATTCCCAAATGCTTTGAATTTTTGACAAATGACAAGCTAACTGCAGTGGTAATTTACAGACCCTCTTCAGCTCATCCCTCTGCTATTAAGTCAGACATACACAGGATCCAACCCACTGGTCAGCGCTACGGCACCCATGGAATAAATGCACAACTGCTGCTAGAGTGATCAAGTCAGGAAACTACCTATGGCTACTTAACAGCTCCCATTTGGACCAAATTATGACGGAATTCTGTAATTAATTTTGATAAAAATAAAGTCCCCTCCTCCTTACCTCCAAGCATTAATGCTGATGGTCAAATAGCATTATCCATCCACTCAGCAGTGTAAGGACTGAGAGTAATACTGAAAGTAAAGCTCTACAGGGATAGGCCTCAAACTCTGATTGTGGTTGATTGCATTAAGAACACCACAATATACTGCTTTCCCAGGGATACGGTCTACAGTCAATGGCCATACTGAGCTAATTTCAAAATCAGCCTGCCATCACCGTAAGCACATATCAAGAGGACTTGTGTCTCAGGAGGATTTAGAAAAACTTTTCTGCAGTATTGCTGTTTTTACAGGTCTAAAAAAAAAAAAATCGATCAGACAGCTGCAGCTAATTCAGAACGCTGCTGCTAGAGTCCTCGCTAAGTCGAGGAGAGTCCACTCTTACTGGTTTTCACATTGAGAGGGTCACATAATACACATATTTTGGCATCTGGCTTGATGGGAAAATCAACTTTAAATATCACATAACAATGTTAGTGAACTATGACAGAAGTTTGGCTTTTTTTTCGCAGAAACAAACGCATTTCCCCCCCCCCGGGCGTGTAGAAAGAGGATTGTTGAAGCATCATCCTTGCTGCTCTGGCTCTACAGCCCATACTTTTCACACTCCAGTGATCGGACACACTTCCTGCCTGTGACTGCTTTCGCTGAGCCTGCACACTATATATTGTCTGATTTTTGTTTTACAGATATGCCTGACCATCTTTGTTACTTTTTTTTTTTGCAATTTCTTTATAAATAAAGGTTTAAGAAAAATACGCATTTGTTATCAGAGTTAAGGCTATGTAAGGCAGCCGGACAGTGAAAGTTGGGAATTTTATAAACTACAGTGCTCATGTTCATCATAATGAAGGGGAATGTCAACAAATGCAATGGCTTGGCTTATTGATTAATCCCAGTGAGCACCAACTGGGATTTCAACGTTGACTTCTAGTTGAAAACTGGCTGATATTCGGTGTGAATGTCTAAGACCTATTTTCGCCGTCTAAATGGCTAAAATGCGGTTGTCGCAAAACAGAAATGTATTTTAAAATGTTGATGATTTGTTCAGTTGTAGGTTGAAAGAGAGACATTACACTGGGCGGTGAAATTTTATGTTTCATATAAAATGTCTTAAATATGGAACTATAGACTGTATGCTGTCAACAAGAAGCTCACAGGGCATTGTAATGAGAGCAGTGTACATTCTGTCTGTAAAAAAAGTATTTTGAACGTCTTTTCAGCCGTGACCAGTCATTTAATAGACGTCTTTTCAATGGAAAAATGCTCACTGGGATAGATTTTGGACAACAATGGAGCTCTGTAGCACAGAGGAATGAGATGCAGTACATCAGACTTTGACTGCAAAGACAATATTTATTATTAACATCAAATCATTGTTTTTGTGTTTTCCTGGGATTTGTTGACAAGAAGAGAAAAACTGTATATCACCAGACTTATCCTTTAGAGGCATTCATTGTCATTTCTGACCATGAATCCAACTCCAAGCAATATTGGCATACATTTTTAGTTTTAACAGACTTTGCTGTTGGCTCATAAAATGAAACACCTGCTTGTACAAATTGTCAAGTTGACAAAAGAATGTACTGCACTTTGTACTTTGATACAAGTACAAAATCATTGAAAGCACACTGAGGATAGGTGCAGTTAGCAGGAATGATATGTTGAAGAATACCAAATGTTCCAGAGGAGAATTTCCTGCTTATTATTAACTCCAGGTTTTGTGGCTGGCATCCTGCCTCTCTCTGTACACCGAGAGTTTTAAGCACTCAGGGTAAATGAGTGTGATGCAGCCATGGTGAAGGAATAACATTTGTCTTCATCCCTGCGATATCCAGCGCGTTCAGTCCTGAAGCAGATTCGATTTTGAGACATTTTCCTTGCTGCTGAATTGGAGTTCATTTGAGGGTATGAAAACCTGGCACAATATTAAATAGAGTAATGCCACAACCTTAAGTTATTCTTCAAATTTAAGTTAGACAGGCAGGTGATAGCCATGGTTGGTTGGCAACAAAACAACCTGAAAACTAAGTTGAAGTACAGAATGACAGTTGATATATTTGGGCTATAATATTGCTCACTTTGATGCATCTTCAAATGCTGCCAGCACTCTAAACTTACACATCATTCTCTTCAAAGCTTCTTTTATTTGTATGTTTTATCACAAAAGTAAAAGATTAAGAACCAAAGCTATTTTACGTAACAATAGCAATACACAGAGACATGCATACCAATATTACATAATATTACACTGAAGTGAAGCTCAACCCAACCACATGTGCTGTTAATTCTCTAGCTTAGTTAAACATGATTAGACAGGAAAACATAAAATTACCTCTTTGAGGAAATAAATGTAGTCGTAAAAACAAAGGAATTTGCTAATGGTTGAGGTTGATGTTGAAATGCTATCTTTGTGTCAGAGAGAGGTTGGAGTTTAGGTTGACGGGGCGACTTGATGAACCTGAGAAATGTGCAGTGACTTGATGGTTTATACTCAGATGACAAACTATCATCTCATCTCACCCTTGCACCTTGGCTTAATGGAGCTGATGAATTGTCTAAACCTTATGAAGACCTTGAAGAAAGTCTGTGCACTTAGCAAAGTGTTTCTTTGACTCAAATAAAAACTTGGAATATCCTTTACTGCAGCAACAAACCTCATCCATTGGTTTGGACTCAAATATGGCTTGGATGGGTATTTGCCAAAGATGACTAAAAGAGAGTGAGAAATGAATGGAGCAAACTTATGACTGTATTTTATTTTTACATTTAAAAAAAAATACAAGATTGTTATTAGAGTTCTTAGAGTTACTATTTGAAAGGACTTCAGAAGCTCAACAGGGTTCCTGGCCACTACTCGTTCAGCGTTCGGCCACATCATATTACTTGCTCCTGGTTTTTCCATTTTTCCTCGCTAACTCCATGAGGGTCTTATGTTGATTTATCGAAGTGTTAAGCATTCAAATATTTATGCCTTGGACCCTGGATGACACCATCTGCTGCTAATCTGTATTTCTGTTGTCTGCACACAGCAGCCCAGAACAGCTCGGGACAGAGTCAAGTACAAAGACACTGATTTCCCTGTCTGGCTCTTCCCGTGTGGCTCCATCTGGATATTTGAAAAGTCACTCTAACAACTTACCATCCATGTTCATCCTTTACCAGCTACCTTGTATGCCGTACTCAAAAAGAGTAATTTAAAGAGTTACTGAACACAGGGACATGTGCTGTATCATTTAAGCCCAAAATATGACTGTAATTTGAGGACCACATAAGGAGAAACACAGGCCGGTTAATACATGAGTGGTTTCTTCAAGTCGTAAAAACATATTCACAAAGAAATGTAATGGTAACATGACCATGTGAATGGTAAGAGGGAAAATATTCTACATGCAGACATACTGTATAAGAAGCATGTATTCATATTCAGTGTTCCTTTATTTACCTGTTACTGATGTAAATTGATGCACAGCAATAAACTAAAGTGTTTCTCTGCTAAAAGGAAGGTTACGATAATTGTAAAGGCACAAACCCACTGAAAGCGATAATTGATTCGGCTCATTTGATCCTTTATATAGGTGCCCTATTGCCCACTGCATGTGGAAATACCAACACCACAGCATCAGCAGCAGTATTTAAGGAAAAGGTTACTGTGGTGGAAAATAATCTTTTTAACCTCCCGGTGAGAAATAATGGAGATGAGAAAACTCTTAAAATATAAAAACATATTTATTTAACAGACACTAATAATAATTCAGCTGAATGGATAGAGCTATTTCCCCACAGATGGTTCGGAGGTCTAACCCTGATCAATAGACAAAACAGAGTATATAAATGCACATTATCTCGTCTCCTCTCCCTTCACCCCCTCCCAGATGTCGTCCTGTCTGCCGCTGCACCCACCAAGGCCTTTCTGTGGGAAGAGGGTTAGATGGTGAGATCAGACATTACAGCAAGCCAGAAATGCTAAAATACCTTCGATATGAGATTATTTATTATTAGGTTTTAAATGAGTCTGGTTGGCCTCATCTGCACATATGCAGGTTTAAGCGATACAAGTTATATCTAAAAGAACATCATGATACATTTCCACAACAGTTACTATCCAGGCAATATTTGCGTATACTATAAATACCTCTTAATCTTTTTCCGCTTATCTTTTTTTAGGGTTGCCAGGGGGCTAGAGCCGATCCCAGCTGACATTGGACGAAGGCGGGGTACACAACCGGGACAGATCACAGGGCTATAGTATGGGGCAATTTAGAGTCTTCAATTAACCTTATGTCACGTCCGAGGGGCAGAACGGAGACTCAAGCGCAGACAGACACGGGAGACGAGGTTGAGTAGTATGCTGGGTTATTTAATGAGCACCAAGCAGTCCAAAAAACAGGAACTTAAAACAACTCCAACCGGGAGCGAGCAAAAACTAACAAAAAGGCAAAGTGACAAAAAGGCAAACCATGAGCAAATGCTGGAACATGGAGCAGACAGGGGGACGAATTAAGGACGATCTCACAACCAGCACAGGGAAAGCAGGGGAGTATATATATGTGTGGGGTGATTAGGAAATTGAAGGCAGCTGGGTGGACTGGGCAGGTGAGTAGGATGAGTGCAATCAGGGGAAACATACACACACACACAGACACAGGAACACAGGGGCAAAGCCTAAACTGTGACAGTACCCCCCCCTCAAGGGACGGATACTAGACGTCCAAAGTCCAGAAAACACAAAAAAAGGGCGGGCGGAGGGGGTCCGGAGGAGGGACGGCTCAACATCGAATAGGGTGGGTGGAGGGAGTCCGGAGGAGGGACGGCTCAACACCGAATAGGGTGGGTGGAGGGAGTCCGGAGGAGGGACGGCTCAACACCGAATAGGGTGGGTGGAGGGGGTCCGGAGGAGGGACGGCCGGATCCAACCTGCCACAGGGCTCTGGGGGATGGGCAGGAGGGCGGTCAGACGGGAAGGAGGGATCCGGACGCAGGAGCTCAGGCGGGCGACCTGACTGGCGGAGTTGCTCAGGGCCCAGGAGCTCAGGCGGGCGACCTGACTGGCGGAGTTGCTCAGGGCCCAGGAGCTCAGGCGGGCGACCTGACTGGCGGAGTTGCTCAGGGCCCAGGAGCTCAGGCGGACGGCCCGACGGGCAGAAGGGCTCTGGACCCAGGATCTCGGGTGGGTTGGACTGGGAACACTGCAGCTCGGGCCGGGGCTCAGGGGGGTTGGACTGGGAACACTGCAGCTCGGGCCGGGGCTCAGGGGGGTTGGACTGGGAACACTGCAGCTCGGGCCGGGGCTCAGGGGGGTTGGACTGGGAACACTGCAGCTCGGGCCGGGGCTCAGGGGGGTTGGACTGGGAACACTGCAGCTCGGGCCGGGGCTCAGGGGAGCCGGACTGGGGAGACTGGGGGTCAGGGGAGCCGGACTGGGGAGACTGGGGCTCAGGGGAGCCGGACTGGGGAGACTGGGGGTCAGGGGAGCCGGACTGGGGAGACTGGGGGTCAGGGGAGCCGGACTGGGGAGACTGGGGGTCAGCCGGGGAACAGGGCTCCAGAGGCTGGGGGTCCGCCGGGGAACAGGGCTCCAGAGGCTGGGGGTCCGCCGGGGAACAGGGCTCCAGAGGCTGGGGGTCCGCCGGGGAACAGGGCTCCAGAGGCTGGGGGTCCGCCGGGGAACAGGGCTCCAGAGGCTGGGGGTCAGCCGGGGAACAGGGCTCCAGAGGCTGGGGGTCAGCCGGGGAACAGGGCTCCAGAGGCTGGGGGTCAGCCGGGGAACAGGGCTCCAGAGGCTGGGGGTCAGCCGGGGAACAGGGCTCCAGAGGCTGGGGGTCAGCCGGGGAACAGGGCTCCAGAGGCTGGGGGTCAGCCGGGGAACAGGGCTCCAGAGGCTGGGGGTCAGCCGGGGAACAGGGCTCCAGAGGCTGGGGGTCAGCCGGGGAACAGGGCTCCAGAGGCTGGGGGTCAGCCGGGGAACAGGGCTCCAGAGGCTGGGGGTCAGCCGGGGAACAGGGCTCCAGAGGCTGGGGGTCAGCCGGGGAACAGGGCTCCAGAGGCTGGGGGTCAGCCGGGGAACAGGGCTCCAGAGGCTGGGGGTCAGCCGGGGAACAGGGCTCCAGAGGCTGGGGGTCAGCCGGGGAACAGGGCTCCAGAGGCTGGGGGTCAGGAACCGATGGTCGCTGCGGCACGGAGGCGGCAGCGGCAGGAACCGGAGATTGCTGCGGCGCTGAGAAGACAGCTGGAGTCGGCCGGACCGCCGACAGGACACGGGGAGCTGGAGTCGGCCGGACCGCCGACAGGACACGGGGAGCTGGAGTCGGCCGGACCGCCGACAGGACACGGGGAGCTGGAGTCGGCTGCGGCCTAGTGGAGACGGGAATGGGGGAACGCTGCGGCCCAGCGGGAACGCTGCGGCCCAGCGGGAACGGGGGAACGCTGCGGCCCAGCGGGAACGGGGGAACGGGGGAAAGCTGCGGCCCAGCGGGAACGGGGGATCGCTGCGGCCCAGCGGGAAAGGGGGATCGCTGCGGCCCAGCGGGAAAGGGGGATCGCTGCGGCCCAGCGGGAAAGGGGGATCGCTGCGGCCCAGCGGGAAAGGGGGATCGCTGCGGCCCAGCGGGAACGGGGGAACGCTGCGGCCCAGCGGGAACGGGGGATCGCTGCGGCCCAGTGGGAACGGGAGTCTGACCCTTCCTCCGTCTCTGCCTCTTAGGAGTGAAAAGGCAGCTTAGCTCGAGGTTAGCCTTCTGTAAACTCAGGGGCCCTCCCCTGGCCAAGTGGGTTCCCCAAAACTGGACAGACGGGTGTGGTGCAACGTGCACCAACCAGTGGTCTGCAGAGTCTGCCATGGTCCTCTTAGGGGTGGAAAGGCGGCTTAGCTCGCGGTTAGCCTTCTGTAAGCTCAGAGGCCCACCCCTGGCCAAGCGGGTTCCCCAAAACTGGTCTGCTGAGTCTTGCATGGTGAGATCGTTCTGTCACGTCCGAGGGGCAGAACGGAGACTCAAGCGCAGACAGACACGGGAGACAAGGTTGAGTAGTATGCTGGGTTATTTAATGAGCACCAAGCAGTCCAAAAAACAGGAACTTAAAACAACTCCAACCGGGAGCGAGCAAAAACTAACAAAAAGGCAAAGTGACAAAAAGGCAAAGTGACAAAAAGGCAAACCATGAGCAAATGCTGGAACATGGAGCAGACAGGGGGACGAATTAAGGACAATCTCACAACCAGCACAGGGAAAGCAGGGGAGTATATATATGTGTGGGGTGATTAGGAGATTGAAGGCAGCTGGGTGGACTGGGCAGGTGAGTAGGATGAGTGCAATCAGGGGAAACATACACACACACAGACAAAGGAACACAGGGGCAAAGCCTAAACTGTGACACCTTAAGCTTAAGGACTCCCACGCTGACACAGGGAGAACATGCAAACTCCACACAGAAGGGATGTCTAGCCCGGGATTTAACCCGGGCCCCTCTTGCTGTGAGGCGATAGTGTTAGACACTACACCATGCAGTCCTCTTAATCATTTTACTTAAATCCTAAATAATGATCCCGGGTTTGAAACTATAGTTGATAAGATAAAATGACTGATATGATATGGACGAAGTAGGACTCTGATGGAGTTGTTGGGACTACAAAACATTACAAAGGGAAGCATCTCCTCCCTCATAAACAATGTTTGGCTGACACCATCCTGCAGAGAGCACAAAACAGCAATAGAGTTGTATTTTGGTCTGCCATCAAGTTACAAAGAAGGCCAAGTGACAGCTCATGTGCCCCACTGCAGGTGACGTTTGTCATTTTAACCAGTGAAAACAACAGTATTGTTATTATTGTAAATTAATAAATCATTTATTTTACAAAACATGGTCCTCTGGGGAAAATGATTTGCTTTTTATTCCTGTTAGCTCTCTCCAACCACGTACTTCGGTCGCAGGTTCTTCATTAGATGCCTCAAAATCAAAATATGGTCAGGGGCGTAGAAGCAGTTTGACGTGCCTCATAATGCTGTTGGTGCATGTTCAACCATTTAAAACAATAGGTCCAAGAGATGGAACTGTATGAACGGACGTTGCGTGTAGAGTGTGCATGAACCACAGTGGGAGGGTCTCCTCCTGCCTGCCTACATTCTTGGGAGATGCACTCACAAAGCACATCCCGCAAGGCGTTTCTTGGACTTCACCGGCCACACCATCCCTGAAGCACACAAACAGCCATTCAGTGCATCTGATGGGGGATATGCGTTCAATATAACATGCCAACGCAGGAACTGGGCAAAGCCAATGCAATTTTGCCTCCACGTCCTCCTCAAGGGGTGGGAGACAAAAAAGCATCCAGCTGTATAACCCTAGACCTGAAAGAACTTCTTACGTTCTTAGGAACAAAAGAGGGAATTTGGTTTGAGAGTAACTGCAACTGGTGTGCATCAACAGGGTGGTTATATCACACTCTTTCTTAGCTGAAGTTAGTGCAAGCAGCAAAGCAGTCTTAGATGACAACGCCTTCAGAGAGGAGTGCTCCAGAGGCTCAAAGGGATCCTTCAAGGCCTTGAAAACAAATGGCAGTTCCCATTGAGGGGAGGAGGCACGCATCACCGGACACCCGGTCTGTTGGGACTGTTGGGACAATGTGAGGTGTCCCAGATGCTGCCTCTGTTGACTTCCACTATAACGCACTACATGGGAAAAAATGAGCAATTGTTGCATCTATTGCTCATTTTTGTTCCTGATGCTTCATATCATTCCTGACAGGCCATTATAGGGCTGACGTCATGTAGTCTGGTTCCGCATTGGATGACACGAGGTGTCTAAGGCAGCATGTGAAAGCTGTCGTCGAATAGATTGACCATAAGCTGAATCACTGGTATGTTCAACCAGTCAGCAGCAAAACCTAGCAAAATTCGTCACGTCAAACATTATCACATTAATATAGCCTGTCTACTTATTTCTTTTAAATGATATGCTTTGCACAAGACTGAGTCACAGCTATAAACAGCGGTCAAGAACAGCGGTTCTTGACATGTGCACAAATATTTGCCTCCCTGGACTATGAGTTGCACTGAGTTCATGAAAACAAAAGAGCAGAGATCCTCAGAGGTCTTTTGGGGATCATTAAGATGCACGTGTTTTATGATGTATATCTTGTTTTTCTCTATTTAGAGAGGGAAAGTGAAGCATTCAGAGCTCAGGCCACAGACCAGAGAGCCAGGGACCTACCAAAACACTTTTCAGGCCCATACAGACAGTATTTCAGATGTAGATGCTGCAGAGATGCAAAATAAAGAACTAAATTGTGAGTTCTGCACTGTATCTTCCCCAAACGGGACGCTCTGTTCTGTTCAGTGCTGACATACAGAGTCCTAGTACTCTGCAAAGTTGGACGCAGACTAAGTTCTCTGTGTCAAATTGAATGACAAAGTATTATGAATATCAAACTTTGGATCGGATTGCGTTATGGTGTATGGGTGGGGCTGTCCTTGAAATCCCTTTATTTGCAAGCATAAATACATCATTCTTTACTGGTGATATCAATGCAGGGAGTGCCCCAAAAAGCGACCTCACACAGACAAGAAATGTGTGTGTACAACAATACATACACACAGACACACACAGACACACACACACACAAATGGAGGAGGAACATGGCTACATAAATTTACTCCAAAGACAATTTATTATGTTTTGTTCCAGTAGATCGTCTCTTCTGCTTGCAGGAACACTAAAGCTCATACTGACAGGGCATACTCAATCATGCCAATATATACCTATATTTGTGGCGTAAAAAACATGCATTCATACATGCATAATGTGGTATATTACCCAATAATTTAGATTAGATTAGACCAGATAGGTACTTTATTAATCCCGCAAGGGGAAATTCTTTTGTATCACCTCATTAATCCTAGGCAGCCTCAGCTCTGCTTTCTTTATTGTGTAACATCAGTTTTTTTGATAGGATACCTGGAAGCTGATATTGTGCAACTTCAAAGCTATATTTCATCTGGCCTAGCTGAGGTTGGTGGAGCACAGTGTTCTCTGCACAGGCAGTCTGCCCCGGTATTAATTAAAGCACACCGTGCAAAAACACAGTCAATCAAACACAGGTTGTTGGACAGGGGACAAAAAAAAAGATGAGCAGTCTTCTGAAAATCCGTCTGAGGGAGTAAAGCCAGCATATCAGTGGATTTATCATTCTATCGTCAGAGTCGGATAATGCGTCAAATACAATATCTTTTCCTAATGGATGGGGGATGAGTGACGCTTGGAATTTCATTCCATTGCAGATAGGTAAAGTTTTCCTTTTGAGACAGCTGTGGGTTAGAACATGTCGTCAGCGATAATGGCAGCATAGTGGGAAAATGTAGGAGTTCTCTTCTGTTCATGAAAGAATCGTGCCCACGATCCCTAAACGTTGAAGAAAATAAAGTGGTTGCCAGTGAAATGTACTCAAAATATATCAATTAGTTATTAATTGTGAGACTATACTTACGAAACTAAGTAGTAAAAAGGATTCATATTGAACCTAAAAAGCATATACGACGCAGTCTTGGGTATATATATAGCTTTGGTAATGCATAAACTATTTGTTTGTTGACATGATCTCACCCCCAAAAAACAAGTAAACGTCAATCTATTGCATTCAGTTATTCAAAGGGGGTCCCGAAACATGCACTCACAAGAACATCGAAGTATAAAGGAAGGAATCACTGTCTGTCTGTCTGTCAACAAGAACGAGGATATACCGCTGAGTTGTATTTTTTTTAAGTGCTTTAAGGGCCTTTGTAAGTTATTATACCTGATGTTTTTTCCCCGTGTACAAAACAACACAGAAACTATTAAAGAAGACATTGTGAGGAAGATTGTTTTAAAAATAACTTGAATCAATGTAAGGTTATAATTCAGTACGGTTAATGTTAGTTCTGAAGCAAGTCAATTTCGGTCCAAAATTCTAAAGTATGTCTGAAATGAAACAGAACAACAGCGCCAAAATTAACATTTAAAAAAAATATATAATAAATGTGTGGTTTAAAAGTAAGACCAGAGTCAATCCATAAACCCTGATATTTCATTTTATCAACGTTTTAGAGAGAGCTATCGTCTTGAAAAACTAAAACCAGAGACTTAGAGAGTTGGAGTTGAGGTTGTGTCTCATACCAAAGACCATTATGTAAGACTTTTGTTTTATTGAGTTTGTTAGCTGACAACCACGTTTGCAGAATTTTAAAGTCAGATAGCAAAGTATCTTGAAAATGTGATAAGTAAGGCTTTGATGTGTATATAATAGTTTCAATGTACGTAGTATATATAATAGTATGATGGGAACTAAGAACAATCAGAAAAAATCAATCGGAGATCATAAATATAAACAGAAGCAGTCCTAAAGTAGAACCTAAAACAAACCTGACATGTTTCTAAAACAAAGACACAAGCAGTAACACAAACACATACCGTGTAAAAAACAACAAACAGACATTTTTACAAAAGATGTAACTATGATATACCAAGTTACTTATACTTGACATATTACCAATGTTGCCCTTTTAATCTTACATTTCACAGAGTCAAAGTCCTACTTTTTTTATTCTGTTCTATTACAGTTGCATAGTTGTCAGTTCTAGCTAGGATTGTGTTGCGATTGTGGGTGAGAAGAGCAAATGTACAGCTTAAACAATGCGGACGGGTGTGTCAGTATGAACAGTAGTAGCATCTGTGTGTCTGGCAGCCAAAGAGGTTGCACCCAGTTGATGTCATAGCTCTGTGTAGTGATCTGTTAAGTAGTCGTCTCAGCCAGTGAAATAGTACAGTACATCTGTTCCACATACTGAACAAAGAAAATCTGAAGCTCCGCCATCCAAAATGTGGACGGACAGATGGGAATAACGGCTGATCAAATTGTTTTTGCCAAATGTAGCTGTAATTATATGTAATTGAGTACATATCACCATCATCATCTCATCACAACAATGCGGTTAAATAAATCTGATGAAAGATACTAATATCCCTTTGAATCTTAGTCAAAAGTAAAGCGGTCTAATGATGTACATACTGGAAGTTTTACAAAGATGAACTGAAATTAAGCACAGATTTTAAAACAAAAACTCTTTAAACTTGTATATATTTTTGATCTTTATTGAACCAACAACTAAAAGCAAATCCCTTATTTCTCCTATCCTAGCCAGGGGCGTGGAACTGCTTTAATGAAACCTGCATGGTCTTTGCAGCAGTCATGTTGGGGACACCATGCACAGCAGCACTGGTGTCATGAGACAGACGGGGCCCAGCTGCTGGACTGAAACAGTCTCAGCTTCCCATCCAGGCTTCCAGTTAGCAGCTAAGAGAGACAGAGAGAAAAACATTACGTTGAGCTTTTACCCTTGTGGTTCAAACTCACACAGGCTCACACAAGTAAAGCCAATTGCAAAAATAAGTCACATTGAATGAGTATAAAAATGAGTATAAAAAAATGACTGTATTTTCTCACTTCATTACCTCAGTAAACATTGTGAACATGAGTTTATGGTCTCAATCTCTAGTTTCAAGTCTTCTTCAAAACAGCATGATGTTAATTTAGTAAATTATGGTTCATTTAGAGTCAAATAGACCATGAAGCGGAGTACGCTTTAGGGCGGGCTTACTGTGATTGACAGGTCGCTGCCGCTACCAGAGACGTATACGTCGTCTCTATGCCACTCCTCCGCATTCCAAATATAGTAAATTCCAAAAACCAACATGGCGACAGCCGTAATACAAGATGGCGACAGTGAAATCGCCAAACTAGAGGCTTCAAAACGGCAGTCAACAAACCAATGGGTGATGTCACGATGACTACGTCCACTTCCTATATAGTCTATGGGAGGGACCAGAATAATCTGGGAGGGCTTAGACGATAATGAAATTCCGCTACTGATATTGCTTTAAAGGTGCAAGATTTGAGATTGGAAGCCTTTCAACTGCCTCTGAAGGGCTCTCGACATGTCAATGCTGAGCTGGCGGCTTACAACCAACGGTACTAACAGCACCTACAGTGCAAACTACAACGAAAGTGCTGACAGAGCTAACGGTGTTTACATGACGGGGAACTGGAGGGTGGGTGCTACACTTTCCGACAATGAGGTGTGAAACAATTTAGCACACTAAGGCACACCTTCACCACTATTCCACCAGGGGGCATTTGACTTTTTGAAAACGTATTTTGGCTGTCATGCTTTGTGATATTTCTATTTACTTGTGAGATTAAATTGAATGGAAAGTCCTCCTTCTGGAACAAAACGAAGTAGCACTCCATTGTTTCTTTTCTTCCTCTGTCACAGGGTACGTGGTGAATGTACAGTGCGTTAGTGTGGTGAATCACTTCACACCTCATAGTAGCAGACATTATGTGCAAGCACTTGTCAGGGCGGCTTCATCAGCTGTAACCGCCGTATGAGAGCAGTGCAGAGCAGCAGCCCTGAGCTATCCAGCGGGGCACGTTCACATGTGCTTTACATGCACTAAAAGCACACATGGGACGGCACGGCTATGTCAGCAAAGCAAGGAGAAGCTTGGATAACAACACACACACACAGAGGGAGAGAGATTTCCTTCACTGCTTGATTCTCTGCTCAGGACATTACTCCACTATATCTTTACTTAGATAGAATGTTAAACACAGCTCCTTTAAGAAAAACAACGATGTACGAAGTGATTGGCGGAGCCCTTTAAACCAAGAGGGCCCTGTTGCACAGCGGTGTGTGCGGCCTTATATACTGTGGGGTCTGCACGTATTTGGGTAGTCACAACCTGATTAGCTGGCTACGCTTATGCAAATTTCCAGTCGAGGGTTCCGCCTGTGATTATAGAACTAGAGTTACAGTATTGTAACCTTCACTATTTTCCAGGAACTGTAGTGGAACACGTCACTCTCGTTTTTACGACTTTCTATTTAGAGGACCAAGTTGCATAACAGCACCAAGGTCAAGATCCATACTGTGTTTGTCATAGAAATTCTTGATTTTCTATACTTGCCATATATCACAAAAAAACATGAAGCCTCATGGCCTGAACTTTGTAAAATAACAATGTTTAATCTTGAGGTTCCTGCCAGTGATAGTCATGGTGGGTAGACTATTTATACATTAACACACACACACACACGTACTGTAACCAACACGGGGATGCGATACACTAACAAGCACATATGTACAGAATCATTTCTTCACTACATTTCTTTGCAAGAAGGGAGCAATATCTCATCTGTTTCTATCAGCCAGTAGAGAAAATGAGGGTGAGGGAGCATTACCTCAAACATCTGACAGCCAATCAGCAGCAATAACAATAGGAAACCCTTCATTTGGAGTTCAAAATGAGGATCATGATATTCTCACATTCATATCGGCAGCTGCTCAAAGTAGAGACTATGATAGGATGGAACACTCATTATTCAAGACAGCTGTTTACAAACGGCTCCATTTTCCCTTTATTTTCAACCTTATGTGTCTTGTAAGAGTGTGATAAACCATTTCAAATCAATTTCATCTTACTTTGAGCCAAGGTTATTTGTACTACACTTAATCCCATTTAAAATCCTACATGATGAAAACATATGTAAAAACAACCCAACAAGTTGCAAACTAAAGGCTATGCTTGGCTGAATGTCACGATTTTCCGTGGAGCATCAATGTAATTTATGGTGATTTGTAGGTGGATGTTAAGAAAACGGTTTATTTTTTAAGAATACTAACAGCGGGAATCTTGGAAAACAGCAACTGATGAAAAATGCCATTTGGCACAACAATAGTCCAACATTTTTTCCAACGTACTAAAGCTGTTTCATGCAGAAGGAATCCTTTTTTACCAACAAGCAGATACCTATGCTGGGAGTCACAATAGCTAAGGGCTGAGGATGACTGAACCATACAAGAGATTAAACTGGGGCAGATTGAATCTTCTTTTTACAAGTGAGTGTTGCAGCCACTCTCCGATAGACACACAGAGGATTTGCAGGTGTGGAGCCTAAAAGACATGAGGATTTCTGCAAAAAGGTAGCCAAGTAAGGACGAACACAATACACCTACATAAGCATGTGTTATACTAGTGCTTTTCAGCATATAAAAGTGTTTGAGGCTCTCCCATGAAACAAACAGTTTGACAGCTCATTTCACCAGCTCTTCTATTTTCAAGAAGTCTTCTTTCTCCATGACCCCCTGCTGAATGACCTTAACCAACAATAGCCAAGCTGTCTGGGTCCTGCCCCCCCTCCCCCCCCGGCTTCTAAAATAGCTACTTAAAACACAAGAGGGTCAGAGAGCAGCTCCATTAGCAACTACAGCTCTATTCATCAACTACCTTCTCCATGTAAACATGCAATGTAGAGTTGAAGCTAAATTACAGATTTTCTAAAAAAAGGTGATAACATGAAAGGATTTTTAACGCCATACGCTTGCAGCAAACATCTGTAATCCGACACATTCCATCTCTGCAACCTTCAACCTTTGTTCAGTGAGGCTGAGGCAAGCTAAGCTGACGAGGACCGAGGGTTTTGGGAGACCTTTAAGGTCAGAAGTCAATACTTCTTGCGAGCTGATTCACTGTAGCTGTAACGTGTAGCAAGGGGTCGTGCTGGGCCATCATCACAAGTGAGTTATTTGTCTTTCCTCAACATCCACTTCTAGGAAACACAGTTTTCTTGGATGTTGAAGATTTAGTCACAATGTCAGATGTCCTTATGCATCATTTGACTTTTTGATCATTTAATCATAGGTCATGCATGAGAAACAAAGCATGTTTAAAATCTCATTCAAAACATTTGAGCAACTCTGGGATCGTAAATCAGATTGCGAATTTGCATGGCGTGCCACAAATGTTACATAATCTAAGTTATTGTCAGGCGTGCTGGGTTCAATACCACAAATCAATAGTTCAAAGCAGGAATAAAAATCACGATTATGAATACAATCTGGGTTGGATTCCTCGTGGTGAAGACTGTGTGTCAGATATTGGCATTCTGGACAACAGAAAGTGACCGTCTGCAGAAACTGGTGACAACTGCGGCTTTGAAGAAATGAGGAGCGATGTGTTTCCTCTCAAAGGATATAATTCATCAGCGCAGACTTAAGAAATGCCAGCACAGGATGTTCTGTAGTGTACATGCTGAGAGCGGAAGGAGGATGCACATGAGAGATGGAAAAAGGAGCAGACGGTCACAAGGGTCACCAGTTGGATAAGCTTATGCACTGTCAGTGAAAGAAATGTATAGTCTGTTGCTAGTGGTGATAGTTTTGGTGGTGACCTATGCACAGAGTCACTTTCTAACATCCCATAAATCTTTATGCATGCATAGTATTAATATACAAAGGTCTATATAATACTACACTCCAGCTAAGTTTTGTTTTTTGTTGCCGTTAGAACTCCCTTTCTATTGTTTGTTATGTCTCTTATTTCCCTATTAACAATTAGGGAACTGATAATAGTCCAAGTTGGTAAATGAAGGCAATGCTATATTGCCAAAGAATACTTTTTTTTTTTTTTTTAATAAAAAAAATGTCCAATTATAAGAAAATCTTCTGGGAAATAAAAAAAATCACATCACATTAGAGACATGACATTTTTCATTTAGAAATGTTTTATTAAGTTTGTATTAATCTAATTTTAGCTCTTATTCTAATCTCATGCTATTTTACACAGTTAGATGAGGTTATGCCATTTTCAGTTATTAAAGACATACTATGCGCTATCTAATAATGTTGTGTATATATGTACATATATACTATATATCTGCATATCTGAGCTCAATGTACCTCAATGCATTAAAGCTGCACAAACAAAATGCTGTTTGTCATTCCAATTTTATTCCATTCCCAGTGCCCATTCCCATATCTTGGGTAGTCAGGCAAAGGAAGTACTGTACAACACTATTAACTAACACCAACTAACCAACTAACCATGGCCAACTGAGAAAATGCTGTCGACCATAAGTTAAAGGCTTGATACTTAAAAATTCCTCTTGCAACTGGACCCAAACTCTTTATTTCCTCACTTCCTGTTCATTGCCTTCCAGCTGTGTTGAACGCAGGCCAGTTCATTTCAGAGAGGCTGTCTCAGCTCAGTCTGTGTCTCACTCTAATGTGACATTCTGGAGCAGACAGCAGATTCCACCTCTGTATTTGCTGTCTGGCCGCTACAGTATGAAGAGAGCGGTTTGCTCTCTTGGGTCCGGCAAAAAAGGAAACAAAGAGATAAAATATTAAAAAGGCCACAAATAAAAAGATACAGTAAAAAGGTCTAGTGGGAATGCCAGCTGCATGTTATGCCTGCCCGGGAAGAGCAAAGATGACACATGCTGACATATGGAGACAAGAGTAGCACTGAGCTTGAAAGCCAGTGAGATGATTCACTCTTTGTCCATCTTCCTAGTTTGGAAGATAGAACATGTTAAATGTTAGAGACAGCTGCTTGTGTTAATAAGCGTTCACAGTCCTCAGTGAGTCCAGCACATGAAGTGCAAATGAAGGAAAAAGTTCTGAAAATGTTCACTTAATCAAAATACTTAAACGGACAACATTATATAATAGTTCTTGTTTCATTGTGAGGCTATTTTTGATTAAATATACTAATAATATTAAATATTAATTATATTTAATATTAAAATACTAACAGAGTACTGGATTTTGTTTGTATTCATATCCCTTTCCATTGTGTAGTGGTGTCTCTGGTACAGAGGAGAGTCCAGTTTCTTGCTCAAGGACAACAGGAAACCTTGCTCACCATGATTATTGATTGCATGTTTTCAACCACAAACTAAGTTTATAGTCGGACATTATTTATGTCAGATTACTGACATTTTTTTAGTTGGTAGTGTTCAAATCTTAAGCCACACAATCTTCAATCATCAAATTCCCTTTCAAACGTAAACCAAAAACAAACATTCCTTGTTTTTTAAAATTGATCTTTTTTGTAATTTCAGCCAGCATATAGTAAACTGAAATTGACAAATGAAGATGACGACAATCAATTTTTCAATACGTGAAGTGAATCTTTGTCATATTCACTTGTTATTATAAGATTATGGAGAACGATTCCTTATGGTTCTCTCTTCCTCAAATTCTGTCAAGATGAAAAATCTCTTCTTACACAAAGGTGGTAGAAACTCTAGAGCATACAAAGAATGGTTATAGATTAGGGCTTTGCTATTTGTGACTGACTTCAGTCCTCAATGGGATTCAAAGGCATCCTTTCAATCACGGACTCAAAGGTGGCACAAATAAGCTCTTTTTTTTTATAAAAAAGGCATTTCTAAGAGAAAAGCCCTACGCCAGTGTTAGTTTTGCAAACTGCTCATTGTGATGCTTGAATGTAAAAGGCCACCAATTCAAACTGAAAGGTGTCAGAATGATGAAACGCAATACTTAAGCAATGGAAGGAGCAGTGGTTTCAACAACTTTACTTATTATTTATAATAAATAAAAATGTAACAATAGTTTTTTCAGCATTCAAGGCAGTCCACTGAAAACAAATGAAGGAATAAGGGAGGACACTCCACTGTCCCATAAAAGAAATCCACTTATAATATGCTGACCTTAGGCAAATACTAAGACATTTCCACTGCCGATGTGGAACAATGTAATTGGAGCTATTGACAGTTTGGGATGAGACAATACAGAAATCTGCGTAACCCAAATAGAGCACAGCCCTTTGAAATCTATTTTTCTAGTCTGACCTAGTAACCTGTTTTTCTGAAGTCATTGTTGATTCGCCTCTGGCTAAAGCATTTTTCTTTGCCTTTACTTGTGATCCTGAAGCTTTAAAGTCCTAAAATCATTGGACGAAGCTACAGATTTAGTATTACCACTGCCTTGTTTCCAGGCTCTACTCAAATTGGACACAGCTTATTTTGCCTTCCACAGCTCTAGTCTAAAAATAAATGAAAAAGAGCCTTATGTGTTGAACCAGCAGAGACAAAATTACCCCTGTTGCAAGTGATAAAATACTTTGCAAGTAGAATTTGCAAGTCTACATTTATGGTCGCACATGTAGGTCCAACACAGGAGAGCTTACACAACTTTACAGAGGTATGCCATGAGAAATCCCACAAGGTTTTACAAGACAACAAAGTGAAGAGACAGTAAAAGTTGGGATCTTTCATTACAGCCTTAAGTACAGGAATAAACCTGAGGGAATGAACCCCGGAGGTAGATCTGCCTGCTTGATGGTCTTTTAAGTATGAGGATGGAAAACATGAGTGAAAAATGAGTAGAAAATATGCGTTGCATTATCTGTCTGTGCCTTGCATCGGAGGGTTCTCACAGCAACATCTGGATGTCAAATGTGGCTAAAAAGCAAGTCGAGCACAGGTTGGGGTCACTTTTTGCTCGTATTTCTTCATGTTTTGGTAAGAAGAAAGTGCAGGCTCAGAAAATAAAGCAATGTTCCCATTATGATATCACTTGGCTTTGGTCACAGTTAACGTTGACACTGATCAGCCATTTCCCAGGACTTCTTGAATTTCTAATTTTCTATTTTGGCCAACAGAAGAAAATATAGATAGATATGTGTGCATCAATTCTAGCAAGACATTAGATCAACCGCATTACGTTTAACTAGAAGCAACCTCACACAGTTGAGCCAGGCACTAAATATAGAAGTAGAAGATCAACTGTGTGATAAATAGGAAAGAAACACTTTTCAGCTAATATGAAGGAGAGCTTTCTGTAACTAATACTATGAGCCATCAGAGTTTTGCCAAGGATAAAGATTGAAGTGTCATAAAAGTGCTACGGGTGGAATCATGAAATTTACTGAGCACACATGTCAACAGATCCATCTCCATGACTGAGCAAACTCCCTCCACTAATGTGATACGGTTAAAAGCTAGTAAGAGGACCACAGGTTGGGATTGTTTTGTCAAACCTCCCTGAAATTAAATATGACAAAGTTCGGTCACAGGTTGTGAATCTTTCAATTTCATGCAGTTTTATCTCAATTTGCTACGGATTTCAGAGGTCTTCCTTCCTCTAAGAGGTCCTGAGAAAAATGGGCCACAGTAAATGTCAATTTCAGTCACTGATCAAGAACAGCCCTTTCCCTTCGGGTGGACAGAAAAGAAAGTAGCTGTCCAGTGGTGAATACATATAACTGTGCAGCTGTGAGCTAATTGCATTCAGAATGTTGGGAAACATTGGAGCAGACAGTTAATGTAATAAACTACAGCATTACCGGTTATTGGTTAGTATGAGAAGGCATGCTTATTTCATGAGCAACTATTTCTGTGATTAAAATGATAATTAAATGAGACAGACCAAAGAAAACATAAAGCCTGAATAACTAGTAAAAGTATATTGAAAGCCACTAAAATCCTACTAACATACAAAGGCCCAGGTGCTGCATTGTACCAATAAGTATTTATTTTTATTTTTCATGATTCAACGGCTCTCACTCAGTCAATATGTGTCAATAAAACATAAATCGTAAGTTAGGAACATATAACGTCTATCATGCTTTTATTTTTAAATCATGGCAGGTTCATGTAGTTTGGGATGGTTAGTGACAAAAATCTGAGCGTGATAGCCAATAAGAGATGATCTCATGAAAAAGATCTGATTGATACAATTTGATATATATTACCCAGAAAATAAAGGACATTACACTGAATAAAATAAGGGTTTTGATTATTTGCACAAAGTACAACATTTTAAGAAAAATGGCCAGATTTCCATGCAAACTGCAAATTCAGTAAGTCTTCATAGTTGTGTTCTAATGGATTAAATACATTTTCAACCTTTTTTTTTCATTTTTTAGAGTTTCTGCCGTCCTATCAAACTAAACACAATATGCAGAATTGCTGATGGGCAACGAGCAAGCTCTGAATGATGAAGTGTGTCTTCAAACTCTGCAGATTACTGCATTCAGCCAGTAAATGGCCACGGATCAAACTTTCCACTTTAAAACGTGGAAATCTGAATGTATCATTGTGCTGCAAAGTTTAACTGAATGGAGTTACACAGATGGACAAGAAGATTTAAAACATGTGCCTCAAGTCCAAAAGACTAGAAGTCTCATAAGACATCTAGCAGAGGTTGTGATGTTATATTCTAAAACGCTTCTTTTTTTAAATCCATTTGCTTTGAACAGTTCCAGACGAAAATCATTAAGTGACCAATAAAACATTTCCAAAGGGAATGTTGCTAAGTAAGAAATGCTCTGGAGATTTTGAAAGTATGTTGGTACAAAATAGAGCTGTACATTTTGATTTGTTATTTTCCTGTAATGGCAATTAAAAAAAAAAAAAAAAAAAGTTTGTCCTGTGTTAAGCTTTACTTTATGGTTTCCTTGGTGAGACCATACAGTTCCTGAGTTTAAATGGATATGTACCAGTTTAAATTGATATTATGCCAACAGCGTTGACTTAATTATGGACAGTAGGGACAACCTGAAGTAAAGAGATCACAAACTGAAGCAGTCAAAGCATTTCTACATTTGGCAATCACACAGAGCTATCAATATTGAATATCCCTTAAGACACAGTCAAACAAAGATGGCACAATATTAAACTACAATGGATCCATATTGGAGTTTCAGAGTTGAGTTGAGCTTTTTATTATTTTCAGCTTCATTAGACATCAGCAGAAATTCTGCGAGGTCACTGACATACAAGTCCACCCACCCTGAACTTTGGGATGGTCTCAAAAAACCCTGCTATGTGACCTCAGCCTGAGGACATCATTCCTTCACAACAATCACTTGTAAACTTACACACAGTTGGAGTTCAGAGCAAGTTGAGCTGGTTCAGGCCTGTTTAACTAACTAACCCTTTTAAATATTAGTGAACATTATGTATATATGACTTTTAAACCATGATATGTGATTTTTTTTAAAAATTTGAATCAGAAGAAGAACGCTCAGAAACACACCAATATTTCTATTTGTTAATTATCACAAAGGGCTTTACGTATTTGTACTGTATCCTGAGATTCTATAATTGCTTTACTTTATTTCCTAAGTGAAACTTAAGAGGTGAAGCAATTTCTTGGACTGAAGACAACATGACCTCTGAATGACGCTGCTTTTCACCGTGAACTCTTATCTTTGCTTTTTTGGAACTTTCCCTTAATACCTGTTTGAGATATTTGAGATAACGATTAAACTGATGTGCAAACATATTCAGGGGAGGAATGGAGGGTAAACACACATTAACACTTTTGGCTTGCACGTCCACTGGGGTGATTATGCAAAATGAACATACTGTAGGTCAACATCTGGAAAGTAAAAACAATCTCTGGCTTTACTTCAGCTGTCTGATATCTGATGTCAGTAAATTTGGACAGTTTCCGTAAACTATGGTCAATAGCTTACTGGGATGTAGAGAACATGCCTATATATTAGATGAGGTATTTCTGTTCTGGTAGATGGGTCATTAAATGAATGATTAAGGAGTAACAAGAGACGGGGAATAACAGAACGAAAAAGACAAAAAGTGAAGACAAGTTCTTACCTCTGGTGTGGCAGGGTTGAAAGCCACACTGAGCACCGTGTCCGAGTGTTTTTGAAGTTTGTGGAGGTAGCTGCTGCTGCGTATGTCATAAATGTATGCCTGAAATGAATAAGATAGACTACATGAGCAAAAGCAGGTATGTACTGTAACCATGCAGTGATGAACCAAAATAGAACATATATAGAAGTAGTTCAATTGAGCCCCAATATATGTACATGATACATACAATATGCAAGTGTGTTCGGACTGAACAAGATGCACAAATGAAATATGGTTAACTACAGACAAAGTCAACAGAAAGACACTAGCAGACATGAACAGATGTGGATACACTTTAGGGATCATTTCAACTTTGAGGGAAAGTTTAGGGTTTCTGTTTAAGTTTGAGTTTGAGCCGCAGCACATACATACAAAAGCCCACTTCAAACACATGCAGTGAGTGTGTGTACAGCTAACATCCCTACTGTCACATCCTTTGGTTGTTTGGGGAGAATAATAGAGTATTCTGTCACCTCTACTTTAAATCATATTTTACTGCCCGGTGAAGCGTGCCTCCTTCCTGCAATGGGAACTGCCATTTTGCTATCTAGGCCTTAGTGAAGGATCCCTTTAAGCTTCTGGAGTGCTACTATCTGAAGGCGTTGTCATTCAAGATGGCTTCGCTGCTTGCATCAATCTCAGCCAAGAGAGAGTGTGAACTAACCGCCCCGTCAGTGCACCCCAGTTGCTTGATGCGTGGTGACCGCAGCGAAACTACTCTCAAACCAAATTCCTCCAATGCTACTAAGAACTCAAGGAGTTCTTTCAGGTTGAGGGCTATACAGCTGGATGCTTTTTCGTCTTCCACCCCATGCGGGGAAATTGCATCTGCTTTGCCCAGTTTGTGTGTTGGCATATTATGTTAAAGGCACAGTCCCCGTCAAACGCACTGAATGTTTGCTTGGGGATGGTGTGGCCCGGTAAAGCCCTATTCAAGAAACGCCTTGCGGGATGGCTTTTTGAGTGCATCTTCCAAGCCCATAAGCAGGCGGAAAAAGACATATGTACGACGGCAGCGGGGTCGACGCCCTGTCCGTTCATATGGGTCTATCTCTTGGACGTGTTAGGCTCCTTTTCAGGGTCTTGAATTTACACTTGGTCTTGTGCGCACAATAAAACATGTGTACACCGCTTGTGTAGACATCTTAGAATCAACACTTCAACTTGAAATCTTAGAATACTGGAAATATCTAATGTTTCATCAGCTTGTTACCACCATACAAACTTAATGCAATCAGTGAGTTTCAAGCGCCATTTGTGTGCTTCAGTGCCATGAGTACAGATAAAAACAGATGCGGGGATGTTTGTTACCAGACGACGACTCATCAGATTCCTGCAGCTGTTTTGTATTATGTTTCCCTGAAAAAAAAACGCTTCAAAAGTGAGCTCTGTCAAACGGTCCATGGGTAAAGTGTCTCCTGTCTGAGGCACATGACGTGTGTGGTAACATGCAGGGTATTAGATACTTGGAAGAAAGAAGTTCTTTCAGGAATGCTTAAATATCACATGGATCCCCAGATGTATCAGCTTATATCAACTGTAACTGAAGCTGAGAGCAGGGATAACACTGAACGAATAACAGGTTAATATTGACCACATTGAAATAATATTCCACTTAGATTGTTTTTGGCCTTGTGTTTTTTTTTGGAAAATGTGTAATATGATCTAGGGAGTCTTTTTAAAGTATTTGGGTTCTTTTTTTCCACGCTTGCTTTTTGATATATTAAGACAAGTACAAATGTGTCTGGCTTATGGAAGTCTCAGGGCAGCTACAAATAAATACGGTGTAGCTAACTATATACTCTCCCGATTTCCAAGAAACGTTGGAAATGTCCAATCTCGACAGAGATGCTCTCAAATGTCCGTGCTGTGCTGAGTCCCCGTAATTAATAATAACTAGCAGCATGCATATATTATTCCACTGCTTTCAATGAGCACGTACACCAGAAGAAAAGAGAGATGGATAAGGAAAAGGGAGGCAGTCTTCTGAAAACTTCTTGAAAGCAAGTATAAGTCACAGTCTGGAAAAGCAATTAAATAGTTCTGCTTCAACATGAATGTTGAATTTGACTTGGAAAAAGGCTCGAGTTCAAATAAAAATCTCTGAGTCAAGCACAAACAGTCTTCACCTTAAATGGAGGTGAAACTGATAAAGAAATGCTGCTGTTTTCCGGCTGTCCTCCTGCTTTACAAGGCAGAGTAAGACATAAACAATATATATCCCATAAAATGTATTGTAGTCAGAATACTTTGCCATTTAAGCCTCTGGTTAACCACAACTAATCACATATGGTAGTACGTACAATACATTCATACAGGGCTTATCTACCCCCTTTGCATTATGGTAATCTGATTTAACAGTCGAAATTTTGTGAAAATATCTCAAGCTGCAATATTTTGTTGCTTTATTAATGGCAGATACACCACTCTGTAAACTTGACAGACACCGACACACAGCGACACATGATCAATACATATTCAATCTTATTGAAGCTTTTGAAATGTCACATTAGCCATTCACTTTTTGTAACTTTGTTAAAAAGAAAACACTGCTCTTAACAGTTTATAGGCGGCTTTGACGGGCCTGCAATCTTACAAAAATGAAGAAAAAAAAACAATTACTGATTATCAAAGTTTTCTTGTCAAATTGTACTTTAAAAACCTGACTGTCTGAGATACAGTATGTACAGAGGAGTCTACACAGACTGTAAAGGGAGAGACAGATATTCAAACTTACGCAGTTGTCCTCAGAGCCTGAGGCAATGAACCGGCCACATGGCGATATGGCTGAAGAGCATGGATGGCAGCGATTTAGATGGTTCTCATAACGCCGTACACACCTGAGAAAGAGATGCACACATTGGTTGAGATATTATGAAGTTCACAAACTCAAACCAACCTGATGTGCAGGAACGACTGAATATTTGCAATCTTAGTTGCTCTGGGTCCCATTGGTATTAAAACTATATCACTTCTGGTTTGTTTCCTCGCAATGGTCGTATTAGGAGCACATCATATATATATACTTCATATAAAATAACATCCTTTAATCCATTGGAAATTATTTTACCCTGAACTCTGTGTGCAAGGAAAAACTTTAGAATAAACGATAAAACACTGCTTGAAAGTGAGTGATCTTTGGAATGGGAATGAAAAGCATTTCACACACGAGTGCAGCCATCTTTTGTGATATGTTGTGATGTGGTGTGATGTTAGGTGAAGATGCAAAGTCTATATAGAATGCTGAACTCTGGCAGGAATTACCAAGGAGCAGAATGCCACCCTGCAGACTTCCGGTTTTACAAATATCTGAACCAGCAGAAGACAAGCAGTTGAGCATGACTCCAGCATAACCGAGGAAAGAGAAGGTAGATGATGAACGGCCCCCTCGTGCAACTTCTGTGCAGTTTCTTTTGCTTTGGAACAGCATGTAATCTCTTTACAATGCCACTAACAGCTAGCTGAGCTAGGGTCTCTGTATAGGCTGGCATGTTGGCAGGGCTTTGACAGGATATGGTGAGAGCATGTCTTTGACATTCACATGCTAATGTCATTAAGCTTGGCTAAAAGTAGGTCATATTCACCGGTGTTCATGAAGACATATGATATCCGAGTACGGTGAGCAAGTCAAATAAAAGCAAGCAATAGAAACTAACTTTATGAAGCTTATAATGCTGGAGCAACCCATAGCCTTGACTGTGGAGATGATTGACTGGTGCTAAAAAAAAATACTGAGAACTAATGTTAAATGTTTGAAACAATTTAATTTAGATTTTGTAAATGCTTTTAAATGTGTCCAGGTTAGCTTGAATATACAGGATACACCTATACCCAACAGGTTAATAGTATCTCCTGTGTGAGAGCTACTAATGACAAATATAGTGAAAACCTCTTTTCATTTTGGTGCGTAGCAAGATGGACGAGAAGCATCTGTTTCTAAATCCACTACAGTACATCTGGACATTCAGGTCTGCACATTATCAAACTGATAAGAAACAGTTTAACAAGTTAGAAATAAACACTTATCTGGTTTTCGAGGTCAGAATGGGGATCTAAAGTTTCGACTAAAGAGATGCTCAGCTCCCCCCCCCACACACACACACACACATTCTCTGTGTTGTGTGAGTGATGACTACACTGCATTGTCCTGATGGCTTACACAGACTGCATCGGAGGGTCTGATTCTCTTGAGTACGGTTCCTGACTCCACCTGGGTATTCAGTGTCAGTCATTAAGGTAATCAGCAGGCTAATCATAGCTCTTTATTTGCAGCCAATATATTTCACCCATTTTAACTGTGTCTGAGCAAATCAGACGAAAGCTGCTTTTTCTTGTACTATTCGATATTATTTAATACAAAGACATTATTGATCTATTCAGTCACTACGTTCATTTATCAGATGATGGCAATTCCCTCCAGATTTGAAGGGAATACATCACTGGACTAAAGAGACACATCTGTTGTCTTTGTCTTTAGAATTGGTATCCGTGGGGGACTGATTTTAAACTATCCTAAATACTGCCGTGTAGACCCCTAAACTTCAACCTTGCACACATTTGGAAATGCGAAGGGCGAGTGAAGGCTTTAAAAAAATAACTGTTACCAATCCAGTGGCTTACATTACTTATAAAACTCTTTCTTTAAGTGTTGCAAACTTTCATAAATTATCTACATTCAATCTTCTATAGATACACATGGGCATCATACATGTTTGTGCTTTTGTCTGAAAAGGAAGAAGCAAGAAGAGCTGGGGCTCTCTCCATATGAGAGAGCAAAACAAAATGACGATTGAGTTTCAGAAGCACTGAGTGAAATGTATATTTCCCATTGTGGTTTTTATGATTGAAGACTAAATACAGTACTAACCCCAATTGTGTCCCAACTGAGAGTTTGTCAATGGAGTTGTGTGTCTAATAAGAATCAGAATCAGAAACTGTTTATTGCCAAGTATGTTACACATAAAGGAATTTGGCTAGGTGATTGGTGCGTAACAGTAAACACAGAGCAATAATACAAGACATCATTTGAAAATAGAAAATAGAAAATATATGAGAGTATGTTAAAACAAGTATGTTATTAAAGTGTCATGTGTATATTAACAGAGAAAAGAGGTGCAAAGGTCCTGGGGATGTAAGTGTCTGAGTCAGTGGAGGTCCCGGGCATTATTGATGAACCCAACTGCAGATGGGAAGAAACTATTTTTGTGGCGTGAGGCCTCAAAACTGTTCTGTAGCTGGGTAAAAGAACCCACACAGTCATTCATCAGCAGTGTTTATGGACAAGCATGATGAAGTCATAAAATAACTCCGTTAATGACTCTGATTGCAAAACAATTTGGCAATGAACCCCTAAAAAAATTGAATTACAAACCTGATGTAATGTTAGCAAGTCTCCCGTCGAAAAAGTGAGCGTGTGAGTGACGGTAAGTATGAGGTCAGCAGTAACGTTACAGCTGTGAATGTAGCAGTGCAGTGTGTGTATCATTTATTTCTCTGTAAATAAATGATTCAACTCCTCAAGACCCGTGAGGAGATAC
This sequence comes from Leptoclinus maculatus, assembly GCA_032191485.1. Lineage (NCBI taxonomy): Eukaryota > Metazoa > Chordata > Actinopteri > Perciformes > Stichaeidae > Leptoclinus > Leptoclinus maculatus. The sequence continues at coordinate 12,031,090 of JAVDOI010000016.1, forward strand.
AAGCTTTTACCGTGTCTTGCTTTTCAACCAGCTGATGATTAAAGTGATGGGGATTAAAGTTAGCAACAGCTCCGACTTAGGCTAACATAAGGTGGGCTGACCTTAAAGGTGGACCAGCTATTCTTCTTGAACTGTTTAAATAATAGCGCAGTTAAACTAATCCTTATATGTTTCACTTCAGAGGACCTGCATCTGCTGAGGAATGCTTGATAACAGCTCTAAGAACCAGAAGTTGACCTGGAAGCCAGGTACACATATTTATCAGATAGAAATACGGTTTTAAATGAGTCTGGGGTTGAGGATTTAAGGATGAAAGCAGTCTCAGACATGAAAGAATGAAACACTCAAAAATGTCTTCTACCGGGCCAAAAAGAACATTTTGGAATCCAAGAGAGCCTACTTGAATTATCCGCCTTATATGGAGCAAATAAATTCCCAGCTACGTACTTTGGAAACTGAACAATTGCAGATTCAATCATCAACTGAGGAATGTTTGCTTAAGAAATGTTTTATGTAATTCAAAAATAAGGTCATTTTGCACTCCCAGGAATAGCAAAGGGAAAAAAGCAATATCGGTTTCTTCCTTAATGTACGAACATGTATTGCCCTTGGAACATTTGACAGATGTGATGAAGCAACCCTTCAGCCAGTGTGAGTAGCGATTAAGACTGTAAAGCCAGTTTCAGTAAAGTCACTCATCATAGTAAATGTAATAGGTTCATTTTTATGTCAGAAACAGAAAAAAGAAATACTTAAAGTACATATTATCATAAAGTTTACCTGTTATAGAGGTTTCATTCAGGTATTACAAATGCCTTTCTGAATTCATGGCAAAATACTATTATTTCATGATGAGAAAGTCATTTTACAATTGTATGCAACTCGTTCCGGATAAAACTATTAGCCAGGTTTCCAAAATGTCAAGAAAAAAAACCTAATGTATAGGAATCAATGCTTTCTTGTTTTGGTTAAGTTGTCATACACCATTGTTATGCCGGGGTTTTGAACATTATTTTTTTTATTATTATTTTCCCATGTAACATTGCATTGTAAACAGATCCGATAGAATAGACTACATTAAAACCAACCTCAGTGTACGGAGGTCCCACATCTTCACACCATCCGTGACTGCACTGGTGAGGAAGAGGTTGTACGAATCCGGCGCTTGTGCGCTGAACATGGAGCCCTGTGAAATACACACACAAAAAAGCACATGTTTGAGTGAAATAGGTTGTAAATCTTCCATTATTGTCCAGTACTGTAAAAGTTTGTCGCTGTATATCCAATATTGGCAAACAGTTTTCACATTACTATTGCAGTCACTATTGCATTATTAGAACCTAAAAGTAGAAGGTGACATTTAAGACAATATAAGCCCAATAAGGCTGCAAGGAAAACTGGAATGAAAGCAAAATTGTTGTTAATTTGTCTTTGTGTCATTTTCCATCTTTTATGCATCACACTGAGATATGCTTCAGCTACAGACATATAGACTTTCCAGTGCTGAGAGAGAGAGAGAGAGAGAGAGAGAGAGAGAGAGAGAGAGAGAGAGAGAGAGAAAGGGGTGTTTTGTTTAGACTTCCATTAAGAGTGTGAGAACGGGAGTCTGAGAGGGCATTTCCAGTTCCATTTTCCGAGAAGTCCTCTGCTCTGATGAGTTCCAGCTGAATTTTGCAGAAGAGGCGATGGAAATTTGAAGTGGGAAAAGCTGCTTCACATGCTGCAGTTCCTGATGTTTGGTCCACCTCTCGACAAGAAAGCAAGAGTGGAGGGAAGACCGATGTTATGTGTGCAGTCTCCAGTTCAGGGGCAATCCCTCTGATCCCCAGGTATTATTCCTACAGCATCCAAAGGCCCTCGGGCACCCGGGCAGAGGACCCCACATTGACGCAATAGCCAAGCTGAAACAACAGACTGCAGGCTGTCCATAGCGTGTGGCACACAATAGCTGGCGTGACAACGAACAGGCACCTCTTGGTCGAAAGGAGTATAGTCAGCTGTGTGTAAGAGTGCATCACAGCTGAATGAGTTGATGCATTTAATCCATGCCACTAGCTGCAGTGTGTCCAGCTAATCCAGGCCGGCCTTGAGTGTCAAGTATGCACAGGTCAACACCCCGGGGTCACTGGGTACAAGCCCCCCCCCCCTCTCTCTCTCTCTCTCTCTCTCTCTCTCTCTCTCTCTCTCTCGCACAAATATAGACTTTTCAGTGTTCCAATAACTTATATAGGCATCTGTAAGATTTCAGTATTTTAATGATCAAAATAAATCGTGTTGTTGCTATTACAAAGCTGGCAAACATTAATATGACTATACAAGGAGAGAAACCAGGACCTCCATTTAATAGCTGCACAGAAATGTAAATAATACGCAGAAAACCCAGACTTGCATGAATTTATTACTGATATTTAGAGTTTCATTTTGATTGATGCAGTACTTCATTCTTCATAGCACTGTAATGGATGTCGATACAAGTCCAAGCTGTCTACTTATTAGACACCAGCAAATTGGGCCCACATTGGTCCAAGACAGTGATGTGGGAGTAAGGCCACATAAACCCAAACTGCATCATGGAACAGCATTACTCCAAGGCCAGCATTCAGCATATGCTCTCCGCCTGCCATCTCCTATGGCAGTCTTAATCCTGGTGCACCAGGGATTTACGTTTAAACACTCAGCAAGATGAATGATGGTGATGATAGCATGTCCTGTCTTTCTGTCATGGAAATGTAGGTATTTTTTACTTTTTTTTTTTTTAACCATGACCTTCTTCATTCACACCACAAACTAACACTTTTATTCCCTCAAAGACGATCTGCGCCTTATGTAACTCGCCGGCACGCATAGAAGTCTTACGTAAGACCGTGACATCTGCCAAACAGTCGAGCCTTCAAGAGTAAGATGGAAGATGGGGCTCAGACAAACAATTGATGCCAAGCAAAATCTTTGCCGTGTGGATCAAGTCTAACTGTTTCAAGTCTAAATGTTACTTAGTCAGTCTTAGGAGTGATGAGATGTCTTTGAGTTTATCCATTCACAAAGGTCAGAGGTTATCGGAAGTTTTAGTCAAACTACAAATAGGAAAAAAAAGTTTCTGAAGCAAATTTAACAAAAAAAACGTACATGTCTGACAACTTCTTATCTCTGAAGAATGTAAGATTAATGATCTTGTACTGTATGCCACCTCACATATTCTGTCATCTGACACACAGAGAGAGAGACAAGATAGTCTAATTTGGGCAGTCAGGAACGTTTAAATGGTCTTACCTTGTTCTGTGTAATGCAGTGGACGGCTCTGCTGTGGGCATCAGGCAGCGTTGAGGCAACTGTACCCTTGTTCATATCAAAAACCTTAAGGGACCGATCTGAACCACACACCAGAACAATGTCTGAGACAGCTTTTAAGAAAAGTTATGAAATGTATTATTTACAAACTATAGGCGTGCTGTAGAGGAGATGTGCGATATGAACGTTTTTATGATGTTTCAGTTCAAAATCACTTTTCTAGGTCAAAAAAGAATAACTTATATAAAGAATATCAACTTTTCATAGCTGCATTCATCAGTTTGCTCTTTTGCATACAGCTTTTTTATATATATATAAATATATATACTGTATATATATAAATATATTTACATATTTGTGATTATGATTTGTGATCTTTTAAATATCAGTAGTCTAGCAAGATTGTAAATTGTAGTATTTAGCCTTCAAAATAGTCATGTATGCTCAGGTTTTACACAATATCTGACGACACGGAGAACAGATATTTTGAATAAAATGATCAAAATAAAATCTTGATTTAAAAAAAAAAACATTTTCAAAAACTAATTCGTATTTATTAAATGTAATGTTGTGTTAAACGCCTCCAATTACACTCTTTCAGATTACTTCTAAAAATATATATATATATATATCGCAATTGTTTTTTTTAATGATTTGCAAAGTAATTGTTAACTTACAAAGAAAATCAAAAAAGTGTTTTACTGTAACCCATGTACTGTATATCCATTTTCCACTCCAAAGCGTGGCGGTACAATGCAACTCTAGTCAGGATTTCGCTCATCCCAACGCAGCACCTTCGTAGATTTATTGGAAAATAAATGCCTTTTAAATCCTAACAAGGGGCTGGAATGCAGACATTCTTTAAAAATTAAAGACCTAAATGATTTACAGGTAAAGCTGGCAGTGGAAGCCCTGAGGCAACACGTGTTCACTTGGTGCTCCACAGCATCAGTGCAGTCTGAACTAAAACACTTCCTGCAGCAAGAACAATCAGAGCAACAACAAGGATACAAGAGAAGAAATCATTGATTGCAGAGAAGGTAGTGATGTTTGTTGCTGATGTCGTCGTGAAGCAGCTCGTCAATTTGACGACACTCCGTTGGTGATATCTAACAAGAAAAAGAAGAAGGTGACTATAGGATCAAAATTAGAACATAATCACTCTGCACATCTATCATGCTTCATCTCTGTCTGAGCTATGCGGCTGATAAAGAGTGTTCGCTGCCCTTTAACACTCATTTTTTGATTTAGTTTTCTCTGTTTATGTGTTTCCATTCACAATATGTATCACATGTATAACTACCTAAAGAAGATAAAGATGAATCAGCAACACGCAGTGCTAAAACATATAGCATTTACATACAACACTTCCCTGGTCTCCAGCATAAGCCCCGACAGCTTACAGTCCACAGCCTGTCGCTGCATTTTAGGTGGTAATGAGAAGTGTGTGGTAGAAGCTAAATAAAGCCAGACCCTCGTCAAATCAGTAACAACGCTAGCTTAAGCAACAAAGCCCTTCATGGAGGACATAAGTCTCAGGAAAGATCAATCCTTTGATCTATATTCCCCTTTTACCTGCATTGCAATGTGTAATACATTTTTATATTGGAACAATAAATGACATGCATGGGTAAAACTAATTAAAAAGCCATAGCTAGTATATGCATCACTATCACTAAACTGATCCCTTGTAATTACCTTTTGATGTTGTCCCGTGTGGTGTCCACATTGTACAGGTACGAGTATAGAGAGGGTCCAGATGCCAGGAGCAGAAATTTGTCGAGGTAATAAAACTGAGCACCTCTAATGGGTTTGGAGAACATACTGTCGCCCTAGAGGAGGAGAGACACGAGACAAAAATCAAACAAGACATTAATGGTAAAAGAAAATATATTACTAAAATAAAAATATATCCTAATTTAATTTTATAAGAAGAATAATTCAAAAGAATACATTTTATGTTGCTCCTAATTTTAATTTTTTTATTATTTGGAACGTCACTGAAGTAAAAAAAATCTAAGACCTCGAGAAACTCAGGTTCTAAATAGTTTTGTCTAACTTTGTACTCCAGGTTGCCTGAAGGGGATTCAAAGCAAAGCCACGGCTGAATTCTTAAAGCAATAAAAAGCTTTAATAGTAAGTGCTGTACACCACTATAGCTGTTTAATTGCTCAAAATCAGACATGCAACACCCTCAATTGGGGAGAGAGAGAAACCCACGAGAATAATGTGAATGTTTGCTCGAACACTTAACAACCACCATCTTCATTTGTTGTTGTCTTTATAGTTCATATTTCTTTCTAGAGTTGTAAAGCTATTTGTGATTCTGGCTCACCCCCGACACAACTCTTGTCCCTGAAAAGACATTTGTTGCCAAGTTCTTTCATAAGAACACCAACCAGTCAAAGGCTTGCAAGCTCAAAACAATCTCACTAAGTGGAGCAAAGCAGGTTTGCTAAGCATCAGCTATGGGGAGACCCCAGATTTCGTTTGCACTTGGCAAGGGGAAATAGACACACTTCTGACTGTCCCATTAAATGTGATACCCAATGAAGTAAGGAGGGTCTGCGTATGATCAGAGTTTTGGATGCTCTGAGTCCAGGAGATGCTTTGAATGACAAAGTCCCTATCCGTGAGCCATGAAACACACTATGTCATCCTCCCAAATCATTTTGTTCTCTCTTTTTATTTCCACGAGTATAATTACATGAGAAGGAAAACATGAATAAAGGAGTTTTTTTTTTATCAATATGTCAAAGATACACTTTGAACATTACACAGAAATTGTTACCAAAGTGCGCCAAAAACATTTGAGAATGTTCATCATAACATCTCTTACCTGCATTTCACCACTATATAATAGAGTTAACCCTTTCCATCACCCGTAATATTAATACCTTGTAACCTTGTAATACCGGATGTAACTTAATCACACAATCCAAAGCTGAGACATTATATTTTGAAAACATTTTCTTGAGAACAACAAATGAAAACATTTTTACTGAGAGTGAAAAATGTGTACAGCTTGTGTCTGGAGTAATTGTTTTATACTTCTAAATCAATTTGAGTTTTAGACCTTCAGAGAGCGGACATTTTTACAATATGAGGTCACTCTGGCTATGTCTTCATTTCACAGTTTCTTTGTGAATAGGACTTGAGCAAGGGGATGTTTGATAAGGACTTAAATGAGGGTATGTAGCGGTTAGGACTAGGGTGAAAGGGGGAAACAAAATACAAGGTTGTATTTGCGAATGCAGGGAACATTTACCATGATAATTGCTGGCTCTGGGCTGCCGTGGGTCCAGATTCGTAGTGACTGGTCTTCTGACGCACTCAACCACCACTGTCTGTTGAGGCTCCAGCTCACACTGCTCACTGGCTTGTCATGCCCTGCTTATAAAAGGGAGAGGTTTGAAATTATCCTGAAAACAGCGTGTGGCTGCAACATTTACTTTTATGGTGCTGCTCAGGGAGTCTGGCAGAGTGAAGAGAAGAGGCACATGGTGACCTACTGGTCACCTCAACTTCTGTCCTCTTATCTCTGCTGCCCCTTTGTGGAGACTGTGTTCCCAATGCACTGAAGCGATCAAGTGCAGAAAGTACATGCTAGACAATGATGGCCATCCTTTCTATGCCTGCCTGCGTTTACTTCACTGCCTAGGATCACTGGGTGGCAGACAGAATTGACTGCTCTTAGTATTGTTTTAATTTCTGATACTGTGTGAAATTGTAAGAAACCATATCGTGTCAAACCTAGTTGGTCTCTAAAGCCGTGCCCTTTTCATCGTTCTTTTTCTATCATCACCTAGGTTTTACTGTCTGGCAAAAACAAAGACGGCATGTACTAAATTCCTGCGTTGGAATATAACCAAAGCACGCTTTTTCTGGTAAAAAGGAGAACTCTTTATCTACTACTTTGACAGTGATAGCTGATAAAGTCAATATTTGGAAATGTGTGGAGTCTTTCATCTTAAGCCATGGATCCATTTCAAAGTATGTTCATCAAAGATATCCCAAATAAGGCTGACCTAAATCCAAGTAATAAATACTTCTTAGTATTGTCATCCTCCGCGTCTTCAGCGGTAAGATCTTAACCTTTGATGACTGTCAGTTCATAAAGCCCCATCGTGAAAAATATCATGAATAATGCATAAAAGGAATCATTCAAATGCACTGCTTCAAAATAACACTGAGGTGACTGAGGGCAAATACTGAATAACCCTGATGTTATTTAAGTATGGATACTCATGACCACTTCATGCACCTGTGTAGACAGTTGGATTGCCAGCCAGGGAGTTCTTGTACAATAACACTGAGCTGTCGGCAAGACCACACAGTATTTGTTTTCCGTCACCTGGGAGAGACAAGGAAACACACGATCGTTTTATTTGGATTTTTCAGTTAAAAGTCGATTTATTATTAACAGAAACCAAGAACTCTGTCTTTAAACGTAGTGGGGAAGTTAGTTTGAACAGGAACACTTATCCTTAAAAATTTAATATAATTCTTTAACGACAACAATTAACTGGTCTTAATTTACTGCCAATTATACTTCATGAATGATTGTTTTACCTACATTCACCCTTCCAGTAGAGGATGGACAAAACTGGATGCAGTGTGTAACCCTTTTCTGTTTGCAATGCAATGCCTCAAATGATGTTACTGCTGACAACGAATACTACGGATTCAGGATCCAACGGACCTTCACAATCCAAATAAATGTCAAATGACATCATTCAATGCCATCATGTTGTTGTAGCATCATGGAGGACCATCCTACAGTCCAGAATCATGATCATGGGACAGTTCTTAGTGTGTAACTGAGAGCTCAAACGAAATTCAAGTAGCTTAACCTTTACACAGACATAATCAAGATCTAAGACTCACTTAAATATATCATCATATTGTGTTTAAGATGTTATAGTCAGTATGCAGCAGCTACATCGTCTCACCTGAATACTGAAGGCAGTGGACTGGCTTATTGCCAATGCTTAGATGAATGTGTGAAGTAGTAGGTGCTGCACTGTCTGCTGGATAATCTCTGAGGAGTGAACCTCTAAATGACAAACAAAAGGTTTCGTGTTAATATCAACTGTAACATTTGAAAACGTTCTCAACATTGCATTTTAAATGATGGGACTGCTTACTTATTTTTCTTAGCCTTTTGAGAGGAGGGATTCTTCTGGCTATTTGTTTTCGGTGAAAACATCATATTTCTGAAAAGCAAAAAACAAAATCTAAATATTCCTGTGATGTCTCCAGTATCATTTGATTCAACAAACCTCATTTCTTACTGTATGTTTTGGATATGGTGCATTCAACTTCATTTTTCATTTCAATCTTCCTCTCACTTGAATTTACATTACATTTTTTTTTTAACCTGAATCCAAATTTAAACTGTAATTAGATTTTCTATTAGGCAAAACGTTACTCCCTGAACCTACCTTGGGGGGCTGTTGTATCCAGAAGACTTCACTTTTGAGTGGAAAACCAGAGGCTGCTCCTTTATTCCTCCTAACGATAAGGTGGTTTATTACACATAGACTAACAAACACAACTATATTCATGAGTATACATGATCTACAGTATATATATAATGCTCAAAACAAAAATAAGACAATAAAAAGACAGAGTCCCATTTACAAATGAGTAGATATAACAATGTGAGTCAAAAGTTGAAGGAAGAGATGACCTCTGTTCATTAGTTTCCATAATTAGGATAGAATTACTCATGATGTTGTGGTGGCTTTTCATGGATTATACTCGGAAAGGAAGCTCAATATTATTGGGGGACCACTCCGTGCTGTGAGCATTAAGTGCATCAGCCGCAAACTGCGGGATGGTTCATTCTGCTCCCTGTTCACTGTCAGTGCCTTTACTATATTACAATGAGCTCACTTTTTCCACAACCATTAAAATGTGCGAGGCTTTCCAAAAACTGCTCTCCAGTCAAATACAGGCAAAGCAAGAAACACATTTTAGGATTTAAATTGTATCAGAAAAAAAACATATGATTTGGTTTAAAGCGTTGGCTTCGATTCAACACTAGTTTATCACTTAAGCAGAAATGTCCAAATGATTTACCCATTATTAATTCATTAATCAATTTGGTTGACCAACATAAATAAGTAAACCTGGACAAGTGAACTGAGTATTTGAGCTTTTAAGATACAGCTCTTGAATTTCTTTCCATGCAATTATATATTTTACACAGCTATTGCGTTAACTGTGTAACGTGCTGCAGTTTAGTAACAGCTTTCTATTGAACATGAACTTGATGAAAGATTGACTGAAGATTGATGGTACTGTAGTATAATCTGTAGTAGCTTATATACTATGTTTAAAAATGTCTAATTAGAATTATTCTTCAAAGGTTTTAGAAAAGGAACCCTGATAACAGAATCCCTGATGAGAGTCGATAACAAGCAAACCTATGGTTAATAACTTAGCAATGGACATACCACGTGTGTCCGTAGTTTTAATTTGCAAATATATCATTAAAGTCACAAACCCTGAACAGCTAAACAGGCTAACCTGGCTGTGAATCGTTGACCTAGTGTTTGAGTACTAGTTGTCCTTAAGCTCTGGGACATTTAATACAAGTTAATCCAACCAGTCAAAATCAAAAAGGAAGCACATCTGGATCTCCTTTCAACCCTCTCTTATCGGAGTGTTTTTCATCTTTGATCAGCAGTGCCAATGTTCACTACACGGGTTTTTTTTCCTGTAAAGTCCACTTGACAACCTCTGAACAACTACTATGTTCCCTTTTCTTTGGATTTTGAAGTGAAATGTGAGTTTGTCTAGGTATACGTTTCTTTTTTTTTGTCTGTCCAGCCTCGAAGGATAACGTTGTTGATACTATTCCTCCCGTGTTGCCTCTGTGAAAGTCTTATTTTAATCCTTAGTTGAGGTTTTTGCATGAAGACGTCTTCATTGCACGAGGTGTTTACAAAGCAAATGTAGAGGCTTTCGTGAACCAGGTATTTAACTTGGGTCAAATTGGTAACAATAGGCAAAAAAGTACATAACAAATGATTTTTCCGCTGGTCAATGAAAGGTCTTGTGACACTGGTTGCTCTCATGTCGCACCGACCTCCACTCCTCCACTATGTTGTGCGTAAAGTGAGGTACTGGAAGTAACTTTTGATCCAGAACAGATTACATGCAGGAAATTTTAGGCCACAAATCTTATTACCTGGCAACACAATCACTTGGCATTGCTTAACAGCCCCATTAACCCCCTGTTGATATATAACGGTCATTTAGTTTTATTGCGCAGTAAAAACCTCATAATTTACGCTGACTTCACACTAGACGCTATTTGAAGCGAGGGGTTTCAGACAAATTTCCAAGTCGAGTAATACCTGCGTAAAAATCACAGAGGTTTGCTGTGTGCTCTTTTTTTACAGCACTCATTATGTTAGACTAAATTAACCATTACAGCATAAACGCTTCATAATAGTGACATTCATCAGTCCAGCTCAAAACATTAGGACGTTGAGCTACTGATGCGACGACTAAAGGAGCAACAAATGATTCTATCTGTCAGACCAAAGACCATTAGTGGTTGTTAATATTAACATGACTTCAAATACATATTACATGTTTTGGTTTCTGTGATATTAAGAAGTGACAATGATTTGTTTTACAGTTTGGTTTGTCTGCATTGGAAGGGACACGGCTCCGGCCGGCCCTGGAGTTTATTCTAAAACAAACCACTAACTCTGGTTCTCAGGAGAAGGGAAAACTCAGACCTCCCTCTGAGTTAGCTGTTGAATGTGGCCCAAGAAAAAGAAAAAAGAAATAATTCAAGCTTCTAAAAAGGAATAAACCATAGCAGGTATATATATATATATATATGTCTCTGAGATATTATTTTGACTGTAACAAGAGTCTCTGGTATGAGTTATTGCCTTACTGACCGGTAAAAAGTGGGTCACATAATGGGAGACAGAGTAGAAGTAAAAAGGTATCAGAGGTACAGTAACTGAAGACTTGACACATATGGAGCCAAACTAAGGGTCTGACAGCGAGGTAAATCATGAAGCACCTGAAGAATATGCTGCCTATGTGGAACATATGTGTAGCGTACTGGGAGGAAATGTTCAAAGAGGGCAAAGAATATACTACTACATATCACTATGTGAATATAATACTAACCACAATAGCAAACTTTATTAGACAGCTAGATGTGAAGTTGTGAACTACATTTATGAAACAATAAGGCACTCCGTACAGTAGTTGCTGTAAAGCAAGTGACTCATGGCATAACAGTCAGACGCATGAAACACTCTCCTCTTTAATTCATACTGGACTAGTCAAGGCCTCTCAGCCAATGTGTGTCACAGATTGTTTTTTCCATCTCACTCTACCCAAAGCTAGTAAGGAATGCTTGATGCTCTATGTCATGTCAAGGTAAGCCGATGCCTGGCAGCAGCCGTTCAGATGCTTTTATAGATGAGGACCCAGTATTTTTACATAAATCTAAGCCTGCTCTCCTTTTGAAACTGTAGACATTGATGACGTCGGAGGACAAAAGGCATCCTTTTTCTATAAAGTTACATGTTCCTCGTAAAGAAAAACATTGAAATGGTACTGTATTAAATGCATCTGTATTTTAATGTTAACAGTTATTACTGTTTTGATCACTTTCTACTGAAGGCTGAGATACATTCAAAGTCAGCTCTGAACTTGCAATGGAGGCCGTTCAATGCCAATCGCTGCTTTAGTAGGCCCCTGATAGCCTGACTATAAAACAACTTAATCAGGCAAGACTTCATAAAAGTGACATCATGCAAAAAGTGAGCCAAGAGTCCTGGTTCACTTCAAGATTATATAATGAGGTGGTGAGATGTGACAGCAGATATCTAGTCTGCACTCACTTTCCTTTTGAAAGAGCTGCACCAGACTTTCAGTTGAAAAACGATGTCCTTTCCAGGAATCGCGGAGGTTTATGGAGTAATTTGTATACAATTCTGCAGATGTATTTTAGAATATAGAGTTGCATGAGCGCAGCGTGGTGGGTTGCACTAGTCCGTAAATGTTTGCGGTTTTTGGTCTGACACTGCATTCATGCAGCACCTCTGGACTCCCCTGAAGATCCCCTACATGGTCTGGCACTGGCAGCTCCCTTCACTCCAGCTGTGGGGAGCCGGACTAATACTGGCTTTCTCAGCAGTAACTCTCTGTAACAGCAACGTGTAAACCACAGCATATTGTACTGTAAGGTCTCCAGCAGAATACTTTCAAGCTGCCAGATCCTAATGATACACCAAAGAACCACAAATAGGCTCACTTTACAAAGGAATCCGCTCCTGCAAGAAGCAACCGTACGACAAACTGAGCTAATTAAAGAGAACGTATCGCGCTAAACGCGTTGTACTCTTGCTGTTGCATAATTTGAAGCACCTGCCTATGTGGCACATGAAAACGGAAGACAGACTGACTAATTATAAATGCCACATCTACACTACCCACAATGCAAAGCATGGAATCTTTTTCCATCTTCCATATTCGCAGATAATGAAGAGGTTCTCAGTAGCCTTTGTAATAGCCAAACACACTTTCAATAAACCTATAATAACTTCAATTCAAGAGAATTGTCTGTGTCCAAGCAAAACAGACAAAGAGCCAGATGTGGAGTAAACTATGAAATGGGTCATACTTTTAAAACACAAGAGTGGCCAAACAGCGGTAGCTCCCTTTTTATTTCATGTGCATGAGCATAAGTGAGAGGGGACTGAGGGTTCAGATGCTGACCTTTCTTTTTTGGATGTTTAGGCTCCTTCTTCTTTAACTCGGCATTCAGAGGAGATTCAAGCAGTGGAGGAGAACTGAAAACAAAAAGGGAGGGGTGGAATGGGGAATAGAGTTACTGGAAATGAAGGAGCAAAGCATTTTCCAGCATTGTGGATTATTAGTCCTTCTAATTCTCAGTACCATATCGTTGACTCATGAAAAACCAGATGGCAAGAATGGTCATAATATGCCAAGTTAATATGGAAGAGTCAGTGGGAGTTACAGGCAGGAGGCCAACTGAAAAACATACCACACTTTTGTATATATTGCTGGTGAGGTCAGGTGACCAGTGGCTGAGACAGAGCAACAAAAGCCGACAACTGCACTGTTTTTTGCACATTTTGACAAGCTGAGGTGATTGTTCTTTGGCTCATAAATTGCAAATTTGTTAAAGCAGAAAAACACATCATGTTGATGAAATGATCAGTATTTATTGGTGCTGCTGGATTTTGCTAAATAATCATTTATGGAGGTACAGGTAATACCGGAATGAATTTCATTCCTTCCCCAGAGCACTTTTTCTTTAATTCATGGCCTTTATAAAGCAATGTTATTGTGAGAGTAATAAGTATGATTTCTGGATTAATTTCGTACATCCAGTGCAGACAGCTTTATTAACCCATGCAGATTCAAATGCTAAGACGTATTAAAAATGTTCACAGAGTTTAGTCGTTCACTAAGTAGAGCGGTTCCAGGCTGGAGCCAAATGATTACATGAGCTACAGAAAGCAGTTGTTTTCTCTTGTAACTAGTGCCACTGAATAAACAAATGACATAATAACGGAGTATTATTTACAATACAAGCAGCTGAATTACACACAATGGTATTCAGCAGGTTGTTCTTGATCAAGAAAACCTGGGTTCCAGCCCCTGTGTACAGTGTACTAGACTATGCAAGGACCAAGTGTCCATGAAACACTGACTTTATACGAACAGAGCTGATTTGTTGCTTTGATCTCTTAATTGAAGGGAGCTGTCTTCTCGGGAGTCAACATACCAATATATACCAATGCAGCGTCACTAAATATAGGTTTACCTGGGGAATACCAGAAAGCCTTCACCACTAGCCCAGGTCCTCCTTAGGTCCCAGGGACGTAACTCCAACAGGACCACACATGGAGTAAACAAAGAGCTCACTAAAAACACCATCTGTGGGACAAGGAACTTGAGAATGAATTCATATTAAAACAGTATCATTCCATTATTATTCTAAAATGATCAAATTAAACTATACCTTCATTGATAATGTTGAGGAAAATAGAGACAATGATAAGTCAGGAGGGTTTATCCTGCATTACAACACCTAATTGGTTCTCTGTATGAACATAAAACATATCACTTTCCTTCAGGAGGCAAACCACAGTCCAAAAAAATTATATTTCACATAATCCTAGAGTGGATGGTGAAAACGTTTAAGATACTAACAAGGGACTGACTTCAGTGGTTCATACTATAGAGACAAGGTCATTTTTATAAATTCGGTAGTTGAACTTGGCATTTTTTTTAAACTTGTATCATCATAAACAAACAACATTCACCAGAAATTACATAAGCAACCAGGCCTGTATGCAAGTGGTCTGACTCAAAGGGTCAATTGCAACATGAGGACAATCTGATTAAGGACTTAATCAGATTGTCCTCATGTTGTTAAGGACTTAATTGCAATCCTCGTTTAGTCCACACAACATCATGGGCCAATTGAACGATAAAAGTCCAGTTGAAAGGACAATTCAGCAAAATGTCTTAATGGTTTATCAAGATATTATTGGCATTACTCACAGAGTTATCCCCGCCTGGAGAGATTGACCACGACCCAGCCATTGTGATGCTTAAGTTGGGGTAGTCTAGAACAACGAACATCAGTCATGAGTTTGGTGTCTGTAAATTACCTTTACATTATAAACATCAGTTCTTCTTAGAAAGAAAGATAATCTTGTATAACCTCTGCTAAAGTAGAGTAATAGTGCACTGGTTGTGCATAAAGGCTTAAAAGATATCACAGTGGTACAGTAGCAATAGGAGAAGTTACACCACTACCAGCCTACCTTTGAAGTTTAGTGCCGTTAGGAGTTCTGAGGTAGCCAGATCAACCACATACAGGCCATCAGAGCTCCCAATACACAACCAACTGTTGTCCCTGCAGGAGCCCACACAGAGAAAAGTATGAGAAAACACTGTTACAGTATTCCCCTTATAAGCATTTCTTGTTCAGATCATTTGGGGAAAGACAATGTAACCACATACTCAAGAAAAACATACTGATGTGATGGAGTTGCAGGACTTGAGGTTTTTATTTAAGTTTCCTTTCACTTCATGTAGTCTAAACTATGTACACCCAGCACGATGGAAACTACTGCCACACCAAGGAGTGGAAACTTAGCTTGAAGGATCCTTTTCATCCACTTCCTGAGCTACATGCTGAGGCTATAACCGTGTCCGCAAAATTGTGTATTTTTAATGCATCATTATTTTCATGCTGAGCCTGTGCTTCTGTACAGGATGGAGACAATTACAGCCATTGTATGAGGATGTTTATGTGATAATTGCACCATTAAAATTGAGCGCTTGTCCAGCAGCGTTCATTGCCGTTAGGCACAATGGATTTACATTCTACCACTGGGGGGCGCCAAAGACCAGATTCTAAATTGTACACATAGTTGCTTTAACAACGTAACATTACCACTGGACCTTTGGATTAATGTGCTGTAAATGTTTGAATGATAAAGACCCACACAAAAGTAGACCTGTGTCCTGTTAGTGGATAGTGTTTGTAAAGTGCAGTTCTATTATACAAAGAAATAATTGCACTGATGCTGTAACAGTAAGTTACTCCTCCGGCTGCATATTTATCACATAATACACCTGAGCAAAATAGTTTTGTTGAATCCCATCAAATGGAAGCCAGTAAAACAGGGTTGCAGACAGACTTCAATCAGCTGATGAACTAGAGCAGAGGTCTTCAACAGGGGGTCCGCCAAATTTTTTGGTTGATTAGAATTCTTTTTTTCCAAACATGAATCTGTCCATTATTTTAATAGTTCAGTATTGTATGCAAGATAACAGGTATGTTTATGCATGGCAGTGGCACTAATAGGCCATCACTCATTTTCGTTTCCACATTTATGTTTAAAATGAAAACATCAATTTGAATAGCTTGTATGCATCATTATCATGCAATTGACAGACAATGTTGATATTGGCATTGGTATCAGCTGACAAGGTATGTTTATAAATGGCAGTGGCACGGCCACCCTACTCACTGTACCTTGCACATGTTTAAAATAAAAACATGAGTATATGAACCTGTGTATTATTTGAATAGCTTAGTATTGAATGCACAGTAAAGAGGTATGCTTATACATGGCACTAGGCCCAGTTTAATATAAAACACAATTTTATACAATATATATAGTCGGGGGTCCCTGCTCCATCTCTCCATCAGTTTGGGGGTCCTTCGCCTGAAAAACGTTGACGACCCCTGAACTAGAGTTTACGCTAAATCGTCTGTTCAAGCTGAACCGTAAAGATGATGTAGATGTTGCTCCGAGACCATATGCTTTCCTTTGGGCAATAAGGAATCAACGTCCATTTCATTCCAGTGGTCCACAAAATAAACAGAGAGTTGTGTCAGTGCTTTTTAAGAGCCTGCTTCCTGTCATAACATCAAATGTTTGAACAGCATGAAACAAGATTCTGCCACGAGCCTGCAAAAGTTTCCTGTGTTGTGAGAAGTTTCCTTTGACGTTTTCTGTGACTGCATGGACACGTGCACCAAAGCAGCCCATTAAGATGTGCCATTCAGTTCAGGCTTTTTTTTTTTTTTTTTCCAGGATTTCTCTGACAATGTGACAGCTACGAAGTGTTACTGGCAGAAATGTGCAGCTAACTGTGTTTGCATTGCTATTCGTGATATTTTCCTGGATCCCATACAATTTCTACCTCGTGGAAATAAGAACAAATCGAGCCCTTGAGAATGGCAGCAGTGTTGACAGTATCATGTCTTGTTTCAACATTAAGATTCCTTGTCACAAATGAAGTAAAACAGTTTTAAATAATAAAGTCCATTCATCATTTTGAGAACTTGAGAGTTGGTCTCTATGCTGACACTATAAATTCCACCGTGGACAATGTGATTTCCCTTCCATCTATGCATCCAACCCTCCTGTAATGGAGGTTACGATATTGTAACCGTAGGTCTATAAGCACAGGCGGAGCCCTCTACTGGACACTATGGATAACATTCTCCTCCAATCACGAGTAGCGCTGAGTCAGCAGTCTTCTGGGCTAACCATGACCCAGAAATCTCGTACCTACTATAAACTTTTCACACTGTTTAATCGATGGTATAGAGATCGTGCACTTACTTTTTATGCTCACTACTGGTGTCAGTGAATGAGTTACATAAAGCCATTCTGAGGACTGGTTTAGAAGTCTCCACATTATCTACAGCTGATTGTTCTGCGAACCCTGCAAGAAAATATCAAAATAGCAGTGTGTAAGTAACTCGTTCTAATTGATTTTCTCTTTCAGTCACGGAGCTGAAAAGAGGTAGGTAGGATCAAAGCTGTCCACAAAGTCAGTGCTAGGTATTCTCTGCCACCGATTGTTCGATAGATCAGTAACATCACCTGATTGATCGCTCACAGTCCTTTGGTGCGTTTGATGTCTCTTTTCCATCTTCTGAAGGTCCATTTTGGTCACCAGGTGACACTTGTGGTCATCAGGGAGAGAAAAGCACCACAGCTAAACCAAACAGATACAGGAGTGTTACACAGCGTGTGGATTGTAATCCTCTGATAGTGATTATGAGCCGTTAAGGGCTGTGTGCATCAGTCACTAACCTGTCCATCAGTGGAGCCAGTGATAATGTGCCTGTTCTCCTCTGAGAGGAACACACTGAGCAGTGGAGAGGCTAAAGAAGGGAAGAATTGGCTTTAGGTATGTTTCAATCATTTTGCAAGCCCCGACTCCTTTACAGCAGCCATTTAAATTGTACTTGCACAGTTTAAAGTGCTTGAAATCTAGCCTAACCAGTGCTTAAAGATAAGCCTTGACGCTATATTTGGATACTTGCAGCTACGTCATATACTAAGAGATCATGATTTTCAATGGATTCCACTGATAATAGTTATAACAATAGTAATATCATACCTGAAAGCACAAAAGATTGGTAGCAAACAGCTTCAGTTTTTAAATCCCACACCTGAAAAGAGACATGGAATAGTACTTTCTAATTATTAAAACTCAATTACAGTATTGTGTAATATTTGGTATGAATCAAAAGTGTGATAATTTTTTACGCAAATCTTAATTCAGTACTTTAAAAGTTCGGTCCTCTGATGTGGTGACAAGAATGTCTTTATTCCAGGGACAGAACTCTGCTGATGTTAGAGGTCCGAGGTGGCAGGTCAAAGTGGAGATCACTTCATGTCTCTGATGTGGAAAACAACAACAAAACCTGGATAAGACAAAGTGATGACCTACGATGGCTACGAAACCATCACGCAGAAACAATATTACACATCATATAATAGAGATGTGTAGGGCCGCCCCCTCTCAGTCGACTAATCGGTCATTTGAGTTTTTTATGCTTTTTTCATGCAGACTGACTGATTTCCAAGAAACTTATGAGCACATCTCTTGATATATTGTACATACTGAGTCAACATATAGTGCCAACCAATGAACTCAAAAGTATTCAGCAGGTATTTATAAGGGAAAACTGTCAAAAACGTGCATCATCTCGTACCTTTGAGCTGAGAATATATACGGTTGCTCCTGAGCACGCCGCCACTCGTTCGTCAGAGAAACAGAAGGAAAGATGGACCACTTCACCCAGTAAAGTCCCGATCACTGTTCCAGCTGCAACTCTACCTGCAAACAGATTAATTACTCTGTTTATATTCAAATATCTGGTCATATTTCACCAAAAGGCAGGTTTGTTGGGATTTTCAGTCAGGAAAAAGATCAAACTTACAGTACAGAATATATGTGTATATGTATGTATATATGTGCGACAGGGTTGCTCCATAACTAAGCAGGTTGTAGGAGCCATTTAGCATGTATATTTATATTTTCTAGATATAGTTGTGTATACTTATGGACTACAGCATTTTGACCACTAGATGGTAGTATGCACCTACTAGTCTATGAGGTAACACTGGTATGGTGATGTGAGTCAGGTGTGTTCAGGTTACAGGTGAACAGGAAGATGGGTGAGCGTAGGTGGAGGGAACTCAGGGTTCTTTTTTATTTTAACAGACATCGGAATAGTAAACTTTATCATGTAACCCTGTTTAACAGCAAATAATCTGGATTACTTCACATTCACGTTCATCTCATCACCGGCATCTATTCATGTCTGTAACATCAGCTTTCTGCATTAAATGGGACCATCACTCAAAGATACAATACTGTATAATGCAAAGCATTGCACACACACACACACACACACACACACACACACACACACACACACACACACACACACACACACACACACACACACACACACACACACACACACACACACACACACACACACACACACACACACACACACACACACACACACACACACACACACACACACACACACACACACACACACACACACACACACACACACACACACACACACACACACACACACACACACACACACACACACACACAGAGACATATGTTCTCACCCGCCTGTGTTCTCTTCTGGCACAATTCAATATCCCAGACAATAATGTAGTCAGCAGAGGCGGAGCAGAGGAGAACAGGTCTGCTTCGTCTTCCAAAAGTCATGGCACTGATCTCTCCATGGTGGCCAGTTAGCAGCAGCGGCTGTGGACAAACATTCAAGTTAGACTCTAGCGTTTGTAAAATACACAATACATTTGGACAAATTATTTCTGTGGCTCCTGGATGATGGATTAAGGCAAGATTAATCTTATCTTTCTCCAATTTAAAATACAAAACAATATAAATGATATGACTAGATGTTATTTGTCTTACCAGGTTGTATTCCAGTTTAAAATAACAATTAGCAGTCGTTTTGTGCAACAACTTTGTGAACAAACCTTCTGCTCTGTATCCATATTGCTGTAGATCCGCATGTCCTTGCCATGCAGTGGTACTCCACAATAAGAGTGACAACATGCGAGCTGTCGGTGTGACAGAAGCCGATCGCAAGTTAAACTGAGCTTTTCAATCACCATCTTTGCTGCTGTCTTTGGCACACACAGTGTAGTGTGTGTTCCGAATATAACGCTAATTAGTTCCCGTTGAAACGTGGCCAAGAATTCATCTTTCAACCACAAGCGGTAACGTTACTTCCGTGACTTTTTGTTTCATAAACAGTTACATTAAAGTTAAGTGATGTTGGGCTAACGACGCAGACGCTTCAGTTTACAGGTGGACACGTGTTGCAGGTTGCTAGGACACGACGCTAATTTCCGTTACAAAAGATGGTCTATAGCAGAGCGACGTTTCACACACAACAAAACAAAAGTAGCCTCATCATGGTTAATATGCACTGACTCTCGTTTATTATATACAATAGGCATCGTCAACGCTTCCAGTATGTTAGAATATCTGAACAATACAATTGTTTGGGTGTGCCTGTAAATTAGTTGACCGCAGTAGTACTTTGAAGTAGAGTCAGAGTAGAGTCAGAGTAGAGTCAGAGTGGGACTTCTGTTATATTATATTCATGGTTTCTCGTCTGTTGTACCTGCGTTTAACCACACAACGGCGATCACAGCTCACTTACTCACTCAGCTTTATTAAATAAAGCTGAGTGAGTAAATACAGTTTATGTATATACTCTCTCTCTCTATATATATATATATAAAGCTATAACCATTTTTTTAAATATATATATTTTGAAATATATAT
Organism: Leptoclinus maculatus; assembly: GCA_032191485.1. Taxonomy (NCBI): domain Eukaryota; kingdom Metazoa; phylum Chordata; class Actinopteri; order Perciformes; family Stichaeidae; genus Leptoclinus; species Leptoclinus maculatus. Next base: position 12,052,063 of record JAVDOI010000016.1, read on the forward strand.
ATATTTGAAATATATATGTATATATATATATATAAAGCTATATATATATGTATATATATAAAGCTATATATATTTATTTACATTTTTTAAATATTGTTTTGTATGTGTTTTGTGATTAATTTGGCAATTGTACAAGTTATAATAGCATTCATGAATAATTAATCTCCAGTAAAATGCAACGGATAACGTTACTGCAGTAGAATAAACATCAGAGGACACGAGGTCTTTAGTGGATCTTAACTCATCCTGTTTGAGTGGCTAAAGGATAAGTAGTTATAAAAAGCATGAATGGAGAAGGGCATGCTGGGAAGTGTAGTTCTCCCGGTGGCTAGCGGATATGACGGGTGCGTTGTCTAGCTTGTAGCCGGGTGTCTTGTGCTCTGCTTTGCCGTAGTTGGATGAATCAGGCGACGTTGACACTCCTTTGGGCTATGACTGTGCTTTTGTAGTAGAGAGCTACCTTTAGCCACACCGTTAGCTTGTTGTCACATTTTTAGGATTGCGTTACCCGAACAGGAGGACGCGAGTGGCAGCGCGCTATCTGGACAAGGTTGTGTTTATTTGTTAGCCTTAATATTTGTTAAAGATGGCATTAGTAATGTTTTCTGTTAAAGGAAGCTAACTTAACTTGAGCTAGATGGCTAGCTAGCGTGTGATCAACTTGTGAATCTCATAACTTGTTAGTCACTGTGTGGGCCATAACCTTTACCGATTCATCAGAGAAGGGGGCGAGCCGGGGGATTTGTAGGCGATATATTAGCCAAGTAGCATAACAACGTGCTCTGAGAACCAGAAGCAAGTTTAACAGAGTAACATCTGCTAGCATAGTGAAGCTAGCCAGTTAGTATGAGTATGATGAAGAAGGCGCAGTCTGACACATTGGGGTTCGTTCCTCAAAAAGACATCGTATACAACAAACTTCTGCCGTACGCGGAGAGGCTCGATGAAGAATCCAATGTCATTCTCAGTCAAATAAAAGGAAACCTGTGCCGAGCTGTGCAGCTCAGAGAGATATGGCCCGGTGTGCTGTTCTGGACGAGGAAACTTTCCACGTAAGTAACAGTAAACGTCAGATCTTTGGTTTCCTCAACAGCTGTTGCTAACTTTATAATGTTTTCAATCACGAGACTTTTAAAAGTAACCAAACTTTTTGCGTAACACAACGTGTTGTGCAACATGTCTCTGTGTGCTTTGTGTAATTGGCTGTGGGGCAACATGACATACACAACGTTTACTGTTTGTTCTTGTGGCAACTGTAACGTTACATACTCAATGTCGACCTCAGGAAGTCGCATGTAAAAAGCCTGCATTGTTTTATAGCGTGGTATGTTTTCATGAAGGTGACGTTAAGTGTCAGCTGACGTTATGCCTCGACACTACAGATACATAATCAATAGCAGGCCTTTGTCATCACTGTTGTGCTTGTGTGGCTTTGACCATTTATTTTTGAGTCAGCTGACAACTCACCTGATAAAAAAAAATAGAAATAACACATTTCAAATGTTATGGACTTCCTTATGAGGTTTCCTGTGTTGTTGCTTCAAGGAGTTCTTGTTTACAACCAGCTTTTTGATTTGCAGAGATCATCTCAATCGTTACCGTTATCTGCTAGATAAGACAAGTCATACCTGTTTATTCTAACTTCACCAAAGTAAATCATAGTATTTTATATGTTACTCCCTCTTTGCATTCATCTTTCAGTGACACTGTTTTCCTAATGAGTCGCATTGCGCCAGCAAAAATACAGTCAATGTTGACTGTAGGTTACTTAAAGTGCTGTTTAATTTTGGTTGTACTTTGTTGCTGGACTGTCCTTAATCCGTTTCAGTTCCCAATGCTGGCTCATTGCTCTGTTCACTTCCGGCTCAGACAGATGGAAAGTTTACTGTGGGGTTGACCCAGATTCTGTTGACTGGTGTTTAAAAAAAACAAAGAGGTTAATTTCAAAGGTCTCAACAAAGCTTTTTTTTTTTTTTTTTTCAGCTTTGGTTGTGTCAATAATAAAATACATGTTTGCTTTTAAAATTTGAGTTTGTCATGATTGTATTTTATTTCTTGTATGCCTTTTTAAAAGAACATTTTTGTATTGTTCATGCTGAAACTGGAGCAATTCTCCCTAAATCTGTACTTCTTATTTAGATACATGAGACTGTATGGGCGAAAGTTCAGCAAAGAGGACCACGTGCTGTTCATCAAGCTGCTCTACGAGCTAGTGTTGATCCCCGAGCTGGAGATCAGCATGATGCTGTGCCTCGCACGGCTTCTCATCAACCTCCTCAAGTAAGAGTTTCAGCAACTTGTACGCATGTTAAACACACGGTTATTAACAATGTCACAGTCGGAGGTAAACTTGCGTGTTTCTGTTTTTCTCAAAGAGCTAAAGTTAGATGCTAGAAAATGCTGCATCCTCATAATAAACATTGCTGTGTAAAGGCTACATGATGAGCTAGGATCTGTGTGTTTATTCTCATCCATCATGTCTGATTCATCTAACAGGAAAAGGGAACTACTGTCGAGGGAGGACCTTGAACTGCAGTGGAGACCACTGTATGAGCTCCATGACAGGATTCTGTTCTCCAAGACAGAGCATCTGGGCCTCAACTGGTTTCCCAAGTATGCCTCTGTCCTTTACTGTTGATATTATGAGTTTTTTTTTAAAAGCATACCTAATCATTCACTTTAGGAAGTGCTATGGATATATATATCCAAAGAGAAGGGCACATTCACTACATTTTAAAGTGTACACATTTGGTGTTTTCATTTTCTTCAATTACACCCTCAGTTGCCATCAAGCTCCAGCAGAAACTCTGGAGTGTGTTTTTTAGTCTTTTTTTCTTCCCTGCAAATTAAATTTCTCAAATTTTGATGATAGTTAAGTAATTATTGAAGAAAAATACTGCAGAAAACTGCACAATCATTTAGGCATGTCTGTAGTTTCCGACACAGAAGAAGGAACATATCAAGTGACTGAATTCCTCTTACTGGAAACGCTTATGTTGATACGAGTAAGACTGAAATCACTAAAAATTAAATATTGTAGTGGGTACAATTTGATTCACTATTGTAGCTGAACAGGGATCGCTACCTCGTCTACACTATTATTAACCAATACACTGCTGACTATTTCCTAAAATAACACAAATACCCATTTAGTTTAACTTGGGTTAGCTGCCTTTTCATTCAAATGAAAAAGTCCTGTTCCAAGTTAACCAAATGTTTTTATGTAATTAATCCACCACCAATGACTTGAACTAATTAGTTTAAAAAGCTACTGTAATATTTTAAGAGTCTAATCATTGTTATAAATTAAGGTTATACATTGTTAACTTGGTCGCTTTGTGCTTTGACAGTATTTTAGTCATCATAGATACATTTGTATAACAAGGTAAATAGTTCCATAGTTTGATTACTCTTAGGTTATGGGTTTTTGTAGTTTTGAATATAATCGTGTTTGCGTAATTGGACTAGTTGTTGTAGAACAAGAGGAACTCATTGTGCGCCCCCCATACCCTTTTTAATAACTGTACTTTTTACACGTAGCGCAGTTTTGGAGAGAAGCTTAAATGTCACTTTTCCCGATTCCAACGTCCTTTAGACAATCCCTCTGAAACAGCAAGCAGTGCGAGGTGCTCTCTTATGGTGCTATGGGAACATTGTACATTTATCACATCGATGCCAATGCAAGCGCATCGCTCGTATGTTACAAGCCACTTTTGGCGGATTGCCAGCTCACCTCTTTCCAAAACTACACTAATGCATACGAAACATGGTACCAAGTAATTGTATAAGGTGAAGCATAGTATGTTAATAATTTTTTTGAGTGGTTGGCACTTCTCGCGTGCTGAATGTGTTCTTTATGCCTTTGTCTCCTTTCACATTCAGTTCTCCACGGCCTCGTTCATCCTCTAAACTCATAATGATAAAATTGGTTCAGAGGTGGTAAGGACAATACTTCTTTGTGTTTTACCTTGAATTCATCATTTGAGGCACTTGTTTTTTTTTGTTCTTTATACATTGCATGTGAAAACAAACACCCCACATTGTGACGGATGACAAATCAAGACTTGAGCAATGTTAACATTTCACTCATATTGGAGACTGTCGCACTGCAGCTAACAGATTTTTTTTTTTTGTACTCTTCTGATATCCCCCATACAAACCATGAGAGAATGATATTGTGTAGTTTCTTTTTTTTCTTCACTATGTGGCAGCAATATAGCAACAAGAACACATTGACCATATTAGGAAATAATAGAGTTTAGAATCTCTATACAACATTAATTACTACAACGGCTTTAGTTTTGGTGTTAATGATCTCATAACAATATTCTATCATTCGGCCCGTGTTCAGAGGAGTTTTTTTTCGCTGTTACTTATCCCTGCTTAGCCATACCTGCACGACTACACTGCATTTTCAGGAGTCACGGAGGAGCGCATGCTCTCGTCACGTTCCCTCCTCTCCTGGAATGCGTCGGAGTGAATGTGAGGGTTCACTTTGACTCCGATGCAAAGGTCAAAAAGGGTGTGGTGTGGGCTTCCTTCTGTCTGAGTAATGTGACACTCGGTTTGACTACTTCTTGTTGTTGTTAGAGTCACAGTGCATGAGTTTGCCCCTGCTCTGCGGCCTTGTGTGTTGTGGGCTTACAGTGCTAAACACTGGGCTAGGCCCGCGCATTTAGGATAGTTGAAGTGTGAGTGTCGCCCATACATCGGCAGTATTAAATGTTGAGTGTTTTTTCCGGCATCAAAAAGACGTGAATGATTTGGAGACGAGCGACCGCTTGTTGAGTGGGACTGGCGGGGCTTTTCCAACAAGGCATGGCTTGAGCTTGCATGCGAGCAGACCGGTGGGATTGTGGAAGGGGAGCTCAAAAGCTGTGGTTATATCGGTCTTGAGCTTTCGACACTGTTATGTGACCACAGTCCTGCGTTTGCAGTCTATATGTGAAGGGAATCATGTCAGGAGTTTGTGATGTGTAAGACATCTTATTTATAGTCATAAATCCCCAAAACCACCTCTATTAACAAAGTGTTAAAGCAAAGTGTTCTCAATGAACGGGTAGTGAAAGTATGTATGAATCTGTATATTGGCACGAGGCCAGCAAGCAAGGTCGACCCACTATTGACGAAAGTGAGTGTGTTTACTTTCAGTAAATTGATTATAATCCGTTAATGACATTTTAATTATAATTTCCTCAGTACACACAGGACCCTAAGATTCTCTCGTTCACCGTACACCACCAGTCAGGCGTCTGAAGAAGTGTCTGTCTGCATGCAGTCAAAGTCAAGTTGCATTGGTGTGAAGAGTGTTCAACATCAGTGGTACAGTGGTTGTTTTAAAATGCCATGACGTCTCTGTTTTTTTTTTTTTTGCAGCTCAGTGGAAAATGTGCTGAAAACACTTGTGAAAAGCTGCAGACCGTAAGTACATCTCGATCGTTCATGTATGTGCTTATGACCGTCTCTTCTTTTTATATTTAGGTTCCTGGAGGGTTTTAATACGTTTCTGGGAATTGCCTTTTTTCAAAATTAGAGGTTTATCAGTCTGAGAATTCATTGTTTTTAACAATATTGATCTTAGTAAGGTGACAAGAAATGTAATCATTTAAAAGTGACACATTGAAAATGTAAAGATGAGCTGATTGGAGAGTAACCCCCTTAATGTTGGTTGTATCTGTGACGCTGTAGTGGATGAAGAGTCCCTGGTTGGTTTCACCCTCGTTGTGCGCATGCAGCTTTCTGAGCCCTTGGACTCGTCCCTCGGTTTCCACTTAGGCAGATAATCCTATTACCTCATCTAATTCTGTCTTGTGTGAGAGTTTCCTCTCTGTGAGAATGGAGAGTGATGCGTGGTCAGCTGCTGAGACTCTGTGGATCAGCTGTGAGGCAGAGGGAAGTAGCCTTGGTGGGAAGTTACACTTGTTTTTTTATTTTTGTTTTTTCAAGGCTTTCAATGGATGTGGGATTGCGTGACCTGAAATAACCTGCAGAGTTTACACAAGCGCATTATGAGCCATGAAAATCCCCTCGTGGGACTACTGTCCCCAGTGGAACCACAGGATTTATCCGAACCGCTAAATATGTACTCGGTATATGACTTGTGATCTTACGTTGGACATTTCTGTAGCTGCTGGTTCATACGGATGGTCTTGATGAATGGAAACTCCTGCGTGCGTGCGATCATTTGCTCGTTTTTTTTTTACAAAAGAACTAATTGTAATGCTTTCTCTGTTCGTGCAGATACTTCCCAGAGTCTGCTACTGAGGAGATGCTGGATGAATGGAGGCCGCTCCTCTGCCCCTTTGATGTCACCATGCTAAGAGCAATCAGCTACTTTGAGCTCTTTCTACCCACGACTCTGCCTCCTGAGCTGCACAACAAGGGGTTCAAGTAAGGAACTCGCTGTCTCCCATGTATGTATGGTGGAGAGATGATATAAACATCTTTTTCCTTGTTGAGATTCCTGTTTGTACACAACTATAGAGGAAACATGCGGACCCATTAAATAAAGTGCTACCCCAACTTGTTTTCACGGGTTTACCTTTTTAAACTAATGGAGTGTAAATGAGACAAAACTGCATTATTCTCAAACATCCCTTTTTGTGTTAAATTTCACATGTATGCACTTGGTGGAGTTTCCTTCTGCTTTTGTAACCTTTTCTTTGTCTGACAGATTGTGGTTTGATGAGTTGATCACCTTGTGGTTGTCTGTGCAAAATCTTCCAAGCTGGGAAATGGTGAGTCATTAGTTTAACAGATGCCTGAGTGTACAGTAGTCCGTGTTTCTGTCTGCCCAGTGTGACGTGTTTTCCTTCATCTTTGCAGCATCTGGTTAATCTCTTTGCCCGCTTGGCCAATGACAACATTGGCTACATTGATTGGGACCCTTACATTCCTAAGGTTTGTTGGTTGTTGTTGTTGGTTTTTTCCCACCACCCACTACGCAGTTGAGTTGTTGTTTTTGTTTTGAGTATTGTGTCACATGCTCTCATGTGCGGCCTGACCTTTATGATTTGACTCATGGTGTGTATTTCTTTGCTGCTATCACGTTTCCTTGTTGCTCTGTCTCTTGGTCACAGATGGAAAGTGACTTGCATCATGCCTCCGTTTCATCTCACTGACTGTTTTGATCCATGCTGTTTGATCCACACTCGCTTGAGTTACTGATAAACATAAACACCTGACCTGTTAAGCCCAATTAAATGTCACGGACTCTTACAACACATAAAGTCCACATCAAAAATAGTCAGACAGGGAATATTTGACAATTGTTTTGTTTTTCACTTTTCAGATTTTCACCAGAATTTTGAGGAGTTTGAATCTCCCCGTGGGGACCAGTCAGATGATGGTACCTCGATATGTCACCAATGCCTATGACATAAGCCATGTGGTGCTTTGGGTCTCATCCCTTCTGGTTAGTCCATTGTTAATAACATGATGTGTTTGGTGAATACTTGCAGTCACAGTCGGCGTAAAGATTATTGTCACATTGACCTTTTTTAATGTGTCAATTTCAGGGAGGACCCAGCAAACAAGCTCAAGCACAGCTCAGTGGCCTTTTCAACAGCATAACATCCTTCTTCCACCCATCAAACCATGGCCGCTGGTTGGTGAGTCTCTTCTTTCTTCTTTTGGATTACTGTGGAAACAATAAAGGGTGGGGGCTGCTTCATTAGATATGTGTTCTGGAGCAGCCATTCAATATACGTGACCACTCGGCATCGCCAACTTTCTTTAGTGACCCAATAGAATGACATCATGTTTTTCCCAACTGAGGTCCGCCCACTTCAAACTGATGAGTAGCACGCAGAGAAAACAAAACAATGTGGAAAGAGAATTATGATAAACGACTGAAACCTACAGGAAACATGAGTTATGATGCTTTGACAGCCAGCCGTGACTTTAGATACATCACTCATCAAGCTTGTTCCAACGTTAATTCCATGTTGAGAGCACATACCGTGGCAGCTCAATGACGGCGCACAGTCGCTCGTCATAGAAGCTTCCTGAATCTCTGTATCAACTTCAGAAATAACAAGAGGACATGTGAGTAATATGGCTGCAATGGTATTAAAGGTCACAGGGAGCGGGGCCAAATGCCTTTCTGTTTGAGGATCTCGCTCCACTCGATTTGAAGTAGCAGCACCGTGTCCTCGTACACCAACCTTTTTATTTTTGGATGAGTTTGTGTGTATTCTAGGATGGTGCTCGGGAACACGTGAGAGGGTCAGACACTTAGCTGTGGTTTAATTACTCGTAAACAGTGTTTTGCAATCAACTAAGGGGGTCATCCAAAGTTATCAACATTTTCACAGTAGTACAAAGAGTACTACTTTTACAGACCCTCCCCCCAAAGTAGTACATATCAACATTTTTGTCACATTACATGACAGTGGTCTAGATTTTAGGAGTCACAACTATAGACACAAACACAATAATATGTATATAGAAGATATGTATCCAACAATTTATTATTAAAACTACTTTAAAAACCCACACTCTACAACAGACCTGGAAAAAAGTATTCAATATATATGTCGCCAACCATAAACAAATTATGATGTTTTAATATTGTTCATGGTACTTCAAGTCACAACCTTTAATAGTTGATAATGTTCACAGCTTTGAAGGTCTTCCTTCTTTTAGTTTGTGCTGAGTCAGTTTCTGATGTTTCAGAAGTTGATAGCGAGTCGGGAACAGCTCACTGCACACCGGGCACTGGTGCAATTTCCCCCCAATGTTGTTGTTGTTGTTATCGTCCTTGCCTCGCTAAAACGCGGCGCCGTTCGCTTGAGCCCGAGATCTTCAATTATAAAAAAAAAAAAATTCAAGTTCCGTTCACCGAAAAATATCGTCATTTTACGAAACTTTAAAGTCGTATATGACTGACACTGATGAATCTGTCTTTCTGTCCTCGTGTCCAGATGAAGCTCATGAAGCTGCTCCAGCGTCTCCCGGCCAGCGTGGTGCGGCGGCTGCACCGAGAGCGCTACAAAAAGCCCACGTGGCTAACGCCAACACCAGACAGTCACAAGCTCACAGAGGAGGATATCACGGGCTTCGTGGAAAGTATGATGCAGCCGGTGCTGCTGGCCATGTTCAGCAAGACGGGCAGTCTCGATGCAGCCCAGGCCCTGCAAAACCTAGCGCTAATGAGGCCAGAGCTGGTCATTCCCCCCGTGCTGGAGCGGTAAGTCTGCGCTGAACTAGAGAATCTCAGGGATCAATCTTTGATCCAAGTTCGGCTCCTTAAGACTCTTGAGCAATGTTGCTGTCTAAGGCCACATTATGACTTTTTTTTTTTTGCACAAATGGCTAATTGTTCCCCCTCCTCTACCACAGAACATACCCTGCTCTGGAGACTCTAACAGAGCCCCACCAGCTGACGGCCACTCTGAGCTGCATGATTGGTGTGGCACGGAGCCTCGTGTCTGGTGGGCAGCGCTTTCCTGAGGGGCCCACTCACATGCTGCCCCTACTCATGAGGGCTTTGCCGGGTGTTGACCCCAATGACTTCAGCAAGTGCATGGTGCGCTCCAGTGTTATTCCCGTCGTATCTTCTCACAGCACCCTTTTATTAGTGAACTTGTACATTTAAAATGCAAACCTTCCTCTCTCCCCACAGATCACATTCCAATTTATTGCTACATTTGTGACTCTCGTGCCTTTGGTGGACTGTTCGTCCGCCCTACATGAAAGAACTGACTTGACGGAGGTGACTCACTGTTGTTCTTCGTCGCCTTGTCGATCAATAAATGCAAAGGTGGTAAATGCGTATATCTTTATCATATACTTTGTGTGACTTTCAGGTGGAAAGAGAGATGTGCTCGGCTTCAGCTGAGTTTGAAGACTTTGTGCTTCTGTTCATGGACAGGTACGTGGAGTTCTGATGAACTTTAAAAGACAAGTCGTTCTTCAGCAGCAGTTGTGATAGGATATAATTTTTTGGTCAACTTATTAAGACCCATTGTTGAGACGTGTTTAAGTAGATGAAGCATCATAACAAACAGTATGTGAGTGAAATCATATCTGACCATTTGAACTATTTTTTTGTTGTTCTCTGCACAGATGCTTTGCCCTGATCGACAGCAGCACTCTGGAACAAACTCGGGAGGAAACGGAAACGGAGAAAATGACTCATTTGGAGAGTCTGGTCGAGCTCGGCCTGTCTTCCACCTTCAGCACCATCCTCACACAGTGCTCCCTGGACATCTTTAAGGTTAAAGGCTTTTGCCTCATTCGCCATTTTTTTTTTATTCTCTCATTTATATAAAATGTTTTAACACATTCATCGCATCGTTTTAACAGGTGGCTCTGGAAAAGGTGTACAACTTTGCAACCACCAACATCTTTGAGACGCGTGTAGCCGGGAGAATGGTGGCCGACATGTGCAGAGCTGCTTCCAAGGTGAGAGTGCACTCGGACTTCTTCATCGTCCACTTCTTGTTCGCTTTTTACTTTACAATCTTAATCCTCGTTGTGCGTCTGCTTTCAGTGTCACCCTGCAGAGTCGCTCAAGGTGTTTGTGCCACACTGCTGCAACATCATAAACCAAATCGCTGTCAGTAAGTGGCTCACCACACGGGAATAAGCATTTCTATAAGAGGAGGTTGTCAAAGGCATGACTCAAGTTTTTCTTCCCATGAGTCTTTGTCATTTGCCTGACACACACTTTTTTTTCTTTTAAACAGATGAGGAAGTGTTGAATGAAGAGGAGCTCGACAAGGAGTTGTTGTGGAATCTCCAGCTGCTGTCTGAGGTGATTTAGACCACTCGTGATTTACTAACGTGACCCCTAAGTTCCTGTATTTACCTCAATGCCTCCTATCTGTAAATTCACTATTTCCTCTTTGCCGTTTGCACCTCAGGTGACGCGGGTGGACGGTGACAAGGTCATACCTTATCGCTCTGAACTGGTTCAGATTTTGCAGTTGACGCTCCACCTCAAGTGCAAGCAGGGCTACATTCTAGCTTGCAACCTGCTGCACCACGTCCTTCGCTCCTCAGCCCTCCTCTACCCCACAGAGTACTGCAGCATGCCAGGAGGCTTCAACCAACCAATCAGTGACTACTTACCCATCAAGGTACTAATATTGTTTGCTTGTACATTTCAGAAGCTTAACCGAATCAGTATTAAACTTGATGATTTAACGGCACATACTGCTCTTATTATCTCCCCCCCCCCAAAACCAGTGAGAGGTTTTGTAGTGAGTGAGGTTTCGGGAACAATCAAACACTTGCAGTTGCAGCCATTTGTCTCTCTGCCATATCTCTGTTCCACTCATTGTGACCTGGTTTGATTAATTGTCCAATCCCCGCTTTAGACAGTCGGTCAGACCGCTCCTTCTCTGATCCCATTAAGTCGCTGCCTTGGTGGAGGCATACACAGTCAATCACTTTGCTGCATTACTGTCTTCTGCACAACAAGAGATAAGATGCCTCACTTGTGGTCAACACCGTTGGCAGCAGTAGTGAGTGCGCCGGGGGAATGTGGTATGCGTTGTGCCCGTCTTTTAAGTGGTCTTTAATTAATGCCATATATGTGTTTATGGGTAGCTCAAATCAAGTAATCTGATTGGGTCATAGCCTTGATGTAATAACCACATACTGCTGCTATTGCATCCAATTCCTTTGCACATCAGTAAAACCTGCTACAAAATGGAAACATTTGAGGTTCATCTCTACGGAGGGGTAATTCAGCATGTGGTACTCATGTAGTACCATTTTACCCAACTAGTCCATGTATAAAACGTATAAATATTGCTCATCGTCTTTATCCCATGCAGGACTGGGGTCGTCCTGGAGACCTGTGGAATTTGGATATCCGATGGCATGTGCCCAGTGTTGAAGAGACCTCCTTTGCTTTCTACCTACTGGACCTGATACTCCAGCCTGAACTTCAGCGCCTTCAGAGATTTTCACAGGGACAGCAGGACATGAGCAGGTATGGAGGAGTGTTTTACCCGTGCTCCCTACAGAAATGGCATTCTTATTTCTACTGAAGTCACTAGATGTGTGTTGATTTTTTATTTATTTTTTCCCCAGAGATGACGTCCTCCAGAGCCTGACCATTATTCAACACTGCCTCCTCGGAGCTGGGAGTCTGATGCCTCCACTGAAAGGAGAGCCCATCGCTGAACTGTGAGCGGTTCTACTTGCATACTAAACTCTGGTTGTTTAACAAGTTTAGTTTACGTGTTCTTTAGAAAAACAGTTCTTCTGAAGGGAGTGACCAAGGAGTTTGTTGATTTCATATTCCATAAGAAAGTCTATTCAGTAGAAGCTCCTATGAGTTGGCTCACATTCCATTAAAATACATGGATCGAAGGCCTACTGGATTTGCACATTTGGATAATGAAAACAAAAAAAAGGACTGTATGATGGAATCACTATTGGACAGATGTTTTGATGAACATTGAAATTGAAAAATAATAGTAGTAATAATCATTTGAAGTAGCTAACTTTCCTTCAAACCGTCTTTTTCACCCAGGGTCAATAGTATGGTGAATCTAGATGAGACCAATCTCTACACCGGAGCGAAGTATGGTACGCAAGTCACTTTTTAAGAACTGTTGGGATGATAACAGTTTTGCTCACAATGCATGTAAATCAGAACATGTATATATGTATATATGTATGTATATATATATATATATATATATATATATATATATATATATATATATATATTATCTCTACCTGCAGATGAGTCCAGGGAGAACTACAGAGATGCTGTCTGCGGAGTGATGAGAAAGCTGCTGAGTAAGTATTCTCTCTACGTCTTGTGGTCACGTTCATCTTAACAGACGAGCTCACAATACACTGAAGGTCTCCGTCCTGCCACCTGAGTTCCTTTACCTCTTCTCACAGATTACATCCTGGAGCATTCCGAAGACGACACCAAGTCTCTTTTCTCCATCATCAAGGTAGGCTGGCAGTAACATTACAGCCTGTGTACTCTTTTATTTGTTTGCGTTGAATAATATGCCAATACAGTAACGGGGTTCAGGCTGTAGAGCAAATTAGCCCTGTTGCACTTTGCCACCCCCCCCAACCAGCATTTCCTGATATAATTGGCTCACGTCTACAAAAACTGCTGCATATACCACTGTATCACAAATCCTTCAAACAAAACATACACTCCCATGATATCTTTTGTGAAGCCACAGTGGAGCAGTGAGTTCTCACATGCTGCGTGGGACGCTGTGTAGGCATAGGTCATCCCTTTTTAATCATGTTTCACATCTCGAATCGCACAAGGTCTCTACACAGGCTTTTGTCAGTAGCTAATGTATTGATCCTATCGCCCCAACACTAATCAATATTTTTGTCTGCGATACCTTTTCAGATCATCAACGACCTGATGCACTTCAAAGGTTCTAACAAGCTTGAGTTTGACTCCCGCTGGAAGAGCTTCAACCTTGTGAAGAAATCAATGGAGAACAGAGTGAGGAATAGAAACATGTTGTTGTGCTTTTGTTACCTTTTTGTACCACTGTTCATCCTACAAAAGGGGTTAAAAGCCGTGCACTCTCTCTCCTCAAAGCTTACATTAGTGGTACTGATATTACATATTTAAGACTGAATGGCAATTCAAAGTGTGTGATGCTGTTGTATTTGCAGCTTCACGGCAGAAAGCAGCACATCAGAGCCCTGCTGATAGACAGAGTCATGCTCCAGCATGAGGTAAGTCCTTAATAGAGAAATTACCTTTTTGGGTATCATTGTATTTTCATCATTTTAACTTTAATACTTGTTTTATCAGCTGCGTAAGCTGACAGTGGAAGGATGCCAGTACAGGAGCATTCACCAGGAGCTCATGAAAGATCTTCTGAGGCTTTCCACAAGCACCTACAGTCAAGTGAGTTCCACAGGACTCTCCACAAAGCATCATCGACATCACATTTAGGCATTTATTAGCTTCCAGGTTGTTTTTTTATCACAGCATGAACATTTGACGCGTGTTCTTAATACACCTGAAGAAAATAATGTTGTAACTGAGTCTTCTTATTACCTTTTCAGGTACGCAGCAAAGCCCAAAGTGTGTTGTACACTGCACTGGGAACCTACAATTTCTGCTGCAGAGACCTGATCCCCCATGTCCTAGAATTTCTCAACCCGGAGAACAGCAGTGTCACACAGCAGCAGTTCAAGGTACGACAGTCCTCTCGGGCATCGCTGTGTCGTGGCCCTACAACATAGAAACGCACAAAGTTTCACTTCACTTTTAAGTTTCACATTTTCTTTTCATTAACATTCTCTGTACGTCTCCAGGGTGCCTTGTACTGTCTCCTGGGGACTCACAGTGGAGTGTGCCTGGCCAATTTGCACGACTGGGACTGCATTGCTGTCACGTGGCCCGCCATTGTACGCTCTGGCCTCAGCTCGGCCATGTCTCTAGAGAAGCCCTCCATTGTGCGGCTCTTCGATGACCTTGCAGACAAAATCCATCGCCAGTACGAGACCATCGGTGTCGACTTCTCTGTAAGAACAACACTGAGATCACTTTCTTTGGAGTGTTTTTAACTGACCTGGCCTCTCAAACCTCACACTTGCAACCGTTGCTCATAAAAACTGGTCCTTTTTAAAAAGTTGAAGAATGAAGACGTGCTCTGTGGTCAGTCTCTGATGTCCTAAATGAATGTATTTATTTAAGTTCTGGCACCAGGAAGCTGTGCTCTGTACAGCCTCTGATGTGTGGAGTCTGTTTATTAATTCCCGTCTCCACCAGCCTAGTTAGAGCAAAGCTGCAAAGAAGACAAGGTCACGAAGAGCTATCGTGTCTTCTTCTCTAAACAAATCTAGTCAAAACCAGTTTCATACAAAGCATATCTCAAGAGATTGAGACATCCCACTGCCTTCTAATCTTTACGACTGGACAGTCTGAACTTTATCTCACGTCAAAGCTGGCAAAGCCCCATCCGAGTTATTCAACAGATGATTCAACCGTTTGACGTGCACATTTCATTAGTTTTCTACCGAACCGTGTCTGCTCTCATCTGAGTTTAACAGATCACTCCCTTCTATTTGAGCTTGCTTTAAGTTTAATTCAGTTTGGACAAAGTCTGTCTGATACTATATATATATATATTTTTTTATCTTTTTCATCCCTTTAGATCCCTGCTGAGTGCTGTGCTGTGGCCAAACAACTCATGATTACTGGAAATCCTGTTCCCAAGGAGCCAGTTCCTTCAGAGGAAGAAGCAGCAGAGGGTTTGAAGAGACAGGAGCTCAAGAACGCCGAGTCTGTTGAGTAAGTTCACATCAGGAATGAGACAAACGATCATTCCCGCTCCGAGGACCCCGACTTGACTTCGGCTCCTAATGTTTGAGCAACAACTTACCGTACCTATAACTTTGAGTCTCCAGTTCACATCATGGTCTTTAGGCCACACAGAATAATAAAAGTGCTGATGCGTCTGTGAAGATGATTGCTTTGCAATTGATTTAAGATTCTTACTCTGCATCGGTGTAGTAACATAACGGGTGCAAATATTAATACTGCTTTACATTTTTCGTAGGAAATACAAACAGCTCATTGGTGACCTGCTGGACTTCCTCAATAACAGGAACATGTAGGTTTATTTAATATTTACTTCATCAAATCCCGTTTGAATGTATTTATTAGTCTGTAACACCTGCTTTGTTTAACATTCCAGGCCTTGGAAGTTCGAACACATCGCAATTGGCTTCCTGTCATTGCTGCTGAGAGATGACCAAGAACTCCCACCGCCTGCTGTGACGTTCTTCGTCAAAAGCCTCAACCATGACACTCTCTATGTCCGCAAGGTGTGGCATACACCGATTATACTACATTATAGTAGCGGTGCTGTGTTTCTACCGCATATGGATGCTCTCCACTCTCTGCTGATGGCATTTTGTTTGAAATGTCTTATTTTCTCCACTAGGTGGCGATATCAGCTGTGGCAGGGATAATGAAACAAATAAAGAGGCCGCATAAGAAAGTCCCCGTCAACCCCTCTGAGCTTTGTAAGCTTCATACGTTTTTTGTTTGTCTGGTCTTCTTGTGTATGGACATTATAGTTTTTGTGCTTCTAATTATAGTCTCTAAAACTCCTCTTTGGCAGGTGGAGGGAAGGAGCTAAGCAGTCTTGTTGCAGGAGACCGTCTGGACAACAAGTGGCTCCAGTATAACAGCAGCAGCCTGCCGCGCACACAGCAGGAATGGGATGACTGTGTGTTTGTGGAGAAGACCCACTGGGGATACTACTGTTGGCCAAGGTTCACATTCCATGCCTTATATGTATTATCATCTGTCAAACAACGTCTTGAACCTTGTTTTTATTAACCATCACATTATTGTTCCTCAAGAAAACTGATGATGTACGCACCTATGGAGGAGCAACCCAAACAGAACCTGACCAGAGAGGAAATGACGGAGGTTTGTGCACAATCATGCACGTGTGTGTGTGTGTGTATGTATGTATGTATGTATATATATATATATATATAAAAACATTCAATAATGTGAAGTCATTTCAACATTTCATTTTCATGCCCTTCCTAACAGCGGGAACAGATCATCTTTGACCACTTCTCAGACCCAGTGTTCATCAACCAGTTCATCGAGTTCCTCTCTCTCGAGGACCGTAAGGGCAAGGACAAGTTTAGCCCTCGCAGGTTCTGTCTGTTCAAGGTGGGATTCTCTGAGAATAGTGTTCAATGCCGAAAGCAACTAAAGTTAGCCTATAAAGAAATAAATGTATTCCCTTCTCCCGCTCTCTCTCTCTCTCTCCAGGGATTGTTCCGCAACTTCAGCGACGCCTTTCTTCCCCTGCTGCGGCCACACATGGAGCGCCTAGTGGCCGACTCCCATGAGAGCAAGCAGCGTTGTGTTGCAGAGATCATGTCTGGACTGATCAGAGGCTGCAAGCACTGGAGCTTCTCAAAGGTACGGGACTGTAACTCTGTTAGTAAGGAGGCTAGATAGTCCACATGTGAAAAGGCATCAGGATTTGTACAAAATTCCATAGAAATACTACTCAAAATGAGAACAAACCAGTACGTACACTTGTGCTCCTTTTACAGGTTGAGAGCCTTTGGGAGTTGTTGTGTCCGCTGCTCCGTACTGCCCTCTCCAACATCACAATAGAAACGTATGCAGACTGGGGCACCTGCATCGCAACAGCCTGTGTAAGCTTTTGGTCGTTTATTCCCGTCATGTCGTTATCTTTCCTTTCATTAAACTTGTGCCACTCATCCTCGACTCTGTTGTTTTCTGTCTTGTGTAGGAGAGTAGAGATCCACGCAAGCTCCACTGGCTGTTTGAGATGCTGATGGAGTCTCCAGTCAACGGAGAGGGGGGCTCCTTTGTCGATGCCTGGTGAGTAGAAAGGTTGCTGCCTGAAGCAGATGTTTATGTGATTGAAGAGCTGTGGTGATTGTGCTTCTTTTTTTTTTTTTTTCTTTCCAGTCGTCTCTATGTGCTGCAGGGAGGCCTGGCTCAGCAGGAGTGGCGTGTTCCAGAGCTCCTCAACAGGTTGCTGCAATACCTGGAGCCCAAACTCACACAGGTCTACAAGAATGTACGGGAACGCATCGGCAGGTGAGGTCCTTTTTTTTACAGCGGTGAATGTACTATTTGTCATGTTTTAACCTTTTTGTTTATTTGTTGGTGTCTCATCTTATCCGCTCTGCTTTGGTATCCTTCCAGTGTGCTCACGTACATCTTCATGATCGACGTGAACTTGCCGCACACTCGGCCAACGACCTCCCCCCGCATCTCGGAGTTCACGGAGCGAATTCTGTTGCAGCTGAAGCCTCTCACCGAGGTTGACGAGGAGATCCAGAACCACGTGCTCGAGGAGAACGAGGGGGGCGAGCAAGATGAGAGAACGCAAGCCATCAAGCTCCTCAAAACAGGTGGGTCCCGGGACCGTCATTGTTATTACGAACGATGTCCCGATGAATGCTGGTTTATTGGAGGACGGTTTGAAACAGTCGGGGAGTTACTTTTAAGCAGAACATTGATCTATTTTGACAAACGACCTGCATTCAAGGCAGAAGATCATTCTTTAAGTATAAAGATCGCTTGTCTTCAAATGTCTGCAGTGCTGAAGTGGCTTATTGCAAGTGCTGGTCGCTCGTTCTCCACTGCTGTCCCAGAACATCTACTGTTGCTTCCCCTGCTCTTCAAGGTAAAACCACTCGTCACTATTAACTTTTTGACGCTTCATGTACGCACCGCAACCGGGACTTAAAGTGACCCCTGCCCCGTCTTTGTCCTCTGTTCCAGATTGCTCCGGTTGAGAATGATGACAGTTACGATGAACTGAAGAGGGATGCAAAGACCTGTCTGTCTCTGATGTCTCAGGGACTCCTTTACACAGAACAAATCCCCATGGTCCTCCGTGCTCTGCAGGTGGTGAGTCATCAGGCAGCTGTGGCTGTTTTTCCACTTTTCACCTGCATCACACATGACTGGGCTTTTTTTTTTTTTTTTAACAGACCCTCACATCTTATAACCTACAAGGTTAATAAGCAAAATGACGAAAGGCTCAAAGGAAACGGAGTGAGGTTTTAGATTCAGGCCTGTTTGACATTCATTCTTAAATACATCTGTTACATAATATATTGTGTCAGCACAGTAGTGTACAGCTCCCTGCTGGAGAATACATGAGAGAACCTGAAAGAATGTAACTGTGACCGTATTCTGGAGGCACTTTCGTGCAATTTACAACATAATATGCAAAGGCGATTAACTAATGATTAGAAACTAAACCGTTCCAAGCTGTGAACGGGTGTGACACGCATGCACAGATTGACTTGTTCACGCTCACAGATTGTGATTTAACTGTCGAACCCATTTGATATTGTATACATTTTCAAAATGACAAAAAGTCCCCAAAGAAACTCCATCCAGGGCATGCTCGGTTCTTCTCAGGGTATGTTGTTGATTGTTGGGTTTATTGTTGTTGTGTTGCAGATTGCGGGCAGCAGCTCCTGGCACGCTCGTTACACGGTGCTCACATACCTCCAGATTATGGTCTTTTACAACCTGTTCACCTTCATGAGTGACCAGAAGTCAGTGAATGACGTTCGGGCTCTGGTGGTACGACTGCTTGAGGATGAACAGCTGGAGGTAAAAAAAAAAAAAAAAAAAACTTTCATTTACAACTGTGCTAAAATCTTTCAAAATGTAACGCTCCGACATGTAGTCGGTCACTGCAAGGTGATCGGAAGAAGAACAAACTGATTATAGATATTATACAATACATGCTTGTATATGCTAGCGTGTCTTTCAGCTTCACTGTAGTGATTCAGCACTCTCTCCTCCTGCCCCCCCCCCCCCTCCTCCACTGGTCCTCTAGCTGTTGCTATGGAAACCACAGGCTGCAGTAATCTGTTGCTATGGAGATAACGTTCAGATTGAAGGAGGATGAGAGGGATGGTGTGGAGAAAAAGGAGAAGTGGGGGATGGATGGAAGTAGCCATTTTTATTTGGCCTCTTAAACTAAGGTTTTATAGGCCTGAGCTAACGGACAGTTTCACTGCTCTCATTTCTTCAGGATCACCTTCAGTAGACAAATACATATGTTCACACAGTTTGATGAGCTCACACTGGTGCCAAGACATGAAGTCGAGCAACCTATGAGGAGTCTACCTTTCCCTTTAAGAGAAAATAAATGTGTTATTGTTTATAGAAAACAGTGTGGCTGAGAGGAAGGCTATCACCTATTTGCCCTCATGGTCCTATGTAATATAAAAAGCTGTTCCTCTGGACTAGGCTGCTCAAACATCTGCATAATACCCATTTAAAGGTTTAGAATTTCACTGAGAAAAGAGACCTAAAATGTGCAAAAGACTATTTAAATGTACACCATAGAGAAGCATCCCTCCACACACATATATCCACCCCCAGTCCACAGCTGGCTGCTATTTCCATCCAGCTGGCCGGTGTACACACTAGAGGAAAACCCTGCCTCATGACATTGTTGCTGTGGTATGTCTCATACAGTGCAAAAAGAGGCTGTCAGTAATAATACCAGACAGAGGTGCTACGCTAGTTAGATTAAGCCATGATGGCCAGAATACAGGATGACTTTTAGCATCTGTGACCGTATGATTCACACATGGAGGATCCAAGCCCCGTCATCTTTGGATGACTCGGGGACAACCCGGATCCAGTTGATAGACGATGTAAGCACACTACCTTTTGAACTTCAGCTTCTCATCTCCTCTTTGTGCCTTTTTTTGTTTTCTAGGTAAGAGAAATGGCCGCCACTACATTCAGTGGCTTCCTTCAGTGCAATTTCCTGTCCATGGACGCCCCCATGCAGACACACTTTGAGGCTCTCTGCAAGACTTGCTTGCCTAAGAAGAGGAAGCGGGAGCTCGGCTCTACAGTGGACACGATACCGTCTGCTGGTGAGTAACCTGTCTGGAATATGTGATGATGCACTCTATATGAGGTTCTCATCTTAATGGACCTGTTGTGTTTTTCTAGACCTGGTGCGGCGTCATGCGGGCGTTCTCGGGTTGAGTGCTTGTATTCTCTCCAGCCCATATGATGTTCCCATCTGGATGCCCCAGCTGTTGATGGACCTGAGTGCTCACCTGAATGACACACAACCCATAGAAGTATGTGTAATCACCTACTTTACACTTGATACTGGTGCCAGTGGGGTTATTTTTCAGCCTCTTGTTGTCAAAGAAAAAAACCGGTGCAATGTCACTTATTTACTGGATTACATCATTTGTGTTTGTGGCCCTCTAGATGACTGTGAAGAAAACGCTGTCAAACTTCCGACGGACTCATCACGACAACTGGCAGCAACATAAGCAACATTTTACAGACGACCAGCTGCTGGTCCTGACCGACCTGCTGGTCTCCCCCTGTTACTATGCCTAAAACCAGGTAAAGCATGTTAGCTTGAAACATAGATATTACTGAATGTGTTCACATGCCCATCAAAAACACATTTAACTTGATTATTGTTTGTTTTTGATCAGTTTGGAACAACCCCAGACTTCACAGATGCCACCCTGCATTTGGGAGGAGGCTCCCGTTCTTGATGAGACGCTGCATCACCCTGGAAGAAGAGTGACACTCGCACAAAGCAACCGAGTTGTGGCTCACAGAAGGATCGAAAAGTTGTGTATTCATGTATTTAGCTCATTTACATTTCTACTATACTTAATATTTAAGGATCAATCATAGCAGGGATGAATGAAACCTGCAGTTTGTAACATTACTGTACAGATTTTATTTCTTCTTTTGTTTCTTTGTGTGCATGTGCACGGGTGTATGCGTGTGTGCGTTTTACGGGATGCTTGATGCTTGATCTGCCAGTGTCCCAGACATTTCTCAGGATTCTATCCGAAGTATCAACTCTGAGCCGACACAACGTCCAGTGTGGGACACACTCTTTGCGATCTCCCAATAGTGACGTGTGTGTGTGTGTGTGTGTGTGTGTGTGTGTTACAACCACAGAGAGCTGGCTATTTAAACCATGGTCTCTTCAGATTAGATTATAACCTGCAACACACAATGTTTGTACAGCTGTTTGATCTATATATGATGATATGCATCATGCATGTATATATCATGGTATAGCAAATATGCACAAACATATTTATTTATTTATTTTACTTTTTTTTTTTGAAGTGCTAAGTTTTAATTTTTTTTTCTTCCATAGAAGGTATTTGTGAGATAAAGTAGATGGCTGAGCTTTTAGTGACGGAGCCTGTTGTCATTTACTCTTGCAAAGAACGGGAGAGGGCAAGCTCCCCACTGCTGTGCTGTGTGATGCGTTTGCTGTGAAGACCTGCAAACCAGTTTGATTACCATTTCATGTGTCTCGAAAATAACCAAACCGCCTGTCCATGATTGTGACCTCTTGCCTCTTATCCCTGGTATCATTTACCTTTTTCTAAAACCCCCACTGAGTTTTTGGTTTGCTTTCCCCTGATGACTTGAAATCAGTCTAAGCATTGACACATTTAGTACCTCACTTATGTATAGTGTAGTGCCAAAACTGCAGTCATTATTTTTTTTTTTAGATGTGATGTATGCTTATTGAATGAGATGTCAATAAATTGTTTGTAAAAAAATATATATATATTTGTTTGTTTTTTTTCTTAACTGAAGTTGTCTCAATATTTGTATGTAGTAAATGGAGCAACTCATGATTCACCCTTCTATTTTTCCAGATGTTTTTGAAAGTGATTGTAAAAACCCATTACTTGCAAAAATTCAACTTTAACCTATGTTACACTGGTAAAGTATCTACAGTAAACAATGGGACTGCAACATGGTGAACTTTTGTTTTATCGTTACAAAAAAATGTATGTTAAACGTGTTAAGAGACGTATACATGAATAGAAACGTGTTAAGAGACGTATTGGCCCTCAGGGGCCACGATTACCGCACACACAGAATCATCACTGTGCGTGTCGCCTAGCAACGACGTTGTATAAGCCGCTGTTCCCAAGGACGGCAGTGAAAAGCGGGAAAAAAATAATCTAATTTAATTATTTGTATATTTATTTGAAAATGTATCCTATCAAGCCCATCTAAGAATATATGAAAATAGGTGTAAACGTACCCTGTATTTGACTATTTTAAATACTATTGGACCACCAATGGTAAACGCAACAGTACTGTATGCCATTGGGAGGAGGGGGGGGGGGGGGCGTTTGCATCGGTGATATAGGCTGATCTGAAGTCAGAATATAGCGTAACCGACTCTTTTTTAAATCTTGTGACCCTGTAGTAAACCTAAAAACAAGCATTAGTTCCTGTTCTATTATTATAATAGATGGGGGTGTGGGGTGCGTTCTTGCAGAGGGGCTACTTGAATGCAGTGGTTATGCTTATGCCCAGATACGTAGGCAGTGACTTCATACTCATTTCTCAGTGCACGTCCAGCGGCTGTCGTTCCGGTGTAAGAATGGAGATATCGCCAGGAAAACGAATACGCGATCAACTGTTTGTGCTGTAAACGCGTTAAAAATGAACACAGACATGTAAGGAAACGTGTTTTATGTCATTGTTTTGTCAATTGTCCGCTTTTCTGGATGATCTGTCGTTGAAATACGCTTTTTTTTTCGAAGCCGCGGTGCGTTCACTTACTATCGTATTGCTTTAAAAAACAAGATGGGCTGTATCAAATGATGCTGAGGATGGACCCACGATCGATGAGAGATGGTAGGTTATATTGTATAATTTTATGGATTATCTAAACCATTTAACGGCTTGAAATCTAGATAAATTAGGAATACAGTGATGTACACATTTTTCCTCTGGATTTGAGCAGACATGTGTGTGTGTGTGTGTGTGTTGGGAGGAGGAGGAGGAGGAGGAGGGGGGGTTGAGGTATAATTGGCCAAATGCAGAGGTGCATAGTTAATAGCCCCCTGTAGCTCGTGTCTAACATGTACCCTAGTGTATCACAGCTTATTAAGAAATGTACCTGTTTACGGTCGATGGTAAATTAACTGTGAATTGCTCCCTTTCATCAATCATGAGTGTATTAAATGTGTTAACCATGAATGAATCAAATGTGATCTACTGCACAATATAGCTAATACATGACTTTGTATCCTTTTTGTAGCACTCCCCCCAAGGTGGCAGCAATGGCGCAAGCAGCAGCTACTGTGATGATCATGTACTCCTTCCATAAAGAGGAATAATGCTGACATTGATGACTGTGGGATCCTTATAAATTGTTAATAATACAATGAACACCTCTGTTACACCATCAGACCTGGTGGATGTGCCAAGACCGCAGAACTTCAATGGCACACAGACACCATCGAGTTGGGCTGTGATCCACACTGCTACCTTGACCTTTTGCTCTCTCCTCCTCGTCTTCATTTTCTGCCTGGGCTCTTATGGCAACCTCGTGGTGTTCCTGTCCTTTTTTGACCCGGTGTTTCGCAAGTTCCGCACCAACTTTGACTTCATGATCCTCAACTTGTCCTTCTGTGACTTGTTCATTTGTTGTGTGACCGCTCCCATGTTTGCTCTGGTGCTCTTCCTGGATGCAGGTGGAGGGGATGGCGTGTCGAAGAGTTTCTGCTTCGCCTTCCACCTGACCAGCTCGGGCTTCATCATCATGTCCCTGGAGACGGTAGCGGTCATTGCTTTGCATAGACTGCGCATGGTTTTGGGGCAGCAGCCCAACCGTACCGCCTCCTTCCCCTGCACGCTGGCCCTCACCGCCCTGCTGTGGACGTCCAGCTTCACCATGGCGGCCCTCCTTACCATGCGAGCGTACCCGCGTAGAGATGGACCCTGCTTGCCCCACTTTGGCCTTGGAGGTGGACAGGCCAGGGTGGTGTTGTATGTCTACCTGGCAGACTTTGCCTTTTGTGTGGCTGTGGTGTCGGTGTCCTATCTGATGATTGCTCAGACACTGAGGAAGAATGCCCAGGTGAGGAAATGTCCGGTCATCACTGTAGACGCCACATGCCCTCCACCCCCACCACCTCTCATCGCAGCAGGCTTTGAGAGCATGCAGTGTGCTGTTCAAGACCCGTCTCTGTACCGCAACCAGACTTACAACAAACTGCACAAAGTTCAAACACACTCTTATGTCAACAAGACCAGCCAGCCTCTGGTTCCAGGGGCTGCCCAAGGAGCCACCTGCTGTCAGCTGGTGTCCACGGTCAACTTGGCCACAGCCAAAGACTCGAAGGCAGTCGTCACCTGCGTGGTCATCGTGTTCTCTGTGCTGCTTTGCTGCTTGCCGATGGGAGTTTCACTGGCGCAGGACGTTTTGTCCCCAGAAAGCAGCTTTGCACATTACCAGTTTGAACTGTGCGGCTTTGTGCTCATTTTCCTCAAGTCGGGCATCAATCCCTTTGTGTACTCGCGCAACAGCGCGGGCCTCCGCCGCCGCGTACTATGGTGCATTCAGTGGGCGGCACTGGGCTTTCTCTGTTGCAAGCAAAAGACTCGGTTGCATGCGATGGGGAAGGGCAGCCTGGAAGTCAATCGCAATAAATCCTCCCATCATGAGACCAACTCGGCCTAT
This sequence comes from Leptoclinus maculatus, assembly GCA_032191485.1. Classification (NCBI taxonomy): domain Eukaryota; kingdom Metazoa; phylum Chordata; class Actinopteri; order Perciformes; family Stichaeidae; genus Leptoclinus; species Leptoclinus maculatus. The sequence goes on from JAVDOI010000016.1 coordinate 12,077,064, forward strand.
GTACTGTCGCCCAAGCCGCAGAGGAGGCTGGTTGACCAGGCTTGCGGGCCCAGTCACTCCAGGGATTGTGCTGCTAGTCCAAGGGCCACAGGTACGCGCAAACCTCGCCCCCAGAGTACCTCTACGCCCATCAACACCCGCATCGAGCCCTACTACAGTATATACAACAGCAGTCCCTCTGCAGGACCCAGCTCCCCAACCAGCCTGCAACCTGTCAGCTCTCAGACATTTGCCTTCGCCAAGTCTTATGTAGCCATGCACTACCACACTCACCAAGACGCACTGCAAGACTTCGAAAGCACCTCAGTGCACCAGATTCCCATTCCCTCAGTCTAATAGAAGACCAGAAAAGGTGTGGACAATCTCTCCGTGTCTTCGAATCAGAAGAGGAACACGAAAACAGCCCATTTGATGTATTTGGACTCTGTATTAACCTTTTGTTCTCTTCTACATTGGAAATACAAGTTTAGTTTTCTTGATTGAAAAAAAATCAAAGAACCAGTATTATAAGCCTTGCCATGAAACTAAAAAACAAGCAATAGATTTGTTATGAAAGTGTCTTATCCAAAAGTTCTTTACCGTTATTGAATTCACTTATTTTTCCTTTACAGATACTGCATTTCCACATTAATCTGCCCCTGTGTTGCGCACGCATGTGCCATTATAACCCGAGACTCTATTGGTTTTCATTGCAGCCGAAGACTGCGGTTGCTAGATCACTGCTGTTTCCTCTCTGGCTGAAGTTGCTGAGCAAGCTGATATAAGCTGCTGTAGTGTCGGGCTGCTGTGAATCCACACAGGCCCACACGTGGCTGTCGATGGCATGTGGTTGCTACTTTGATGAACTTTTGCTTCTTAAGAGAAATGTATTTGTGAACCTCATACACTTTTCAACACAATAAATGTTTGGCAAGAACAGAGGATCTCAGCTTTCACTTTTTTTTTTTTTTTTTAACTAGAGCCTAAACAATTAGTTGATTGACAGAAAATTACTCTGCAAAGTTTTTCAAAATTGATTCCATAATCGGCTTTTGCTGGTTCCAGCTTTTCCAATGTGAGCATCTGATGCTATCGTAGTACACTTATTATCTACGATGCTGTCGATCGGACAACATTTTGAAGTCGACACGTTTGGATTTTGTAAAATATAATGGGCATTTTCCCCCTATTTCCTGATATTTTTTGAGAGAAAACAATGAATAAAGATGAATTAATAATGAAAAGAACCGTTACTTGCAGCCCTAGTATTATTATTGGCAGCCATGACAGTAAACGCCGGTTGATTGACCTCATGTCTGCTGGGGTTGAACACCTGTCATTGTGCTCAGTGTGTTAATAATGCAACATATTTATCTTAGATCTTACAACTCGGAGCAACAAAAGCATTTTGTCTCAACTATTATTTTCTTCCGATATATTCATACCTGCTATTCTTTTTATTTATTTATTTATATATATATATATATATATATATATATATGCTCAGCGGCAGCGCCCTCTAGTGGCCTTTACCGTACAATACAATAGATGTCTTTCTATGGAGGATCCAAATACTTTGTTCTTCACATCGTTATTATTTTACACCTGCTTATCATGGTTCATTCAGATGCCATGTTTAAAAAAAAAAATGTAATTGTAGAGACAATGACAACTAACTGGACAGCCATACATACTTATTAAGAAGACATTTATTACCACAATGTCCTTATATCTCCCAGTCAAGTCAAATGATTTATTTTTCTCCTGTTCGGTAATGCAACTCTATAATAGAGATTCCATGTTTTAGTTTAATTCTTTGCTGCAAGGCTTGTATCCCTGTGATACAGCATTGATCAGGATTCCAGTGTGCATCTACATAAAACCACAGCATACCTCAAAACCCACAGACATTCCGTACATCCGACAAACTTAAAAGAAATTTTAATCAACCATTCACTTGTGTTGCTATTCCACAGCACCCGCTAATGCATAAGTTACACTCACTCATCCTGTAAATGAACACAATACACATTCTCACTGATGCAAAACACTTTCACACTTGCTTCCACCCCCCCCCCCCATCTACAAGTACAAAGTGCCACAGTCAAGCAGCTATTTCACATCACACACACACACACACACACACACACACACACACACACACACACACACACACACACACACACACACACACACACACACACACACACACACACACACACACACACACACACACACACACACACACACACACACACACACACACACACACACACACACACACACACACACACACACACACACACACACACACACACACACACACACACACACACACACACACTAAAGAAAATAAAACCATGAAAAATGTGATTCCCCTGATGTTAACCCCTGATTCATAACTCCTTTGCTTGCAATTAATCAACACAAAGTGAAGCATAGATATGGAGTACAGGCAATAAACTGCCTTGTGGAGTGAGGCGTCTGCACCAATTCACTGTGTTGTCACAAAGTCTGAGCTAGCCTTTCTGGATGTAGTGTTGCCCAGTGCACAGACCAGGACATGGTCTGAGGCTGTGCTCCTCTTAGGCTTCAGTTTAACCTTCATTTAGGCTTTTAGCGCAGTGTCATGGGCATCTCTCTTCCTCCACCAAACAGGCTTCTGCTTTATGATAAATGTCCGCCCCTCTTCAAGTGCATCTGTCCGTCCTCTCCTCGTCCTTCATGTGCTGTTGCCATCATGTGATCCCTGTTAATTTAGCTGGAGATTGACAGAAGTCCCTGTTCATCAGCAGTGTCAAGAATCCTGCATATGACCGGAGACTCAACCTAGGGGAAAAAAAAAAAAAAGATGTCAATCATCTGGAATCATCTAGGCTGACCTATCTGCACACGCCCAGTATGGTTTGATATTAGTACTAGAGGAGTTTCAATGGCTGATATGATAACGATGGTTTGGAGCAGGAAAAAGAGGCCGATACCTATCAAGAGCCGATAGTGTTGCGTTGTACAGTATATCCGAGAGATAACTTTTGTGGGGAGCAATAGAATGAAAACAGGTTCGATGTGAGACAAATGCGACTTGTCAGCTTTGCTGTAAAATTAGCTGTTCCTGGGATGGCAAAGTTTTAGCCCACGTTTTCCGACCACAGCACCAGAATAATAACCCGATACACTGTTACTAAGCATGTGTTTCTTTTGCAGCGACTGGTTACTGGGGAACTTACCCCAAGGATGTACTGACAAGTCTGAGGCTCCAGCATATAGACGGTGACAGCATGGGGAGACTCAGACTCCTTACATCTGACAGAGAGAGGAGAGAAATGAGATGAGTGACTCAACGGGGAAACATCAGGGGGGGGGATTGTCTTACTCATGTGTTGACCCACGGCGGTGACACCGATTCCTCCCCTCCGCCCATGACTGTTCACTCACTTGAGCTTAACAATGACCTGTCTGGGCTTCCCTGTCAGATCACACACATCCCCGTGGCCATAAAAGTGGGACACCAACCTGTCACGAAGCAGAGAAATTCATACGATATGAATCAACAACAATCTCGGTTTACTTTGGTATCCAGGTTAGGCTTCAACATATGAACGGCCTACTTGATTTTCTGCACTCCGTCGTCTTTGAGCTGGTAGGACCGGGCGACGTTCTTCTTGGCCCACTCATTGTGCTCCACGGCATTCCAGTTCCCGACCACCACGGTGTTCCTTCCTTGGTCTTTATCCTGAAGCACCAAGGGTCATTTTCAACACTGTACAAGAGCAATCTAATGTCCAAATAAACCAAACTATTTGCTACATTTTTTTACATTTTAACCAAACGATTAATCTGCAAACTGATAATTAATGAAACATGTTTTTACTTGCAGCCCTACAGTAATGTGTAACAGCTTGAATTGATACTAGAAGTAGATTTGCTTCCACACAGACACTCACATTTACCTCATGGTACTGATGGACGTGCTTGCCGTAACAGAATTCATATTTCCACCACCCTACCCCCTGGAACACACACATTAAGATGATTATACGTCACTGAACTGTATATTCAAACACTGCTCAGGTTGATACGGATGGAACACGCCTCACCCCATGCAGACAGTACGAGCCAGTAAGGAACTCCTTGATCAGCTGATCATCCGTCAAACGAGAGATGTGAGTGGTGCCGACAGTGACCTGAGTTTGCCCTCCAACAGTGATGGGTTTGTGAGTGGAGGAGAAGGCCTCCTCTCTGACCGGTGACGTATCCTCCTGTAACACGTGAAAGATATACATGAGCCAGGCGTCTTCGGCACCATTCCCCCCCCCCCCCCCTCTAGTCATGTCATGTCTCACCTCTCTGGTCCCAGAGGTGGCGCTGAAAGGCGGTTTAAGCTGCTCCTCTCTCTCCTTATCCAGCTGGGTGAGCCGCCGAGGCCGCAAAGGGGAGCCTGCCAGAGCCTGGCAGAAGATGGCGTTCACCGGGGACGACTTGAACCTGCAAAGGAATTGAGTTTAGAAACCGTACTTCTACTACCAAGGCGTATTCCTTTGAGCACAATATGGACATTTTGACAGATCTACCTGTATTTTGGGTGCGCGCAAAGCAGCGGCGTCAACACCACCACCTCATATTCACAGGTCGTGACCTCGGCGATAGACAAGATTTCATGCTTGGCCTCTGGATGACAGACGTACAGCACAGACGTTGAGCGAGCATCGTTCTGTTTCAGCACACAAGGAGTCCCGTTTCCCATCTCCAGCGAGAAGAAGGGAGTCAGCTGACCTTCTATGTTCTTAGTGGGCACCTGGACACCAGTGGAAAGAGTGAAGGAAACAGAAAAGATACAACGTGTGAGTATTGAGAGCCAGGCAAAGGCAGCCAGGCAAATATGGTTGATTATCGCAGTTTCATTAATACATATACCTACTTCAATTTCAGCTGCTGGTTTGACAGTTTCTACCTCTTCAACTTTATCTGAAAAAAAAATCATAATTTAGCTTTAGCACAATAAGGCAAAGACTAATACACTAAATAACATAAAAAATATGATTCAATTATATTCACAAATTAACTCACCCGTCTCTGTTGACGGGCTCTGGTGTGCCAGATTCCCCAGGAAGTACTCCTGAACACTAATTTGCTGTGGAAACACACATGATTACCTTCTGCTGGCTTCTCATTCCTGTCATCAGAAAATGATTTACCCTCTACAAACACTGACCTGGCCAGTCTCCTTCTCTTCATGGTACTGTCTTACATGCTTTCCGTGGCACACTTCATACGTCCAGTATGACTCAATCTGAAAACGTTGCCAAAACCGAGAGCAAGTTATAGAGTTATTCCATTCACCAAACACCGACAGGAAGCAGAAAAAAATGACGTTGAGTTTTTTTCGTCATGCTCCGCTAGTGAATTGTGAACAGTTTCAGTCTCACCCTGTAGGAGCAGCTGCTTCGTTTGAATAGTGGATCCAGCAGTTCACCCGGACTGGGCCCACCGTACGCCTTATCGTCATCCTGAGTCAACAAACAAAGGCATTCGGAGTTAAGGAGATAAGGCGGCCAAAGGAGCTGTGTCAGTGAACAACTAAACAACATCTGTTCGATGTGGAATCTTGCTGCATGTCATGCAGATCCTTTTTAATGACAGTCATATCTTTTTTTAATTGAGAAATTTGTATTTTAATCTCAGTTTCACGTTTGTTGCCACCCTCAGAATGAATAGCTTAGATAATATAGTCATATTTCAAACATGTCCGATCTTATGAGAGTTATTATTGTGTTCTTATTATTTTCAATTACATTGTCATGCATGAACTGTTTCTAAAGATATGAATGATGGCCAAAGATAAAACATGACACACACACTGCAGCTAATGCAATGGAAGACAACGGGCTAGTCTATACATTCAAAGAGTAATTCAAGTTCACCTCTTAAACATGTTGAAACGCTTACCTCATCTCCAGATGTCAGGGAGGGCAGGAGACATTTATACTTCTCCTTCTCTGTTGTTGTCATGATGACAAAGTCATCCTCCTTGTACAGCCCCCCTGTAGCAGGCTGAAATCCACAGACAAACACGTGTTATGTAAAAAGTAACGAGGCGTATGAAAGAGTGAGGAGAGGAGACGTAACTGAACATATTTGCACGCGCACTTCACAGCTGAACGTTACACGGTTGACAGTAACGTCTCCACAGCCCTCTAATAATAAACGTGTCCCCCTAAAAACTGTGTTACTAACGGAGGAAACATACCAACGTGAATTCAGCGCCCGGCCAGGTGATTTTGAAAGGGATTTCGTCCGTAAAAGTGGGATACCCTCCTCTGTTAGCTGAGCCTCCGCTGCAGACCTCCAGCAACCCCCCGAGAAACACCAGCAGCAGCCCAACCATGATCCCTCCTGTCCCGGCTGCTGAGCTCCTACAGCCCGCTCCTCATGTAGACAACAGCCTGCTCACCTCACAGCGACAGCGGCCCGAGTGATGTCTACTACAAAGTCCGAGGGAGTGTGGTTTTGACAGTGGTGAGAGAGGGCTGAGAGACACGGATGTCAATACGGCACGAATTACAGGAAGTGAACTGTTCACTTGCCACGTCGTGTTCCGCCTGTGCGCTGGGCTTAAATCACAGCAGCGCCCTCTGGCGGCGACTCCTGGTTAGACTCGTGAGAGTAGATCTGTGCTCTTCAGTCTTATACAATAACTCAGATAGTTAACTCCGAAAACAGTGTTCACACACAAGCACAGTGCAGGTCATTCTTTAGACCATAATGATGACATGATTTTGTCAGAGGTGCTGAGACGCTGACAGCAGAGTTAGAACAGAACAGGTTAGAGGGTGAACGATGGTGACAGTGATGATATAGCAATGAAGGTAAAAATGGGAAGCACAGGTGGTGGTGTGACTGAGTGGTAACTGAGGCAAGGTCCACTGAAGGCTGTTTAATAAGAATAAACCAAATGTCTCTTTATTTTTCAATTGTCTTTATTTATTGCCTCGTGATCAGCACATGCTCACTCTTTCATGTCGGTATGTTTGGTTCTTAAATTACACAAATATACAACTATTGCAAATTAACCATGAACTTCAAATATCAGATTAAATAAACATCATTCAATACATCTGTATTAATAACCTAGATAATTAACAAAGACACAGGTAAATATAACTACATCTATGGTTTACACTTATACTGCCATCTACTGGTAGAAATGGTAAACACTTTGACTTTGGCTATTGTCATATGAGTCATATTATTGTATGTCAAAAAAAGTGAAAGAAGTGATAGTATGGTATGTTGAAAAACAAGTCATAGTATAGTATGTCCACAAAATGTTGATAAAAGTAAAAAGAAGGCATAGAATATAGTATGTCACAATAAAGTCATGTGTAATGTTGGAAAATGACGAATAAATAGTGATAGTATAGTATAGTAACTATACTATGTCATTTTTATACTATATTTTTATGACATACTATACTGTGACGTTTTTGAAGGCATGCCATACTTTGTCATTTTAATTATATTTTTAAAGACATACTATAATGTGACATTTTCTAAGACATGTTTATGGTACACTATACCAAGGCACTTTTTAAGGCATACTGTGACATTTTTAGGACATTTTTATGCAACACTATGGCATAAATAATAAAAATGAGAAAAGTGTCTGATGAGAAAATTGTGTTAAAAATACCACAAATCCACTGAGATCTCAAATATGAAGGAATCGGTTTGATGCAAATTGTTGTGGACTCAAATGATCTGATTTGATGATGGCAGAGATTGATGGACTTTATTTAACTTTGAGAAGAGCAGGAGTTGGTGGTGAACGTGGAGGAGGAGGAGGAGGAGGAGGAGGAGGAGGAGGAGGAGGAGGAGGAGGAGGAGGAGGAGGAGGAGGAGGAGGAGGAGGAGGAGGAGGAAGAAGCACCTGCTCCGGGTGAATCTCCACCAGAGCCTGGAGAAAACCACAGAGAAAATGTCTGATATGAATATATCATACAGCTGAAAACCTCCATCAAAAATATTTACATTCAGAAGAGGAGCAGAGCTTCAAACAGTTCACACCTCAGATATTATTCTAAGATGTTCTGTCACAAAGACCACTGACTTGATCATTTCTAACAATCATTACAACATCTGATGAACTGAAAATACATGGAAAGACACTGAGACACCACAGACACAGTAGATGTGCATCACACTGAAGACGGTACCTTAACTGCAAAGCATTGTGGGAGGAAGAAGAGCTCTTTCTGGTAGGTGAAGAATTCAAAAACACCATTAAGTCAACACACAAGAAACAACAACTGGACACCACAGGGCTGTTGCATTTCACATCACATCAGCCTCTTTCTGGCCACTCAGTGTTTCTTACCCACAAGCTGCATTCACGGTCCAAAAAAACGTATCTTGTTCTGTTTAGTGTTGCTTCATATTGAGAAGTATATATAGTAACAGAGTAACAGTCCAACATTTTGGGAAATGAACCACATGAAGCAAAAATATACACATGTATACTAGTAATATTATTTTATTAACATTGTGTCTGATGAAGACAAATGTTCATGCAAGAGTTTGGGCCAAAAACACACAGCACAGACGTCCCTCTGATTATGATCCTTGATTTAGGATCCTGTTGATGTGATAAAGTCCAGATTACAGCAACTACAAAACAAAGTTTGACACTGAAAATACAGCAGGAATATTGTCTCTGGTAAAGATAAGGAAATAATGTGAGGAAAACATGATGAACTGTGAAAATGAGATGATTAAAATGAAAGAGGTCTTCTAATTATTGAGGCTAAATATTTCAGGTCCATTGCTTCTTTTTATCAATATGCAATTTCCCATAATGCACTCTTCCCTTTGATGGAAAGACATTTTCCTTCAACGTTTAATTCAAACAAATACAGACATTTTGCTTCTGATAATTCCAAAATCAGCAAACAACCCATTTGCCAACACAATCATCACATACTGTAAATACCTATTTTCTGCTAATATTGATATTTTTTCCAAACTTTAATTTCAGCTAAATCGGCTCTGCAATATATCACAGAAATGGATTCATGATATGAAAACCACGAGTTGTCTGTATTGTTTTACCTTTACTGTTCATATTTAACCTTTTCCTACCGAGAGGGTCCCTTAAGGGTCCCTTAAGGGAAGCTCCTATATGGTTTGATAAAAATAATAAAAAAAAAAAAAAAAAAAAAAAAAAAAAATGATGTTGCATACCACGTGAAACTTCAGAACCTCGGTTAAAAGACTATTGATGCCATTTGTACATGCTCCAAACACAACTCACTCAAAGCCTATTATAATTACTACAGTACCATATTCATATTTCGCCAGGAATGTGCACACCCACATATCCGGACCTAGCAATCGAAGCTCGATGCTAACAAAGAAACCGAGATTGCAGTAAACATGCCAACAGCACACAGATGAGGGACATATCTGTAACATCTCTCTAAGTCATACTATCACTGAGATATGAGCAAACAGACACCAGCAACACAAATCACATTATCGTTTTTTTATGTCTGGTTGAATTTTCAAAATAAAATAAAAAAAAAAAAAAAAAAAAGCCCAAAACTGCTGTATTAGGATGTATTGAACACCATTAGTAATATACAAGTGAAATATGTAGTTTGGTACATGAGAAAATTCAAATGGCACACATGGCACACATGGCACACATAGTGCCCAAATGCACATTTTGGAAACCTCGCCTAAACTCTCTGTACTAAAACCTCTAATTTTGTTCTGCTTCACTTTATCAAAGTCAAACTTTGCAGAGAGTGCACTGCTGACATGTTGTGCTATGATTTGGGAGAGGTGTCAGAAGTGTCAGCTGCCATTATTTCAAAGAAATTATGTCAAAAAGTGCTTTGTCTTCAGGCGAACTTGACACTTTTCAATTTGAGCTGTGTGCCATCTTCCTTTCCTCTTAACCAGTAACATATACACAATATTTACACAATTCATACGAGCAACCCCTTCTTAGTGTTATTACTCCATTGAAATTATTCAAATAGACCATGTAGTTAGAGAGTAAGGCCCCTTTGAGTATGGGTATAGTATTTTCGAGCAGAGGCCTAAAAATGGGGCTAGGTATGAAAAGGCTGATATAATAATAACTCAATGAAAACAACAAACTTACAACAAGATAGAAAAACACATTTCTAAATGATTTTGATATCAATTTGTATACCTTGAATAATGATTATGGACAGATTTTTGTTATTTGAACAAAATGTGACTATTCACCTCTCCATCAGGTGCATTGAATGTCATAAAGAAAGCCCTATTAGTTTGCTGTATCTGTGGTGCAGCACTGACTGCTGTGATTGATCATTGCTCCTCTCCTCCAGGTGGAGGCGCTGTAGGACAAACAAACAACTGCTTTCTGAATGTTTTCATGGGAACTAGAATATAAAGAAGCCGTGATGAAGCTGCTGTAACATGTAAAGACGTTGTAAAGACGTCCCAGCTGTTTGTTGAACAGTAGAAAGAGTGTGACCCGGGCTCCCCCAGGAGCACCATATCGATACCGAACTTAGTGCGGACACCCGATCTTCATAGTCCGTTGCAGCTCTGAGCTCAAACGATCCGCCAGCCTCTCCCGGTAACTTGGACTACAGGCGCGCCACCGTACCCGGCGAGAAAGCTATTCATTTAGAAAGGTTTGGGCTTTTACAAACGTGACGTCATTAGGGTGATCAAGCGGAATCTCGTGATGAAAACAAAACTTGCAGCTGCAACGTTGAAGGCTGATCAGCATTTGTACAATTTACCTAAAACCTTATTTCCATAAAGATCAATTCATCTCGTATCTTTAAACATCTGTGTGCTCAGTATGAGTTTACTATCACCCACAGTCATGCGCAGTTGATGTTTTTCATAATTTCTGCAGATTGCATGATACAATATCTGTGATGCAAATATAAAGACGTTAGGTTTGTTCTGACACTTAATAACAAGACAGTGAGCTAAGTAGCTTAAAAGTGGATCACAATGTGGACGTATTTTCTTTATTTGAACAATACAATTTAAAAAGTGTTGGACTACTTTTGTCTCCAACATTTCTATGACAAACGCGCAACATGACACTTAAATGTAGGTGTGATGAGGTTTAAAAAGCCCTTTAACCTTTTCTGTATTCTAAACTTCTTAGACGGGTAATTTGTTGTTATTTATGAGCCTCTGGTTTATTTAGTGACATCTGGTTCAAAAACACAGCTATTTCATTTGTTGTCTGATTAGGCCTCTTGTCAGAACTTTGTAGATGTGTACTGACTGAGCTCTCTTTATATCTTCTGACTCTCCCGTGTTGTTACTACTGTTAAGGTGGTACGATTCACATCTTTATGATTTATTAACTCTCATTATTGTGGAACAAATAACAACTATTATGTTGATATATATACTTACCTGTAGATGGTATGTCTGGACTAATTAGAGAGAGAAGGTGTATATAAGAAGCTCAGTTTGTTTGTGTAAGGAGACTGGTAGAGACTGGTGACTGGTCGGTGATGGCGAACTTTTGGTGTGGTGTGAGAATGTAAAAATAGATGAAGTTTCATCTGAAACCTCTTCTTGACTACTGATCTGCTCATTTGCCTCCATGGTCACTCGGGCATGTTAACACATACTATACTAAGACATTTATATGACATTGTTATAACATGCAATGACATTTTTATGCCATTCTTATGATATAATATGCCATTATTATGCCATTATTTTAGTATATTTTAATGATATACCATACTGTGTCTGTTCTAAAGACATTATTAAGGCATATTATATATTATGACATTTTAATTTAATTTTCATGACATCACATATTTGTCATGTATTTATGATAATTTCTATGACATACTATACTATATTATCTGATTTTTATGGCATTTTTATGACACACTACACTATACTATATATATATGTGTGTGTAATTATTGTTGCAAATGTTACGAAGATGTTTTACATGACACCATAAACTATGACTTTTTTATGAGTTTTTAATTACATGTTAATTATAATATTTTTATGGCATACTATGGCAATTATGAATTTTTTAAAGGCATACTTTAAAATTACCTTTCATAACATACAATACAATGTCTTTTTTAAGACCATTTGATGGTATAGTATATTATCACTTTTTACGATATGTAATATAATGTTTTATGGCATTAAGATGTATTCATGGATACCATATTGAGACATTTATAATTTTTTATTACATACTATACAATGACTTTTTATGACATAATAAAACATGATTTGTTTATAGCATACTATACTATGCTGTTTTTATGATATTTTTATGATATACCATATTAGGACCTTTTTATGAATTTTTTATGTGTTTTACTCTGCGGTAACGAGCGTAGCTGTAATCAACGCCATTCATCTTCACTTCACTGCTGGCTGTCTTCACTCTGTGTTGGTGCTTGTGTCTTTGTGTGTTAGTAGCTGGAGGAGCTCAAACCTGACAGAGAGAGCAGAGGATATGTGTGCTGCAGTGAGATAATAAATTACACCAAAACATAAACAATTACTGATAAAAAGCAACAGTAACTTATTGGGGCTTATCAATACTTCGGTCTTTACATAATTTAGCTTGCTACAGCCAGTGTTTGGTTTGTCCGTTCTGGGCTGTTGTAGAAACATAGTTGTGCAAGATGGCGGACTCTGTGGAAGAGGACCCGGTCCCCATGTAGATACAAATGGCCTTTTCTAAGCCAACAAAAACACAATGATTCTTAGTTTGGGGTCATTTTATACTAATGAAAACATAGTTGTATAATGAATTCCATTTCTACCAATAAACCCCCCTTAATGTTACACAGTGTTCCTTTAATTCAGAAAGGAGGGATTCTGTAGCTTAGAAATACTGTTGAAAAAGTTCAGCTGATTAAGCGTGATGCCGTATGCATGTTACATATTTACAAATCAATGTTTGAACAGAAATGTCAGAAATTACCCTCAGTTACTATTTCATTTTCTGCTTTGTATTAGGCCTCGATTATAACACTATACCGAAGTCATGTCAAACGGAGGTTAAATATTTGTTGCACTGTAGACCTGTAAAATGAAAGACCTGTTGAAATATGTCACGTTACATATAGACTGTACTAATTATTCTCTTTAATCTCTGTCACAGGACCACACTACTCCTTCATCTACTTCCAATACAAATTTTAAAGGAACAGCTAGTCTGAAATGCCTTCTAACTGATGCCCCCTAGTGGCCACAACGTTTATTAACCACTCAAATTATAGTCCTTCCACTTCAGATTATCAATGGGGCTAGTCTGACCTCCTCATCTAGCTTGACGCCCTTACACACATTTTAGCCGTGTGGTCTCTCTTGGATACTGAAAACAAATACAAAGTCGGTTCATTAAAATACTTATAATGTCCGTCAAACTCTATGAAGTAAAACTACGTTCAAAATTACAGACATCAAGCTAGGCAACAGGCTAACAACTTGAAACATTTCTGCCGTTGGATGGTGGGTGCAGGTCAATGTACGTTGACAATTCTGTGTCCGTCGTAAACATAATCCGTGGTAAATCTTGCAGTCATTGCTAACATATGTCACTATCGTGCCAGCAACAAGCCGGTGTTACGTCCCATCCGGTTTCTGTACCATTGTGTTCACCTAACAACAGCACTTGTGTGCCAATGTCGCCAGATTCGTCACATATTCACGAACAAATAACTGGCGATATTCGAGCTGCATCTGAAATCTCATCTGATTGTCTAAGCGAGCACTACATCACAGCCACTTACGAACAAAGAAATATATGAAATGTAAGACCGCTTTGAGCTGGATTCAATGCCACTGCTTGAAAGTCATAATGCGTCGTAGTTGGCTGTAAAGTGGTAAACATGGCTTTAGCCTCGAGAAAAAAAACATTGATGAACAAGTTCAGGTTTTCTAAGATATGCTCAAGGTAACCAGTTGTTCTGGATCAACTCAAAAACCAAATGTTACTTAAATGTGGACATAACTTGGCCAAATATGAGTAGAAATAATTTTAAAAGTTACATTAATACATCCAGCATAAGATTTAGAATTGATATTGAACATTTTTGCACTTTCTCTTAACTAGAAAAATAATCACTGTATGTATACCTTTTTTTTAGTTTGTATCAAGAACTGCATCAATCTGTGGCAATATGTTATGTGTACTGTTGATGCACCTATGTTTTCTTAAATGAAGACATTTATAGAAAAAATACAATGGCGTTTTTTTCCCATAGTTTTCCGTTTTTGGTTTGAAACAAAAAAAACACACAGCCTCTTGTGCTGAGAATAGTACTCATAAAGCTGTTATCAAACGCAGAACACATCTCACCTGAAGCAGTTTGGCTCCTTTTGAGTTGAAATGCTTGAGAGGTTTCCAGATCATGTGGGCACAAAACAAGGGCAGATTGCCTCATCTCTGTCTCCCAGTGGAGGGATTTGGAAGTTTAATTGTGTCAGCTTGTGTGCTGAATACACAGAGCTGATGTTTTAGTGTGTCTCACCGTTATTATTATAAACATTCCATGCAGAACTGAAAATGAAAGGCAGTATGAACATACGAAGTATAAAAGATCCTGTTGAAGACCTGATTTACGGAGCATTTCCTTCATATTATGTTGGTTGAATTATACGCCGGCAATGACGAGAGCAGCTGTGTGCCAATGTGCAATGTCCTTACTCTTTTATCCCATGACTCTGTTGATTCAGCAGTGCTGCGTGTTGAATGACAATAAATAATTTCCCCCCCACTGCAGCAGTTCACATGGGAACAGCTCTCAGTTAACAGGAAATTTAAAGGATGGACCTTGAAGATATGTGGTGTGGCATCTAACCGTCAGGGGGAAATGTGGAGAGCGCCTTGGACCGATGGAGCCTAAACCTGAGATAGGCATTTTTCCACCTGTTGGTGGAGCTGTTGATATGAGAATGTGCAGCACAGGCAGCGAGAGACAGGAGGGAGATTTTTACAGAGATTTTGAGACAAAGAGTGAGAGGATTAGGAGGAGAAAGGGATAGGGGAAAAACAGGGAAGGATACAAGCGAGAGAACATCCCACTAGATCATCCATCCTCCACAAGCCCCTCGCTCTGCTTACATAGCTTCTACTCACACTCGTCTCTTATATGTACACACAACACACGAATGTACCTTTGAAGTGTGCACTAGCCTATATGTGCGCATATATGTACTGTATGTGTTCGTCATAGATGAGGTCACAGTCTTCCACATGCAGCAGATGGAGTTTAGTTTGCTCAATTGTCAGTTGACATAATAACTGAGCAAACTCCATTTCCAGAGGAACACCAACAAATGCTGTTGAAAGCTCTAGAATAAGCTAGCGAGTGGACCATGCTTTGAGAATTTCTTGTTAAAGCAATAGTTGAAGATTCCTGAATATAGGCATACACTTGCAGAGACTTAGGAAAGATCCATACCACTTTCATCTCTGTATGGTGAATGTGAAGCTATAGCTCGCAGCCTGCAGGTTAGCTTAGCTTAGCAAAAAGAGTGGAAACAGCTAACGTGGTGCTGTTAAAGAGAAAATTGTTGTTTTTACACTTTGGTTGTAGTATTAAACAAGATGTGACATTAATTAATGAGCTGAGTAGACTGATTATTTGAGCTTTGGATAGGGCTAGCCTTGCTTTCCCAAAAACTTCTAGTGTCTCTTCGTCTGAGGTTGTTCACAGACTATTCTGGAGCCACTGGAATTTACCTGAACTCACCACTTTGAAATGAACATTTTCATTTATATCACTGCCATCCATGGGGTGAATTTGATTTGCATAGATGCCTTCCACACACCCTCACCTTATGCATAATTGATACAACTGTCATCTCCCCAACCATAATAACATCATTCCAAAGGGAGCAGAGAGAAATGAATGTTGGCATTTGACGGTCTTGAGGGAGATTAAGAGATCTCCTGAGCTGTCACCCAAAAATACACATATGCATTTCTAAGTAAGTACATCACAAGTATGTCAGACGTCAGATCAATAATGTCACTTGTGCTGGATTTTCTTAATGACATTCAAAATTGATTTCGGTAAAGCATTTGCACATGCTGTATTTCTTTTGTAATTTACATACCTTAGGTTTCCCAAACCTTTTTTTCCTAAGATTTCCCTGTAGACTCGAAGTCCGTACAGCATGTCTAATTATTCAATTATGGTTCATTGTAGTGTTCACATTAACTCTGCACACTTGTCAAACCTATTAACATTATATTATGCCCCTTTTTCTAACTCCATTTTGTTGACGTGATGAAAACACCAAAAGGCTCAAACAGATTTTGCCGTTTTGAATAATCTTCAACAAACTGGTGGGTGTGTTTACCAGCTTAAGGACTGAAGTGTCAGAACATGTGGTATGCTTCCCCATTTTCATTTTAAAGCACGCTTGAGAAAACTCTCTTAATCCTGTCTGCTCTGCATGTACACAGTTGTCACTCGTGCGCCTGTTGTCTTTCAGTCAAAATAAAACACTGTGTTATTGGATAAACAAATATTGTAAGAAGCTTCTAGATTAATAAATGATGCAAAGAAGCAAAACAACAATTCGGTGAAAGATGAGAGAAATGGAGTTAAACCATGCCAGTGGATCAGAGTGCTGCTCTCCACATCCCTGCAGAGATGGTAATGGGAGAGTATTTTTTTTCTGATGGATCTGGATAGACTCCAGATATTCGCAGAGCTAGTCTTTGCTATATTTGCTTTTGAATGAGGCTTAGCTCTTATATTCTACATGAGAATATCAAAGAGGAGTCAGTGGAGACACAACATTCCGGAGTCCCTGAATGCATCATAACTGCACAGAGCCCACAATTACATTTATACAGTATTAACCAAAGCAAAAGTTTTCTATCAATCAAACAATGAGGTTATAATATTTAGGTGGTCACGGGTTGACCTAATCCTGACAAGAATACAAGCTTGATTGTTCGGATGTGATCATTTGTATTTATTATCTGTCTTTTTTCCCAGAAAGCTCCCAGCTTTGGGAAACCTCCAGTTAAAGTGTCATCACAACTAAAGCATCCCATCTGTCCATGACCGTTCTCAAAGGTGACCATGGATGTTTATGTAAATGAATTTTGCATTGTCTGAGACTGTAAGCTGTTTCACAGAGTCTTAAAGACGCTATATGCTCGGATACAAAATTGAAACCCCAGAAGCATGTTTTGTCTATAAACAAGAACAGTAAGTGGGTTAACTACTTGAAAATGCATCCTAAGCAGTGTGCATAAGCTAGAAGAGTTTACGGAGCTAGGGAGACTTTGAGATTGAAAGTCATTTTATGGTCCTTCACAGTTTGAGAGGGAAATATTGCAAAGTAAGTACCAGAGCTCTTGATAGACTGGGCGAAGAAAAGAAACTTCCCGCTACAGTAGGTGTCTCCAGGAGCACATTTTGACATGATGACAACAATACTAGCCACTCGCTGTCACGGCCGGTGCTAGATACTGCTAAACAGTCATTTATCTTGCCCATGAGAAGTACAGTATGTATTGCATTTACTAAGTAATTTATATTCGACTGGCTGCTCTGGGATGCAAAGAAACGCGACACAATCTATCATCATTTGACCGCAGTCGACAGGCGATCGGAGGCTGGTGCCAATAGTCTGAATTTCTTGTACGAGAAATGGGAAAGTGAGTCGGCAATCACGTTTTTTTTACCTGGGATGTGGGAGGCTCGGGTGCCGAACTGGTGCTAAGCTGAAACCAAAGTGAGCCTCTGTGGATGTGTGAAAATGTCTGAAACAAACAAAACTAAACCGCAGCCGTGTCAGCCAGGGAAGAGCCGACCATCCCTGTTCAGGTAGTCTTTATAGCTGGAACTCCCACCAGGCTCAGGTGTGGCTCATCAGCTGACGAACAACAACCTGAAAGACAAATTAGAGCCAGCTAAATTATTGCCAACTACATACAGATTTAAAATTTACAGATTTCATACCAACTGGTTGTAGTGCATCCCCCATCCCCTCAACCAATCTCCATGCTGCAACTCCAACATGTGGAGAAGCATCTAAGAGTGAGAGCTGAGAAGGAAGGAAGACCAGAGAGATTACACAGTATAGGGAACAGCACAAGATTTAAAAGCAAGGTTTCTTTGAAGGGGCCAGTTCATGCATGGAGATGCAAGAACGAGTGGTGAACACACAGAACTGGAATTTCCATAATTACCAGCTACCAAAACGCACAGAGCTGAACTGAACTACCATAAGCGCTAATCTGAAGTAGCAAAAGGTTCCTCTGGCAAAGGCTCACTAGCCAACCAAGTCGTCCCCAGACGCACAGCACAACGAAGCAACCGAACTACAACCAAGCTCACACCAACCAAGGCATGAGCTGTAGCAGTTATGTTCCCAAAGGTAACAGGCAAAGGTACCAACTTGCATGTCACTGTACTGAGTCCAGAATTACCCAGAAACCTCTAGAACATGACCATGATCACAAAAAAACGGAATATATTCATTTGAAAAACAGTCCGCAAAACATGCAGTTAGCAGGAAACACCAGAAACTATTGCTTCCCTCAGTAAAGCCAGGAGCAGCAAAGGCTTCAAGCCTAGGACCAACAGCATCCATCTTAAATCTGACACTTAACATGCAGTGCTCCAATAACTCCTCCGAAGAATTCCTCCACAGAAGCCATAACTAAACTTTGACTGCCCGAACAAAAAACTCAAACTGATCCGTACAGAATTTAACTATCACAACACACTAACAGCAAGAGCAGCCCATACACAGCTAACATCACCGCAGCCCCGTCCCTCTGACAGTCTCTGCGCATCAAGCCAATTACAACCAGCAGAACCAACTTCACTACACAAATCTGAAACCTGGTCAACCAAGTTAGTTCTACTATTGCAAATACCAACGTTCCCAGTTAGAGAAAGCATGCAAAGTAAAGTAAGACAGCATTTGCCTGGGGCCCTCAAATCACTAAAGAGCCCCTTAAAAACACACCTAAGTTGTGGTTACTCACAACACTGCTGTTATAAAGTAAAGCATGGATTTAATTAGCAGAGGTATTTAGCTAGTAGCGTTATTAGTGTTATAAGTTAGTATCAAGTCACACACCGGGGAAATGTTAAACTCTCGTACCAGAGGTTTAAAATGATTGTACGTGAGTCATAACTTCGAGAACAAATAGGTGTAAATGTGCAATTTAACAAAACCCGTATTTAAACAACTTTTGACACTCTTACAAATCTACCCACTAACTTTTATTTTGAAAAACAAGCTGACTTGGAAAGGGGACATGTGTCAGTTAGTAATCATTGTACTTAGTATGCAGGGCATTCCCCTCTGTTACACGTTGTTCTGATGTTCTTTATATCTACTGCAAGTTAATCTAGTGACTCATATCCTGACAAAAAATAGACAAAACACATTTTTATAATGCACATCATTCTCTAACGTTATCAGATTCATCGCGGTTGTATTTGACTTTGTAAAAGTCAAAATACAAAAGAATACAGTCTTGCACTGTGCCCATGTATTCAAGGTCTCCCCCCAAGGGCTCAACACATATTTGGTGAATCTTCT
Organism: Leptoclinus maculatus; assembly: GCA_032191485.1. Classification (NCBI taxonomy): domain Eukaryota; kingdom Metazoa; phylum Chordata; class Actinopteri; order Perciformes; family Stichaeidae; genus Leptoclinus; species Leptoclinus maculatus. The sequence goes on from JAVDOI010000016.1 coordinate 12,096,642, forward strand.
TTCTGTCTAACCCTTTTGCAGTTTTTACTTACTTACTTAATGTCTGTTCAACACCAGAACACAAAACAGAAATGTCTTATTTTGAGTTTCATTCAACATTGCACCTTTTTCTTTTCAGCCTCCAAAGTTTTCCCAACTCCATCTCTAACATCAGTTTGCCAGCAGTTTTAAACTCATAGTAAACTATTTAGTAAACAGTGTATGTAACACTCAGATGAAAAAGACATGCTGCAATTATATTGGCAGGTTGGTATCACACTGCCTCTTTTCCAAATGGCACAATGAGTCTGACCTTTTCCTGATCTCAGCGCTGTCAAAAGATGACCTTTGTGTACAGCAGCACGTAGTCAATGTGTATGAGTTAGTCTCTAGACACGGCACAAACCTCGCCTTTTCATAATCACATGCTAGTCAATAGCAACATTGTGAGCAAAATAATAAAAAAGAGACATAATTTGACCATATTCCAAAAGTTATTCTGAGAAGGGTTTTTGTCTGACAATATTTTGGTGTTAATGATTTTTGGTTTAAGTCACAACATTTTGTTTTTTAAAAGAAAAAGAATGGTTTAGATAATAATTTACTCCCAGTTCTTTGGCATTGATAGAGGCAGCGAATGAATCCTAGTGAATAAAAGAAAACTCAATTCAAACACCCACATAAAATCTGTTAATGTTTTTTTAAAGACTTTCTCACACCTCTTTTCTCAGGAAGTTGAGAAACTTAGTGAATCAATAAACTTCTGTTACACTTCTTGGTTTGTGGGTGTAATAGAAGGAGGAGGAGGTTGAGAATGGGCAGCTTGGCTTCCCTACTAAGTCAAGGTGAGTCTGTTAGCCTGATGGCTTGTTCACTCTGCAGATGTCACCTGGTCATTATCCTGAGGCAGCCATCTGCCGGTTGGTCCTGCAGGGCCTGGCTGCTCCGTCTTCTGGGCCCCGTGTGACTGGCAGGATCCATGCTGCTTTCTCTTCTGTCCTGACCTGCTACTTCTACCTGCCTCCAGTATCCAAAAATGCCAGGATGATCAGGGCCAAAGGGAAAACTGAGGACATATACAGAGAAACAAAAAAGCAAGCTTTGAACTCTCTGCCACAATGTAAACCGGGATAAATTAATGACGCATCTGCAGTTTTTACCTGGGCTCCCCTCACAGCTGACTGCTTGGCTTCTCACCCTCAGCGCTGCTGGGATACAAAGGTACGCTGCCAAAATAAACTCCAGCCTCCCCAATCGGCTCACCGATTTCACTTGCCTGTGGTTTTACTTAGAAAGTGCTTGACACGATTATTCTATTTCTAAAAATGATCTATTGAGAGAATCCTCAGATACTAAAGCCAATGAAGGGAGTCATTACATCAGAAAGTTAATTGTCAGCCCTTACATCTTCCAGAAAGTGTCTCACGGCAGGTAATTATCTTGAAAAATTAGAGCCTTACTTTTAGATACACTTAATCATGCCCTTCTTTGACTGTGACTTCTGCTTTTAAGAAGTAATTATGACTTGAAAGGGTTTTAGGTAACCTCCATATCTCATTATAATGATACTTATTTTCTGAAGTGAAGAATCTTTTTGCTTTTTTCATTGTTTGCCCATAGGCCTGGTTAAACAGATGGACATACTGTGATAACATAGTTGGTTAAATGTGAAGTGACGGTGGAAAATATATTTCCAAGAGTAAAGTGTCCGTGTGTTAAGTATGAGGCTAGAGCCAGGAGATGATTAGCTTAGCTTAGCAAGACTGGAAGCAAAACAGTGAGACAACCTCCATAGAAACAGAAATGTAAAAACAGTAAAAGTAAAAACTTATGAGTTTTGTTCTCACAGTTGCCTAGCAATCAGCACTGCAGACGGAAGGATAAACTATTGTTTGTCAAGAAATTACAGCATGCAGTACTTCCTAAACCCTCAAATGATAATATTTACTTTTTCTTCTTTTTTGAAAAATATTATTTGTATTTCTTTCCTTTAGAGAGAGACTGTCTAGCTGTTTTCCCCTGCTTACAGTCTTTATGTTATGCTAATCTGTCGGCCTCCCACCTTCATTTTTATTACATCGTTTTTACACCTGTGCAGATCAGCTGACGGCAAAATGACTTTTGTTTGTGATGTATTTTCATCTTGTAAAAGTTATATTTCTCTTTGACCTGTTTCTTCCTTAAACAGGGAACTTTGTTTAGGTCATGCACTCCTTTTTTTGCATTCTGCTGTTGGTGTCAAACATGCTGATAGCAGAGACTATTTAAGGACATATTCACAGATAACCAACCAGTAAAACCCATCTGTCTCCTGCCTGCCAGTAATGTCCAGGAGGCTTTCAATTTTTTATTATCTCTGCACTTTCATCATTTTTACTGACCACAAAATATCTTCACTCGCTAATACACACACACACCTACACACACACACACACACACACACACACACACACACACACACACACACACACACACACACACTGATACACACGCTTGACCTTTGATCTTGTAGCCTCAGTAATTCTGATATTTCATCCTTGACCCACTTTGAACTCGGGACCTGCAGTAATATGCTGGACATGAATGGCTGCGTGGGCAATCTGCTCCTCCTTCCCTTCTGTTGTTTTTTTGGATCAATTATGCTGTTGTTTCTGGAGGACGGCACACCACAACTTGAGGCTTTGCTGTGTTTTCAGCCCCTTATATATAAAGGAGCACCATGATTGTGGGAGGCCCACCCTCTAACCTGCCTATACCCCTGGCAGCCAGGATGGGCCAGCTGGTACTGTCAGCAACCCTGACAGATGACCTGCTGAGCGGATACTTTTAGCTCGTGATTCACCCATCATTATGTAAACATACTGTACAATGTACAATGTAGTGAAAGAAAGTCTTCTCTCGTTGTAGTAGCATTTGCAGAGCGTGTTACATACAATTCAGGCCTGGAAATATTTTATTTTCAAGCACTACAATAAAGAATCCAGGGGCTTTTTGGGCTCTTTTTTGTAGTTTGTTGGTGTATTCTTCTCATTTCTGAAGATGTACAATGGAGTTCAATAATGATTAATGTAATGCTTGAAAACCTGAGTGAAAAAGCATAACAATTGCCTACTTACAACACAATTTGCGCAAATCTTAAGTAATTATGCAGGCAAGAATCCATTGCTGAATAGGAAGAGAATTCAGACACTAGCCAAAAACATAATTCATGATTTAGCCACAAGTCATGTTGTGTTTCAAGGTTAAAAAACAGCAAATTGAAATGTGTTGTCACACTGCAGATTGCAGATCACAGACTGATTACATACAGTAGCAGTGTAAGTTTATGTATTTAAATGTTAAATTGTTTCTGTCCTCCTGTACTCAAAGACTAGATCCCCTTTCTGTCAGACAAAATGTCTTAAAGGAGAAAGATTAAAGAAGAAGTTATTTTCTCAATGGTTTGGAATTATCTCTTTGCCACAACCCATAAATGTTCTAGATAGACCTAAAATCTCCTATATTCATGAATCCTAATAACCTTTGTTGAAGTATTTAAACTATATGAACACATATAGTGTGAAAACACACTGAATCTAACATTGTAATTTAATTTTATTCGAAGTGTCAATCCAATTAACACTTCTCAAGTGTATTGCACTGCTTGTATCCTGGCTGGTGCTGTGTATGTAAATGAATCTCTGCTCTGTTCAGCAGCACATAAACTCCCTTCCTGTATTAAACTGCTGTCTGCTTAAATAATATACGGTCTGTTTTTGTGATTTGATACTTGAGAACAGAGATCAGTGCCTGCGCAGATTGAATTTGAGCTTCATAAATATGAATTCATCAAGCTTACACTGAGCAGCTGAATTCAAATGTCTTGAATACAGCAATTTGAAATTGAAAGCAAATACTTGAAATTGAATGTGACAATTAGTGAAATCAACCAGCTTACCAACAATTACAGTCCATTTCCCAATTCATATTTAAATTTCTTTAGTTAAGACTGAGCTCTGAGCACCCCGAACATCTGGAAGGAACTTTTGTTCCCTGAGTGACTGGAAGACAGCTGCCTCCTCCAAGGCTGCCGACAGTGGCCTGACACTCTTCACTTAGCCAACTGCAAGCCATGTGGCACTGTGCCTCTCTCGTCTCCTCCGCCAATGAACAAGGCTTCTTCACAGTTGGTGAAAGGGATGCAAATTGCGTCTTATAGCTGCTAATACTGTGGTTGACGGAGCACTCTTATGGGTTTGTTGCCTTGCATATAAAACTGTGTCCTGCCCCCTTGCAGGTGCACAGTTTTTGTGGCATTACGGTTGAGCAGAAAATAGTGGATTTCCCAACAAAAATTAACATTATAGGCTATAGGGCAAATCAACTGGACTGCTTATATTGAATAGGTATTCATGCAATGTTTTCACAGCCTATATGTTCCAAGCATTGCCCCAGTGAAACCACTGATATGTTGTTCACAAAAATACAACAAAGAGACACCAGTTGTAACTTTTTCACCAAGTAGACAGGAAAATCGTTGGCTGAGAAGATGGGTAAGACACAATGCCACGTGTCTAGAGGTTGGCTAAGTAGCGTTAGCTCACAGTTGGCAGCTTTGGAGGAAGAAGCTGCCTTTAACTCTACTTTAATGGCTGCCATTAATGTGAAGCCAAAAAGGTGATGTAAGGATCCCTTTTCGGCTCGAGCTGTCAGGTCCAGCGGGCTGGTAGCAGGGACCCAGGAGTTTAATCTCTTTATAATAGTCTGCTGCTCGTTCTAGGGGGGGGGGATGCAAAGTAATGTCACAGAACTTGACTAAAGGGGACATAATACAAAAGCCTCCACTCCAAATACAACATAAATGCAAACACATGTATTAAAGGCTAACAGTGGTGACCTTGGGATGAATGCAGGTTGTCGGAGATGAATCACTGCATACTGAACAAGATGAAGGTGCTTAGTTCTGATCAATTATAGAATATTCTATTTCATAGGATACATAGATTTATTTCACATTTGTGTCAAAGAAGAAAGACTCCAACATTTATTTTTCTATCACATATATATATTTTTTAATCTATAAACTCCTCATGTTACAATTAGACAGATAACCAGTACAGTACTGCTATTATGTATCAGTGTATTTTGGTGCTCTGCTGATTGGTACAAAAGCAAAACAGCAAAATAATTTTACGTTTCACAAATATCGATTCATAAGTCCAAAAAACTGTGTTCCTTAATGACAGCCTACCTTTGTTCTTTGTTTGCCAAATGAGATCATTTACTCAGACTTACAGTAAAGACTTAAATGCATTCATTCAGGTGTTTGGATAGTATTTATATAGATATAGGATGCAGTGAATAATAAATGACAGCTGCACCAAAGTTGAACCACACAACATTTATTTATTTTAGGATCTGTTTTTTATGTTTGATATGATATGAGTAGTTATCTCCTTAGAAACATCTGCATGTCGAAAACTCACTGAAGCTAAGAATCAATAACAGAATTGTTAAATACACCCAGGAACCGTTTATTGAGCTTTCCAAGACCCCAAGGATGGTTTCTAAAGTGCTAATTTGATCACAGTTGTATGGAGCCTAAGCATGTGTCAGCTGCATGAAAGCAACTGTCAGGAAAATCCTGCACATATGCTGCGGCTCGCAACTTGTAAAATTGCTCATTTGCTTCTCTAAGGAGATGAGGATGTCCACAACATCTGTGAGCACATACATTGCAAATGTAGCAAAGATGATCTAGGGAGCTGCAGGTCGTGGTTTTCTACAGTAATGCAGGAAATCTATCTTTATACTGCATTTAGGTATATAAATTATGCATTAGAAGTGATTTAAATGCAAAAAAAGGCACATTATATATGTACATTTATTACTGTAAAGGATATTGTGAAACAACTGCTTGTGGTTTACTTTCACTTGTGGTACTCGGGCTTTTAGTGTTGCACATGGTATAAGGAGTCACACACTGTATTTCCCTGAAGCACTGCATTACAAAAGGCTTTATGAAGGAAAACCTCCGGCGATCCACCAGGACAAACAAAGCTCAGTTCTCGATGAAGAGCTGCGACGACCTAAAAACAAAACAATATATGAGGGACTTTAATGAATAAGACATAGTGCAGTCACACCGGTCAAAAATGGGCCCTTTCTCTGTATTGAATTGGGCTCTGACTGTAAGGGGAGAATAAATAATAAATCATATTTGAACAGTAGTGTAAATTCTACCAGCATGACACAATTTGCCCCCCAACACTGGAAAATCCCTCTCTTTGTGGCTGAGCTCTGAGTAATTTTCTCTCCTCGCACATTTATTATAGCCTGTTTTCAACATTATCATTAAAGAGACATCGATACAATATGCAATTATTTGCTGTGACAGAGAGCAGCGACCACGGATGAGCAGCGGGGTTTGGAGTGGTGCAGCTTGTTTTGCTAGATGTGTGTTACTGAAAGTCTCGAACTTGCTTGATTTTGTCTTCCCTTTCAACAATTTACACTGACATGGGAGATCTGTGGGAGAAAACACAAGCAGCCCAAGTTGACCAATCATTTGATATCTCTGTAGCTGCTGTAGCCTCATTGTGTAGTTTAACATCCGCTATGGCCTACGGCTGCTACGAATGTAGCTATATATGCTACTGATGCAGAAGTATAAATCCAACTTTACAGTAGACAGGAAAGTTATCATTCACCCCACAGCAAGAATGTGCTCCATCAAACAGGGCAGAAAAAATACCTCTACATCAAGTGTTTTTGATCAATTTAATGAATTAACGATTGTTGCCGTTTCCTTTTTTCACTGTGGGGGACTGCTTTACAGGTTTGCATGTTCTTACATAAGAAACAGAGCATACGATCTTATTGCAAAGGACGATGGCGGGCAGAGTGAAAGGCATGTTGATTATAATTTTCACAATATAGGTATGAACTTTCATTGACGCCCAAGGCTTAATCGTGGCCCATCTACCGTAGCATCCTTGAAATTCTTCTTGTTCTTAAAAGTGTAGCATTGCATTTCAACATTTTAACTCTGCAACATGAGATGGGAGATTTGTCGTGACTTCAGTCTCACTAAAATGGAGAGAGTCAACATTTGTATCATCAAGCTTGGAGATAAATCATTGCGACAAATGTCCCCATTAGTGTGCAGAATTAAATAGCGTACAAACGATATTGGAATGTGTCTCACTTAATATGTTCCTTAGGGGTGGTGCCCCTTTGTATTGAATAAGGCAATCAGTTAATTTAAAGTATGTTAAATGTGTTTTATTTTCCTTCTAATGATGTGAAGGTAATGGGACCCAGTAGTGATTCAGCATCACACTGAGATGTCCCCAAAAGCTACATGTCTCTTATAAATCAGTAGGGTGCCTTATCCTAAGTGAAATATTTTCTCTTGACATTTGAACTCACTGTCAAATTGCACCTCTATCCATCTAACATTCCCCTTCCATCAGATATGATGGAAGGGGAATTCTGACAGCCATAACACTTCATTGTCCCTGACAGCTAACAGAGAGAATACAGAATATATTTCAACAGCCAAACATTTGGAGTGCATATGATCAGAGATGTTTTAATGAAGATATATAAAAAAAAATAAAGATACACTGAAAACTGATTCTTAGAAAGAATTAGAGAAAAAAATAATATTAAAATGAGCTCAGTTTAACTGCAAAAGCAAACATAGCGGGGAGTTTTTTTTTTGTTGCGATGAACTTAAATTTGAACTTGAATAATAGTAATATCACCACAGGCTGCAACGGAACTCTTATTCTAACTGAATTTACTTGAGTGTTTAACTGAGACATCAGATATATCAACACCATCTTCCCTCCACCTGCTGCAACTACTCTCTCTCTCTCTCTCTCTCTCTCTCTCTCTCTCTCTCTACGTGTTGGGATGTTTCATGTATATTTTGCCTGTCTTTGATGCATCTTATTGTGTCAATATATTTATTTTCATTCCCCTTGAAGCGTGTTTCATGACTTCTATTACATTAATAATACAATTCTTTGTGTGTATATGTATTGGATGCCGCTCTATTCTTGTCTAAGGCTCGCTTCCAAGGTGCACCCAACTAGCGCGTCCAGTTTATGGCTTTGAGAAAAGCATGTTTGAAAACTGTGGTAGTGTTCAGGACAACTCACGATTAGGGGACGTCTCTGAAATAGAGGACCTGTCCAGACGGGAGCCGAGTGTGGACTCTGTGCCAACTTAAGGGTTTCAGTCAAACATCGAAAAAATGTGTCTGAGACTGTCAAATCAAGGCAAAAGTCTTGTAATTTGCACAGCCACCAATAAAAGCACTGCGGATGTCAAAGCTCCCTCACAAGAATTGTCATAAAGACCCCCTGTGCCCATTGAGGATCATGCACATGTATGTATATGGAAAGCTTTCATGTACAACAAAAGGAATGACTGAAAACAGGTCCCTTCATCTCAGCTGCTTTGAAAACAGATTTCCTACAGAAGAGCCAACCATTTCGAAGGGTGTTATGAGTTTGGTCAGCGTGGCTGCTTTACACAAAGAATGATGAAGCTCACATACTGAGCAAGTTAATTTAAGGACTAAACCTCCTTTAAAAAACTTCTGTAAAAAAAGCTGAATACTTTTCATATCCTCCGAGGTATGACATGCCTTCAGAATTCTTTTGAATCATTGTTGAGTGAGGGGAAATATGAACCAATATGTGAGGAGAAGAAAGAAACCCACAAGGTCCATGGAGCTGTCTGGTGTGATTGGCCCCATTAAACAGACTATATTTCTGTTACATGTACATGTTTCATAAATCATTCATCATTGTTGTTCTGTACTATATATAACCTTGTTACTTTGTCTTGCCCATTGAATATCAGCGACATTTTTTGTTTTATGTTAACATTTACAGTAGGCTACATGTTAACTCCGTCTGTTTCCAATTTGACCTTTAATATAAATAGAGCTGGACTGAAAGAAGGAATGTGAGTTAATATGGGGCAAAACAAGCTCTTTTAGTCCCCAAGACATGGAATTTAAATCCCATAGTCTCATGAACTTTGCTTCTGCTTTTGATAACATATCCATCCATTTGATGTGCATTCAACTACACAAGATGAGAGACCGCTTTTTCCTGTCACACATCAGTCTTCCATTTAATCTCTATCAAAAAATGCAGTGAATCACTGACCAAAATCATATGGCGCATCATAAAGGGCTGTTATCTTATCATTCGCTACAGGATATGGCTCTCAGTGCTATTACAATGTCATATTGAACAAGGAAGATATAAGTCAGATAGTAGCATTAACATTAAAGTTGACAAAAGACGTGAAAAAATCCCTTCAAAGAGGCAGTTCTCCATTATTGATCTGTAATGACTCACTGGTTGAGAGGAGCTTTGAAAACTGGGACCCTTTGAAAACTTTCCAACTCAAAGTTTTAGTGATGTAAGTATTTCATGATATGGTATAAGATAAACAAATACAACTTTATTTGCTGAAAATGTATGAAGTTACAGAACTTCCTTTAGAGGGAACACATCAAATCACTGTAACCTGAATGTCCTGTAAAGTTGGATTAATTCACAGAACAACAGGACATGTTTTTAAGTAAGAAAAATAGCTGTCTTGTGTTTTAAATAAATCGTTGTGCAATATATAGTTAAATAATTTACAGATTGACAACAGTAAAAGTTAATAGTGCAACATTGAATGATAATGAATCATCAAGCTCACCTCCACTTATTACAGCTGAGTGCTGAAACCTCCAAAACTGAATCCATTTACAGAGCACTAATGATTTAATAATCCACAGACATTTCAGATAAACACCCTTCCTCAGTGTGCAAGAGGCCCAAAATATTTGTGCTACAGCATAATATATGTCAATTGTAAAATGTCATAATATATGCTGTTCCTCCAAGAATGATACACTGTAATCATGCTGATTAGAACTGGTACGAATAAAGGCAACACCCCTCTTTATTTTTAACTCAAGGTATCCGAGGCCTTCCTAAAAGGGTTTGCTATTTCCGCTCAGGGCAAACAACTTGGCTCAGCATGAAGACGACAAACAGGGGGAAACAACAAGTTTGGCTCTTTCCAAAGTTTACAAAATATGCGCACCAGCACTTCTAAAGCTCACCAATTAACACATCATATACATTTTCTTATCTTTGGGGAAAACCAGGGAAGCTGTTTCCCCCTATTTCCAGTCTTAATGCTAAGCTAACAGGCTGCTTGCTTTAGCTTCATATTTAGTGGTATCAATCTTCTCCTCTAAGTCTAGGCAAGAAATCCAACAAGCGTATATCCCAAATTGTGAACTATCTTAAAGAATCAGTGATAATTCAAAAACATATTTTATCCATCTAAATCACAAATATGTGGATATATGAACAAAGACTTCAAGTAGTATTATTTATGCTACTGTTATTATCTAAAAAAAGAAACGTAGTTCATTAATTTGGCTTAGAGGGGTTTGGAAATGATTTAATGGTAAATAACTGCATTCACACCCTGTTATGGGTCAACATCAGTGATACAATATTTATATCTATGTAACAGGCAGCATGGAAGGATTTTAATCTGAAATAAATGTTTACTTGTTGTTTGCCGCAGGGCTGCCGATGTGCAAAATATAAAGAGTGCCAATTTAACTTTCCTAAGACAGGGTTCATCAGTCAATCTGCTTGGGCAGGTTGAGGATTGATATTGGATGAAGTGTTACAATTTTCATACTTGACAGCATTTGTAGCAGAGAAAGCTGTCTGCTCCACCGAAAAATGTGAAGGCTCGCTGAGATGCGGCTACCCGGAAGAACAGTCTGTTGTTGTGCTGAAAAGCTGCCAGGATCAAAGCCCCAAACACTAACAGCAATCGTCACTCCCTGGCATCACTGTGCTGCTGAGGTAGAAAGTAGCAGCATTGCATGAAATGTTCACAAAGCCTCTACTCCAACAATCTCTTCTCACTCTCTAACCTACAAATTCAGTAAGTAAGTGCATAATCAGTTCAAAGACCGAGACAACTCACAAATGTTGGTAAAAAAGGCTGAAATCCAACAACATGATCAAAGAATGAGGGGAAGTTTTGAAAAAGTCAAATAAACAACTATAAATGAAACATCCAGAAATATGAATCACCAGCAGTGAGCCAGAGTTCTAAACTATACTAATAAAGTATACACTATGTTTTGATCTAATGTGAAAAAAATGCACGTTTGAAATGTTTAAATGATAGATCAAATAGAATTTGATATTCAATGTGTAGTGATTTGTTTAATTCAAAATTCGCAGTGTGCAAGCGCACCTGGCGACTCCTTGTACTCCAGGGGCCGTTCCTGAGATGCTTTGTTATCTGTGCTAACGCAAGATGGAGAAAACTAATGAGCCATGTAGGAAATATAATCACATTATACGATCTGAAAAGTAATTTGTGAGAGCATCATATATTCATATTAATATCGAAGAAATGTGGTTAAACGTAATGCTGTTTGCTGTGGCTTACAGCGACACTAACTTGTGAGTGAGGCAGCAGTGGCAAAAGATTAGTTCTAAACCTGCGCTGACTAGAGGTCGTTTGGCAATTTACTAATTTGTAGGAACTTTCTGTCAAACGAAGACTAATTTAAGGGGAAAAAAAACCAATGATCAATTAGAAAAAGGTTAATAAATCCATATAGGAAAATTTGGAGGCCACTGCGGTTGTTTTATTGTCAGGAGAGCCTTGGCCTCGATTCCAGCATTTGGGGAACGGTCGGAGAAGCAGCAGGCTCTGTTCCACTGGGCTCCAGGAGCAGCAGACCCGATCGATGTCGATTTGATCTCCTGCCCTCTTTTCTCCTGCCTCAGCTCACCAGGGGGGGTAACAGGCTTCTTCATCTGAATTGTAACCGTCACGAATGGCTTTGGTGAGGTGTTGGTAAGCTGCTGGTTTAGCCTCCAGCCTTTCTCATTTTGAGCACATAACCACTCTCTGCACTCTCCTGCACGAAGCTCAGAATGACAGGGTTCCCTCGAAGTATACACGCATCAAAACATAGCTGTGGTCTGCCGCTGCCAGGGGAATACACGTGTCATCTACAGTCGCTGCAATCCAGAACGACATTTCTCTCAAAAGATTGCCCCTGAGCAAACATGCCATGTTTGTTTACACATGAATAACCCATCACTAACATGTCTGTTTCCAACGTCAGTGACGACAGCCCCGGCTATTGAACCATACAGGTTATACCGCATACAGGAAAGACTGTTTATTTATACAGCAGTAAAGACAAAAGCATGAATACTGTCTGAACAACATGGTCCATTCATTCAAGTTAACTGCTAGCAGGTACTCTATAAAATCCAATAATATACAAATTAAGTGATTTTAAATCAATCATTGTCAAATGGTATTTTAACAGCTAACAGAGTCACAATATGTTGCAGTACAAGGTATAATGCTTTCTATTGTTTTGGTCCCACAGTGTTTCTTTAGACTTAGATATGAATCATCCACTGGCTAATATGCAAATTCCTGGGCTGATGTTTTTTTTTCTTTTCTTTTCTTAGCCTGGTGTCACCTCAAGCAGACTGTGTTGTTCTTTACTGTTATTTGCTACCTGTTTTTCCTCATCTGGAAAGTGAAGCGCTCTTAATTCTGCGAAGCTTGAATATCGTAAATACAACCAATGTGAACTTGAGCCCACCATTCAGCTCCATCCTGATCTATTTTGTTTGCCATTAATAATAATCCACTTTCTAACTGTTTCTACTTATTTACCTTTTTTCATAAATACTTTGTTCGTCATTCATGCATCCTTAAGGGATAAGGCTGGTGTATATTTGACATACATGTCGTGAAATGTGTTAGCCCATGTTGCTTTCCAACTTGTGGTACTCTGACCCAAGCCCATTTGTTCCTACTTGAGACATTCATCTTTAAAAACGATTCACAAATACATCGTTATATTTTTCATAAAGGCAGATAATACAGCTGGGCACTATAGTCCTTAGCAAATGGTACTGATAGTGGCAATATACAAGTGTTTTGCATTCACTTATTATTATAAAGTAAATGTTGATACACAATGCAATGGCTATAGAATAATGAGACAAGCATTAAGTAGTTAATAATCTATTAATCACTTTTTTATTAGGGATCTTACTACAAAGTATTACTTCGTGAATGTTGTGTGTCAGTGGGGCGTAAATTGATAATGGCCTAATTAACACTAATGTACATGAACTGTGTATGTTAATTAGCAATAATTTGGCTATAAATATAGAGTAATTATTTGAGGAACAGTGTTGTAATCTACATTACATCCATAACTGTTACCAAGCACTGTAGGTGATAGCAAACATCAGCCCTTAACACAGTTTTATTTGGCAGTCGATACTTGCAAACGCACACATGCAGAGAAACACAACATGGCAGAATGTAGGTATTAAAAATGAACACATGAGCTGTGCATTCCTGTTGATCTCAAATGAGGAAGAGTCAGTGAACTGAATCTTGACTTGTCTGGCCTCCAGGCAGCACAGTTCCTTTAAAAAAAAATAAATAGCTGTCAGCAATTTAAATAACAATTCCTATTGTTTGCAATCATGGGGATATCACCTTTGTATTTGCAGCTTGTGATTTATGTGAGATCAATAGAAGAGCCCTGCTCCTGCTTGTGGCAGCATGTGCTTATAGCCAATGATGTGTCTCTCTACATCCATGTAAAGGAGCCTTCGGTGGGCTAATTTCTCAGGTCGGGTTGACTCTCTTGCTTTCGCAAATAGCCACTGTGCTGGGTTCAGTGGAGTTGAAAGTCGATCAGATTTAATTGATGGAGACCCTCCAGAATCAATGAGGCTAAGAAAGCAGGACAGCCCCTCTCTTCGGCAAGCCAGGAGGCCATCAGTTGGGAAGACAGGATGAGGCCTGTGTGTGATGTTCATGCGTGAACCTGGGGCTTCAGAGTAATGATGTGTGTCTACCCCGGTGCCACGCCACATAAACTTAGGACCTCCCTGTCAGATCCAAACACAGGGCCTACGGCAATGCACAGGAGGAGTCTGCAAAGAATAGACTCAACATCCCAAATGCTTATTTGGGTGTCACAATAGGACACATGCTATGTCACAAAAACTTTACCAACATTTATATTCTCTATGATTCAAGCCTTTTTTGTGCATGCTTGCCTTGCCTTAATTATATCAGGAGGCTAAATGACTTTCATTTAAACTAACATTACGGGAATGCTTTTTTGTACATTGTATTCATACCTTATATAATAATAGTATATGGACAGCATTGTGTAAAACGATTGCCCTTTAAACTTTAATGAGCCATAGTTGACTGTGTGTAGTCACATTTATCTTGCCACAGTGGGTCTCTAAAAGTCCGATAAGAGCCAATGGTGAGTGGAGGGCCCTCCGACAGACGCTAAATTGAGTGAATTACAGAATGAGCACAATCATCTGCTCTGCTAAGAGGGCCAGCAAGCAGCACTGTCAGTTTCCTCAAAGCTCCACACTGCAGTATCAGCAGTTTCAATGGACTGTGCCCAGTCTCAACATGGAGCATCTGGATAGCCAGTCGCACCACATCAGAATGATCAACGAGCAGTCTCGACGAACCAGAAACCTGACCCGTTTCACAGAGAGTGATCAATCAAGAACTGGAATCAAATATGTATTTGTTTGTCCGAGACCCTGAACAGATCCTGGCCCTGGTTCAGCAGCTGCCTCTTTAAGCCGCCCTCCAAAAAGCCTAGTCTGCTCTGATTAGTCAGTGTTTCCGAGTCTCCTGCATCTGCGCTGTCCAAGGCCCCAGAAAGAGAGCCACGCTTCGACGCTAAATTTTGAGTGTGTGATTGTGAGATGCGCATGCACACAGGGTGATAAAACAAACAAACCAGGATGACTGAGAGCTTACGGAATGATCAACATTCCTTAAACTGCACAAATATTTGAAAAGTTACGGCTGGAAAAGGACTAATATCCCAGGAAGAAAACATCCTCTTTCGTCTATGCATAGTTATCTATTAGCATCTAGCAATTTCATTATGATTTTAAGTTTTTACCGTAAACACTGCAGTCATTCAACATGAGGTTTTGCAGTAATGGCATACAACACATCTGGCATACAATGGATTTTCTTGAATGTTAACATTGCTAACATTGCTAAAAAGTTACTTACTAAGGGGGGTTTCTGTGTTTTTAACCCATACTGACTGATAATGGTTTGGGATTATAGCCTCCATCTTTTATGATAAATAGGATTCAGGTGGGTCTTGGCTGATAATGTAATTTTAAGACAAGCCAAACCATTAAAACAGTTAAAATCTCTGGTATCATTTGTTGCTTGCAGAGCAGAATGAGTAAACTACTGTGCATGACATCTGGAATTACCATACCATGGGCCCGAGGCTGACATAGAATGTGTATAATCACCTGTCTGCTGTGTAGCTGGTACAACAGCCACAAGGAACACTGGAATATTAGGAAAATCAGTAATGCAGCATTGAAAGAGAAAATACAGGACAGCGGACGCAGAGGCCAACTGAGTTTCATTTGGCACATACAAAGGTAATGCAAGAAATGAAGCTGAAACCCAGATGGCAATCAGGAATAAATCAACCATATTTGTTACCCTCGCCATGAAGCCGACCGACCTGCATACCTGATCAGCATCAA
This sequence comes from Leptoclinus maculatus, assembly GCA_032191485.1. Lineage (NCBI taxonomy): Eukaryota > Metazoa > Chordata > Actinopteri > Perciformes > Stichaeidae > Leptoclinus > Leptoclinus maculatus. Next base: position 12,112,271 of record JAVDOI010000016.1, read on the forward strand.
TCACATACAAGCATCCAGTGGCACAGCAATCAGCAACAGAACCAACCCAGCTGTTTGGGAACATCTCTTCTGTCAAGGAGACTAAAGCCTTCAGATGAATGTACTACTAATTTGTTCACGTCTGCTTAAGTAGATTTACGTGTTGTTCAAATAGAATCTGCGGCTATTTTTAGACAACTTCAAATGAATGTTTCTGCATGTCATGAATTACATTTACATAAAACTGAAATGTCTGAAAACCTTCTCCGACCTCACCGCCGCCTCTCTGAGTGGGTAGACAAATATACCCAACCTCTGCATTGCCAGAGGTGCTCCTGAGGTTGAGCTTAATGTATAAAGATGGGGGATGTGGAGAGCATGTAGGATGAGATGTTCCTGAGTTGCACTGGGCACATAAATAAGGGAGCAGCACAAAGCTATCCCCCAGGACTGCTGTCAGTTGGCATCTTAACACGCTGGATACTAATGAGAAACAATGCTGCATCACGCACCTTATGCAACATGCAACACCCAGATGGATTGGGTCTTTTCTACAGGCTTACAGTAAGATGGATGGTCTGCAGCATCTTGCATATAAACAACATGCATTCAATCACCAATACAATTTTCTACCTAGGTCTTATTCATAAGAACTAGATCGCAAGATCACAGGTCATATGAAGTTCATCCTCTGTTGAGAATCAACACACAGACTGTAACTTCCTTCAAAACACACTTGAATTCTACATAAGGTGAAGTTCCATTTGATTACAATAGATCACGTTCATAATTTAGTCGTGAACCGTCCAAAAGGGTAAATGTGACTGCTCTATCCAAATTGTAAGAGATTCAATTCAAAATGAATATAGAAAAAGTCAAAATGAAAAGTAATGTTATCATGCAGGAGTGGTGAACGTCCAATTACTGCTCGTGTAGTTTTAGTTTTTTCTTCCTTTCAGGAAAGTTGTCACAAGTCATTATACTCCTCGGCAGTCAAGTCCTCTGTGACTTACCTTTGAGAAAACTTTACATCCAATTAAATCCACAATTTAAAGACATCAACTTTGCAGTTATAATGTTGAGGGGATATTAAATAAAAATAAGCAATCAAAAGGCCCCGCTGTGATTCACAAGTTGATGTTGTTCCTAATATGAAGAAATTGCTTGCCACTTAATGAAAATAGCGCTTGGTGAGACGAGTGACTGATGTGATATTTTCAAATATAGAAATGTTCTAACATATTTATGATGCAAATATAATTTATAATACATAAGTTATAATAATGCTAAAGATAAAGATAATGCTTATTTGATTTCTTCCCAAGAGTTGGGTGATTGATACCACTCATGTCTGTGAGAGTGGAATTAATCTGCTCATCTCTGCTAGAAAGCACAGTGTATTTCACAAACTCTTTTCTTTACATTTTTACCGCTTACTGTCTGTATAACTCTGGATTTGTTGTTATGCCCCAAAATATTTTAACATTTTGTATTTACGGCATTATTAGGTGAAAGTTACCACCAAGTCTACTGTTAGAAATTGAGACTATTAACTATGTTACATCTTTAAAACTAAAAATAGCTAAAGCAGCTACCAACACATTTTGTTTACAAAACCACTGTATCCAATGGTTACGTAGGGGTCGCTTGTAGTGATGAACTTATGGAGAATGAATTCTTGAATATGCAGCTCCCTTTGAATTTACAGAGCTTTTTAGTGAGTGTCAGCTGATTGTTTAGTTGTCCACTTCATAACTATAACTGTTTTGACTGATTCTCACAGCTCTATAGCATTGGTTCGGATGCAGCTTTTTTCAGCTAAAAAGCTCTTAAAATACTACGTACAGTACCTGCTCATCACCAAACAGCAGACAGACACAGTTAGCAACTAGCTGATGGACATAGTGGAGTATTTTAGCAGCTAAAGAGCTGCTGCTAGTTGTGTAAATAAGCCATTTGCTTAAAAGGTGATGATATGTCAATGCTGTGTTCACAAGCTGTTTCTGCTGCCCCCAAGTGGTCATTGCAGTTTCAATAATATTTATTTGTAGACGATGCCAACATTTATGTATATATATATATATTTAGAGGGATTCTAACTTTTAGTCAAAGTGCTCTGCATTATTTAATCTAGATCTTAGCTTTTGCACATTCCTTGTGGCCATAGTGTTCAGGTTGAGGAAATGGGCTTCAAGAGGAATGAGAGAAATGCTGTCCACAGGCTTGGCTAATGCAACCACTTTAGCATGGCACATCTGTTTGGATCAAGGTTTCAGGAGCAGACAGGGGGGGGCAGAAGACTTCCAGTTAACATGAGGGTGCGTGGCCAACGTGCTAGTCCCCTGCAGCCAGCAATGCATCGCTGACACAGGAAATAAATAGCAGATGCTGAAATACAGTGGTAGGCTCAGATTTATAGCCACAGATGACACACATATTTGCCAAAACATAAAGGTATAGCTGACATGAAGCTCCATATCCAATAATTCCTTATAAATAGAAAACATCTAATATAAATGTGTTGCACGGAGACACAGATACACATACACATTCATTCTTGTTTTCCCAAAGTGCAAATTAAACTGATTAAACAGGAACAATGTAGTAGTGTCATGTGCAAAAAGCAATTGTAAACAACAGCGAGACAACAACAACAGATCATGATTAATTCAATTTGAATGGAGGGCTTGGTTCAATGCAATTAGCATAACCTTAATGCTCATGGTTTGATGGGCTCTCAGAGGGCCCGAATCTCTTCATGTATTTTGTTATTTGAGACTTGGAAATTCCCCAGTGATGCACAGGCAATGGAAGAGCAATAACTGCTTTCCACAGCTTCAGATCAGTGCAGCTCTGACGTGTGAGATGACTGTGGAAGAGCGGGCTCGATGCTGGGAGGGGGCGAGGGCTGCTCGAAGGTCCGTCTGAGAATCAGACAGCAATAAATCACATCTGAGACAAATGTTTTGTTGAATGTTAGGTTTATTTTGGTTTTGTGGGGGTTAAGACAAAGCCTTGTTATGTAAGCTTTTTATTTTTATTAATTAGGAGTTTCCAGATAGATTCCAGTTTTTCCATACATTTGACATTTTTTTAAAGCATCTTTGTTCATTGATTGATTTCATTGATGATTGATTATCATCTTGTACGTTGGGTTACTCATGTATACCAGTGTTTGTTTATTTCTTGTATGTTATTGTTACCTTGTTAATAGAATAATGACGAGTCCTCTTTTTGTATAAACAGGTATACCCGTATGGTGTTGATGTATCTTCATGTTTCAGTCTGTTTCAGTTTCATGCTGCAATTACTGAGTACGACTAAAGTAAAATGACTATTGACAATTACGTCTTCTGGCTATTTGCTACCACCAATACACAAAGTAGCAAAGTGCAACTCTATCAATCCACTGACTTGTGTTTATACAGAGAGATACAGAGACAAGTACAAACAGCTAGGAAGAGCAGCTGTAGATCTCTGGATTTGTCTTTTTGGATGCAAACGTGCGCACTAACCTTTATGTCTTTAAAGTGTGGTGACACAGAGAGATGGAGCCACTGGCAAAGACCAGCTTTTGCAAGGAGAGAGTTGCTGGATTGTGGGCTGCAGAGAGCAAATACATGGCTACATGTGCGGTGACGCGTAATAAAGACATGTCGGAAAAAATGAATGTTGAATTTGATCACCAGATCCTGACACTGATGCTCATTTACTAATTAAATATAAAAGGATTTCCTTTTCTGCAGATTACAGGGATTACAGGGTGCACTAGGCAGGCAATCAAATGACAAATCTAGCAGCCGTGTAAAAAATAATCTGTAATCATCCGAACAGTGCCAATAATCCTTTGCAAAAAATTGAAAAGACTCCATAAATAAAGGGGTTTTATTTGTACAACAAATGTTTGCACCTGTACTTGTAGTAATGTCGTCCTCAACTCCAACTCCTCTCTTTTACTTGCATATCAGATAGACACATGTGACCTATGACTATCAGCAATTAGAGAGCCAAGTTTTCTTTAAAAAACATATCTATATACCTAGTGAGTACTTAATGTTTTGTTAAATTATACAGTATGCAATGTAAAATATACCGTGCGACTTTTAACAGTTTCAAATAATTGAATGGGCCAGTGTGTAGCATTTAGGTGGATATAGTGGTAGAAATAGAATACTATGTTAAAAAGTATGTTTTCTTTATTGTATAATCACGTGAAAATAAGAATCATTGTATTTGTGTTACCTTAGAATGAGCCCTTCATATCATATAGGGCCATTCACGTTTTCGCGTTGGCCACCGTAGTTCTCCTACACGCTCGGTACACGTGAGAAAATATTCAGTAAAATTAGTTGGTTTATTATATTAGCAACTTGCATGTGCTCTCACACCATTCGTAATACATAATTTAAATCAATTCTAGATCATATTTGATTTAAAAAGGAAGTCACAATTTCTCACATCTGAAACCAGCAAACACAAGTATTCTTTGATGTGCAACCAGCAGCAAGAAAGCTGGGTTCGGGATGCCACTTCTTTGTAGCTTAGTGAAGAAAAAAGAAGGAATGAAAGTTGAGGCTTAAGTTGATTGTCAGCGTTGAGGGATTGTCCCTGTAAGAAAAAAAAAAGAAAATAATTAATTTGTGATTAGTTAAAACTCTTCTAATGCTTCAGAGTGGAATGCCGGGGAACACACAATTTAAGCTGGTGAATAATCTGAATCTAGTTTTCCCCAAAAGTGATGATTTATTGCCATTATGTACTATTATTTAGAAGAGCAAGAACATATCAGAGCTAAAAGGAGCTTATTCCCTCAGTGCAGCTATTTGTTCTATATCAATCATTTCTAAATTTAAATTTAAACACATTTTTCTGTCAACTAAGTCAGCTATTCTACCATATCACTGAATCGCCCCATCTTGACGTTTCTGGCTTGTGACTCAATCTAGAGTCAACGTTTTCATCTTTCAACTTCCAGTAAATGGTTGTCTTTCTAATTATAGCACAGAAAAAGAAAATCCTTGAATGTCTTTAAACACTATTTCAAATCGCAGTGGTGCGAATCATTTTAATTACTTGGTTTCAGTTCATTACTCATTCATTTATTCATGTATTCACACTGTCTTTACCTGATAATTACTTTACTTGTTATTAATGGCCATGTAGGAATGGAGTAAATCCCTTTGTGCATTGGGCAGACGGAAGGAAAGCCCCAGTTGACAGGTTGCCAGCCCACTACAGCAAATCACTGTTGATTGTGTAAACATAATGTAGTCCATTTGACCATTAACCAAAGTGTCTTCATATGTCGAGAAATAACGATACTGTTAAGGTAATAAAACATAAAAGTAAAAGAAATGCATCATTGTGTTTTACCATGGGTCGGGAGATGTACAGATACAAACAGTGATACCTTCATCTCAGAACTTCTTCACTTTTAACTGACACAAAGGGCATTTTAGATCAAGTAACAACGACTTTCCCTGATCAGTAGGCAGAATGCACCACCCAGAAAGCTAATATGTGACACCTGTCAGTGGCAATGCATGAATAGTGACAGTAGCTGACTCGTTAGAAGCCGTGGACTGTGAGAGCTGCTGCACCACCGTGTTCTGGAGGCCTTTGATCAGTCTGCGTCCCTGGCCAGTCAGATGAACAGGCACCGAGGCAGAGCAGGCCCTTTGAAGATCTCAATCATCTGGTACTGATAAGGCTATTATGTTGCTGGTCTTTGCCTTCAAGGCCGTAATCAAATGTGACAGAGACTGCCCTGTTGCTGCTCCCACGGGGAGGCAATGAGGTGTATAGCAGCAGGATGTTGACAGGGGAGGCTGTGGGTGGGGAAACCCGAAGAATTATGAGATGTTTTCATTTTGGTTGCAAAAATCTGGCAGTACTATACCAACCAAATGATGCTCGTGTCTGCAGGCAAAATCTAGGAGTCAAGACGGTTACAGTTTCACCGACAGGTGTCACATGTGGCAACAAAATGTCTGTATTCAGGCATTGCAAGAGTAAAATGTTAAGGTTTTTATGTCAAATATAATATATTCTGTTTCTGCTGCGCTGCAGGCTGTTTTGAAGGCAACAAGTACAATGCATTTGAGCTCATACACACATGTCGTTATTTGAATGCCTATGAAACTTTCCCTCCGACTTCACCTGTGGCTTTCCCCTCCAAGCTCTTAAACCCAAAAGAATACCTTCCCTTCAGGTGAATCAAAGCCTTCTACAGAGAGAAGGCTGTTATTTTGAAATGGCAGCTTGAATAAATCATGAAGCACTCTCAATGAATATGCCATACATTTGTTGGGAAACTTGTGCTCAGCTGCCTTTAATGTGTTATTAGTTGTCTCTCAAATGAAGCCTTATGCATAATTATGTCTGCTACCGCCAGCCTCTCTGTGTAAACATGAATCAGAATCAAACAAAATCAATCAGATTACCACTAATTACTGTCTGTTTCATCCTGACTGTGCAGTACGGCTTGCTGTATTTTCACACATTACTTTTAAAAAGGGAATTTTCTCTAGCTGGTGTAGAATACTAAACATTTTTTTTTTCTGTTCATGTAGCTTCCGTGACGCAACGCTGAGCTCATTTCTCCTTCATCTTTTGTATATTAAAACAAATCAATCTTTCTGACACCACAATAAGCTCAGAGAAAACAAGAGGGGAATAACAAGCATGGGGAAGACTTAAGAAGAAAAAAAAGAACCAGTTCTCCCTCTAATCTTCTCCATCACACCCTAAAATCCAACGGATTAGGCCCCTGCACCCCTGAGCTCACTATCAGGGTGGAGACTATTGGTGCATGAAACATCTCTTATCACCTTCATTTCATTTCTACTATTCATGCCAAGCTTTCTCGTTTGGGCTCTTTAAAATGGATGCCTTTGCAACCCACAATTTTTAGGAGATTTTTCAGCTGGACACATGCAGGAATTGTATAAGGAAGGTAGCAATATTTACTTTTGAAAGTAATGCTTTCAATAGAGAGAGGACAAACAGAAAAGTTAAAATGCCAGCTGAGAAGTCAAATAGGATAGTGAGCAATACTCTTGGTCAGGACAGACAAACACAAGTTTAGGAAATGGGAGAGAAGGCAGACAAGGCAGAGCTGAAGGTCACCAATCCATCATCTGCTTGTTAAATAACTAAAATGGAAATCAAAGAACAATAAAACAGGGAATCAATAGTGGCTGAAGCTCATGGATCAGACCCTCTCCTTTGACAGGGATTATCAGCCACGCTAACTGGCTTTTAAATGGCAAGCAAAGCAGAGAGCTCTGCCACAGCTATTTCACGCACATTTCTCTCCCCTCTGTCTCGTCGCTCCTTGAGGCAATGACCTTTGCAGTAATATTTCCATAGACATGCTGTTAATGGACAGTGCTGACATAAAAGTATGCTTTGTGAAGTTTGACATCAAGGATTATATAACAAGCACAGTCATTGACAGTGTTTTGATGGGGGGAACGTGCCCGTGTCTATTAAAGCTTTTGGTCTCAGGGCAGTTGTTTGCTCACTTGAAAAGATGATTAGCTGTAATTAGATAATGACATCCTAATTATGCCATTGCAGTGTAAATATGGAGAAATAACAAACAACAACAATTCAGCAATGATGGTTCCGTTGCTGCTGATTGGCTGATTGTTCTGTTGTTTCTGACTAAATCTTTATTTGTCCAATTGCTGTATTCAGTTGAAAACTCAATTTTGTTATTTTATTTGTACTGGTAAACAATTCTAAGTTCACAATACTCTCTCTCCATTTCTTAGTTGTATACCATGATGTGTTTTACATTTTTGGGAATTCTGAGGTTAAAACCCCAAAAGTGATGACTTTAAATGTTGTCATACCAAATAAACCTATCAAAGCACTTACCATCAAACTGACATTCTGCAATGAGTAATGTAATAATACATTTCCCATTTTATTTTCATCTCCGACTGAATGCATTCATTTCATTTTCATTTCTTGTATGGCGAAAGTTTACCCTCCATGGCCATTACATAATTCATCCAATTTATCAATACTACTCCTATGAGTAATGGCTAATCAATAGCAGTAATGATCATTAATAGTTTGTATTAGCTATATTCTCATATTGGTTTGGTTGACTGAGCAGCCTAAATCGGCATTTGAAAGTTCTTGAATGTCTCAAAATGCACAGTTCATTTTCCACTATTAACCATGTTTACAGTGCCATTCATAAGAAAAAAACAACCAATGGAACAAATGAAGCATCATGTACTGCATATCATCAACACGCACATAAATATTAACATATTTGTTTACTCATTTTTATAGGAAAATTGGTTTAAAGTAGTGGTCAAGTTACTTAACGCTGACACTCCAGTCAAAGTGTCTGGTCAACAGGTCCTCAACGTCAAGGGAGAATGCAACTCTTTCAGTACGCATTCAGTTTGATTACCGAAAACATGGAAATTGAATTGCACTCATTGTTATGCGTTGTCACTTCACTGGCCAACATGCCGCTGAATATCAATGAGCTCCTGATAAATCATGTTTGTGCTAAACAGTCTGAGGTACGGAAAGGCAATTGCCCAACGTTGCTCCAAGGACACAGAAATCTAAATTAGGCTCTAACGTGTGCTAAATGGAAATAACACTGAGGATGGTTGGAATCTGGGTTTGGAATTTGTTTTGTAACAATCCATTCTTGACATATTGAGTTAAATTTGGTCCAGTTTAATGTCTTCTTTCTTCTAATGTACAGAGTCTTCATAATTTTTGCAATATGTTTTACCAAGACTGGTTCAATATCTGTACAGTTTCACTACAATTACTGGGTTACTGAAGACGACAAGGTGTCTGTTAAACACTTCAAATTGCCTGTACTTGAGATTAAGTGATAATTATTTTTTACTCTACTGTTTTACTCTACTGTAATAAAATAATATTAGTCTCCCACATTACATACATTGAAGTATATATGAATGGCAAATAACACATTGTAATGACAATGGTCTTTCTGGCTTTCAGAAGTCCAACAGAACAAATGTAATAATTAAAAGTTAATGTTATTGATATACAAGTCAGACTGAGATACAGCTGTTTTTAATTTTCTAACTGTAAAGCACAAAACATGAGATAAAAAAAAATCATGCAGTGGAGCTATCAGTGGTTTCCATCCCTGAGTAGTGTCTGCAGATATTTCTCTCAGGTTGTGTGCAGCTCCAACAATCTCCAGCAATCAAATGGTTGGTGCAAACTGCAGTTAGCCTGTGAGACAAAATCCAGCACATATGGATTATTTTGCTGTTGATTTTACAGCCTTACTTAAGCAGAAAAAAATGCAAGAAAAATTAAATATTGTTAGCCATTTTCTCGAAATGGGGCGGCACTTAAGCAGCCACTTTGTAGGAATATATCAGGCATAATGCAGACCATCAGAGAAGCAGTCAGGTCTTTGGGCCAATGGTCCATGAGCTGTTTAATGAGGACTCGGGGATTCTCCCTCCACAGCTCATAGGGCCATATGGCTTACAGCAGCTGCTCTCTGTGACTGCTGATCGCATGTGGCTCTTACAGCTCAGGGCTATCGTAACTATAGCACCACTTTATGGTAGCTATACAATTAAGTGTTCAGAAAATATGCAAAACACTCACATTCAAAAGTCTAAACCATCGTCAAACTTTACTCCTCAACTGCCGTTCCTCTCTTTGGTGCAGCATACTTAAATGGCGGATGGAATCCATTCCTTATTTCTCGCTTTATGTCATGGGCACTTCAAACAGCGACATGCTTCAACACTGGTATGGCTTGCCATGAGGCAAATTCCTCTAACATTACAATAATTTACACCTTAATGTGCTATGAGAGTATATGACTGCATGAAGGTTTCATTTCCTCATTATGTCACTCTAAGATGACCATTATTGACATGAAATATTAAATGTAACATGACAATAGTAATTACCATGTCATCATGTTTCATTATAGGAGCAACATCCATTAACACAGCTGGAGAGCTGCCCCTGTTTAACAAAAACTACGTGAATTAAAGCAGAGGCATTATCTAAAAGACAGTTAAAAACAGCAAGTGTCAAACTTACACCACAGGCTCTGAATAATGTGCAGTACAACTAAACATGTTCATTATTTCCCTAAATTTAAAAAATGCTGCTGATAACGTGTGTGAATAATTGATGAAACATGCGTTTTTTTAGTTCTGTCTTGCAGTTCTGGGATTTCCACAGTGTCTTATTTTGTGCAAGTCAGTTTAGAGTTGCTGTCATTTCCCCCAAAATGTCATCTGATCGTTCTTCGTGTAACAGGGGAGCATTTGTTAACAGTCGTTACTATACTATAATGTAGCGACGATTGATGTATTCCTGTATATTTTATCTGAAGGCAGCTTTCTAGGACGTACAGCAAGCTGCGTTTCCATCAAAGCTGAAAGCAAAATGGAACATGCTGTACCTAATCAAGAATGGTATTGTGTATCTTCACTACACGATACTAAATTCAGCCTTTGCCACACATACACAAAGCAAGGCAGGCTGTTCTGCGGAAAGAGAATGTCATGGCTCACAAAGAGCTGAGTGCCCTATTTTCCTCAGCCAACTGTGGAATTGTAAGATCTGAAATGAAAACTCCCCTCTCTTGCATCAATATAGTGCAATTATGGGCCACAGAGAAATTGCTCATGCAACTAGGCAATCCATACTTCTGTCACTTGCCACATCTCAAAAGTGATCAGAGACACAATAGAGAAAGCCAGACTCGGGCTAACACATTGTGCCTTTCTTGAAACAGAAACTAAGATATGCGCACTCTCTAAACACGAAGGACGTGATGTCCTTCGTTGTTTATGGCTTTCCCGAAAAGCTATAATAACCATAATGGCGTTAATCCAGTGAACATATTTGATTTATTTGTACAAAATCACGAAGGACAAGGAAAAAAGGGAAGTTGATAGAGCTCACGAATGCAGCGCTTCACTTTTCACGGCTCCTCAAAAATCATACACTAGAGTGTAATGAAGTCGAGACTTGATCAAAAACTTGGAGAGATGTGAAATGGAGCAGAACTAAGCATCTGGAAACAGCAAAGAATAGTTTCCTCTAGGTGCTCAGTATAACCACTGGAGAGCAGGGCCAGTATGCTCGGTCTCTCCCTGGGAACGTAACTGTGATTAATGACTGCTATTTAAATATCTGTTTGTTTTGCCACAAAAGAACACCAATGTGACTGTGCGAGGCGTTTAATAGAACCTGGTATTTTTATCTGTGTATTTTTTTGGTTTTGGTGACTTCCGGTTTGCTCTTAAAATCTGCAGCGTCTGTGCAGGTGGAGAAGCTCTGAGGATAGTTGTTGTTTTTTTTAAACATATATTCAACCTCCAGCTTTTCACTCCACATTGCTGATGGATAATTTATCAATGCTAATTTGCCGGTTTTATTCATTCAAAGGATTCATTAAGAAATTGAACTGAACAAATTAGCATTGACGTGTGACCCGTTAATCATTAATCGTGGTGGCAGCAGGTTGAAAGGTATGGGCCGCTTTGATTTCTCATGACCTGGACATGAGGTCACTCATTAAGTAAATCTTCCATTCCACACTCAATCAAACGAAGCAAATCCACTTTACTTAAGAGAGCATGACATTTTTTATGATCTAACTCTTTTAAATAAATAGTTTTTGAATCTGTATCACCATTTAATTCCATACAATGATGACTATAGTTTATATAGTTTAAGCCAAGATACTAAAGCCTTTATATGTTCTGTTCAAAACACCAATGATAAGATGCATGGAAAATATCTCTTGCACATCGAAAGTTATGTGTTTTATGATAATGGAGGTAACAACAGTGGTTTGTTTGGAATAAACAAACAATATCAGAACCAAAAATAAAGAACGCCATTCTGCAATGGATTCCTTATTTACTATATAGTACTGTATGTTGTGCCTGCACCATTTGTGAACGTTTTGACCGCTCAACACCAACGGTAATGTCAACATTTCTTGCAATGTCCTATGTTCACCTATATACATTGTTTTATATTTTTATATCCTGTGTCTTTCTTTCGTTGTTTTTTTCAAGCATAACTGCATTTTGGTATACTGTATTATCCGTGTTTTTGTATTCTTCTTCCAGAAACCCTGATAGACATCTCACATGTCCTTGACATTTACTAGAGTTGTTTGCAGTGTATATACCTTATGTATCTGTTGTTTGTTTAAGCAAACTTCCCCGACAGCACATGACTGTTTCAGTCTATTTATTGCACTGTCCTCTATCTCCCTTTGTACCATAGTATGATTTCCTATTGTATTTGTAGCTGGTGCCATTACTGCATGTTTTGTGAAACTGTGATAATGTGTATTGTGAATTATAATGATTATCTTTTCTATGCATAGAATTTCAGAACTAAGTTTAAAGTGCTTTACAATCAAGATTTCATGACTACAAATGGTACCAATGAGACAAGTAAAATCAGGCAATAAGAAGTACACAAACACAATACAATACAATGAGATGAAAAAAGGAATAATACCACATAAAATAGACTTATAGGAACTAATATAGGAAGTCTTATAGGAACTGGATGAATAAAGAAAAGTTAGCGGTCAGTGTCATTAGTCACATGACACACTCGAGTCATTAGTCACTTGGTAGTGACGTGAGTTGTTAGTAAAGATAACGTCATTTGACGAATTGGTGTGAGAGTTTGTTGACCCTCGCTGTACATTATCCCACTTATTACACGGCTACTTACTAAATTAATAATTTGACACTTTATTTAAAGCTAGGGTTGTTAATCTTGAGAAACCAGCAAGAGTATGTGTGCTATAAAGAAATAACAGTAGAATGCCGTAATTGACCATTCAGAATAGAGTATTCCAGAAAGCTGTGCAAGCATTACTGAGTCTACAAACCTTTGATTCCCAGGCAGGAAGTTCCAGAGCAGAGGAAGTCTGACTCAAAAGCAGTCACCTTTGGTCGTGAAAGTCCCCTTTTAAGATTTGAGGTTCTCAGGGGACCAACAAATCTGCAATATAGATCAGAGCCAGCACATGAAGTGCTGTGAATTTCATCTTAAAATAAACTCTGAAACTGACTGGTAACCAGTGATGAGAGAGGCAAGAACTAAGGTGATACGATCTTATCTCTTCATTTATTAAAAAGCCTGGTGACTTGATTTTGTAACGTTCCTAAAAAAAAAAAACCTGCACTGCTAGTGTAAAAAACGAGTTTGAGTTAGTTGCTGATATAACTACTGATGGCCCAGGTGGCTTTGACCTCATCATTACACTGACAGGAAGCTCTTTGTAGGTCAGTGATGATGCTTTTTAGATGGGACAGATTCACAGAACTGCACTGCAAATTATATATCGGGGTAACTGATAGATAATGAAAGTTAAACATTTTTTGTCGTGCATAGCCTTAGAGAGGTTGACTTGGTCACTAAAGCCAAACAAAGAGACAAGAAGGTTCGTAATAGTTTTGAGAACATCCATGTATTATTTGCACCACTGCCCGGTTCTGTGGATATAAGGCAATGAATCTCTCTTGCAAAGGCTTTACTATTTACAGAGCCCTGGTTCCTTTGGGAGGAAAGATAATAGAGTGAGGTGGAAGAGAAAAAAAAAGATAACTGTGAAAGGTATAAGATATGTCATTTCCTATCATGCAGTAATCTTTCTCTATAGATTTATGTGAAAGTAGTTTGGCTGGACCGACGGCGCAGGGCGGTATGACTGACCTGCAGTACACACTCTAAGCTCTGAATGTAGTAATTTCTATGAAAGAGAAAAGTGGGAACCTGCAAGAAAGCAGAGTCTAATTAGAGAAACAAAACTGCCAGTTAACTTACAATCAAATAGCACCACACTTTTTTTAACAATGTAATTAGAAATACCCGATGAGCTTATTTCTCAAATGGTAACCGATAATCAGAATTCTTCTCAAGCTCTCTGTATTAACTCACTTAAAAATCTACCAAAAGGCCTTTCCTGACAATCAGTACAAAAACCAGAGGGTGTTTAAACCAAGGTATAGTGGAAGATGTTAGCCTATCTGCCTGACAAATCAATGTGGATGTTATTATGAGCATACAGAAGAAGTAATGCAGCACCTGCTTGCTTGATCCCGAACACTAAACAGTGTTTTGTTTTTCGAAACAATTACTTAATTAAAGAGGCACAAACGGCCGAGCTGTGTTGGGTGTGTTTGTGGTTTCGGTCCTAACTTTCTGGCAGAGAGAGCTGTTTTCCTTGGAGTCTATCTCTTGGCTTGCATACCATTCATATTTGAGGTTCTCCAAGGCTACATTCTGGGACTTGTGCTGTTCAGCTTTCACATGCTGCTACTGGCAAATATCCGGAACGTGAGTTTGACTGTCATACATAATGCAGAAGATAACCTAATTGTATTTCTAAATCACCTTGTAATACTACCAGCATAAAACTGTTAAATGATCACACCATCCTTTGGCTGCAATATAAGTTGGTGCAGATAAGATAAAGATAACAGGGGACTGAAATTACTGAAGTGCAGGGACTCAAATAAAAGATTGACTGCTCACTTTAAATCCATGGCCAACTTTAACCACAACCAAGAATCATATGATGTATTTTTCACATCTGAAACTTTTGAAGCCAATAATACTGATACTGATACCGATACCTGGGCTTTGGGTATTCATATCAGTATGATTCATATCAGTGTTTCATTAATAAGCTGTTTTCCTTACTGTGTGGAAGAGGCTGGGATCATTCTTGTATGTGTAAAGCAACATCAGTTTGACCTAAATATTGCTTTCTTAAATTTGTAAAACAATACATAACAACTAACACAGCTATAAATGTACTGAATTATTATTCACTAAAATAATGGTATCTGCTACCAGATTGGCTCAATATCAGTAATACCGGTATCGGCCTGATATCCTATCAGTATCTGTATCAGTGCATCTCTTAGTATGATCCAGGCCGCATATGATCTGTTACCCAAATTTGTTTCAAGTAAAGAATCCACTTTAAATCAGTATTTTTTTTAGCATACTTAATCAGCACCTATTCCTTTCCCCCAATTTTTTATATCATCCCTGAGTTTAAAGTTAGTTTATTAAACAAAGTGTTTTTAACCAATACTGCAAATAGTATAAAATCATATTTATTTTGACCATGCATTGTATTAGTACATTTATTACTTTTACCTTTTGACTTTGGCTTTTTATTAGATTGCTGTATTTATTACGGTGCTCATTCTCTTTTTCCATTTTAAAGCTTTTTGCATTGACTTCTTGAACACAGAAAGGCACTAAAGAAGTAAAATACAAAAGAAGAGCTGTGGTTCTGTCCCTCCTCTTTGATGCGACCACTGCACTTTTATTCTGTCAACCAAACAAAGAGAATTGTGGAGGGAAAGTGAAGATGATGGATGTTACTCTACAAGTATTATCTAAGTTTTTAGGCTGCTGCAGCATTTTTCACATGGTAATTTTCCTCTGATAAGTAGGGGTGCAGAGGTTGAGAAGTGGCTCAGTCCTGATTTCTCTGCAGAAGCCAGATTCTGCTCTTAAGCAACTAAAAGCATGAAACGGTGACAGTATCTGGATGTTATGAAAATTCTGTCGATAAAGGAAAAAGTGCTTTGTAAACTAGATTGCGTTCGCAACTCAACTGTGACCAATTCAAAACTTCCAATATACTTGCCACCGCTCACAGAGATGGCAATAGTGAACATATGAAAGAAAAGCTGCTGTTATTTTCATTAGGGATGATAGTGGATTGTACAGCGTGTTATGGGAAGTGAACAGGACAACCAAGGACCAACCAAGGACAAAAATAGGTTGTACAAAACGTTGCAGTTCATTTTATGGTTTTGTTCAATGCTACTTATATTGATGTATCAATTGAAATTGAAGGACCGAATGTTCTGATCTGTAGTATTAACATACATTTAACAAACCCAGCTTATCAATATATATTTGGAGTCGTTGGTCCCATCTCGCCCCAATTCTCTCCCGCCCTTCCTACTGTCGTTGGTGGGTCTGCTGTGCAGCGTTTCCCTGCAGAAAGCAGGTGTCAGATCTGATTGTTGGGGCAAAGGAAAGATCTTACTCTGGAACCCCCAAGCCACCTAACATTTCCATACTATACAGTACATCCCCTGTCTCCGAGGAAACTCCTTTTCCACATTATGATCTCTTCCATCCTCCTGACCCAGTAGGATTCTGGATCAGACCCTGTCCCTGTCCCTTTTTTCCTATCTCTGCATGTTACATACTAAATCCTTACAATGCCAGACTTGGTATATTAGAAATCAAAGTGTCAAATGCTCAAATCTTTTGGTATTTTTGAGAAAATAGTGCTAATTCTTTAGATTACAGCCCACAATTTACAGTGTAAAGATTTACTATCAACTGTACAAAATAAATCACTTGGGTACAAGAGAAGAAGAGAGGTGGGTAACTTTGTGTTTGAGAGAGAAATGGAAATATGTTACACTTACAGTATTTGCAAATAATACATGAAGAAGGCAGGACAAATTTGTATTGATAAGATTAAATTAAATTATTCATCATTATGTATAATTTATTTCAAAATAATGATATACAGTATTTACAAAAGAATATGAATATGAATTTCTTTCAATTCACATATTTTACATATTTCTTTTATAGTTTTACTGATGTTGCTGAACGAAACATTACAGTTATTAACAGTCATTCGGCTATTTTCTGGGAAAGGGGGTGCCATGGCATACAAACCGTAGTCTGGGTGAAAGCCCTGTGTTTGTGGCCCATCCTCCACCCTGACCTCCTCCCTATGCGGACGTTCTGCAGACTCATTTGAAACGTATTTGTGATACGTCAAAAGCAAACGTAATCCACAACAAAAAGCGTTTTCTTTGGATGTAATTAATAATGCAATTTATTGTGAAATGTGCGAGAAAGTATTTGTATTGTTTGTGCACCTCCAGGGTATGTGGGCTTTAAAATGAAGTACCATCATTACAGTGTAGTTACAGGTTATAATACATTTTATAATGACATTTTTTCTTTTTACTTAGTGAAAGTGCCTCATAGTTTGGCAGCTGTGAAAAGACATATGGTTGAGCCTTTTGATACCTGTTTGCACCCCGTAATTACTAACAATTTAAACAAAACATGGACACTGTCATTTATGGCTGTAATGTAGAAGAAAGGAATATAAATTGCGCTACTCTGTTAAATTGCCTCCCTGCACACATTTTAATACGCCATAGGCTATGGCAGTTATTTAGGCCCATATGGACCTGTGACATACCGATGGAAGCCCGCTGTCTTCCTCTCTCTGCGAACCTCTTAATGTTCTTAGTCCAACCAACCTTGTGCTGTCCCTGGATCCCTGCCTGCGGAGGGTGGGGAGGGTTATCTTTTCACTGTCAGCAAGAGAGGTAAGGATACGATCGCTTTAATTGTCTTCACTCTTTCTACTTTATATTTCAGGATATTAATTAGAAAGTCTGACTTAATTTGTGTAAAGGTTAGCATTGGAGCAATGGCTTCATTTCTACAGAAAACTAAGCACACAACCAGACTGCCCCCTTCTCTTTTTCTCTCCTCTCCTCTCCTCTGTCAGTCTTCTGTCTCTTAAATAAGAAACATGACGGACATGAGGGAATATCAGTCTTCATAGCCCCTGAAGCACACGTTTCTGTTTTCAACCCATTAATTTGACTTGTTTGGAACCGTAGATTTGAAGATAGTGTCACATGGACACCATTCAACAGAGGACCAATCGCAATCTTGATCTGTAATCATCACTGAGCTGGTTTAATGTTGTCCCTCCCGGCAAACACACAGTTATTTAATGGGTGTAACACTGTGTTTACAACTACAAGCACAAGTGTGACTGGCAAGCTCAACAAAGCTGAGCATGATTCCTGTGGCTCTGAATTGCTTACAGACCGGCGTGAGTTAAAGCCAGAGAAATATGGAGGAGTTAAGAGGTGCTTCTGCTGTCTGTTCCATTGAAGGAGGCTTTGAAAGACAGGACCTGGCACTGTATCGGTGTGTAAGACCTGTGTATGCTGGCGGGCTTGACCATGAAAGCAGGTGTTTCTTTTCTCAAGTGTGGCTCTCTGCAGTCAAGCAGTCCAAATACTGTGGCTGTTATGAAAGCTATATTTAGTTGGCTTAGCAAACGAGATATAAATATTTATATAACGAGTCTTAAGCCAAAGTTATACTTTCCGGGTCCCGGAGTAGGCCTACGCAAGGGGCCGGTCATGTGTGACCTAAATTTTGTCATCAGAGGGTATACTTGTTGGCTTTGTGGGGACATCCGCGTACCTTCAATTCAAGTCAGGATGGCCAGTATGCTACAAGTGGTAGCATAGTGTTGCGCATATGTGAAACGTGTCCTCCAAGTGACCAGTATAAACAGAACTACTACACATCCATGGTATTTGCAGCTGTCTGTGTACATGTCCGTTTGGGAGTATAACTGAGGCTTTAGCAGTGCTGGGATCAGCATCCGCCATATTGCTGACATCAAACAGAGCTATACAGTTGTTTCCCCCATTTTTGCACTTTGATTCAAAACTAATCAGCAGCTGGCTGTAGCTCCGTATTTAGCATTCATGAGACATGAGAGTGTTATCGACCCTCTCATCTATATCTTGGAAAGAAAGCCAATAAACATATTTTCCAAAATGTGGTACTGTTTCTTTAAATTGAGTGTCACAACAGTAGGTCTTCTTGTCATCGCTGTCTGAACAAAAGCAGCCAGAGCAGAGCAGAGAGGGTGAACTATGCGAACAGTTTAAATCTGACTTGAAGTTGGTGTGGTGTGACATCACTGTCTGGCAGCGGAAAAGAACAGAAATGCCTCCATAAATCTAGGGAAATGCCAGGAGAAGAGCAGATTATGAGGCCATAACACAAGCCCATTTAAGTGTTAATTATTCAATTTTTTTTCCCTCCTTCATAAATTTTAACTGCAAGCTTTTGTGATTAAAACAAAACATCTCCACGAGAGTATCCTTTGGGAACTGGCATCCTTTAAGCCCTTTAAAGAATAGTGAATAATGATGGCGCTCTTATAAAAGCGATCCCTGGAGGATCCTGTCTATTTTTTACTCCTCATTCTGCAGATGAGCATGTTGTGTTTAAGTGAAGTCCATTTGTGCCCGAAAAGCAAAAAATAAAATAAAATCACCTGGTGCGTAAAATAACCACCAACTAAACTGTATGTGGTCATAAAATATGTTATAGCCTCCGGGAGCTCTAATTGCCTAATAATAAAGTTAGTGAATGGGCTCTATCAGGTGGAGGTGTGTGGACAGCAATTTCCTCTTAATTTGTTTAGAGGATGGATAATTTGATAGCTATTCAAATACAGTAATAATCTATTTACCCTTTACACAGCTAATCTCCAACAAATAACCCCCTCCCCTCTGTTCCAAGCACACACACACACACACACACACACACACACACACACACACACACACACACACACACACACACTGCTTGATCAGGGAAAAAACATAACAAATTGTACCACTTGATTAGCAAATCGGATATGTGTGTCCTTACATCGTGTTTATATTCACAGGCAGACTGCAGAGTCAGAAATGACCAAAGATTGCATCTCTGTCCATCAGTAGCTGCCACTAGATGTCACAATATTAACACCAGGCAATACTACCTCACCCAGCACCAAAATATCCAGCCCTGAATCATCAGTATTGTTACGTAAATGCTGCTGAAGGTAAAACACTGTGGATCTTGCTCTCTTTCCTAGAGCCATACCTCCTACCTTTTTTTTTTCCCATTCCCTTGTCTCTCCCTTCCTTTTGGGTCCAGCAAGATTATCCTATGCTACACACTGATCAGCATTAACAAAAAAAACATAAAATGCGGTGGCAAGGAATGTCCTCAAGATGTTGTTTTATGTAATTAAGCGATAACATTGGCACAGGAATACTGTAATGACCCCAGTTTGAGCATGCTATACATCCAAGAATGGAAAAGTGTATTTAGTGCTTTATCTGCAGCCTAAAGATTTCATGTCAGTCGCCGGAATGTGGCTTTGATGACCGACCCTCGTCGAGTTCACCTCACTGCTGTAACAGGAAGATGCTGATTCTCCACTGAAGCAGACAGCTACTAATTAAAGCTGCTGTAGAAGGATCATTTGTGGATTAAGCTTGCATGTGATAAGACATATTCCCTTTTCAACACATGGATAAAGAGAGACAGAGGGAGAGGGTCCTTTTTGTCCGCATGGATTTCAGTCAAGGCTACCCTGCACTGAATTCCATGTGGACATTACGACTCTTCCTCAGAACTTGGCCACATTTCCATAACTTTTATTTTCCACGCCTGTGCCTGGGTTTGTGTGACCCTGCGTATCCTTTGGGATCTGTGATTATTCCTACAATGATACCTGAATGCAAAAACAGTTTCTTTTGATTAAGAGGCTACATAGGAGGAAACGTGGACAGTTTCAAGGTCCTTTTTTTTACAGGAAGATGTTGATATAACCCCTTTTGCTTCTTCGGGAGATTGAAACCAGAGGTGACAGCTTTGAAGACAGGATCAGTGCTGGAGAGAAATATCAACCAATTTCAGTCATGACATACATACAGTGCTGTAATGCATGCATGCATGTTTGAGTGTCTCATGGTGAAAGATGTATAAAAACAGCACATTGTGATGTATGTGTCCTAGTTTGAAGGTTTGGCAGTGTTGATGTGCTGTTTGTGTGAGGGTGAGCATCCAGTCCATAGCAGCCAAAATGTTGGTAACCTAATTTCACTTTTTGATTTTCACAGTGGATGTGTTGGTCAGGAAATAGCCACAATGCTGCTTCTTGTGTGCCTGAGGGACAATATTAAAGCTCCTCATATCAAACTATAATATAATACTGCTGGCTGTCATTTGTTTTGTGAAAATTGTGACTTGATTTGATGTATTCTTATTTCAGTTGTATTAGTGTTATGTTACCTTCTATGGAAGAAGAAGAATTGAAGTCATTTTCTTATGTAAAAGTAGCAATGCAACAATGTGAACAAAGTGAAAGCCCTGCATTCAAACTCTTACCTCAATAATACAATATATTACCAGGAAAATCAGTTCAGCTGGGTAGGTTGGTCCAGTGGCTCCCGACCTAGGGGCTTGGCCCCCTGCAATGAGTCACTAAGATAAATCTGAGGGAACGTATTACTATTAATGAGGCATGGAAAAAGAAAAAAAAAGAATGTTCTGCTACATAAATTGCATTCATTCATTGGAATTTCCCCAAATCTTCCCAAATCTTTTCCCAAAACAAAAATGGTGAAATATTGGATCATTTTACCTCGTTGGGAAGCTGCTGAAAACTCATATCTGAAAATGTATATAATCCACGAGGAGTCACAAGTCAAAAAGGTTGTTTTATTCCTGAACAATCCGTTGTAATTAATAAGCTCATCATGTTTTTCATGTATAGTGAATGTAGTATGGAAATTGATTTAACTAGTAACTATAGATGTCAGATAAACGTAGTGAAGAAAAACTGTACAATGTTTCTCTTTGAAATATAGTGCAATTAAAGAAGAAAGCCAATGGAAATAAAAAATGCCATTCGACAGTTGCGGGTGTATGATGTTTATTCCAGTGAAGTTCTACATCTGTAATCTTCTCTAACGCTTTTCATCTCCTTACAATTCTATAAAGAACACAGATATCTATTTTACTGTGGTAAACAAAGGAATGCTAATTTCCTTTGTCACACAAGAAGTCAGTGCATAATGCTTCTATTATTACCAACCAAACACAAAATATATGTAAACTGTTCTTGTGAAAGAAAACAACTAAAATATGTTGGTCTCCCTTGAGCACCTTTTGCATTTGTCATTATACATACTTGTATCACTTTTGCATACAACACCCTTACATAATCGGTCGACATTTAAAGCAGTTGCCATGTTCTGAATCTGCAACAGACTGCACATTTCCTAATCGTCCTTCAGATGTTCTGGAGCATTACATCATATGTGATGCTTATGTTTATAAATACTCAGGTAATTAATTACATAACATAGGAAATGGATAGTTACTTTAGCATTTTCTACAGTTCACTGAGCAGCACAGGTCACCTGAACTCGCTCTAATTTTAATTTCTGTATTACTAATGGAAAAGTATTCTCCATGATATTTTAAATGGACCTGACCGAATAGTAAATGAACCACATCCATCTTTGTGACACTGCATTGCAGGGTACTTTCCTCCAGAATCATCTCGAGATGACCTTGCTATTTAAAGTTTTTTGTTGATGTGCCTGGCTTGCACCTGGAGGTGGGTTCATTTAATCAGCAGTGATTTTGAAAGAGAGATAAAAAAAAAAAGAGCAGCTCGTTATTTTTGCATCTGCATGATGCTGATACAATAACACACTGTCTGAGAGCATTAAAAAGCCATTTGTAGAACAATTCAAACGTTTTCTCAGCCTCATCTACAGATCTGCATTCTGCACATTGGTTAACAGCCTATGAGACTTGGGCTCATTGGATGTTTTGGTTGCAGTCATCAACACCATCATCCTCGCCATCATTATCTTCATGAATGGGACAGTTTAACTTTACCGTCTGTCAGTGCATTCTGACTGTACAAATCTTCCTCCTCCAATTGCTCCTTAAATGTAACCTTAACACTACCCTTTTAACACTAGATTTTTTTTTGTAATCTTGGCGACCATCTATCAGGTGTAAGTAACACATTCACTAAATCAGATTCTGAAGGCTGCGCTCATACAAGGTTACGATCAATATTTTTCTTTATTTTGTTACTGAACATATTCAATTCATGTCAGCACACGTCAACAAGATGACATTTCTTTGAGGTATTTAACATTTTTTTGTATTGGCCAGCTATACTGACGATGAATTGATCCTACTATTATTTTTTGTCTTTCCAAAGTCCAATACATTGTATTCCTCTGTGCCATAGAGCTCCATTGTTGTCCAAAAATATATATATATCAAATAATATATTAAAAACACATCAATAATTCTAGTACTGGGTGACATGTTCCTTCATTATGAGGAACTAGGACACTGTAGTTTTGTTTGAGCCAATTCAATAAGCACGGCCCTGGTACCATAAATGCTTAATAATGCACTACGCTAATTGTATGCATTGTATCAAACCACAGCTGAAAATAGAACTGGGCAAATGCAATTTTTATTGCATTTTTATTATTTTTTTGTTTAAAGTTTCCCAAAAACTACAGTTCCAAACTGTTATAGGAAAATAATTTACCTTAAGGAGAATAAAATTAGGTATTTGTGCTTGGTTTTTAAAGATATACATCTTCATTAGGAACTAATGGGCTACAACAAATCAGTAGAGACTTCAAAAATTACAGAAGAACGCATTGTTAGTTGTTTTCATGGGATTTGTTAAAATTTAAAAAATATAATATTTACTCATAAACACAAATATGTAGCAATAACTAGTAACAATCAATAACAAAGGGATCTATTGGTTACGTGCCTCAATTTAAAGGACACATACTGCAGTGTATGTCTAGAACAGAGGGAGTTGCTGGGGTTCATTACTGGATCCAATTATTTCCCAGAAGCCCAAAACAACCTGAATGTTGTTGATAGACACATGTATATTCCAAATAAATATTCATGCCTCTAATAAGCAATATCCCCCTTGAGCAACTAACACATTATAAGATATCCACTCAAATTCTAAAAAGGCCTCAAAATGTTTTTCTATCACTTACTCAGAACATAACAGGTTTCCACAAGAGACACTTGTCCTGAAGGGAGAAAAACCGTGATGTTCTCCCTCAGCCGCAGTACTTTGAAAGACCTTGTTTTGGTTAGTTTGGTATCAAATAGCAAAAAGGCCTCAAAGACACAGCGGTAAATAGTTGACTCTAAAATACAGTTTTTTAACAAATAGAGTTTGGCTCACATAGACTTTGCACATAAGCAGAGAAGGTAATAAAATGTTAATTTTAAGTTTCAATTGATACCGTGTAACTGCAACGCTGGTACATCGTATCAAGCAGCCACACTGTATTACAACAACACAAAAACAACAATATGGACATTACAGTTGTCATGTTTATTGCAGGATTCTTTCAGCAGGAGGACATTCAAATGACCTTCTAAATTAAGAAGTACATCTTATTATGTATATAGATGTATGTTCTGTGTTAATTACTGAATGTACTCATGTTACAATACGCCTACACACTAAGCCTGGGTCTCACAATGGATGGTACATTTTTGTTTATTTTACAAAAGTTACAAGTTTCTATAGTTTAAATAAATATTGGATTTTGATGAATGGACTGAAATTGTTGCCCTATGAGAAAAGATGAAATAAATAATTTAAAAAATGGAAGAAAATGCGTCATTTCAACTTCTCACCAACCATGACAGTATAACACCTTCACTCTATTTCTCTCTCCCTGATTATTTCTGGGCACTGCACACTGTGTGACTGAATCCACTCTTCACATAATACTGATCATTGCTACTGGGACAATGTGTTCTGGTTCAATGGCTCACAGGTAATGTGAGCAAAATCCTGAAGTACCAGTTAATGATATGATCAGATGAAATTGTATGCACTGTATATAAGTAGATATACTCTTCTTGTGATTAACTGCTTTTCCAGTTATGCTGGATATTTCTTATAGAATATGAAAATGCAAAACATTGAGTCAGATACTTCTCAGCAGGACACACATGCCCACACCAGGGCTTGTATTTGTGCTGTCAATGTTAATAATACATTCTCTATTGTGGACGTTTACAGACACGTGAAGAATACAGAAATAGAGTTTCCTGTAAAAACCTGGTGCTCCAAGTTTTACACAAATTTCTCTTTTGATATTGATGATTTACTAGTCACTGAATGTTAAGGTCATTGCAGAGTATTTGATGATTACACCCACACTAAATGGCATGCCACGAGTTGTGATAAAACTTGTAAAATACCAAGCCTGCCATGGTATGCCTAAAAGAGCTTCTCATTCTGTCACTATGCATTATGATTTCGTCCTTCTCCTGCAGTGATTAAATACAGGGGGTAGACAAAATAACATTGCCATACATACTTAATCTGAAAGGTCTTTTGCTTTCAAGTAATTTAATCACACTTGCAAGCACTGCTAAGGTGGATCATATTAGGCTTATTGCCAACTAAACTACATTTGACAGCTATAGAAGAGGTCTGACAATCATCATCATCAAGTGTGCAATGTATGCAAACACAGACAGGCCTACACAAACAAGGGGTTATTACATACTGTATGTAGTATGTACAATATACATCTTTAAAGTATGTCTAAAGATGTATATTGTGTTCTCCAGCACTTTGTCTACATACAAGAGATCATAGTCCACACAGAGATTTCAGAGTGACCCCCGTCTTGAACTCAGGCTGAAGCATATGGTTCAACCCTCAATTATGCATGGTTAAATCTTCCTTCTTTCAGAGGGAATGAGCACAGAGTGTTATTTTGGTACAAGGTGACCTCTTTAGCAGCGATGACATTTGATGAGCATCAGGAAGACTGGTTAATAATGTGAAAGACCCTGACTCGATTTTCCCTCTCATTGATGTTGTAGTTTTGACAAAGGTCACATCATTTCAACTTTCATGTAGCAACTGTTTTTTTAAAGCAAAGTGACATCTGTATTATTTAAATATTTCCTTTTCAGGTTTGCAGATGATGAGTGGGCTGGTGTCCTTTGATATTCTGAAGTAATGTCAAGGGAATTTGTAGTGGATTCATCCAATTCAAGATTTGAATAGAATGCATTGAATGGCGTCAGCCATCCACCGGGCAAACGCTTATAGACGCTTTAGGGTACTGGAGGATGGTGCAGCAAAAGCTCTATAATTAGTGTGCTACATCCAACTGTAGTAGAATAACACATTGCTGTATCTCAAGGCAATATAAATACAGAGAAGTGGCAAACAAGTCCAGATTTAAGTCAACTTTTTTTGTGGGGACCAATATCACATACACTACGATATCTCAATAGGCCTTTTGGATCAGCATCTGATGTGAGAATCTATAATAGAGGTATTTCACAGAGAGATGCCTCTTCAACTTTTTGGTTTAAAAGTTCTGTGGTTTTGTTTTTTGTCTCCTTCTTCTCTACTAATGACACTTTATCATATGAATCTAAAAAAAATCTAAAATAAATAAATTCCAGCACCACAATTAATTTATTTTTTTAAAGTCCAGAGGGTCTTCCATTTGATTCTCAGTGTATCTAAACGCGCCTGGTTGCCAGCTGTTTACATATTCAACAATGCATAATAATTTAAACTCAACCAGTATGTGCAGAATCTCAGCCAGCCATGAATTAATTAAAGCTTTCTGCTCTGATAAGTACCAGCCAAGAAGAGAGGGTGAGTCTTTTAAGAGTGTGTCATTGTTAACTCTGTGCTGAAGGAAATTTCACTCATCAAGTCGGCTCTCTCAAGAAAGCTTAAACTTCAGGCAAAATATGCATGCCATGGCTGATCAGAATGCACTGAATTGGGAAGTTCAGTAAAATGTAGTTTGATTGCAACTGTAACAAATGTTGAAGACTTGCTTGTAGCTTATAATAGAATAGCATAGTTACAATATCGTAACCTTCTTTCTAACCCAAAGAGCTTTAAAGACACAACTGTACACACCTATGTCTTGGTTTAACTTTGACCTGTTTGATGCACTTTGGCTGTTTTACCTCTAAATAAATTGGATTAGAAAATCTAGCTAAACTGTGCTTGTTTATGAGCTGTCTCATCATCTTACTCCTTGTGTCTCTTGACACATTATAATTTAATAGATGTGACCAAAGTTGCGATAGCAGTAAACCATGCTCTCACTAACTGTTGCCACACGTGGTGCTAAATTCCCTTGAACCCAGGGTTCTCTGTACGAAAAAGAGAAGCTCTTTACAAATAATTACTTTAATGCAAGTTTTTTTTTGTCACCAGCATGACAACTGTTTGGAACTCACATTGGAGCTGTAAGTTCTTATGCTCTGATGCTGTGATCACTGTGCAAACAATGACTTCAAAAGGGGTATCAGTATCAATGCACGCGCTTGTGCTTTTCTCTCTCTCTCTGTCTGTGTGTGTGTGTGTGTGTATATGCGTGTGTTGGGGAGGTTGCAACTCAAACAGAAGCCACTTTAATCTCTGTCCTTGAGAGTAATCTTGCCTGTGTGCAAAATGGCTCACTTTATCAACTTGGTGGCAGCCTGCCGTGTCTGGAGTCTGGAGGCAGCAAAAGCAGCAGCAGCAGCGATGCTTTCCTCATGACAGCTGTGAGAGAGCAACTAGACGATCACCTTCTCCAGAGGCCCACTGTGTGCTAAGGAAGGACACGGAAGGCACTATTTATGTTTTTCTTCTACTGATCTAACTTCGATCAATCATGCATCAAGAGAAAAAGGTTTTAAAGGCATCCAAGGTTACTCGTTATGTTCTGATCATTTTTGCGGGACTTTTTGCATGAAGTTAGAAGTAGATTCTCACTGGTGTTGTATGATCATTGTATTCCTGCTCTCTATCTCTATATTAAAGAAAAGGGACAATGCCAAAGGGAGGGATGATTGACAAAATTACTTTTTTACTGAGAGATGGATAAGAAGATCAATACCACTCGCATGTGGTAAATATGAAGCTAAAGCCAAAGGATGGTTTGCTTAACTTAGCATTAGCTGACAATCTCCTGCCTCTAGCTTCACATTTAACAGACATACAGAATATGAGAGAGGTATTGTTCATCTTATTCAACTCACAATGTTTGGGCAGAAGTTTCTGCCGTCTCATTGCCGGGGGCAGACTTTTGCGTAGTATCTTGTCACTAAAGGTTCTCGCATGATTAACGTTCGGAAACAGTCACGGTTAGGATTAGGTTAAGAAAAATGTAGGAGTTAATTTAAGCCCAGTGCGCATTATACAGACGCTAAAAGGTGCCTTGTGCATCGGTATCAAGACACCGTGGACTACTCCCCAAGCGTCGGTAGATGATGTCATAGAAGAGAGACCAGGCTGTAACTTACTTGCAAGAAGTTCCAATAAGTGTATTTCCAAAGACCTCAAACTACTCGCAAATAAGCAGACTTTAGCAGTGATTGTGAAATTGTTCAGTCACTGGCTTCAATAGCTTTTCTGGATAATATAGGGCCTACTGTGTACACATTAAATTCAAATTTTATTTAGTATAGCGCTTCAAAAAGGTACTCAACGGTATGGAGTATTTCAGTATGGAGATACATTTTTACCTTGTCGTGACATAAGCCTGAGAGGTTATGTGTTAGGTTTTGTGTTTGACTGTGTGCGTCCGTGAGGCCGAGAGTCCGTTCATCTGTGACTGAGTGAGTGCCTCTGTTGTTGTCCAAAACCAATCTCACATTTTGCTGCAGCAAACTGCACAATAATTTGGGTGGTTGGTTATGGCTGCATGCATGCTCAATGACCTCTCATGGTTACAGTCACTCACACTTTCTCATAACCTTTTCCTACCGAGAGGGTCCCTTAAGGGTCCCTTAAGGGAAGCTCCTATATGGTTTGATAAAAATAATAAAAAAAAAAAAAAAAAAAAAAAAAAAAAATGATGTTGCATACCACGTGAAACTTCAGAACCTCGGTTAAAAGACTATTGATGCCATTTGTACATGCTCCAAACACAACTCACTCAAAGCCTATTATAATTACTACAGTACCATATTCATATTTCGCCAGGAGTGTGCACACCCACATATCCGGACCTAGCAATCGAAGCTCGATGCTAACAAAGAAACCGAGATTGCAGTAAACATGCCAACAGCACACAGATGAGGGACATATCTGTAACATCTCTCTAAGTCATACTATCACTGAGATATGAGCAAACAGACACCAGCAACACAAATCACATTATCGTTTTTTTATGTCTGGTTGAATTTTCAAAATAAAAAAAAAAAAAAAAAAAAAAAAAGCCCAAAACTGCTGTATTAGGATGTATTGAACACCATTAGTAATATACAAGTGAAATATGTAGTTTGGTACATGAGAAAATTCAAATGGCACACATGGCACACATGGCACACATGGTGCCCAAATGCACATTTTGGAAACCTCGCCTAAACTCTCTGTACTAAAACCTCTAATTTTGTTCTGCTTCACTTTATCAAAGTCAAACTTTGCAGAGAGTGCACTGCTGACATGTTGTGCTATGATTTGGGAGAGGTGTTAGAAGTGTCAGCTGCCATTATTTCAAAGAAATGATGTCAAAAAGTGCTTTGTCTTCAGGCGAACTTGACACTTTTCAATTTGAGCTGTGTGCCATCTTCCTTTCCTCTTAACCAGTAACATATACACAATATTTACACAATTCATACGAGCAACCCCTTCTTAGTGTTATTACTCCATTGAAATTATTCAAATAGACCATGTAGTTAGAGAGTAAGGCCCCTTTGAGTATGGGTACAGTATTTTCGAGCAGAAGCCTAAAAATGGGGCTAGGTATGAAAAGGATAAACCTTTTATAACCGGTTTTATACAATCATTGACTGCCTGCTTACACCCCACTCACCACTCTTAACCTGGCCCCGGCTGGTAGAGGCCGCATAGTGATAACTCAGCTGATAGCATCTACGACCACTAGCCACTACTCTGCGCCCAGAGTAAAATTTATTTTATTTTGTTTGGCTAATAACAGAATTACACTGCTGACTAACGGTCAGTAGTCTCTAGTTATTTTTATGTTTGTGGTATGTAGTTTTGAATTGTCCAAATTCTTATATGATTGTATTTTGTAGTCTGTCAGTGTGAGACAAAAGCATTTTAAATCCAAATAATAGCCATTTGTCCCTTTAAATGTAAAGACTGCATTAATATGGTCCATTTTGCTTCCAGCTCAGGCTAGTCATTATCCTCTCTGTGTCTTACACTGTGAGGCTAAAATGGGTTAAGGAAAACATGCACTCTACAAGGTTAAAAAACAGCGGAGGGCAGCCTTTAAATCAGGTCATCACCAAGGCAGAGTTTGTGTAAGATGTGCCTTTGGAGCAGATTGCACTCCGCTGCCCTGTATCCCATAACAACCGCCTTCCAAAGGCAGCGGTCAAGAGCTCAGCATGGGCACCCCTGTGGTCACCCTTCATAGCCCTTTTTTTTAGGTTAAAAGAGGGTTTGATCAGGGGATCTGCCACCCCACCAACCCCTGGTCAAACACAGACTGTGTTCTTCTTCATGTCTGGAGCTCCCAATGGGTCCTTTTTGAAGACTGATCCCAATTACACAGCATTGAAGCTGCAAAGACGAAACGAAGCTCCATACAGGATCTAGTATTTTCTTTGATATGTTCTGAACCCCACTGTGCATCAGCATTTAAATGTGAGGCAACATTATACCAACCCTATGATTTATCCATGAAGAAATCCAAGAGTTTCAAACTGAGAATGAATCACATTCACAATTGTAATCTTTTGCAAGACAAAATATAATCGTATCCCCCTCAGAACTTGCTGTTTAGTGTCATCCAAAGTAAGAGTTTAATATTCAGAGCACTCTAACAACATGCTACAAATCAGTAAATGTCACACTAAATCCCAAATTCCATTTACAGAGCAAACAAGTTTCAGACACACTCAGGTTGACATTCAACATGGTGTTTATTTAGCTGAAGCTATTTGTGGTTTCATATATATATATGTATATCGAAGCCTCTGGTGAATGGAAGTGTGTAAGTGTTGGACGAATTATCAAGGGGCAGTTCAAGGCGTGAACATCTGTTGTGAACAAATCAAAGTCACCATTACTGCTGCATGCTATTTACAATAGCTTTGCTCCTCCAGCAGCATAGATCGGGTGGGATAATGTTCACACACTGTTTTGCACTTTTATGCACATATGATACACTTTGTGTAATGATCAGAAACTCTTAAAGCTTGAGCATGTAAGTACTATTATGATTCGTATTTTCAATTACATTGTCTGGTGTTAGGAATAGATAATTGCTCTTTGTCGCTCCATAGAGGAATGACTGCTGTTACAAAACAGATGATCACAAAGAAAATTAGGCATAAAACATGAATCTTGGTGGGCTTTATGGGCATATTGTGCTTAACAGCACCAAGTCTGAAAAGCATTACTGGCTTAAGGACTGACTCATATCCGACTCCTCAACG
This sequence comes from Leptoclinus maculatus, assembly GCA_032191485.1. Taxonomy (NCBI): domain Eukaryota; kingdom Metazoa; phylum Chordata; class Actinopteri; order Perciformes; family Stichaeidae; genus Leptoclinus; species Leptoclinus maculatus. Next base: position 12,143,414 of record JAVDOI010000016.1, read on the forward strand.
AGTCAAGCTGCAAAAAGCTGCCACAATCTTCCCACGCTGTACTGGTGTTTTCTAAGCTGATTGTCCCATTCAACTACAAAAAAATAAATCAAATTATCAGTGATGCATTCCCGAACAAATCTCCAACATGGTAACTGTGCTGTGGCAATAGCAGTTTTCTTGATTGTTCAGCCTCTTCACACTCAGCAAATCACTGAACCAAAAATGTATGCTGGACCTGAATACTGGCTGAAAAAAAACACCTCTGCCGTGAACTGTACACAAATGAAAGCCACACACTGTGGACCATGTGACACAAGCAGGAGTATTTATACTATGCATTTAACCGTGGTTAAAGTTCAGTATACTTGCAGGAAAAGGTACCAGCATGGCACTAACAAATCTGTATCCTCCAATGGATCATTTGTCCATTAAGCTATACACTTTCTTCTCTGCAATTGAGAGTGTAATGGTCATTAAATTGATTTGAGCCAAAAATTCTCATCTATATTGTGACTGTGGCAGCACTGGCACTTTGAGTTCACAGCTACAACCACTCTCCCTCATGCAGATACAGCTTTAAAGCTAAACAATCTTAGACAACCAGCACCGCTGCCAGCTCTGGGCTTTGCCTCTCACCTTAACACAGAAGGACATCACGTAGGAAACCCGCATGTCATATCGACTTACCACCAACAAGGGTAAAATTCACAAAAGAAGAGCAAAAGAAAAAAAGTCAATGAACGAGACTGAGAGACACACAATTCAATAAGATGACACTGTCAAACAAAAAGGGTTCTCACAGATGACGTGAAGTTGTGCAGTGGGCTTGTAAAAAGTCTATGTAGCCAATAAAGAAGACCTATAATACATAAAGCCTGTTCGAGAGACATGCTCTGTGTGTATCTGCTCTTTTAAAGCTATAGTTTAACCTAATCTGTGTCACCAAGGATATTTGACGTGCTTCAGGTCAGAAGCTTGAATTCGGTTAACACATCATTATTGTGTCAATGCAAATGTGAACAATCTTCAGCATTTTTAATGTAACACTTTGCGTATAGTATTATATAGAGCAGGTGAAAATTGTAAGTCACGCAGTGAGAAAAAAAAAATGAAACGAAAGCGGCAGATCCCACTTCCACCTCCCTCCATTGGGAGTTAGCGCTTCAGGCGAGGCGATCATTAAGAAAATAGGAGAGTGGGTGCAGGATGCTGGCTGGGAGATGGATAACTCCATTAGGCATGGCAGACAGAGCCGCAGTGAAGGCAGTAAACAGGTCAGACCTGTGGCACCTTATAGGCATCTCATGCAGAGAAAGCTGCAGTTATTGGTTCACTCCCCCACTAATCATGATTAATGGAAACTTTGAGAGAAGAGTCAGGGTTTGTGTCACGATTTGATATTACATCATCCACTTTGATTCATTTTTCTTTTGCAATGGGGAAAAAATGTATCTTTTTATCCTGTCTTTGTGGTAGCCTTTGGTAACAGCACGTATCCAAATACGTTAGGAATCTGTATTGACAAGGGGTTTCAAAGTAGTGGTAAAAGGTGATACAATGTATGAATAAAACCTGCAGACACCACTGCCATGGTGAGGATCAAGGGAGTGGTGTTCCTTGAGTCATTGAAACATTATCGGGCAAGGTTTTCTTTGCAGAAGGGCTGATAAAATGTATCCTTGGTACTCTCTCTGGAGGTATTATAATTATTCATGCAGTATGTATGTAGCAAGTATTTTTTTTTTGGGGAGGTTATTAAGTGTATCTGTGAAATAATTGCATGTGTACACTAACTTACTCGCATTGCCAGACCTAATGTCAATGATCTGCACTGTAGATATTTCACATTTCCTCACTGTTCTGTCTGCTTGTGTGTGTGTGTGTGTGTGTGTATATATCTGTTCTACTCTCCCGCTCTAGACACATCTGACAAATATGTGGAATAAGTACATGATTTAAAAATCACTGTTTTCTGTGATTGCGTTCTGTCTGAACAGCCCCAGTTCAGTGCTGCGGATCTCGGACAGACCGTGAAATTTGGGCACAGCAATAAAAAGAGCGACTCTCAAATAAAACTCGGTCCCCAAATTTGTTCGTACCACAGTGCTGTTCAAAAGAATCGGATCATTGGTGAATGTAACATCACTTTTTTTCTGGCTGTGTGGAAAGAAATCCATCTTCTGAGTCAGCCACTGAATGCACAGGGATGCACTAAGACAAAAAAATGACAGCAATGCATATGGTAACTCAGTTTTTAGCAGTCTTTGCTAACTACATTGGCGTTCTCCAGGGGATGTGAACTTTTGGTACTGACTGAACATATTAGTACTCATAATTTGATTTGTGCATTCTCTGTGTATTGTTCATATCATATCTTACTTTAAGTCCAACAGCCACACTGGTAACTAGCTGCGGGCTGAGCACTTCCTTCGTTACTCTGCACGTAACTAACGTGTTGTGATTCTTGTAATCAAACAGAGTGCTTACTATCACCACATCTGGACACATTAAAGACAGACCTCCCTTCTTTCTATAATAGGCTACTGAACCAAGCCCCCAGGAAGAGCACCGGGCTTTGAAGCAAATTTTACATAGTGGCCAAACTGTAGAATTACAGCTTCCTGGTCTGTCACGTGATGCCATTGGGTTCAACTTTAACATCAACAGTAATCTGCATTATTTCTGAGCATGGATCAGTGAAAAAATACAAAAAAAAAAGCATTTGCAATGAAATAAATGAAGATCACCAAACCAGCTGGCACACACCCTCCCTCCCTCATCAGTCTCCACTGTGTGTTGTTGTTTTTTGGTTCTGCTATATTAATATATTAATCTGCCATATCTCCAGAGCTCAGGCTTTCTTTGCTTTTCACCATTGGGAATTTTTTATTGGCATCATTTATACAAGTTACAACTGCACCTTCTGGCATGGAAGCTCTAGTCACGGTGAGTATACTTGTCATTGCACCCACCCAGCGCCATATTCGATAGCCTTTGAGAATGTGCCAATTTTATTAGGGATTTGGAATACAGGAGTCTAAGGGGCCTTTGGAAAATGGTGCCCTCTCACGCCGCGGAAAGAGATAGATTAGAGGTAATCAGCTCCTCCCACTGTATTCAATCTATTACTTCTCTTTGCTCCTTGATACACTTTGTTGTTTACCAAGAGGAGCGATCCATCAAAGCCTTGGAAGATGACACGTGGGAGAAAGCAATGCCAACACATTAAGTCTATGGGAAAGACTCCAGCCTACTGTCAAGTGAAATATAATAGAAAATGCTTTTGTTTGATGTTGGACAGAATACCAGAGGAAAAATGAAACAATGACGAATTTGACCATGGTGTCCCAGCATGCATTAGGAGTATATGGTAACCTAGCTGCCAGAAAAGTGCCAGAAAATCCGAAACCTGGATTCCAAATAAACACACCTTAAGAGTATCTTCCACCAGCATGTCAATGTACCACGAGTAACGCACTGCATGTTAGATTTCAGAGTAGGTGTAGAAAAGGGCACATTTAGAAATCAGTCAGCGATTACCTACAGACCGCTGCTTTAAGGGTATTGTTATAGGCAAAATAAACAGATATATTAGTTAATTTATACAATAAATTCTTTCTTTCATCACACCTTCCACTGACACTCTCTCAGCAGAAGGAAACTGAAGCTCATTAGCACAGATGATCAGTAATTGATGTCTGAAACGATACCAAAACATTAGTTAATATTCCAAAACCAGCACCGTGTAACAGAACCAACAGATGCAAGAGCACAAACAAATATGTCTCCTCTGATGTTTCAAAGGTCTGGGGAGTGCTGTTCAGCAACAAGCTGATAGGAGATTGACAGGAAGTCTATAAGGTGTTGTTTACAAGTGCAACGAGAGTATGGAAATCATATTCCAGCAACTTTTGCTTTTAAGCAGCTTTTCCTTATCAGTAGGAATAAATCATGCCCTGTTAATGAGAGTGTCATTTTATGGTGAGACAGGGAAACATGTCATCCCAAATAATTTAATATAAATGATGTGTCCAATTTAACTCTATCAAGCACCTGTCACAATAAGCACGACAGAGAGGCTCTGCAGTGCGCTCACTGTTTGAATCAACGTCACATTCATTCACACTTTTTCTGACTTGCTTGACACATGAGCTAGCTAATGTAACATTTACTTGCAGATGAATTCAGCCACTACTGATGAAGTGTACATTCTAAGAGCTAAAATTAGCTAAATGTGTGTGTCTGTGCGTGGCACACCGGTTCACTTAGAGGTTAGCATGCTTGTATATACTATATACTACTATATACTGCCCACTGTATATGGTGGGAAGGAAGACTGCAGGTCTTTAATAAACTACTTTTATTAATTAAGCATACAATAGTATTTAAAGTCATGATATCTGAAATTCCATGTAAGAATTCTTTGAATTTATTTACATTTGTTTAAGAGAATTGTGTGAGAAGTGTGTGTTAAGAAGAAATGTGTGTGATAGCTGCACGAAGGGTGCCATCAGAACAGAGCTGAGGGCACAGCCCGAGGCACAATGGAGGTTTCTCTGACCGACTCCTCTTTCCTCTTTCATATCCTTCCCTCCTCACCATAGCCCACGCAGACACAGACACAGACATCTCTGTCCACCAAGCTTGGTGAGGCTCTGATAAGAGCCTCTCCGCACCGAGGTGCCGATGGAAATTTGTGTAATAGCTTTATTAATGACCTGAAAGGAACCCGCTCCTTAGTAATGAAGTAATATAAAAAATGGAATGTTTTATATTACAAGGGTGTGCGTCAATTCAGACTCATTAGTGTGATTCATGTTTTAATGAATGTAAAGCACAAAGAGATACTTTTTTTTTAAATAATTATAAATGCTTAATTTCCCCATTCCAACTGAACAAAGAAAGAAGAGAATGCACACTGCGTACAAAATGTACATATTTTGCTCTGAGTACATGCAGATGCAATTCTGTAAATTTGAACAAACATCACCTTACTTCGGCATACGGTTCTGTCTTACTTTAATGACCAATATATCTTCATACACAGCTCATATCAAGCCGCTGTAATTAAAAGTAACGGGTTGTCCCTGGAGGCGAAGGCTGAGTGGATTCACTGCCAGTAAAGAGTTCTGTTTGTGTGAGCAAAAAAGAAACAGGAAGCTCCTTAACTAAGTAACAGGAACATGGCTGCAGTCAGAGACTGTTCAGATGGCAATTTGATTCTGTCAGGGAGAATCAGCCAATCTTCAACTGTAAATGGTTTACTCTGATGTCGGTGCATTGCCATCGCTTCTCTCTTCTTGGAATTGGTCAGGAGCAAATGGAGAGGCAGGGACAATTTATTCTCAGGGTTGATGTGGTTCTTCGGTGTTCGCCCGTAGATCCTTTGAATAGGACAATGGTAAAGTACAGACATCGATATCCTTGGTTTATTATGTCTTCTAATATCCATCATACAAGAAAAATATTGTGGATACGAAGATTAATGTAATTTGTGATGTTAATAGATTTCAGTGCCACAGCCACTGAAATCAAGCAGTACTCTACAGGAGATCACTCTTGGTATTTTTTTTTAGAATAAGATTAATAAACTGAACAAAAACTCTTTATTATAAAATAGAGATAATATATTATATATTGTTTTCATTTAATACAAATTAATCCATCTGGGACTATTTTGTGCGCTCTAATATTGTAGTTAAACACGGTGCATTGTACAGCAATGACTCATCAAGACTGATGAGTCATACGTCTCATGAAAGTTTCACCTCAGTTTGTTGAGGGAGCTCACATTGAAATAGGGTGACCAGAGTAGGAACTGCAGCCCTTTTAAACATAATTTCTTAATGTTAAGGTAATGCAGTGGGACAATGATCCTAAACATACAGACAAGGTGAGGAAGGGATAGTTTAAGGTTTAAAACAGAGACACGTTCTTAAAAGGATGAGAATGTATTCAACTTGCTGCGGACCAGACTGAAAGCAGTAATCACATGAAACAAGCAAAAAATGCTGGTGGCTGCAGGACAGTCCTGGTAGAGCCTCACTAGGGAAGACAGGTGTTTGCTGATATCTGTCTCTGGCTGGATTTGCAAGTTAAAGTCTATATTTACCTTCTTTATTTCTTAAATTAGTTTTGGTTCTCTTAAATTGGGCATCTATGTATTTTAAGGTGTACTTAAGCATTGATACATGATTGAATATTGATAATCAAAAGGTATTTGTAAACACCCAGAAATTAAAGATGAAAATCAGATTCATCATTATAATAATAATACCATTTATTATTCAATTTGCAAACAACAAAAATGCCTCACTTTCCAAACACCAGCTGACTGCATTGTGCACTGATCTGGAAGGCTGAGCTTTTATTGCCCGCTTTTTAGCAAAGTCCACAACGTGTGCCAGAACAGTATGTGAATAGCTTTGTTATTTTAAACCTTTCTCCCAGCAGCAAACAGAGGATCCATCAGTGAGCAAAGGGTTCTTTGTCTGTGGCATGAAAATGACACGTCTGGTTTTGAGTATGAAAGGTTACATGCTGACACTTTAATAGCAAGGCATGTGTGAACCGAGCAACTGCATTTCTTAATACTGTACCACGTTTAGCTGTCAGAGAAAATAAAGATATCACACACTCCTTATCAAATGAAAAAAAAAATCAATCGTGTTTACTTCAGTGCATGTCACAGCAACAAGAGGAATATTCTCTGATTGTATCCTGTTATACCTGTATAGCAATGCATAAGCTCAGCAGTTTTGATAGTGTAGACTAACATTTAGGACCCTTAAGTCGTATCTATTCGTTCACCGATTAATGATAAGACCTGACATGTTTTATTGTGTGTGTGTGTGTGTGTATGTGTGTCTATTGTGGAACGTGTGAAGCACAGCTTGTTCACGTGATATTACGCTGTGACTGCTGTTCTTTCATGCTGTGAGATGAACAGACAGGCTGACCTTTCAGTCACTCTGCTGTTGGGAGCCAACAGAGCACAGCCAGGGTGTATGGCAAACCTTTTGTGTAGGCAGACAGCTGAATAACGATGCAATAGCAGTTTTCTGCTCTGCTGCAATCAGAATCACAGTCAGAGGGTTTTTAAAATCAGATCCAATTCTTGTAAAGATAGACTTGAGCCTGTGATATTCAAGTACAACAGAAATTAGATACAGAGTATATTTGTAGCATAAAGGGTGAGTTCAACCAAAACACTGCATGTAATAAGTCATCTAAATGTGTGTCTTCATTCATATCATATCAATATTCTGTACAGTGGGGAGGCCAGAAATAATGTCTGGCAACAGAGTAATAATATTATTTTGTGTATTTCTTTTTGGTCTTGTATTTATGAGTGAGATTCAAGTAACATACAACTCCAGTGTCATTCCTCGACTGTTGGCCTCTAAGCTGTGAATGTGAATTTAAGCAGACAGTCGTTTTGACACTGTAGCTGGGCAAAATGAGAGAGGGTTGAGCTAATAGCAGCCCTAGGTCTATTTCCATGTACAGTGCTCTCTCAAGGTCATGAAGAAAGGCTTTAGAGCAGCGATAGGCTGCTTATCTCCTCCTCGGGCAAGACTGGGTACCCCCATTAATCAACCAGTGTTAGTTATAGAGGCAAAGCTCCAAGCGAATGGCCAAGTCAAGGTTTCTGTTTGCATGCAAACATATGCACATACATTTGAGCTTTCCTATGATTTCAAGGTCTGAATATGGCGTGATTCTTAAAAAAAAAAAGATCTTTCCTATTAGCAATCCTATGATGACATGACCTTTAGGTAAAAGGTTACCTGTGTCCAGCTACTGTTGAAAGATGCTGCTAAGTGTGAGTGTAAGTTTAAACACAGCATAAGGATCAGTTTAAGGCTAAATGTGTCTGCTATTTAACATTATAAATCTAGACGTAACTGTAGACTTCATTTTACACCATTGTTATCAAAAGGAGAAGTAACGCACTGTATTCAGCATGCTGCTGTTGCAGGCTGCAGGAGTAAAGTCTGCACTCCGCTTGGAACAAGATAAATGATGAAGTGAGGAAGTTGGGTACATTCATCGACAACACAATTGCCTAAGTCTACCCTACCTCTCGAGCTCTCTCTGTCACTGTCTCAAGGTGTAGTGTACTGTAAAATGGAGCTTGCTTCACTAAGCCCCCTTTATTAGTTTTCCTTTTTATAGGTGCGATTTGCACAAATAATTTCCTGGCCTCCATATGTTCGATACGGGCCAGCACTCAGGTTTTCCCACTCAAATTAGCCCTCGTGCAGAAAGGAGCGGTGTTCTTGTGTGTCAGATATATACACTTCACCTGCACATGAACATTAATTTTCTGCGCAGTTAAAGTTTAAACACACTAATTGATATCATACTATCATATGTACTAAAGGACACTGCTACACTGGTAAGATACCGGAATTAATTTTTACGGTATATTACCGTATACTGGATTACGGCATGTGATAGTAGGATAACTGGGTTTTACCGTGATTTTGCGGTATATGCCAGAATGTTACCGTTTATTTACAAAGGGTAATACAACCCAATACTTTTGCATTTAATTCCCAACAAATAAAAGAATCACAATAGACATTCAATATATAATTGTTGCAGTTTAGTCAATTTCTCAAATAATAAAGGTACATTTGTATTACATCACAAATCTCACAATGTACTGCATGTTTAGAAGAAAATTAATAAACCAATAAAATCGTTAATGACCAGCTTAACTGAACTCATTAGCATCAACAGTGTAACATTGAATTATAATAGCATCAACAGTGTAACACTTAATTAAAATAGTATCAAGAACAGTGTAATAGAACTGCATCACAGTCTAGCTTGTTAACAAGTCTTATACACATTTATAGTTAATTTGAACAGCATGAACTCACACATGAATGAAAACAATAAAGAGAGAGAACACCTTAAAAGAGGACTTGACTGCCGCGTCTGGCTGGTATCCTCAATCTCTGATATGACGAGTGACTGTAAACAAACAAAATAAAGAATTTAGAAACACAATGTTCTGAACTTCTGGAAAGTTCTGACATCCAGGATAAACACACTTAGAAGTAGCTTTGGGTGTGCAACTGTGGGTTTGCATGTGTCTCACATGTGTTAACATATCAGTGCAAGTCTTTACAAAAAGCTAATACAACAATACCACACAGTTTAAATTAACAGACTATGTGATGAGCTGATTACCTTAGTGAAGAAATGAAGCTAAGACAATGGACCACAATGGACTAACGTTAAACACTAAAATGAGTTTGATCTGGTGTTAATGCTGCTCCTGGGATAACACACACTAACGTTACTGTTAGCGTTACCTCAACTGTTCATCGTCCTGAACACACGTCGGGGATTTCTGGTCCGCTCTTCCTTTAGATAATCGTCCCGTTTGCATTCCTACAGTCGGTTCTATAAGAGCACAAGTTAGGTTACTAACGTTACATCTTAACACTGTAATTGGTGATTAACTTTATTTATGTTAACTTAACTTGCTATGCTGTTAGCCAGCTAACCTTTCTAAGGCTACTTGAGCTCGAGCTAGCTAACGTCACAGAGCTAACGTTAGCTCCACCAAGATTAGCAACCTAATGTAACGAAACAGACCAAGTGAAACATTATCTGAGATGTTAACAGTTCAATAATCATGAAGACAAAACAATACTGGAGACTTTGAATTTCGGGTGATAAGCGTAACCTCGGCTCCTCGTTGATCTCCACATGGCTGTTGCTCAGAAGGATGAACTGAAGGTTCCAAAGTCATCAGGAGCACTCGGTCACGTCTTGTTACTCAAAAATGACTTGTAGGCAATGAGCAGTTTGAATAATAAAAATATTCTATCGTCATTACAGACACATTAACCTACAATAGACAGTATGATGTAGATGGATTGAGATTCACTGAACTTGTATAGAGAAGCGTATATCCACTTCTTCACAAACAATACTGTATTATGCTGTTAAATTACGGTAGTCTGCTGTTATTGTTAATTGACGGCATTAACTGTTAATTTACATGCAAGGGATGAACATTTAACTGTATGTTACAGTTATTATGAAATACTGTAAGATACCGTTGAAAATCCACCGTAAATGTACAGTAATTCGTTACAGTGTAATTATAAAACTACAGCATGCACCGTTTCTCTTGGAACATATAGGTTGAGCATTTTGTTTATATTGCCTTGCATTGTTTATTCCCATCCTAACCTCTTTGCTCCTGCTCTGCCTGTCCTAGACAATCAGCAGGCTGCTGGTAATTGTTGAAAGGCCATCCACTGTATTATGAATGAGCAGGATTTGGCATTCCCCAGCTGTTCTGAGGTCTTTCACTGTTAAGTCACACTGAAGGTATGCTGTTGGCGTGGTGCATCTGGGCCTAGTGCAAGGCGCTTTGATCACATCTTCACGATGACAGCCATGATTGATCCCACTTTAAGCTGACAGTGCAAAGCTTAGTCTGAAAAGGCCATGAGAGAAGATGAAGTTTGAATGAGGGTGGATTAGTGCAATGGATAGTGCAACTGAGGGACAGTCAGATGGACAGTGGATGTGATCTTGAATTATGTATGTAAGATGTTTGTATGCATGGTGGAGCTCCCCTGCTATGATACTGATGAGATGCAGAGTGACATCAACCCAGGGCACATGCATGTGAACAACCGAGATGTTTGTTGTTCAGCTTTCAGAACGCAAACAAATATGTTCCTCGGCGCATCCGACAAGGCAGAATTGCACAGGAAACAAAGACAGACAATCATACAGAAGTATGAGGTTGTAGAAAAAAGAGCAAGAAAGAAGAGGCTAAAGGAGTAGAAGCAACTTGACTGTACTTGGCTGTCCTTCAGGGATGTCATGGTCATGCCTTAATGGAGTGGATATGTCGCTGTAAAAGCTTTCACTCCACAGAGGCAGAGTGGGCTTCATAAACAGCTCATGCAGAACTGTCAGTGCTCTGTCAATGGCACTGAAGAAAATGCTCACTTTCACTTTGGGGAAAAAACTTTTAAGAGGAAGATTCGCAAATTCTGAAGATTTATTAGCTAACAGCCAGTCCTATCAGACACTGTAGCACTGCGGGATGGATTCTCCTCTCTTGCCAAAATATCAGTGAAGTTAATCGAGAATTTAAAAGGTCTGTCAGTTTCCACTTTGCATGTTTCTACTAAAACAAAGCATTTCACTTTCACTTGTGGAAATGACCTTGTTCTCTTTAACATTTTTTGTCCTTGATAAATAATGTGTTGCCTATAAGAACAAGAAGCTCTGCATCTGGGCCCATCTTCTGCTGAGAGGCAGGGACCGACTAATCTGGTCCAGCAGACACATGGAGCGCACAAGATGGGCTTAATGTCCTTTTGTTTACTAAGCTCATCTACCATCCGGAGGAAAGAGAGCAGGTTTAAACCTTTTCATCTTGGACGAGACACTTTGGCAGCGAGGAATACTTATGGTATCGAGGATAACCCCTATTATCTCCTGACTGAGCATTACTTGCTCAGTCAGGAGGTTTAACCAGGGCTTTCGTTTGTTTTTACAAAATCAGGATTCACGTCCAAATGCCCAAAGCATTCATCTTAATAAATCAGCAAAAAGAAAATGGAAATAGCATATATGTGGATTGTTTTCATCTCTGAAATGCACCGCACCTAAATGCCATAAAGCAGTTGCTGCAATTGAACCCGGAGCCTGTTGTCATGAAAACACAGTGCAGGGTGGGAAGGAAACGAGGAAGCTGCCTGCCTTCATTAGATGAAATAGCAGGAGGGCTTTATGTGGATATAACCAAGATTAATTGGATTCTAGTGATCTGCTGCAAATGTGACACCTTCATGCAGAGTTATGAGCCTGGCTCAGCTGCCAAAGCTACTATGACTCTATCCTAAGGCAAATGATTCAAGTAGCAGCATGCTACTTACTTGACAATCTTACGCAATTTACAGGTATGTGTTGAAATAGCAATGCAACTCAAACATTGTCAGCTAGTTGTTAGCATCTTTTGACAGAATGACACACTTTTGACATTTTTACCAGCACTCCTCATAGCAAATATGTATTTAGTCAACAGAATAAAGGTTTACTGTTGAGAGAGATGTTTAGAGACACCAAAATAAAAAATCATGTAGGTTATTAAAGTCTGCTATTGCAACAGTCCTAATGTTGAGTTAACAACTCCTATGTCCACTTTAGACTGAGTTCCTGGCACAACTAACAAGCAACTTACTTACTATGTAGGAGTTATGAATGTCTGACGGCTTTACCATTAGGTTGCACATCATCTTCCTCCATCTATACTGCTACAAACTTTTCTGGCCACTTTGTAAAGGCAAGCAAAACCCACATGCTCGTCAAAACTGTCAACTGTCACTCTCATCACATCATTGCTCGTTGCCTCCGGGTCTACACCCAGCCTAATTTTTTATGCCAGAAAATGAAAGCATCACACTCTTTCCATGTCACACTTGCCAATGCCTCTGGTGTCTCAAAGTATCACACTGCGCCTCCCGTAGCATCCATCCTTTTATATTTGGAGAAAGTGAAATACGCTCCGTCTGCAGATAGCCTGGCTTTTAAAGGCCTTGGCTGCTGAATTTTCAATCCCTCCTGATAACAATAATCTAAACAGACCACTGCCACTGGAGCAAATAAACAATTAACCTCCAAAGTCAACCACAAGCCTGCGCACTCCCATCTGTTCCCAGACTGTTATCATACACTCATCATCCTCTCTCACTTCTTGGCCCTCGGTCTGTCTTTTTATTTGTCTTTTTGACCAGTGAAACGATCATGCAAAGGTGCAGCTGCTGTGATTCATTTTTTGAATGAATATATCATTTCTATATATTATCTCCACAAATACGGTACTTTGACATCATGTTAATACAATGTCTGCCAGTTGGATCTGGTCTGCATGTCATTCTATTTTTTTTTTTTAAATTGTACATCTTTAATATATTTTCCAATGACTCCCTTGCTTATTCATCAATATTTTAATACAAACATTGTCATGTGATACCAGTTGTTGTTTCTGACAACAAGGACCTTATTGGAGCACTATTATGTATAGTGCTTTTACTGTACGTACCATTTGGTAATCTAAATGTGCTATATTGTTTTTGACCATCGATCGTAGTGGGTTTATTGATGGCAATATTGGTATGCCGGTCGGTCCGGAAATATCTTGACAAATATGGCAGGGATTGCTCTGAAATTTTGTACAAACGTTCTCAATGTTACGACTTTAACTTTGTGTCTAGATGGGCACAAGGAGCAGCATATGAAGATGTTTAACAGAGAAAACAACAAACATTTCATAAACAGAAGCAAATAAGGCATCAGGGCCCCGTTCCTCGTACGTCGCTAACTGAGTTCGCCGGATAATTTCGAGGATAAGCTGTGTCAAGGTGCAATGAAAGAAAACCCAGAGTTTCATTTAAACTCAATCACAGCAAGACCAGAAGCACCAGCAACAGACAGCTCAAGCAATAAGAGGGAGTAGGGAGTAGATATACAGCTCCATTGATTGTTGAAAAGAGATCCAGCTGTGGGTGATCAGGCACTTAGGTGTGAGTGATCAGGAACTGAGAGAGGGGTGTGGCATAACTAAAACACACAGGGTACATCTCAAGTTTCTTATTTCCTCACTCCTCGATCCTTGGTCAAACCGGAGGTTGTTTAGGTTTCCATCTTGAAGGCTGTCTCAAAGCTCCTATTTCTGCTCTGAGCAGCAAGGAGGGATCTCTGACGAGCCATGAGTTAGGGTACAACAAGAGCAGCCTTTGTGGAAGTCTTTTAATGGCCGACACGCCCACCTCATTGTTAATCAGTTAGGAATTGGACGCTGATGTTGCTTTGACTGATCTGATAAATCTACATCGTCGAAGTAAACAGGTAAAAGATTAAAATATATGTTAATTGTAGATCTGAACAACAAAAGGACTACAAACGACTTTCTTACAACAACAGTATTAGTACATTGCACATGCACAAAAGTCTCTACAGCTGTTAAAGCCGACTGACCGCTGATCCAGCTGTGATCAGCTGCCGTAGTCATCAAACACAAATGTCGCTTCATGTGACTACAGAGAAAAGTAAGTCTCATTAATTAAAAAAAACACATTTTCTTGTTTCTTCTCTTCTCGCATGGTTTCCTGCGTCTCTCCATGTATCTCCTGTGGGACGGACTAAGCCACAAGGAAAAGACTTGAGTGAAGGAAACGTGGATGCAATTTAAGAGACTTGGGGTGCACCCAGAGAGAGACAGCTCTCTTCCAGCAAGAGGCCAGAGGAAAAGCGTATGTAGCACCCCCTCCCATCAGAACAAACGTAGTTTTAAAAATGACTTCACTATAGAATTTTTACCACAAAACACATCAAATCGTCAACAATTCGGGATAACATGCCAGCTACAACATTATCAATACCTTTCTTGTGTTTGAAGATAATTATGTTCTTTGACCAATAATGCCCAACACAGTCTCTGGTTATGATTTTAGATCCGATTGAGGAACACCACAGGATTGTCGTCAGTGTATTCCACAACAGCAGCTGTACTGGAACCTACATTAACCTCAACATGTTGCAAGTCAAGGGGCATAGCTAAGGCTTCATTCTCAATGGTGGAGTAATTAAGCTGATAGCACTCAACTGAGAAGTAGGACACATGATGGCTGATATTTTCTGATCCATCTTGAAACCACTCCAGTTCCAGTAGCCCTGGCATCCATGCAGATCTTGAAGGGCTTGGTGAAGTCGGGAAGATCCAGCACAGAAGCACTACAGAGTAGAGAATTAGCACATGGCGTTGTAGGTACTGTAGCTGCACCTATACTATCCACTAGTATATTTTTTCCTATATGAGGGCCTACAAGTGTGGAACTAGGTGTAGGACTGCCATCCTGTCCTAGTGTCGTTTCATATTCCCCTGGGAGGAAGAGAGGATCTATTTGGATAAGGAACAAGCATGGCGTAGTTGTTCCTAGCACTGTGTAACAAAATTAAGTACAATGGTTTGAAGTGAGGCACTGGTTGCTATGAATAGTTATGTTAACACTTTCAATGGTCCTCATACAGGTTGGCCAAACACCAGTTCAAGTGGGCTGAAACCCAAAGAGTCCTGTTTGCTTTGGCGCCAAACCGTTACCATCTGGCTGAGGGTGACAATGACTGGAGAAAACATGCTCAATACCAAGGGACTATAAGGTATGGTTAAACACTTTGGTCTGAAAGTTGGTGCCTTAATAACAAATGTTGTGAGAAGCAAGGTTTTGGTTACAGCAGGAGCAGTGATCCTCTGGAGAGGAAACAACTCAGGAAAGCAGGTAGAAGGGCACATCAGAATGAGCAGGAACTGATTACCAGACTTTAATCTACGACCCAACACAATCAACAATCACATGTTCAAAAGGTTCACCGACAGCAGGTGGTACCACTTGGTGAGGCTTACCAGCATTTTTTGCAAAGAAACAGGTTTTACAGAACAGAACTTCAATCAAGTACTCGTGTGTCTCAGACACAAACATGAGATTCAAGCATTGAGTCCGCTAGGTTGAAATCATCTTCCGTTTCTGAGCGTGGGATCTGGTGAGGATACTGGCAGAGGAATTTTTAACACTTCACCATAATCTAGACTGGTATCAGGGACATCCAGCACTCAGGACTAGGCAGTACCTTATCCCAAGCTATATCATTTCTCATGATGAACTCAACTAGCATGGAGAAACACCAAAGAACCTGGAAATGAACTCATACTGGAAATGCACATGATGAAGTGGAGCAGGTACGTAACCCATTTAACCACTCTCAATACCACATTAAATTGTACTTGCTTTACACAAGGTCTCAATGCAGATGAACAATTGCAAACCACCCGTGTCTCTCCGTATAGTGTTATTGGGAGTTAGAAAGATTCATTTCATGTCTCATGCTTACCCACAACGATGCTCTTGTGTGTCAAGGTAAACTCCTCTTCCAGGACTGCAACTTTCTGTAGGGTAGTTACTTTTGTAGTTGAGACTTTTGTGCCTTACCAACTAACTTTCACTGCTGTAGTATTATACTTCTGCTTATGATTTAGCTCCACAAGCTAACTATTGGATGGGTGGCCATGGAACTTGATACAGGAGTCAATAGCCTAGAGGATGAATCCCACTGACTTGGGTGATCAGTTAACTCCCTCTAGCGCCGTCATCAGGACATCATTTTGATTTGTCCAACAATACTTTGGCATATGACCGAATATCTGCAAAACTAATTTCATCAGCCTCAGCTTTGTGTTTAGCGCTATAGCTACAATAGCAAGTGTTGGCATGCCCACACACTAAACCAAGATGGTGAACATGGTAAACATTAAATCTGTTGAATATTAGCACATTAGCATACTTTTGAACATGTTGGCATGTCAAAATTAACATTTAGCACAAACCCAAATTTTGTTAGTGTGTATACAGCCTCACACAGCTGCTAGCATTGCTGTAGACTCCTTAATAGACTTTAAATTGGTGAGTCAAGTCACATTCAGCTCACTCAAATCCATATATCTATATCGGGTGATCAAGTTATTTTAGATTTTTTTTTAAGGAGATATGTGTAGTCGGTGTACTTTGATAGCTGCGTCAGAGAATAAGAGTAAGAAAGGAAATTCAGACTTCAGAGTCATTTTTCATCTATTATATTTTTATATAAGTTGTAGTATGTCTAGATAGGAAATAACTTCTAATGACTTATATGCTCTCCATTTGAATTTAGCTTACAAACTGAAGAGTTATTATTGCTGAAATTGAAGGCAATGCTGCTGCACAATCTGATGAAGAATCTTGAGGCAACACTATTTTGAAATATATGAACTCTCATTTTATATCAACATTTGAATAAGTTATCTATCAGGCTCAAATCAATGCAATGCATTCACCCTCACAGCATATCCCGACTGCTATTTACCAAGTTATGCATTAAATTAATGGTGCATTAAGAATCAATATATGTCACATTTCCTCTTCAGAGACACATGGGTTATCCATATATATATATACAGTATATGCATTCACTAATCATTTAAAGTGGGAAGTCTGGCTTCATTACAAACAAATAATTATTTGACAATAATATTGTAATTATGTGACAAAAATACAATCATATTTCTATTTGGCAAAATAGTGCTCTTTTTAAATGTTTTGTCAGCTTTGTTTGTGTTTTTAGTGAACGGCCTAATTTGAATGTTACACCAAACTGATGCATTTTCACAGAGGAAGAGAAGTGTTTCTAAACAGTCGCCTGGAGCATGACTGATGCATATCCAAATGAGCTGCCTGATCATAAAGACTGTGAACCTTGCAGTTATAACTGCTGTGGCATTAGCTCCAGGGGTCTTCTGGCTAGGATGTGTTGCGGTTAGGAAGAAATACATTAACTTTTATATCCCATATTCTATCCTCAAAGACAGCAATGAATTGTGTTAATATAAACTGTGAACAATTTAAATAATGTTTTGTGAAAGAAAAAATCAGCTGCAGGAGCGTCGTCCTTTTGGTTAAATTTGTGTATAGTTGTAATTCAAGGGAGAGGATACGGTGTTTTATTATTAAGTATCACCATAACCATCTTGGTTAATGTCTCTGGTATGTTCTTCAGGTGGCACTACACCTGTTTGATCGACATCTCAAGAAGGAACAAAACAAAACAAATTAAGTCATTATTCAGTTTTTATGGAGATTCTGAAACAGCACTCAAAAAACTTCTCCAACAGGTCGATGCAGAAAATATCTCTGCTTTGTGTGATTTATCATCCTCTTAAGGATAAAGCCAGCACTGATACAGAGCAACTAACACCATATCATTTAGTTTGATCACATAGGTGAAGACAACCATGGATATTCCTCTGTGTCTCATATGTATAATTCCCGCTTGTCCCAGTGTTCATCCAAATAATCCTGAAAGCAACTACATTTCATGTAAAGAGTGTATAGTTAACAGTGATGTGGTTTACTTTGCACTGTGTGTGCCCGGCAGCAGGATATTCTCTGTTGTTATGAGTATGAGGAGCTACTGCAACAGTGGGGCAGGGAGGACATTTCTTTGTACCAGCTGCCAGGTGATTAGTTCCTCACTGAATTATGCATTAGCAAAAGTGTCAAGCAGTGTTAGAATCAGGCAGGTACAGAGAGAGAGGATAGAGGAAAAGAGAGCTGTCACACAAAGCTCATAAAACCCTGCAATACCAGCAGCCAATCCCCTCATATTGGAAGGCCAGGAAAGAGACCATCAGTTGAGCAGCAGAGCAATAGAGAGGTATACAATGTCGATGAGAGGGAGGAGAGACAGAAATGTCAAGTGAAATTCAATCAAATCTATTTGATGCAAAAGTGGGTTGTTGTAGAAATGTGTTTTCCAAAATATAATTATAATCAGACTGAAAAAAAAAAAAAGGAATTACCTTTTCTTTTTTTGGCTGTGATGGCATCCTCTACATTGGTGTACTCCAGTTGGTGTTGAATTTTACCTACAACTGTGACATCAAACACTACTTTGTGTGAGGTGCTGAGGTTGCAGGACTAACAGATGTTGTGAGTTTTGACAGTTTGGTAATTTGCCGATGAAAGAGACAGTTAACGTCAGCTAAGAGTGTGTGAGAGCCTCAGCAGGTGTTAAAATAATATGATGCACATAAACTAAAATGTAGTAGGAATCAGTGCTAACATTAGCAACATTAACACTTCCACTTATTATATATAATATAAAATCAAAATATATATTATATATATATATATATATATATATATGTATACACGATAATATATATTTTTTAAAGAACTTGCAAATTCCCTTGTGCAAGCCTGGCGTTATATTCTCAATGGGGTCATGTTCTGTCAGAACCTTTGTGCCTGCTGTCAGAAACTAAGCTATGGCTCTCTGAGCATGCTGCACGGGCACTGTGTAAGTGTCAGTCACCTTGGGCTGGGATGCAGAGCAAATCACAGCAGTGTGAATAGGAGGAGTCTCCCTTTGGCACAGAGCACAGATGGCAGAGTGTTAAAGCCTGCTTTCCACATCGCCTCCTTCTTCCTTTTTAGAATGACTGATGTTAATACTTTTCATGCCTTAAAACACAGTACATTTCTTTAATTAATATTCCTACTCAACAGGATTATTTCTTATGGTTTTAATTTAACACAAACAGGAGGAAAGAATGACTCTGTGCAAGATCCATTCAATAGTATCAGATGCTATTGCTATTTGACAGTAGGCTACCGTGGTCTCTTTGCAGCCCAGTAATGTTTCTGGTGAAGTGGAGACGAGTGATTGAATGGGATAACCTCAAAACTCAAGGAGTGGGATTGCTATTAGCTCCTTTATTCTCGGAGGAGAGACGTTTCAGTCACTGTCTGCTGAGTCTTTTCCTCAGAGCCAATACACAGACACCAACATGCACACTGAAGTGAACCCATTCTGGAAGCAAGGCACATACTCCGACACTCACGCAGCAGCACTGCCACATCCAACATCACAAGCAATAGACAACAACTACTGAACCGTGCGTTCTGCTCAAAAAGAAATGAATATTTCTTATACAAACTGCATAAGCGTGAGCCAAAGCCCCCCGCCTTGTTCCCTCCCAGTGGGTCATGCTTGTTGATCTAAGGCTAACCAGATTTGAGTTTAAGATAAGTGTATTCATGATTTCATTTCCATGCATGCCTCCAATTTGAACGCATTAAATATTTAAAGTATCCATCCAGTGTCTGGAAATGTTGTGTGTCAGTAGAATTGAACATTTGAACTCTAGCCCAGGCTTGCTCAATACTCACTGCTGAACCACTGCCCTACTGCCATGTGACGTAGATGGACATTCATTTATTCAACTTCAGTTAAGAAATTGGCGTCTTTATGACTTGGATGACAAAAGAATCTCATCCTGAAGCTGATTCATGCTAGGAAAGGTCAACCCACTCACAACCTAGATAAGCAGTATGGAAGAATTACTGTCACTGTTTTATGTTTCTGATTCCATTTCTTCTTGAGCAGTTATTACAACTCTGTTATTATACAATTCATTTATCAGTAAACACGGTGAGTATTGCATATTGCACGTCAACATAACAAGGAAACATTCATATTGAATATATGCAAACAATTCACCGCCAACACAAAATGTTCATGATGACTGCGTCTGCAAAACATTCACTGTCAATGCAATTCATCAGTTTTATCTGAAACATCCACTCCTGGTAATTAAGGCATGATTAAAAATGTTATGGATCTATTTAGGTTACTCCGTCACATTCAAACCACAATCTTTACCTAACCTAAATCCAATGTTTTAGCAGCCTAAACACAAACTCCAGTCTCTGGTGTCTAAATGATGTGTTTTTTTTATGTCTCACCATCCACCACATCCACGATATTCTCCCTTTCACTTGATGACGTTAATGTTTGTTTGCGATTATTAATGCTGTCACCTGGATCTGTTTGAGTAACTGTATTCTGAGATGCTTATGTGAATGCATTGTGAGTGTGTGACATGGTTACTATAAGATAATGTGATTCATCCCTTTGGTAGGAACGCACACTTAAACTTAAATGCTATCTCTTGGCCACTTGAATTGGATCTTATTCGAGTCGTGAACCATGTAAGACTGTGCATATTTAACTTTAATGGTCGCGGGGTCCTGGTGAGTGCAGAGTTTGCAGAATGTGGAGTGCCTGCCAACAACCACTGCCATCAGTTACGGCTGCACCATTACTTAGGTAATGTGTTTCAGGTCAGCTCTTCAGCTGGGGTTGCTGTGCTGTGAGGGGTGAGTTCAGAGAGGTGAGTGTAATGTAGTTGATACCGCTACAGTTCTGCGGTGTTCACTTACCCTGAGGTTGAGCTATTACCTGGCATTTGAAATGGATCATTTTCACGAGGCAGATCCAACACACAACGCGATGTGTGTGTGTTCTTTTTTTTTTTTTCAGATCCGAAATGGGAAATGTATGACACATTTAACTTAATGTAATGTAGGGGAGATAATCTGTCTCTTCTGCTTCATTTTCTCTTTGTTATACCTCACTGTGCTCTTTTTTTATTACCTATATTTTATATATGATATTCTTCTTCACAGCCACCTTGATAGTAGTTCAAAATGACAACCTTTTGCTGGGAATAAGGCTTATTTCCACACAAAAATTACGGTGGGCAACAAAACACTTGTGAAAATCCAAAACAAGTACAACAACGGAAATGTGCTGCTAATGTAAACATGTGCTGCAGAAAGCTGGAACAAATACATGAACAGCACGTTGCAAATAATGAAAAGATGTCAAAAAACACACAAATCCAGAAAGCAAACGAAAGAAAACAACGCTGCATATCCAGTCAACACAAAATAAGTCCCCCAGGCCTCTAGGGGTTGCGCTAAGTGGAACAGATTTTCAACCCGAGTAAGAGATTGTATTTTATTTTAAGTGTAAAGAAAAATGTAGTAAAGATGCAACATAAAAAGGTTGGTATTTGGCCTTAGTCTTTTACACTAGCAAATCTGTTGCTCTTTTATAATATTGTTGCAAAGGGTGTATGTGCAGGTGTGTATGTAAATGATGTGTATGAAGTGAGTCAACATAGCAACATGAAAAACATGTGCTGGTACATAATGAAAAATCTCATCCCCGTATTTTAATATTTGTATTCTGCCCTTTGCACTTGAGCTTAACCGATTCATGTTATCACCACAGTTCCATATTATAACAGGGTGCAGCAGGGGTAACCTTTGGCAACTATCCTCCATGATGGAGCTCTTTGCCATTTAGCAGCCGTGTAAACCAGATTACCTGATCATTTAGTCTTCATTGGACAGGCGGCCTGGCTTCTACTGTGTGCTCCTGTAGAGATCTCATTCTGCAAGTGTTAGCGCTGGGATGAGGTCCCAGAAAGACCTGGACGCCAATGTTAATCTCTGCCTGGGCCTACAGCCCATCACTGGGGCCTGTAATCTAGCTGGGGTGATGTTGTTATCTTTAGTGGAGAGTACTCAGCCATGGCACTTGGTTCCTGCCAGCCGAGCCACTATAGGCCTCCTTTGTCCATATGCAGCTTTCTCCATTGTTGTTTTTTTTCGAGTCTCCCATGTTTCTATTTTACTTTTATTCGTTCGCATTACATTGTTTCCACCTTTACTTTCCTGTCCTTGTTCATGGTCTTTACTCAAGCTTCTCCATTGTGTCATCTTTTCTTCCTCTACCATCTTTTTATTACATCTTGGAAAAATAGCTTTGAGTACCGTATTTTCCGCACTATAAGGCGCACTTAAAAGCCTTTAATTTTCTCAAAAAACGACAGTGCGCCTTATAATCCGGAGCGCTTTATATATGGATTCATTCTGGTTGTGTTTACTGACCTCGAAGCGATTTTGTGTGGTACACGGCGCTCTGTCAAAATGTTTTAGTACGACTTTGGTAAACTACAAAGCCGCACCTCTTGCAGCATTACGTGTTACGGTCGGTTTGTTCTGGACCCAAACGCAGACACCAGGACGGCAGAGTAGGTGAGAAAAAGGTTTTATTTGGCTTTGTCTGTGGAGCCGGAGGAGCATGCAGGTGGAGCAGCGAGGCGGAGTGAGCGGCTGGCTGCGACGTGGCTCTACGTCGCAGCCAGCCTTGCTCCAGGAAAAATGGTTTAGCTCAACAGGAGCCGAGGTTATAGCTACCACTGAGCTGATGAAACAATCTGGCGATGAGACTGCAGGAAGCCGGGGTATTTGAGCTGACGGTGATGAGGTCTAACTGTTGGCAGGTGAGGAGATGAGCCCCGGTGCCAGATGATTGCGGCCGCGCTCAAGCCACACACACACACACACAGACAGAGAACAGAGGGGAGACGAGCTGAGGTCACAGCGGAGCCGTGACATTACGGCTACCGTAGTCAGGAGTGTCGCGGAGTAATACATACTGTGCTTCGCCATAATATTACATATGTTAATATTACGATGCTGTCAAAAACAAAGTGAAGCAAACTAATTCGGAGCTTGCCATCATTCCGGGTGGATTAACTAAAGAACTCCAGCCGCTAGATATTGGTGTCAACAGGGCGTTCAAAGTTAAACTGCGAGCTGCGTTGGAGCAGTGGATGACAGAAGGCGAACACACATTCACCAAGACAGGGAGACAGCGCCGGGCGACTTACGCTACTATCTGCCAATGGATCGTGGATGCCTGGGCTAAGGTATCAGTCTCAACTGTGGTCCGAGCTTTCACGAAGGCCGGAATCATCACTGAACTGCCAGGTAACAGCAACGACACTGACTCTGACTCTGATAATGACGAGAGGGATCCGGGCATGCTGGATGCCGTAATCGCAAAGTTTGACTGACTGACTGTTTTGTTTTGCTTAATGCGCCTTATAGTCTGGTGCGCTTTATATATGAAAAAAGATCGAAAATAGACCATTCATTGACAGTGCGCCGTATAATCCAGTGCGCCGTATAGTGCGGAAAATACGGTAAGCCAATGCAGCTCACAGCGACTTGGACATGACCAACAATTCTACAAAGAGATTGGGTTTTCCGGTAAGAAACTGTGCAGTTTTCTCTCTTATACAGCATCAACAGTCTCATTATGTATATTTTTTGTTTACAAGCTAATCAGGACAACCTCATATCTTTTCAATCTTTTGTCGCCCATTCTGTGACAGTTCATGGAATAGGGAGAGTGATGAGGCCAGTCTACCTTGCCTACCCGTCTCTGTGACTGAATATAGACCCAAAGGTCAAAGTGATGTTACACTTTTAGTCTTTTTCACCTTTCTCATCAGACAAGGGATTCTCCATCATCAGCGGAGACCCATTAAGGTGTCTCTTGCTTAATGGACTTGTCGGGAATCCATAGACAGACTGAAGATAAATGATAAATACTAAAAATGAAGATAGTTAGGTGTGGGAAGATGGTGCAGGAGGGTAGAGGG
This sequence comes from Leptoclinus maculatus, assembly GCA_032191485.1. Taxonomy (NCBI): domain Eukaryota; kingdom Metazoa; phylum Chordata; class Actinopteri; order Perciformes; family Stichaeidae; genus Leptoclinus; species Leptoclinus maculatus. The sequence continues at coordinate 12,167,340 of JAVDOI010000016.1, forward strand.
TTGTCCTGAGTCCACACTGATTCACCTGTCAAATAGTGGCGTCTAATCTCCTCTCCAACAACAAATTACTTTCACATCATCACTTCCATCAAAACAATACTCAGAGCATATGAGAATGGCATATGCTGCAGACTTGTTACAAAGTATTTAAAAATATATAGGTGATGTATAATGCCTGAAGGGAAGACTCAAGGCCATTAAATCGATGCTTGAGCAGGTTTATGAATGAACATGAAAGCAGGATAATAGCGGTGATGCTAGTTGCTCAACATGGGCTGTTACACTTCTCTATCATATTATAATAGATGGACCTCTCTGCAAATGTGGGGATCTGTTTTTACTCCCTGTGAAATGAGTTAATGATTTATTTGCAGTCTACCCTGCAGTGCTGTGAAAAAACTTCAACACACTCTTATTTGTAGGGACACAGAAATAAAAATAAAGTGTGTGTAAAGCCCCAGTTCCACCGAAAGCCGGATGTCCCCGGATCACCTCGGATAAAAAGAGGTGAGATCCGGGGTGATCCGCGATGATCCGGGAAGGAAATCGTCCCGGATGACAACACATTTGACATGTTTCCCAGTTCTACTACGGTCCTACTACGGATCACCCCTGTTCAAGCCTGGTTCATCCCGGATGGCCACGGTCTATCCCGGATGGCCACGGTTTGACCACGGTTCAACTACAGATACGCCACGGACACGCCCCGGATGCGTCACGGATGCGTCCCGGATGAAGCGTCAGCGTATAAATAGTCCTGATTTTCAGAGACAAAATCACTCTTCCGAAAATATTTGAAAGGACAACAACATGCCGAAAATTAAACCCATCCGGGGTGCTCCGGGGTGTCAACTATCTCCCGTTTCATCCCGGATTAACACGGTTATGCTACGGTTCATCCCGGTCCTACTACGTTTCTTCCCGGATGCGCTACGATCAACGCCGCCCCCCTCTCCATTCCCGGATGTTAGTTGTACGTCCGACGAGCGTAATGTATCCGGGGACATCCGTAGTATGTCCGGCTTTCGGTGGAACTGGGGCTTAAGGTGCCAAAAGGGCTCCTTAAGATGCCGATGATCATCCATGTTGTCAACTCAAACACAGAAATGAATGCAGCATGCAGGAAATGACATTGTAACTGCAGTAGGATTTAGCATTGGCCAACTCTTTCCTCCACTGCTCTTAATTGGGAAGTCAGTGGCATTAGTATACATAGCTGCAAGACTCCAGTCTGCTCTGTCTGCACACAGCATGCTACTGTGCATTTCAACAGGCCTTTCAACCTGTCTGTTGAGACATGGTCACTCTGTATTCGTAGTGTATCATCACCAAAACTGCATAACAGCCTTTTGCAATAGATCAAATATACAACAGTACAAGTACCCAGCATATACTTTCAGACAACTAAATACTGCCAACAAGACGAGATGCACAAAAAATATCTAACTTTTTTTTTTTAATGAACAATTTTGCAAACGGTTGAAAAAGCACACCCTGTTGCCTCAGTTGGCAACAGTTCAGACCATGCACAGTGTTTACTCATGTGCTTACACATCCCTCCATAGTAAGGTTACATAATCACTTAAATATTTTGTGCTCCGAAATATATGTTGTCATGTTGTGTTTCCCACAACAGTCTGCTGAGTCTTGGAACCTGCTAGACTAACCCTTTCTAGTATCATCTGAATAACCTGTCTGGTTTTGTTGTATGTTTGTATAAAAGCTAAGCCTTGGAGAAAATGCGGTTTCATTTTCTGTAATCTTTGCTACACAAGTTTGGTGTTTGCCAGTTTCAGCCAAGCAAATTAATGAAGGTTTGTTACATTCTTTCTCTCTCTTTTCATTGGTAGTTGTTAGTTAATCTTTTTAAAATACTGCCAACCACTGCCGTCTCTCTGTACTTGAGTCAGTGTCACAGGCACACAGCAGCAATCAGGCCTAAAAGGACCCAGCAGAGACATATTGCTCAGAGCTGACTGACACTGTTTGGGTGGAAGACAGATTTAAGCATACAGAGGAGAGAGTGGCCGAACTTATCACCACGGTTCAACAGCTTCTTGTTACCCATCATACCTAGAAGAGCAGGTTTGCACTCTTTCTTCCTTTATCCGGTGGCTTAATATCAGAGGTCAAAGTCCAGCCACTACATCTCCATCTCCTGCGGCTGCAAGTCCAGCTACTTCAGCCTCACTCCCAAGTCTTTATGTACTGTGTCATGACTTTCATGCCAATATCCCAATTATTACATCAAGTCCATGTTGCCTGGCATTCCAATGAGATGACCATCCTGTAACAATGTGAGAAGCTGACAGATGACTTAATGCTCTATGACAGCATAGGAAGAGTCCAGCAGACTACACCACTGAATTATCTACATTAGCAGCAGAGGGTGACTGGAATTGAAAGACATTCCTGGCCGTTTGTTACAAGGCTTTGAGTGAAGACCCAAGAAAACTCAGAAGAGCTCATAAAACTCACCATTCGGGCTGAAAACTGGCTTCAAGACTGGCTCACAGAAACTATCCTGGCAATCTTCTCCAGATATCGGGAATCCGTTGTTAATTTCAAACTTCTTTGTATACGCCTCTTTGGCCAGCATCTCTTCTTCGGACAGTGGAAAAATGCAAATTGGGGTTATGCATCTCAGCAGACGAGAGCACTTGAGAGAAATATGGGATGGTTGCTGTCTGTGCTGTGGGGACATTTTTAGCTGACTGGCCCAAATGTCAAAAGGCCAAGACCAATCAATGAGTTATTTTTTCAGACAGGCTACTGTATGACTTGGGATGAACTTTGTAGGCTGGACTCCTCCGTAGAGCATCTCATTTACATTAACATACATCAAAATGTTTAAATGCATAAAAAATGTTTAAGTGCCTCAAGACGCAAAATCCAGATGATTATGGTTGTAGGACGACAATATTCCACTGATTATAACTCCACAAGGCTATGACAAGACTAGGTCTGCCAACAGATTGGTGAAGGTCAGACACTGACATCATGACTTAGGTTTGACTTAGTCTTGGTGGACTTGGATAAGGCAGTAGGTCGGACTTTCAGGGATGAGGGTTTGCCACAGGTGCACTCGTCCCCACAAGACACAATTTCCGGTAGCAATACCTTTTGGATTGGCTGTTCCAACAAACGCAATTGTCTGTGTTTACGGGAGGGAAGCCAACAAAGGTTAACATCCTCATTGCTGCACCAGTGAGTGACAAGGACTACTTTCTTACTTGATTGGGAAGTAGACATGACAGGTTGTAGGAGGGGGTCATGGGGGTCATGATGTTAACGCTCTCTGACGATCTTGCTAACGTTGAGCACACTATCTGAGTTATTTATCAAAGTAGTTCCCTACTTGTGTAACACATTTTAGCTTAAAAAAACATCTTCAAATTACATTTTAAAAGAAAATCCCCCATGCTTAGGCCCAGTGGGGAGTCAATTTAGGCTTGGCAAGCCAGCTGGCTTGCAGTACACTGGCGGATACCCTGCACAAGGGTTACAAACCCAAAGTAGGGACGTAGCCAATCCAAGTCTCCCTGTAGATCTGGGTCTGATTGTGACAAATTAAACTAGACGATGTTGATGCAAATAGCACGGACAGATGCAGCATGCAATGTGCAACTTGCAAAATGGAATATCCTTGTAATTGAAAACACAAGTTATAGCCTCTCTAGGCCCCTCTAGATCCCAAGAAGCTGTTTCATCAAAGGAATCACACCGCGGGAGAAGGGAACATGGCTTTCAAATGTTCTGACTGTTCCAATCTAACAGATGAATGAGTCACACAGACCTATGCCAAGTCTGCCTCTCGGAAAGGAGGACACACGATGCTCCATATCAATAAAGATACCTTTCTCCATCATCAGATTCCACAGATACAGTGAAAAGGCCTGAGAATAGTTGTTTGGGGCAAAGTTATATAAAAGCTTAGCAAAGAATCTTAAAGCATAGCTTGTAGTGCTTTTGCATATGTCACCTACTGATTCACAGCCTGCATTTAAGCACCCAATTTAGCGTGTAACATAATAAATCTTGACCAAAGCTTTTAGAGACATCATTGAAAGAGATGAATAACATCAGACTAACCGTAATCCAACTAAAGAATCAAACCTCATTAATAGCTAATGTCAAACACTTTTATTTAGGTGGGCCGCCAGGGCCTGCAAAGCCTTCTCTGCTGGCCTAAACAGAATCACAAAGTTATAGCTATTTTATAATTTTTCTTAAATACACATGTATCATAATTTATAAAAATATTTTTCCCATTATCTTATTTTCTCATTGCACAGCTACTGTCTTCCTCAGTTGCTCTGCTTCCAGTGCAGCTTGTTTTAACTAGAGCTTTTATCCAATCAGATTTCACCTCTGTGTCTCTAGGTAAGAAGAGAGGCCCCAGGCCTGCAGACTCACAAGTGAATCCCTTTGCAGTTTAAGTGAATGGGGACGATATTGTTGATTGTCATAGTGTTCAACCAATCAGATCTTTAGTTTGACATGTTGGGCGTATTCTTTGACGTGTCAGAGCCTGCTAGCTGGCCTAGCCATACGTGATTGGTCAGTGGGCTAGCGTGACATGTTGGGCGGTGACAATCCCAAAATCTGCTGCCTCTGCCGAGCGGACATTTTGAGCCCTCAAACGCATTAAAACGTATTCAAGAAATACAACTGGGGAGGCTCCACTGTCTTCACTGGCATCCATGAATCGAGGACTTCTTACTGGAACTAAAACGCACGGATGTACTGAACAACCATGAGATTAAACTCTTTATTAACAAAGAAAGGAGGATGGACTTTGTCTTTAAATAGTGAACAGCAGCTCTGGTAAGTTAAATGCAGTAGCTTTAACTGCCATAAATATTATTTATGTCATTATTTAATATGCTTGTTTATATATTATTATTTGTACAACTTGTTTTTATGAATATGGATTTTCGTTTGGTTTTATATGTGATAGGAACTATTGTTACGTCCTATGTTGCGCTGGGGACACATTTAGCCGGTGCACAGCAACAAAAAGACGCGCGAAGCGGCAGCGGTCTATATACTCCGCGCAAAGTGTTAAAGTTAAAGTGTTAAAGTTAAGTTTAAGGTTTTAAGTGATCTACTTTGAAGATTCATGTGTTTTCAAGTGGACTCTTTTTCCCTCTCGGTGTTGACAGACGAATAAATCCGTCAGTAACAAGAACTATGGAGTCGTGTATTTCCTGGAGGGAGTGATAGTTAATTTGTCTATCGTGTCGTTTTCATGATATGGGTAATATTGTTCCCTCTGATATGAATATTTGAATGGCCCGTGCTCTTGAGTGTGTGGCGGAATGCGTGTTTTAGCTGAATTGATTTTGACTGTATGCATTGTTCGTTAATGCCGCTGCATCCCGTCATGCGGGTATTCATGTAGTTAGTGTACCTGTGTTGAGCTTCATTTTTACGAGTGAAGGCCCAGGTATAAAATGCACGGCCCGCCACTGCTTTTATTGCATAACAATGAGACATTTATATTTCCAATATTACCATTAATGACAACATTATACTTAAATTGTCTCCATAAAGAAGAACAAGGCCACATCTTATGTCATGCCATATGCTTGATTACATAATTTAATCATATGATTTTTGTTAACAGTAACAGGGCAATAATATTAGGCATGGAAGTAGGCAGCAATAGGCTACTTGAAATGATTAGGTCGCTAATCTTACTTCACATCCAGGTTCACATCAGGTCATGGTTAATTGTTGATGTCCATAAAGAAAGTAGATCATGAAGCAATAATGTGTGAGCAAGAATCAGTATGATAAATGGTTCCCTGATATTAAAACTGTGGTACATCTCTTATAAATCTATTTGAAAGTTTGAAAAGAGCCAAACTGACATGTCAAATTCAAACCCCCCCCGAAAAAACGTTTTGGTCCCACAGTCATCTTTCAAAAATACAGCTTCAGTTTTTCCTGCCCTTAAGCTTAGAGCAAAGGCAGCACTTTTTAATGACCTTAGTTTGAGCTGGGGAGCTTGAGAACTTCTTTTTAACTGTCAGACCCGTAGGGACATAGGAAACCATTTGTCGAAAGAACTTCAGGTTACCATTTACTCTCTGTTCTATATGCCACCATGCAATGTACAAAAGCAAAGCATTGACAGGAGTTTTTTAATCTCTCGGCTGCTGTCAGAACTCATACACCATACACTATAAGCAATATGAATACATTTTTTTATGAAATCAAAACACACTCCATATTAAAGTCAACAGCAACCATTGTGAATGCAACCATTGCCAGGTTGTAATAACTTAGTTAGTTCAAGAGCTTATGTCATCACCCAGTTACAATTCTTTGTTCAAAGGCATAGTTTGCCATTTTTTTTAAATATGCTTATTTGCCTCTTGCAGAGAGTTAGAAGAAAGGCTCAATACCGCAAGACCAATATAAAGCTGAAGCCAGGAGACTGTTAGCGTAGCTTAGCATAAATACTACGAATAAAAACTCCATTAACTCCAAAGTTTATCAATTAACATGTTCTCTCTAGTTTGTTTATTCCATTCAAGAACAAAAGTGTAAAAAACTTCAAGATGCAGTTGTACGTTGGGTAATGCGTGGACTATTTCTTTGTGTGGGAGAAACAACTTCCTGGAGTCTAACGCTCGTTAACAACCTCTCGGTCTTGTGGACGCCACTGCTCTGAGGTGCTGGTAGGTCGACTTTGTTACCTATCCATGAAGCTATAGTGTAGCTGATCTCATGTTTTCCAGCTAAGCTAAGCTAACTGGCTGCTGGCTATAGCTTCATATTAACAGACAGATATGAGAGTGGTATTGCTGTTTCATCTAACTTGCGTCATGAAAGCAAAGAAGCATATTTTCCAAAGTTTTGCTCTATCTTTTGAATGAAGAAATCATGTTGCTGTTTGTACCCAATATTTCTCTACTGCTTATGCCGTTTTCTCCTACTTACAACAAGCTGTGCTGATTTTGCAAGTGAGGATGTTTTGTTTTGAGCCAGAAAAAAAAAAACTCCAGAGACACCAATGTACCTCTATACAAATTTGCAGTGGAGCTCTCATCTGGCAATAAAGGTTTGCTCATTCTATACTTCTTCATGACGTTTTCATTGATTGTGTCTTCTTGTTTGCACTGTTCACCAGGCTGCTGCTGACAATTGTGCATCTCCTACTGTGGAGAGAGAGTTCAGATTCTGGAAACTCTGTGCCAACGGCCTTTCACAATATCAAGCCTACTTCAAGGACTGGAAACCACCCTCCATTCTGATAAAATGGTAAAATTTGGTGTCCTGCTGTTTTTCTGTCCAAATTTTCATCTTAAATAGATACTTATTTTCAGTTAGTGTGGATAATTGCAGGAAGAAAAGAGAGAAATGCAATTCCACGGATGTCACATTAATGTAATCTTTATGTTTGTTTATCCTTAGTTGCAAACAATAAATGGACTCTGGATTGTGTTTGATAGAAACTCTGAAACAACTGACAGTGTCATCTTTTATCAACATGAATGGACTCATTTTACTGGTCAGGGAGAAAAGTAATTATGACTCTTAATTGAAACTGGCAGTGAATTACAGTAAGGGGAGAGGGATGAAATGGTCTCCTCAGCATGATGAGGAGGAAATAACTGTGTTATCGGACTTAAATCCGAGCTCCAATAAACCTATACTGAAGTCACAATGTGCATGCTAGTGTTGCCTTTGGAAAGAATTACACCAAGGAGTCCTTTTGGTGGATTAAACTTCACACCCACACACATGTTCACACATTTTCATTGAGCTCCATCTTGCAATAATGAAGCTTACACCGAGATAATATTGTCCTAGACCTAGAGGAAGACGATACCGTTTGGGTGTTTCACACTGAATAACCGTCACACAGCCCCGTCTCCATCTTGATGTGTGCATTGAAATCCTTTGTCGTTCCAGCAGGAATACTTAAATACAACAGTTGGTGAATGTAACTGGTTATGAGGCAGAAATAGGGTTGGGGGGGGGGTAGACAGAATGATAGCAGAAGGGAACAACATCAATGACGGACAGGAGATTGAGAGGGTGTGTACACTAGGCAAATGCAGGCTGAACAGACATTAATATCAGGCCAGGATGGAGGCAATGGAGAACACACTGAGAAGAACCATCAGTCCCAAGCAGAGAAAATACAAAGGTGCCAGACATTCAACATGTAACCGTAACAATAGCTTTGCATACAGGAAAATAAATAACCGTGGTGGATTTCAGAGAAGGAAAGGATTTCTTTTGAGTTGCTATGGTGTATCGAGAGAAATTATTAAATAAATAAATAACCAACGTCAAATATAAATATAGAAAAATATATAAAGCATGTTATTTATACAATTAGAGGCTATGATTGTGGTTTTATGGTGAATAACAGTACTTTGGGAAGGAGCATCCTCTTTCAGTTGTCAGTGAGGGAACAGTGACATCTCCGATGTCTTACCAGTTCATGCTCTGGTGTGCCTTGTGAGTGACAGTTCTGATGTGCCCACTGACAGACAACACAGCTCAAGGGTATGAAAAGCAGGGACTCCCCTTTCTTAAAGTCGTTGAAGAAGTCTGTGATCCATTTGGAACTGATCAGACTGCAAAGTCAACTGGCAAGGAAAAAATAAAGGCCATAATAAATACTCAAACTCAAGGATTTAAGCAAAACCGCTGAGAACTTTTGAGTTTCAGGGAAATTAGCCTCCAGTTGGCAAACAATAGTACTAATCTACCTTAAATAATAAGATTATAACATTTATTGTTTAGCCTTTCTTTGGACCATCTGCTGAAACTGTATTTTAATCCGCCATATTTCAATATTTTCAGTTCATATTTTTGCATCTTTGGTTGTACGTGGTCACTGCTGTGGTGTTTTGGTAGGACTTTGCATCGTTCACTTTACATCAGTATTGTCACTACTTCTCGGATTAGACTGACAGTAGCTTGCACTTGCCAAAACAAATATGGGCTGTCCTAGTAAAGCAGCTAAAGGAACTTCAGATAGCCCCACATGGAAACATAAGGCCCTCATCAGACTGAACACATTTTAGCCACCTGGGGAAGCTCTTGTAATTGATTTTCAATGAGAGTAAGGCATTGTCAATTCTCTCTGAGTGCATCGTGTTTTTCTGCTCTATGTGCCTCCTGTTTTTGTAGAAGGACCCTGAACACCTCGAGTCAATTTTTTTTCTCACATCTCATACTCGGCAACAATAAAAAGAAAAATTATGCAGCAAACTGCAAAAAAAGCAGCCTGATTGGGCAACATGAAGGCAGTGTGGTTCGCCGTGCGTCTTCCACCTGCAGAACGCACGCCTTCTGATCAGGGCCTGAGAGTTACCGTGTTTGTAGAGAAATATATTGTACTTTTCACAAGACCATGAGAACAATGCTGTTCCCCTTTATATACAAAATAATAGGAACATTTAGCCAGTTTTTTTTTCTCTTGTCTTTATTTTCACATTTGGTATTAAGGTGATAAGTAAAGGTAAGTTATCAAGTTACATTACTTTAACATTGTGATTCTTGGATTAGGTTGACTAGGTTGACCCAAACCTGATCATTATAGTGACGTGGTCAGAATATTAAGAATCCTTCAGATTCACAGTGATAAACCTTTTATCCTTCAGATAAGAAAGGTCAGGGCTGCATGCAGGATCATATTACTTTGTAAATCCGGCAGTGTTGAATCTGAGACTTTGATCTGTTTGCATGGTTGCATTAAACTTCTGGAGAAAGGTGTGACCTATAATCTATACAGGAGGTGAATTCTGAGTAGAGCTGCCCAGCAAAGCGTATAAATGCGTAGCACAAATTGTTGTCAACTCACTATTCTTCATAGTAATTTTACATTGAGAGCAGTGGATGACGCTTGTTCTGAACTTCCTGAAATAATTACATGAAAACTGTGATTTGACATTTACTGTATGGAGTATGACGTCGTTGATGAATTTAGTTCTGATAGTAAATCACCAGTGCATAGGGCTTATGGTCCATAACTGCTTCTTGGATGTCTGCCTGATTCATCATCTTCCACTGGGTCTCAGTGGATAAAGTCCAGTTTTAATGTGTTTTTTTCAGGGCCTTTTTACAGAGGCAGTACACAACCAGCATCATCAAAGAAGGACTAGAAATCCTACACTTGTCAGCTCTGGGGCAGCTGTGACTCAGGAGGAAGAGCGGGTCATCCTTTAATTGATGTTTGGACTGCAGATCCCCGACTACTCCTGTCAACATGTCAAAATGTCCTTGAGCAAGACCCTAAACCCGAAATTGCTCCTAATATGCATGGCGACTCCGCCGCCACCGGTGTGTCAATGTGGGAATGAGAGGCAACATTTGAATGCACTTTATCTGTCAAGGTAGAAAGCTTTAAATGAATGCAGACCATTTAAATAAAGCTGGCATTATAGGTTTTGTTTAAATATAAACTTTAGTTATTTCCCGCGACAAACTCAGCTCACACCACAGCACTATAACTTGCAGTTAAAAATGCAATCAACCCAATAAACAGATAACCTTAACAAATAAAGTGATTTATTAACCAAAAGTAATTTAAACTCATGAAAGGGTGAAATCTGTAGAGTCAGTAGTGTGGGGAGTTAATGTGTGAAAATGTGGTGCATGGACATTGTGTTGTAAAAACAAAGAAAAGAAACCAAAAGCTGCTCAGGCTTTTATGCATGGAGTACACCGTGTGTCCCATGTTGCTGATTACTCCCCAATCAGGTCTGCAGCTCTGGACGTAGAAAGCACAGCCACAATCTTAAAGATGTTTTGTAAAAAGATGGCTTATTATTTGCATGCATGTGCAATATATTATGAAATCTTAAGCATATCAAAATATAAAAACAAGTTACTTACTATTTATTTTGTAACAGTATTGGTAGAGTGTCTTTCTTGTGCCATGTGATTTCTGGGATTTTTGTTATTACATGTTGACTAAACAATACCAATTTCCAAGCAATTCACAACAGCACTCAGACTCTATCGGTGCATCTCCGGTCTCTCTTTGTTCCTCCTGCATCGCTCTTTTCTGTTCTTTAATGTAGAGACGGAGCTTCTTCTAGCTGTTAACAGACTGTACCCAGCATGCCGTTCGGCAGGGTAATTTTACAAATGTACAATTATTAGTGTTACAAATTGTTTATTTGTCACAAACTGTTGTGTCGTGGTGTTTTGTCCTGTTAAAGAGCGTTAGTTGTGGGTTATTAATTGTTGTGTTATAAAGTTATAACCATGATTAGGGTTCCCTCTCAATACACTTAAGACAACTAGCTCCGGCGGATGCGCTCTCAGCAGCGAACAATATATTTTGCTGTCTGTTGAAGAGTGACAGCAGTAGTTTCGGCTATGCACCGGTATGACGGTATATGAAAAATTCATATTATACGGGAAATTAAAACTGGTATACCGCCCACCCCTATCTTTAGGAGATAATTACTTTATTTGCTAAAAAGCTCCTCTTAATATCCACCTCTAACAGTAAAATTATATTTATGACAAAAAGGAAAACAATTTGAGTGACTTTCAGAATACATTAATAACTGGCTTGTTCAAGTTAGCATGAGTTTATTTATAGAGTGCTTTTAACAGACTCAAGTGACACAGAGTGCTTTTCACAAAGCAGTAGCCTCAACAGCAGTTGAAAAAACAAGGACACTGAAAACATAAAATGAGAGCCACAGCGCGCGTGTGTGTGTGTGTGTCTGTGTGCGCAACCAAACAAAATTATGTGTAAGTGGATATGAGAAAACCAGGTAATATCAGGGCTCTCAGCAGAAACAGTAAGTGTATGACTGTAGAAAAGTATATGATACATATATAAAGAGAAAGAAAAGGCCAGTGTGGCAGGAAGGCCGGCTGTAAACTCTGCTGGATGAATTGGTTTTTAGTCGGGATTTAGGAAGTCAGTGTCTGATTCCATGAAAGTGGCTAAAAGCTCACTTCACTAGGAGGCTTGTTGAAGGGAAGACTCTAAATCCAGCTGTTTTCTTTTCACTGACGAGGAGTTCTGCACCATCTGAGGGGAGAGTAGGCAACAGAGAATAAGTCTGGCACAACACCATCTAAGTCAGACGGAGGACTTACCGTCAATTATGTGTACATAAGGGAGCCGCTGAAGAGAGACTGAGACTGGCGTAATCTATTGGTGTTTGCATGAGAACAGCTGCATAGTGACGGACTATTTGTTTATTCTGGAGGAAACAAAAGTATAGATTCATTTCTCAGGGCCAGTAAAAGAAAAATGCCCTATCCTCGAGATATATATATATTTTTTGAAAACACACACTGAATATGACAAAACAAAGGAGGGCAAAGGAAAAAGCAAGTTCTGTCAAATAGGTGAAAAAAGGGGAAAAAAATAGACTTTTTTTGGTCAAAGTTTTATCTGTATTGAGGAAAACATAATTCCTTTGGGTCATGTTAAAATAGAATTCTTATCAATTGAAATACAGCCAGTCTTATGAATAAACCTGCACATGAAAGTGGTATGTACATTTATTTCAGGACTTAGTTTTTGTTTCCTGTTATTCAGTAAAAGGCCAGCAGATTTGTCACACATGAGCACAGCTAATTTCCTTAATACCCACATTCATTCTTCCCCTTTAATTGTCCATTATTGGCTGTTGCAATGCTCTAATTTGTTCATATTATATACAGAGATTTATGAGCTTTACAAACATAGGAAAAAGTGGTAAACTTTCTTGTTGTTTCGCAGCTGAGAATGGTTATGACTGTCCTCTCCTTGCTATCGATTTCCAATGGTGCCAAAAGCAGTCATTGTACATACTGATATCAGTATCTGATGTACCATAATGATTAAGCTGTCAGTATTGCAACAAATACACTCATTTAGGTAATCGATCATAACAGGTCTCAGCATTATATGGCTTACAGCAGTTGAGGAATGTGAAGTCTAGACAGCAATGCACGCAGGAGGCATCAGCATAACTCAATTAAATGAGAAGTAATTTCAGACAAGGGAAGCTTATGTGACTGTCAGAGTATAAAGGGAAAACAGCAATATATAATGATACAATGGAGTAAATCTTAAATTTTCTCAAAGACGTAACATGGATAAAACGGGTAACACATGGTATATGTACAGTACATATAGGCACAATAGTCACAAAGTCTATTTGAGCAGCACTCTAAATTGTTGTTATTGTTGGGATCTGGCAGAAGCGTGTTTGGTTAATAGCAAGTATGAAACTTCAATAAAAGTATTAATGTCAATATGACTATTAACATATAATAACAATAATGGGGCACCACCCTGGGATCAGGGACCAATAACCAAACTGTGGAATAAAGTCTCAAATTTGCTGTTCACTCACAATGTCAATAGTCAAAGTACTATTCCACATTCAGAGTGAACAGTGAAGGTTTGAATTCGAGCACAGGCTATACATCCAGCTATTATTACAACACATATGCACAAAATAATCACAGAAAACTGATCCTTAAAATATATATATAGTTTATTTCCTTAACAATACTGATTAAAACCAATAAATTCAACAAACATCTATTATACAACTACAAGTATACTACCTAAAAGCAACAAACAATCACGTGGTGAGCACTGTGTGGGTTTGTAGGAAAAAAAGGGGGCAAAGGAGAGAGAGGAACAAGATGGCGGACGTAGTCATTTGAGTGATTACACTGCGCAATACTCCAAAAATGAAAAATAGAATAAGACACACAATAGAGGCCGCTTGTGTATGAAATAAGCGTAATGGCGTAAATATGTGTGTGAGTGTGTGTACGTGTGTGTGGGGGTTAGTTGAAAAGAAAGGAAAAGAAGAAGAAGTAGGATGCACTCAATACAAGGCAAATCCTCACCGCAGCAGTAAAGTACAGTAACTGTGACTTTATCACACAGAAGCCCGACTGACAAACTCAAGTTCGGCAGCAGCGGCACTGGACCGTTAACTAATAAAGTACACGTTACTGACTTTGCTCGCGGTAGCAGATTTGAACACAACAAAGCACAGCAGCCTTGGTGCTTTCAATCAACACTATTACAGCAGCAACAAGCACAACAGTTATGTTACACAGCACTGAACGGGACTTAGCACGGTAGTAGTACAGTTAACTTAAACAAAACCAAGCAAGGTCACAAACACTATGACCTATCTCTGCCCAGACAAAAGCCTTGAGATCGTTTTGTAGCGAGTAGTGCGTTTCTTCGGATTTCTTTCTCTATCCGAGGACCGGAGCTCCACTGGTTCTGCGAGCTTTGTGGCGATAAATCTTCCGTGCAACAGCGGGGATTTACCCTTCAGATTAGGCTGAATTCCTGCTCTAACGGCGGGTTAAACGACGAGCTGATTCTCGTCCGGCAGCGAAGAAAACAGCGAATGTCGACTTGTCGAGAATTCGGGATCTCTGTGATCTTCCTTCTGCAGGTTAAAGTGGCGGAGCATGGGGCAAGTTATCCGGTTCTCCTTTGGGATCCAAAAGTGGTCTATTGTTCGACCAACGAACTTAAGACTATCACCTAGGGTTTTTCTTTAAAAGCAACGTTGTTTCTACACCTCTTTTCATCCAAGCTGAGTCGGATGGGATGGCACAGACTCAAGGTAAGCACTGTTGAGTCCTTACCTGTGACACAGCCTTGGTGACATCAGGGCTGTGTCACAGGGACTCCCTGTGGTCACTTGGCCCTCATCCAATGAAACACCAGTGTTTGGTTTGAACCAAACCTCACACATAGGTGAGATTTTAACGCCTGATGGGGGTTGGTGTGGTTTAACCCAAATCAGGCTGTCCACTTCACATGTAGGCCTTTTCCTTTGTTTCAGCCACATGGTGAAGTACCAACATTATCATGATATTCTCCTTAAATAAAACAATTATGCTTTGCACACAGATTTGTTGCAAAATAGCCACATTGTCAAATTAGTCAATATTCACCAATGCAGGTTCCCATACACCTAAAACTGTCATGCAGATTCTCATTCCAGAGTGCTTCCTGTAAACTGAACTATTTTTGGATCAATGAAATGCTCTGCTGTTAGTCATCCGAAACCATGCTTAATATAATAACAATACAAGAAAAAGATAATAAAGACAGCAACTCCCAAGACTGTACTGCCTGATGTTCACTTCATTGTTCAAAACTGATATGCTTCAATGTTGTGTCTTCCTTTGCATTTGCAGCCGCTTTTCTTCTCCCTAGTGGAAGGACAATCGGAGTCAAGTGTGCCGCTTGCCACTGCATATCAATAATGCTAAATGCTTCAGCTCCACTTGTCAATAATATGCAATCACCATTCCATCTTTTGAAAATAAAATACAATAATCTTTATATTTAACCAAATGTGTTCCTTCTAAGCCGGTGAAAATCCATTCCTGTACCATTAAATAGTCTTCAAGACTAGAGTTTTTTGAGGGGAATAATTCTGAATGTTTAAACACTAAATATGCACAAAAAGTGTCATACAGTAGGAATTAAATATTGAGTCTGCATTTCTTTTTTTCTTCTTTGGGTTGAAGGTTCACACTGAGAAGATACTGATGTCTGACATGGCTGTTAATACACTTATAATTCAGCTAAATTCTGCAAAGGCATCCATTTCTTTTATGAGGACTTGAATGGTGCCAAGTTTGAGTTCTTTCCGATTTTATATCATGGCTGGTACTACAGAGCATGCATATATTCCTCAGTGGAATGTAGTCGACTCATGTAATACACAAAGATTCCATCAAAGCCTGTTTGGTTGGGATTTAAAAGGAAAGACAGACCCCCCTGGGAAGTGATGTCATATGGGAGAAAAGGCAATGCCTTTGAAGCCTGAGTAAATGAGGTGCTTTTGCTCATCTGGGGAGTGGAGGAGAAAATGAGTGAGAGGATGCCTGTGATGCAGACAGACATACCTGCAGATGGATCATTTCACAGCAAGGACAAGTGCCATATCACTGCGGCAGCCGCCTCTTTATCCGACAACTCATGTAGACTCTGAGGTGGGGTGATATGAAATAAATCGTGCAATAGTGCTGGTTTGAGTAAGTAGTGACAGTGTTCTTTTCATGTTATTTTGGAAACATTGAATCAAGAAAAAAATTGAATAAAATATAAGTATGATCTTCTGGTAAAACAAGCCAGGGAAATAAAACACAAATTAAAAGAGCAAGTGATGTCAAATGATGCCAAAGCAGTTCTGCAATGACATCAACGATGTCCCTGTTTATTTTTATTTATTTTTTAAGTCGCTCTGACATATAACTGGAAGCAGAACCCAGTAATTGTAATGGTCTGCTCTGGTACTCCAGGCACAAAATCTGTTTCCAGGACTGTCGAGAACTGTGCAAAAATTGGCACTTTGAACATCAGGGTGCACGATGGCAAACTTCAATTGTAACCGGGGAAGCTGCACACCACGAACAATAAAAAAAAAAAACTGTGGTCAGGCTGCAAGCTGCTTCAGTGTTTATACAGTGTGTTCCTGTGAGTGGGTTTATCGTCCTAATTAACTGACATTTATATTTTATTTTGTCATCTTGTTCAATTAAACCAACGTGGTTTGTCACCCGATTACTTTTCCACAATGACACCGTGGACATTATATTTTATTAAATGCACCCAGAAACTCTACTGTAATGTCAACATGAAGAGTTCACACAGAATCACTCACAGATTTATGAAATTAACTTTGTTAGAGCAACAGCTGACATTTAAATGTTCAGCCGAAGTTAATTTAGTGGCAAAAATTGTTAAGTTTCTAAAGGAAAGATCATTGATGACTGTGGAATATTCATGAATATGTGGTCCATGAGATACAGGGCTCTCTTCCTTTTAGGTTGATACATTCTCCTTTAAAGAAGAATGTATCATCCAATCATTTAAAAACTAATACAAATCAGTAAACATGAACTTATATTGTAAAAGAAAGATTCTTGAAAGTTAGGTATCCACCTGTTAATACTCAACCCAGGCGTATTAAAATGTAAAGACTTTTGATCCAAGTGTGATAATAAAAAAACAACTTAATTAAATAATTCAATGACAGGCTCTATTGATTTTCAAAATCCTCACAGATGCCCACCACAACTTAAAATCATGCGGCTATATAGTTTTAATTCACAGCACAAAGTACTGTATGTTCCCTGCTCTCTTATTTTGATGGATCTTTTCCTGTGGGACTAATTATTACCATTTTCTTGTTATACCCTGTGAGATGAGTTGTCTTCTTCCTAATCTACAGCCATGTGACACTTGGTGTAATTAATTCCAGTTGAGCCTTCTATTTCTGGCCCTGCTTGTCTCTGACGGGAGCAGGATGGCGCAGTTTTATTACCTCTAGCTAACACCTCCTGTGCTCCTTCCAGGCCGAGCAGGTTGGAAGAGAACGCCAAGATTTTGACAAGGTGATTCCTACAAAACCAACCAGTCCAAGGCAACATATATTTAAAGATCTCATATTTGATTTGAGCCTAAAGGGTGACCTAAAGATGGTCAAAATATTCTTAATTTCCTTCCCTGCTTTTCATGATAACAACCTGCTTAGCTCATCTCAGTTAGCAATGGTCTGATGTTTGTTTGGGAAATTATTGTACAAGTTACAGCGCCCAAAGTGCTATATAATAAATACTTTAACATGTATTTGTTTAACACTGCTAACCAAAAAACGGTCTGAAGGAACTGGATGAGGGAGACTGAAGCACATTGTATTGTATATGTGCCTTTTGGCACTTGAGCCAATGGGGCTGCAGCCAACTTTTGTTTCAAATGAATGCACACTGTTCTGACTTTTAGTTTCCGCATCACTCAAAGGTTTCTCACCAACACAATATTCACAGTTGTTAGGAAACGACAATTCAAATGTAATCCAGCACGGGCCTCGTAAATGCATTGATATGCTCAGCTGTTGCTGAGTGTAAAATACCCTGTGAAGAAACGGACTATAACATGTTGCCGTAACACTGGAGGAAGATACACCCCAAACACTATGATAAAGAACTGGTTTGATATCTTAGGAAATGTCGCTTGTTGCTTATTTGCTTCCTTGCTGGAGAGTTGGATGAAACTATTGATGCCACTCTAATGTCTGTGCAATGAATATGAAGCTACAACCAGCAGTTTGGCCCATGTCCCATCCGCTTACATGGAGAGGGCAGGGTTATATAGGGTTTATGACCTATACTGCTGCCAGCCACCACCAGGAAGCGATCAATATGTTTTCGGCTTCACTTTTGTGGAGCTGTCATGTTGTCCATCTTTATACAGTTTGTATGTATTCAACATATCAATCTAGCTATTAACTATTCTTATAAATACCAAGATCAAGAGACACAGAGTTTGATAAAAGAAGAAAGATATGTGCCTTTTAAAGATTTCGGTACATTTATGAAATCAGCAGTTATTGATAAGCAAATCAGACAACTGACTGACTGGAAAGCAAGACTGAAAGAAACCCAACAACATTTTAATTACGATACTGACTCTGCATGCACGCCCTTTCCCTACATTTGTGGTGGGTTAGCGTCCTAATTGTGCACACCATCTGCAGATGAAATTAAATAATGAAGAAAAGAGAAATGAAGGGCAAAGGAGAAAGAGAGATGGAGGGCAGAGAAGGAACATCAAGCTATCTGGAACTGCTGAGCTGTAATTTACTTGAGAGACGACAGGACAGATACAAGCAGAAGTTCCAGACTGATAGCTTCTGGTTATGAGGGGAGTGGACCATCAGTTATCTGGTGGCTAAGTGACAGAGCGTGTTGATTGTACACAACACAGCCACAACTCTTCGAAGAGGAACGCCGGGTCTTAAATCAAAGAAAATTCCTGTCGCTTTTCTCTTGCCCTCCTTGGCAATCTATTTCTCCTTAATATTTCTTCACACGCCCCAGCACTGTTGGCTTGTTTCACACTTTACAAATGATCAGACAGAAACGTCATTCAGCTCCACTCCGCTACACATTTTTCAACTTAGTGTTCTGCTCATGCCAGTATCAAGCAGGCAGCTGTAGACATTGCGCATGTATGCATGTTGAGCGCCTATAATAAGGACAACTTCGCAAGTCTACTTTAAGTAGTCACAAGCAACTGTGCTATGATATCAAACAAATGCCAGTGTTACCCCAACAGCTACATAGCAGCAGGCGGCAGCTCCCATGGCTGAAACGCTGAATTGGGCTGTCAGTGCAGACTTGAAGTAGTAGCGCTGGGCCTCAAGCAGCAATTATCAGACTGGCAGCTGCTGATAACTGCCACCAGACAAAACAGGACCGTGAAATATTACCCCTCTCTGCTCAAAACACCTTTGCCACCACTCCAGCAGCCTACTGACTACATGTGCTCACCAAAAGTTCACAATGAAATTATATCAACGGGTTATAACTCTATGTTAAAATGTTTTTTTTAGAAACATGCAGGCACTTCTTTTGATGAAAAGGTTTTGGAATTTAAAGGATGACCTTAGATTGTTTCAATTTCACTAATTTCATATAAAGCCCCCCTGCTTACGCCTGCTATCTCAGAAGTAACCATTCAAGAACAGAGGTTGTTAAGCTTTATAATAATGGAAATATATTCAGTTATCTGAGCAATACATCCAACATTTTGACAAATGAGAGTGTATAGTTTTGCATATAAAGTACTTGTTCATTTACTGTACTATCAACTCGGTAAAGTGACCAGGTCGCCTTACATAAATTAGCAGATGAAACTGTACTTTGCTGACATTTAATTATCATACAATACTGTTAAACTGCTGATGAAAATATACAGTTATATTAGTTGAAGCACATGTTGGGACTTCACCATGTGGTTGAAACAAAGAGAGAGGCCTGCATGTAATTTTGGAAGCATGTTATAGTCAGTGCACGGATTCAACTCTTCACTGTTCACTCTGAATGTGGAATTTTACTTTGACTATTGACATTTCGACAACACCAACTTTGAGACTTAATCCACGGTTTGGTTATTGGTCCCTGATCCCAGGGTGGTGCCCCGTTATTAATATATGTTAAAGATCCTATTAATATTAATAATTATATCCATTCTCGCTAATAACCAAACCCGCTCCTACCAGATCCCAACACACACCGATGTATATCTAATTAGCGTAGAGGCAGCTACCAGAGAAAACATGTAGATCGGACCAGTGTGTAGCATTGAGGGGATCTATTGGCAGAAATGGAACACAATATTTATAAGAATGTTTTCTTTAGTGTAAAATCACTTTAAAATAAGAATTGTGGTGCTTAGTTACCTTAGAATTTATATTCTTCTATTTATATCTACATATTGAGCCAGCTGCCAGGTTTCTACAATAGCCCAGAACGGACAAACCAAACACTTGCTTGAGTTAGGGCCATTCGCACTTAGTTTTTTCACGTTGGCCACCACAGTTTTGTGACACGCTTGGCACATGGGAGAAGTTTCAGTTGGTTACAATCTCCAACCTCATCGCTAGATGCTGCCAAATCCCACACACTGCACCTTTAAACCTAAACTAATTTCAACAATGATGCTCTGGCTTCATTATCCATTATCCATGGATTTGAAGTTAATTGAGAGAAAGTTTTCCTTAACTTTAATTTAAAGTGAATTAGATTTGGGATTGATGAACTAAAGGATTAGACACGCTCTGAAGGTGACCCTCTCCTCATTCCATTCCATAAACTGTGGACTTTTGAAGAGTAATAGAAAAAGGACACTTGTAAGACTGTGGACTTCCAAACAATATTAATAGACATTCTTTCCGATCAAATAAATTAAGTTGACAAGCACAAACTAGCATCCCTTGATGAAAGAAGTTTGGGGTTGTTCGTGGCAAGAAATGCTCAAGAAATGCTCAATCAAATAACATAAGCTCAATCTTGACATTATGGGGCGACATATCCTACAGCGAGATGTCTCACTCATGCTTCTTATAAAGAACCAGAGTTCCTTCTGTTTCATTGCTGACAACTAAGGTGCAAATTAAAACCCTGTTGTCCCCATAGTAGTGACAAACCTTGTGTAGCAACACTATTTTGACTGTTATTAAAATAGAAATATGGTCACAAAGGGCCATGATTGTTTTGGAAAATTATCTAAGCTGGAATTATATCCAGGGGAAACCATCAGACGATCAAAATGAAGGGGGATAGACCACATGAAGGCACTAAAAGAGTAATTACTACTTCATATGTGTATCCCCTCCTCTGGTGATGCTGCTGAGAATTTGTAACTCCTTTCTGATGAGGTCAGGTCCTCATTATAATTACTTCCTTCACTTAAGTATACACAGCTGCACATTGGAGCACAATAACAGGAATAGTAATTAGTGCAGTAGAAATTATTAGAGGTGAACTTCAAAATCCGATAGCTCGGTTCGTTGTCCCTCAAACAAGACAAAATAACAGTAATAAAGATTATGTTCTTGAGTCGCCTTTAAACCCTTCCCTAGCTGCTTCTCTACATTTTGTTTTATTGGAAATATGCTTGGTCTTAAAAATACTCAATTTATTTGAAAGAGTGTAAATTAGCTGAACAAAGTTGTTTGTTTTGTTTTTCTTTGGGTGATTAAGTACACACTTTTCCACAATACAACAGCCCTTAGGTTACAGACAGTCATATGGGCTGCCCAGTGCAGCTATACGGTCTTTAATATAGGTCACTTAATTAGTGGGTTTAAAAGGCACCTTGGCAGTTACTGCAGAGAGAAGAGAGGGCTTTTCTCATTCACATTCCCTGCTCGCATTTTCCTAGCCAGTATCTAAATATGTAATGATCAGCTGGTCATATCTAATGTGCTGAATCTCAGTGTGGTTATTAAAAAAGAACAGGTCATTCTTTTGAGACACAACTCCTTTTTCTAAAATGGAAAGAAATCAGTATATAAATAGCTTGAGTCTTCTTCTCCGCCTGTAGAATTCTTTTTAGAGTCCTGTATAAAGTAGATGCATGTTGATTAGTTGTGTATTTAGATGTTTAGCTTTAGCATATTTTTTTGGGAAACATTATTAGATATTCTGGCAGTTTTTGCTCTTGGCGTATAAATGACGGTTAAGTTAAGGCCAACAGCTGGGTTTACGTTGGAGAAAGATATTAGCCATGGCAACAAATAATGTCAACACTGACTATTAGAAGGGAAAAACCAGGCCGCAAAAGCAAGGGCGTGCACCTTCACACTGTGTATGAGAATTACAACCTTTCTAGTATTTGTAGTGAACATTGCAATTGAATATACAGTGCAAAATAGCTGCATATGAACATAATTAAAGGAGATTGTGAGTGTTGTCAGCCAGGTTGTGTAATACAATATGAGTCACTGCATTAAATGTTACAAACTAAATTAGCAAGTAAATAATGCAGCAGATATATCTGATTGGTCTAAATTCACCAGGGGAATGGAGCACTTCTTTGAGATGAGCAGGGGCAATGTGAAAACATAGGGTCATCATTTAATCACTTTTATTCACCCCCTCTGTAAATGGGCGACTGTGGCTAAGTGGATAGCACGGCCGTCTTTCAATCAGAGGGTCAATCCCCGGCTCCGGCTCCGCTAGTCGCATGTCGATGTGTCCTTGAGCAAGACACTTAACCCCAACATTGCTCCCGTAGTTGTGCCTACGGTGTAGAATTGTGATAGACTCTGAATTGTAAGTCGCTTTGGATAAAAGTGTTTGCTAAATGACTGTAATGTAATGTAAAAGCCCAGCTCATGTTAAATCAAAAGCATCGTTAAGATACAAAACATAAACATAATGCACATTCAGTGATTTCAATTTAGACTTTGCATAATTCCATATTTGATGGAACAGATGTGGACAGCTGCAATAACTTTCCAATTGACTACTGCATTCAGCGTCCTTTTGCTCTCCTTCTGGATTGTTTTTGTTTTCAACATCTGTATATTTAAAGGAAAATAATATTTGAAAATGTGCAAACTAAACACGTTCTTATAAGGCTATTATCTGGTCATAGGAAGAGTCTTACAAGCCATGTGCTAAATGTTTCCTCTCCCAGAACTGTTAAGCAGACAAACCAGTGAGGCTTTTGCAATTGACAGTATAGGGCAACCATTGACAATAGGCCCTTTTCACAGCAGCCATTTTGACATGTCATTGCAGTGTAAACTCAGGTGTAAGTAATAACTAGAATTGTGGGGCCTGGTATTGTGTATGCTGTCTCACTAGCTGTGACAAACTAAATAGAATGGGACCATAGTAACTAGCATCTGTGTTTACCCTGCTATGTCAAAATGACTGGTGTGAAAATGTCCCTTTTTTATGGTTTATGAAAGTCAATGTGATGCAAACATATTATGAAGACAATGTAGATTTGACTAAATAAATCCTACTAAAACAACATATGTAGCTCAAGCGCAAGTTCAGTCAGGAAGACACTCACAATCTCTGTCTCTCCTCTCCTTGTAATTACTCTATCAGCTGATTGGGGGCGTGCACTTTTAAGTAACCAACCAGATTCTGCACACCGGTTCCTGAAGCCAATCATATCGTTGCTGTCAAACTTTAAATAGTGTTCTCCTCTCTGCTGCTGTCAGTTGTCATTTCAGCTAAGCAGATGTGACCCTCCTCCACCCCAGTCACCTCCAGTCAGCATCACAGTCATGCTCCTGATTCATCATCAGATGGCAGCAACTCCTTTCACCACCACCACCACCACCAGTGTCTGGACTCCAGGGGGGATTAGGCCTGTTGGACCTCAGTATCCCTACCCTCGGTGATAGTACTTCAGGATGGAGTCCAATCGCCAAAGACTTTGCACTTTTCATATTTGATGCATGTATAATAAATCATTGTTAAATTAGAAAACAAGTCTCTCCTGATTAAAATATATGTGTGTGTAATAATAATATTTTATTATACCAATTATGCAATCGCTCACAGTCAGAGCTTCACAACTGAAAACTGAGATGTGAATGCCACAACCTCACACTGAGCATGTGTGAGCATGAGTATGTCATTTGATCCCTTGGGGCGAAAAATGTACGTTTGAGTGTGAGTATGCATTATTGAAAGAGAAACCACTTTGAATTGTACATTACTTGTGTGTTGGAAAGATGAATGATGTTTCAAGCCCCGTGGGGGGGTTAACATGTCATGGTATGCATCTGTATTGGAAAATCAAAGTTTTCCAACATATTACCAAATTATTTTAGAAACGCCGTTGTGTATTTTCTGATAACATTGAATGCAATACCTTGTGTTTATGATTACACTTTTACCAACTGCGTGACAGTTTCTGGACACTCCTTGAGTGTCTGCAATAAACTTGTGAGGTGCATTCATGTTTTTCCTCCTTTTATTAGGAGGCCAATGGCAGTGGTCACTTCGTCTCTCAACCAGGTATGTCATGGGCCAGATGCTTAGATCTGCTATAAAAATAAATCAACAGATAATCTTGGAGAATAATTCATTAAGTGGGAACATAAATGCTGAATTCACAGGCTCATGGTGTTGGGAGAACAACATGTAGATATGTTATTTCCATGCATGAATTCATGCCCTATGGCTTGTGATTGTGGTTGCTAATAGATTCTCCAGAGAGCTCCTCGAAACATAAAATAAAGTTTGTTGTGATTTGACTCTGTCTGAGAAAACATTCCAGTCACATTACCGCCTTACTGCTGTGTGTTACAAACAGCCTTACCACATTTAAATGATTTATTTATATTAGACTTGAACAGTGTAAATAACTGCTTTCTGATGTTTTCAAGAATAATGGGTTTGTGCATTTCTGCAGATTCCCAGAACATTCCCTCATGTATCATAGCTAGACAGTATGAAAGCCTTATGATTTTGATTATGTTGAATGGGAAGGATGGAAATCAAAGCTGATAAACAACATGACTGAAAACAATTTGTTTAGTTTTTACAAGCCAGATGGCAAAAACAGTAGACGGCTGAGGATTGTTTGCAGTGGCAAGGCAAAATGTCCCCTTCTCTTTTTTTTACCTGAGTAATCAAATGTTTGATATGTGTTTGCAAAAACAAGACAATTAAAACAGTGTATACATTTTTCTAAGGATTCAAACATAAAACATAAATCAAGTTTTAGAAACAGAAAGAGCGACTGCATTGCTGTTGGTTGAGTGAGACTCACTGGTAGCGAAATAGACGGCTCCATTATTAATTCTGCGGATTACAACAGCTCTCCTGTTGGAATGCTACTTAATCCTAGATCCGACTATAATGAAAGAGCATATTCACTCGACTAGAGCATTATAATTGAGACACTTTTTAAAAGCTAAAAGGGTGCCATTACAGTGACTAGAGACACCTCCACGAAGGTAAGAACAAAAGTGTAAGTATTTTGCATGGTGCAATATGGGTCTAAAAAAAAAAACGTAGTCACAATCTGTATCAGGCTGTATGATAATCATTTTGTGCATGTCAGATTGTTCGATGAATGCATTGTGAATCACAAAGTCCTACAATGGAAATAGAATGTCATCAGCTGCTGCCACAGCTCCAAGGTTTTCCTTCTTCTTTTTCATTTTGCTCCCATAGTTTTGTTTTGAGTCTGGATATTTTTTTCATGAACTTTATTCAGAAATTGAGCTTAAAAAATGGGGCTCATGAAATGTCATGCCAGTGTATTCTGATTGGTTGATACCAGACATGGCAGCAGTCACATTGGGTAGATTTGGTATTACATTTATAAAACTATCACAGTCTTGCTGAATCTCCAAATCTAAATGAAAAAAAAGTATTGCTATCATTCTCCTTTTTTTTTCAATTTCAATGGAATAATGTCCCATCTAAATGGACAAAAACAAATACTGTAGTCAAATAATGTTATGAGTTAGGTACCCTATAGAGGGCCAAAACCATAAAAGATGGACAGTTGACTTTTGTGCTTACTTTGGCACATCTACTTAAGTTTTAATATAAAGTATGACCATTCTCTCTAAAATAGACTCAGGTAACTTCAAACAGAGATAATTCCCTTACACAATACTAGCCCTGCTAGCCTAATGTAGTTAAAGTTGGTAAAATAAAACAGCATTGCAAGCTCCGAAATGGTCAATAACAATGTCTCTCTGCGCGAATGGTTATTTAAACTTAATTCCATTATTAGACCAGGAAACAAGCAACACTGTGATGGGAAATGTTAGTATGCTAGTACATTTATACTGTGATTTAGTTTATGTGCCTTACTCACGAACAAAACTATATGTGACATATGATTGTGTATTGGGGAGAGTGGTAACAGGACCATATGGGTTATGTCTGCCTTTGCTTTGATAAGGGGAAGTAACCAAATGGGGGTCGCAGGTTAATGTTTAGGTGTGAAGATCCTAATTTAATCAAAGGTAACAGAGACACATGTCTTCGTGTGACAAGGCTCAGAAGAGGAAGGGGCTGACGGAAGGTGTCAATGGGGAGCTTGAAATTGCTGATCAATGGTTATAATGTAAATATCTGATGTTAAGAGCAAGAGAGACACTGGATTTCTTGGCCCATCCTCTGCTGACTGCGTTGCAGTCAGTATGACGATGAAGCCTTCTCTGCGCAGAGAATAATTACTTTAAGGACAGACTTCTTTTCTCAATGTTTCTTGTTTCAGTATTCAGTATTATAGGACTCACTCGGTACAAATTTTTTCCACCACAACACTTCTCAAGTATTATTCAAATATAGGGAATTAATCAATGACTTGATGTAATTTTGCAGTGATCATCAGTAATTGATTTGTGTTTTAACAAGCATCAAGCCAGGTGAAATCAATTTAAGAATGCCATAATGATTGGTAATACCATTGAAGCATGATGATTCATGAGTGAAAAGCAGCTAATCCTCATTTTATATTGCTAGAGACGGCATGGAGCTCTAGTCTAATTCTATTTTCGTGATGATTGACTCATTTCTGCATGTGTCTCTCACTCTGCTTCTTATCTGTTTCTTTGCACATTATGCAGAGGGTTACTATTTATCTTCATTACCTGGTTTCAGCATTAAGAGCCCAGCCCATTGCATTTTCATTATTTTCTCATTTGTTGGTATCCCATGGGCAGTGCAGCATATTGCAGGAAGAGGCTTTAGAGGTTGGTTCTTTGGACAGGGAACATATCACTGTCAGCAAATATCGTTTCAGAATATGATTATTAGGGTTGCTTGGTGCCACCAGTTTTAAATTCATTATTTGATAAAACCTTAACAGTTGTGGGTATTTTGTTGCAGTTAATAATATTTGTAAAATGTTAGATGATAATCTCTGAAAATATATGTTTTTTTCTTTTCTTGTACATTAACAGTCAGACTCCAGTAGACAACTGTGCACTACAATTAGCTATTTAGGGTTAATTTCAAGTGAAGAGAGTTAAACAGTGGATACAATGGAACCTAAAGTGCATAATTGTGTGGCTTTAAATTAATTTCTTCCCTTAAACCCAGTCCTGTTATTTGTGTTGTTGCTGTTCTATCCAAAATCCTGCTTCTGTGCTTTTAACGCCAATTGAGAGATAGCTTCCTAACTACTAGCTACTGATTATGCTCTATTTTTTGGATGGTTTTGTGGATGATTGATTACACTTAAAGTAATAATACTGACTTAAATTGCAAAGACAATTTAAGTCAGATGCTATAGCCAACAACTGGTCTTTTAAATTGCTACATTCTACAGTCTCAATTTATTTTGGATAGGATGATTTTAGCATTTCACAGAGCCTTTAATTGTTTCTGTCTTACATTAGACATACTGCCTCACTGTTATCACATCATTTAACAAAGCAAGAAATATACATCCAAAAATAACTGTTTTTTTTAGTTAGTTCTGGGTGCTGCATGTGATATTGTTTTAGTGTGGTTTGTGGAAATGCATCTGTTTTCTTCAGGCACATTCCTTTCATCCTCATGTGGCATCATTAGCTCCATAGAAGTCTCCTGTGTAATGCGGAGAGGGAGAAACTTTGAGTTGACCTTGTAGTCACTGTCCCATAACAGCTCATGGGAGAAAGACTTAAAGATGTGTGGACTGCACTGTACAGTATTTATTGAGGTGGTTATTTAATGCAATGTTGCATTTCAACATGATGGCACCACCATTATTTTTTTCTTCAGCTAAGCATTTTGCAAGACAGCAAGTTTTTGCAAGACAATTAACTACAGATGACCCTGACTGATGACTGTACCTTGGAACTAAAAATAAAATATCATAATGCTGTCCTAAAAGCCAGAGGGATGGCCAATTGACCTACACGCAGTATGCAGTTTGCACCCAAACTATTTCAAATTAATATTTCCATATCTTTAAATGTATCTGATCATTTGCCCAGACCACATAGAGCCCTTAAACGTGTTTCATTCATCATTGCGGTCACTCCAGAAACTGGCCTGGCATGCAGATATTTTTAAGATAAAAACACAACAAATTGCAATTCAAAGCTTTCAACCACAACAGTATTTTGGACAGAAATGAAAAACAACAACACAGTTTTGGTTTGAGTCGTGTTTGGCAATCAATAACAGAGAATAACATAAACAGAACACAGAAGACCATGATTCCACATTACTGCAACTGGATACAGAAGAAAAAAAATAAAGTAGAACACAAATGTCTGCCCAAATGCTTTGTTGTCAAGGGACAATTGGGAAGGTGTGGTGTGTTACACTAGTCATTTCCTCTGGTAATTTAAACAAATTACAAAAATCCTTTTTCAAGTTTTTTAAGTTCAATTAATGTAAAAATGAGTTAAATAAACCATATTGTATATTCAATATTCCCATTTTCATTACAATCGTTAACTGCCGTAAACTGTTTCACAGAGAATGTATTTGCAGTTGACACATAGCAGAAATACAGCTGAAAACATATATAGAGAAGTGAAAAGGAAAAGGAAAACAGAGCCAACAAAATACTGTCAGTATCAGGAGGGAAACATTTGTTTTAATAGGATTTACCTCAATCTGCAATACCCCCAATGCACTGTGGTTTTTTTTGCGGTGAGAAATAAGTCAACAATTGCATGTAGCCAGCGCCTTCAAGGACATCTCAGCACAATACATCAATGTTATGTTGGTAAGCCACCAAAGTATTGAAAAATAAAACTTTTAACTTCGGGTCATCCCAAGAAATGATGCGACAAGTCTCCACAACATCAGCCAAAGCACATGAGGCTTCTTATGTGGTGCCTTTAATCATAATTAAAGCCAAAATGCCATTCACCATAGCTGAAGATCTTGTATTGGCTTCCTATGCTGGACAAAAACGCAGCTTAACTGTGTCTTTGTCAAATGACACATTTGGCTGTAGAATAGATACACAGCTTGGTGAGGGCATCCCCAAGCCTATAGGCAGGCAGGAAGACCACTGTGGTCCGTGCACACTCTGGGCAGATTTCTTTGGTGGGATGAGTGTCGAGGACATATGTACGGCGGCTTTTGCCTTGTCCATTGATATGAATTGCTGTAAATTTACGGCGGATTTACCACTTACAGTATTTCATAATACAGTTAAATACTGTGCATGTAAATTAACTGGTAATGCCGTCGGCTAGCCATAGCGGCACATGACTGTTATTTATCAGCATACTACAGTATTTTCTGTGAAGTGGTGGAAATACACTTCTCTAAGTGCAGTGAGTCACTATCCATCAACATCGTACTGTTGATTGTTGGCTAATGTTTCTGCTATGATGATAGCGCATTTTTATTATATCAAACTGCTCATGTCCCACTAACCTTTTTTGAGTGTGATCGGCTGTTCCTGAACTTAACTTTGGACAGCACAGCTTCAGTAGTCCTTCTGAGCACAGCCATGTGGAGATCAACTGAGGTAAAGTTACGCTTATCACCCGAAATTGACAGTATTGTTTTGTCTTCATAACTATTGAACTGTTAACATCTCAGATAAGTTTTCATTTGGTCTGTTTCATTAAATCATGTTGCTAAAATTGGCGAAGAAAGCTCTGTAGCGTAAGCTAGCTTGAGCTCAAGCAGCTGTAGTAACATTAGCTAGCTAACCACATAGCCAGAAAAGTTAATCGCCAATTACAGTGTGACGATGTAATGTTGGTAACTGTGTTCATTTGTGCTAATATAGAGCCGACTGAAGAACTGCAAACCAGAACGAACGGGATGATTTTCAAAATGTGAGCTGGACCCCTGGTTTAGAGTGTACTGTTTTATCTCTTGGACTTGTTGGGCTCATTTTCAGGTTCTGTGACACAACACAGGACTAATAAAAAGGGTTGGTGTGTGTTGATTGTGTTGCAACGGATCCCCCCTTTGGGCTTGGAGAGTATTACCTGTAGAGCAGGGGTGGGCAATTATTTTTCCCATGGGGCCAAATGAGAAACAAGGACTGTTGTGGAGGGCCGGAAAAATAGACTTAACTCAATCCTGCTTTATATTATTCCACCCACTTTTTACTCCACTACATTTGTCTGGCAGCTTTAGTTACTAGTTACTTTGCACATTACAATTTTTCAAACCCTTCCTAACTCCCAAACTGAACAACAGTGTATAAAAGAGTTAAAATGAGCTCCATTTTAAACATCTGCAGCAGGAATAATGATCCAAACAAATATACATAGTAAAACACTGACAGGGATCATGTTTCTGCAAAATTAGTACTTTAATCACTATTGCTTGTAGTCAGTCCAATTACCTAATTTTCAGTTTTTCAGTTCAGTGTGAGAAATCTAGTCTGTGTTGGGCTTAAATGAGGACAGCAGAGGATCTGTATTTGTTAAACTTCATCACGGAGAATGTTTGTTCACATATGTAGGTAGATCCAAAGAGAACCAACATCTTCTGAGTATGTTGCTTTTGCAGCTTAGCTAGAAAAGCCTCAGATTTCCGTGCCTGCTCTGCATCAGTCAAGTTTTTGTATTTCTCCGCGTGATTCGTCTCGCAATGGCAATTCAAAATGTAATCCTTAAACACTGCGATCTGTTCTCCACAAACTAAGCACACGGCTTTACCTATGACTTCAGTAAATAAATACTTACAAGTCGATGTTTTGCTAAAAACTCTATATTCTGTCTCAATCTTTCTTTTTTTAACATAGGCTGACATTTTTTAAGGGGTTAACAGCTTAAACACATCTCCCGTTAGCTCAGTTCGCCAACACATGGCGTTCACAAACATATTAACATACGTAAATTGAGAAAAAAAACAGCAACAGTCGCCTTCAAAAAAAAGAAATGCAGCTGTATTCCGTGCATGATGTACACTTATTTTACGTTTTATTCCTAATTTCCCATTTACCTCCCTTGGGCCGGTCGGCGACAGCCAAAGGGCCGGGTATGGCCTGCGGACTGTACAATGCCCAGTTCTGCTGTAGGGTATAGTAGAGGGCTCCGCCTGTGCTTATAGAACCAGAGTTACAATATCATAACCTTCGCTATTACACACAGAAGTGCGCTGGCTCTCTTGAGGGAGAATACAGGCTGTTTGAATTACAATATGAAGTGCTTACCTTTCTGTCAGAGCATGATCTCCCTAGACTGACTTGCATAGTAATGACATCTGGTGGATATATTCAGCAAACTGAACAAACTGAATGTGTCCGCAGGGCAAGGACACCAGCATTCTCAACCGATATCATAAGGTGGGTGGTTTCCTGAAGATAGCAGAGCTGTGGAAAGAGACGGGGAGTCCACCTGATGCTGTCCTCTCCGGTGAAAATGTGAAGAGAGATCTTGTAAAGTCAATCATAGAGGGACATTTGGCCAACTTGATTGGTAGTTTTAAATTTCACTTCCCTGACATGAAGGAGAAATCTGCACATTTGGATTGGGTGAGAAACCCGTTTCTCTTGTATGAAGCAAACAGTAGAAAGCTTCCTGTCAGTCATCAGGAAAAAAGTCTTGAATTTGTCATATGACTGTGGCTTACAAATTAAGTTTGATATATCCACAACAGTTTTGGTTTTGTGTGGAGAAGGCGCACCCTGAGCGGGAAAAGATGTATGTGTGAGGGCTTCTGTGCCTTTGAAGGCATTTTTTCTACCAAAATTGTTTTGCGCTTGTCAGGGTTTACTCAGCTGAAAACATATTTCAATGAGAGTACATTAATGAAAAATGTATGTCATCAGTCTAGAAGTGAAGAGGTATACCTGGAAAATACTGGTATGAATATTTCCATTTTCTGCTTTTATGAATAGATTAAAGACAACCAACAATAAAGTCCATAGTATTCCATAAAGAAAATGGCATTTGGAAGTGTACTTAAACATACTAGTGCAGTTTGGGGTGTGGTTGCAACATTAGCATATGCAACATTCAACGTCAAAAGAGAACTGGAGTTAATGAGCAGCAGCCTGTAAATGCCCGCTGCGGACTATAGCTGTCCATCACGGGCCGCAGGGCCCTGAAGCAGGCCCCAGCTGCTGCACAGAGCACTGTTCGTTGTTTATTCAAGTGTCACGTGTCCAAATTGCACCAACTTCGACACTGCATGTCCTTGGGTCTCCAGCAATACACAATGTGTGAAGTAGATTGGCTGAATCGTTCTTTGAGATATGTGAAGAACACATCCACAGACAGGCAGAGATTCCTTGCAGTTAGATACTAAATGGCAACTTAAAAGCTGCATAAATGTATATACCGGTGAATCAAAGTTAAAGAAGCTAAACTCAACACACAACAGGTGCTGTCGTGGCTTAACCTTTTGGTGGTCTCACTGGGCAGAAAGCCTCTGGCAATTTCATGCCAAAATAGAAAGCAAAATTGTGCCACCTGATTAACATAAACACAGCCCTAGCTGTGCCACTCTTCCCACCTCCTGCAAGTAGGGCCGTTTGGAGCAATGCAATTACAAAGAAATTGCATGAAACAAAACGAGCAATCTTGTTTATTTGGCATACACCAGCTTTAGTTTGGCTTTTTTTTACCATCTGTTCGATTTTCCAGCAAAGTATCATGTGAATACAATCAGTGGCGGGCCGTGCATTTTATACCTGGGCCTTCACTGGTGTCCTGCAGCTGAAACACAGCTACGGTTATTATTTGTTTCGTGTAAAAATGAAGCCAACACCTGTAAATACACTAACTGCAGAGAATACGCCGAGAGTGTGTCTCCTCTCTGCTCTGACTGCAGCTGGGACTGCTGCGCGAGGCTTCTGTGAGAGTACCCGCCTGTGTGTGCTTTTGGGCGGCGGAGGGGCTCACGGCAGCACCCGCTGCTCGTTCATGGCAGTAACTGTAGAACGGTAGTGCTTTAACGTTATCGAGCAAAGTCTCCAATAACACCAGAAAAAGTCGCTAGATTTGTCGCTAGTAGCTTTTGACAAAAAAAGTCGCCATGAGGGTTTGGAAAGTCGCCAGATTTAGCGAGAAAGTCGGCAAGTAAATATGTCGCCGGAGCAACATAGGACGTAACAATAGTTCTTATCACATATAAAACCAAACAAAAATCCATCTTCATAAGTTGTACAAATAATATTATATAAACAAGCATATTAAAGCTACTGCAGATGACCAGAGCTGCTGTTCACTATTTAGCTGCTGCTCCTCCTTTCTTTGTTAATAAAGAGTTTAATCTCACGGTTGTTCAGTACATTCGTGCGTTTTAGTTCCAGTAAGAAATCCTTCTCGATTCATGGACGCCAGTGAAGACAGTCGAGCCTCCCCAGTTGTATTTCTTGAATACGTTTTAATGCGTTTGAGGGCTGAAAATGTCCGCTCGACAGAGGCAGCAGATTTTGGGATTGTCACCGCCCAACATGTCACGCTAGCCCACTGACCAATCACGTATGGCTAGGCCAGCTAGAAGGCTCTGGCACGTCAAAGAATACGCCCAACATGTCAAACTAAAGATCTGATTGGTTGAAGACTATGACAATCAACAATATCGTCCCCATTCACTTAAACTGCAAAGGGATTCACTTGTGAGTCTGCAAGCCTGGGGCCTCTCTTCTTACCTAGAGACACAGAGGTGAAATCTGATTGGATAAAAGCTCTCCTTAAAACAAGCTGCACTGGAAGCAGAGCAACTGAGGAAGACAGTAGCTGTGAAAATAAGATAATGGGAAAAATATTTTTAGAAATATTTCATATTAGGACTTTATCAAAAGCACATGAAGGTGAATTATGTAACAATGGTAATCTGATATTGCACCTAACTTTACCCAAATTACTTTCTCTATTCTAAATTTTAGCTTTTAAGTTTGTTGGCACGATCTCCTTTCAATGTTGTTAGCAGAGGTAGTTAGAGGCCATTTTGCGATGGGATCCCACCAGCTGCAATGTAAATTAAGGCCGGGTGAATGGACCCTTCCCTACTTCTTACCCTCTTACTTCTGGTGCCCCTTTTCATACTTTGGCCTTCTTTTAATCTCAACTACACACCTGTAAAGTTTTGTGACTGCATCTTGCACGGTTGTGATTACATCTGAGACAGACAAAAGGTGCATTTCCATTCACCTGTTCTTATTCACATTTGCAATGTGCACATTAAAAAACCTCAGGGGAAAAGTGTAACATAAATAGATTTAATTATAACATACATGAAGCACTTGACTTTAACGTCCAAAGCTTCTGCTCCGCTGAAGAGACAAACAAAAGTGGCAGATTAAAACAGTCTCCTCATTGATCCACACATACGTGATGTAGTGTTCCTCATATTAATACATGAAACAAACAGAAATATCATATTTCCATAAAGTTTTTAATGTTGTTTTTCACTGTTTGAGGTTCGAATGGCGCTCTTTTAATTACGTCATCTTGTTGCACCCTCTTCTTCCGCAATGTTGGTTCCGACTAGAGAATTGTTGCCAAATACTGCTCACCGTGATGTACCAACTTCGATTTGCCATTTTTTCTTACAACAGAATATGACAGCTGTTGTTTATGGATTACATTTTATTTACATTTTATACCTAATTAAGCTTTTCAAAAGAACAGAGTCCAACCTCCAAGCTCGCCCCAGATCTACAGTATGTACAGGCATCAAGGGATTATTCCCAGTGCAACGCTCTCTTTTTTATTCCAGCATTTGATGGCTCATTAAACCTCAAGAGCCCATGTATCTCCTCAGTATTTCAAATTTTGGTTAATTAGCCTTGATAAATTCCTTCCCTGAAGCTCTTGGTGTATGTTAGTCAATGCAAGCTGCTGATATATTTCCATAACCCTATACACTCTACACATTGCACTAATCATTTCCCTACTAATGCAGTCTCTTTTGATCACTGTACTTCACTTTATTTGCTTTTTGGTCATCGAACACATAACATATTAACAGCACTGAGGATCTGGGAATGCTGGTTTAATCAAGGGAAGTAACCATAAATATATATAACTATATATATATATATGTATAAGTACAACTAGGAGCTACTCTTATCAATGTTCTGCTTTTCTACATGACTAATTGCTTTTAAAAACATATACAGAATTAAAAATAAAAAATAAATTCAGAACAGGATTATAACTTATATTAAAAAAATATATCTAAATATTGTTTATAGAGTACTAACAGTTATGTTTACAACAACAAAGTCACAACATAAAGTCATTAATATCTCACTGGAAGCTAAAATAAATAACATTTCTGAGTGAAGTTTGTAAAGAATGAAGAAAGCCGGACATTCCTCCTGCATGTCCTCTGCCCTCCTGTCTGCTTTGTCTCAGCCAGCAAGTTTACAAAATTGGCTTGTGTAAACATAGCCGAGGTGGATGAGAGCGGTTGATTGAATTGGGTTTCACTTTCACTTACATGTCTGTGCTTGTTGCACAGATGTAGTGAAAAAGTATTGGCTTTTTACTTGCAAACGTTTTATAAACAATTCTTAGTTTCAGGGGATTATACACAATTATTTGGTGTGTCTTGACAGCCGTTCAACTGTCAACCATTTATTTCCGCCATCAACCATGGAAAAAATAACCCTCTATTTCTGCTTAGTACTTGTTGTGGAAGTCCCAGATATCCCGGGAAACTAAACGCTGTCTTGCCTGGGTTCATAACATAGTCCGGAGGAGCTCCTTGGATTTTATCGAGCTGTATTCACTGTGTCTAGTAAGCCACATGTCGGCTGGTTTACTACAACTGTATGAACACAAAACAAACAGATTTTGCTGTGATTTGATTGCAATAAACCAATCAAAAAAAAACCTCGTGATACCGATTTGTAAAAAGTCTGAATTCATGTTTTGTTGGTTCTCTCCGCAAGACGACAAGCAAATAACTTTTAAAATACTTGTTTTCTCAATGGAGCTCGGATCGATCGGTGCTATTCTATGCTAACATTGTAGCAGCTCGATCAACACTCAAAATAATGTCATCTATGGACAGTAGATGACAGTGGATGACAGAAGCTGCCGTAAATACGGCAGTCTCATCACGTCTGTGCATAGACTTTGTTTGTAATCTACTCGCGCAAATAATTTGCGCCGCGTTTGGTGTGAACGTACCTTAAGAAAGAAAGAGAGAGTGATGGGATAAGACAAATTGGAAGGTGGACTGTTGCACACAGTGATCTGTAAGTTATTAATAACTTACTTGGAAAGCTTCTTTGTCACTTTTCGACCCATTCGCCCAAACCTGTGACATTGTCTAGTATGCTTACCCAAATCTGGGTTTGACCCAAGCATCGTGACTATGAACAAGCTACCTACCACTGCCGAGTGATACTGTAACATAAGTTACAACTTTATTAAATAGTTGATTATGATGTACATACTATCACTTGTAGAATATGGAAGCAGTCACTCTTTAATGTTGATTATAAAAACATGACATTTCTGTGTTGAAAGTTTTGTCTCTTTTCCCATTTCATGGCTGAGACGCCAGTAATAATTACTGCAACCAAATCAGCATTGCTGAATGTTAAGCAGAACTGCACTCAATGAATAGAGCATTGTGATTAAAGGGGGGTTTAATTTACATTGTTGAATCCACAGCCACCAGTATTGGACCACACCTCAGTGCCTGTTATGTAAATGCACCACTTTTGTTGCAGCTATCTTGGAAATAATTAGCTGCCACCGTAGTGTAATTGTGTTTTGATAATTGAATTCTCAGCAGATTTAAATGTGTGATATATTTGGATTTGTTTTCTTTTCACCTTGTTTGTCAGCTGCTCTGAGCTCTTCTAGCTTTGTGGCCTTTGTGTCAACCATATTAAAGGCCTGCCTATAGCCCCTTTTACAAAGAGATTCCACAATACTGCCATAAAGAAGATACGCGGTTACGCCTACTTAGCTTTTTCACAGCGAACCAAACAAAGGCAGAATACAAGTATACAGTGTCTGATTTCAGATAACATAGCATCAAATAGGCGTGATGTTTAACACAACAGCTTTGGAACAAAAACGTCAGATTGAAGTCAGATTGTATGGAATTCTATTAAAAATGACCCTACTTCTCACAGCGTATCTACATCATTCCTCCACAGTACAAATATGGTCACTTCTTTTCACTGGTTGCAAAAAAACAACATGGCGACAGCCAAAATCCAAGATGCCAACGGGCCAAAATGCCGAACTCAAGGCTTTCAAAGGGCAGTCCACAAACCCATGGGTGTCGCCAAAACAACTTCTTCCACTTGTTATATACAGTCTATGGTTCCGCTGTGCCGGCTGTCCCTTTACCCACAGATGCTGGCTCAGCTCTGTGACTACCTGCTGGCTCAGAGGTGGACCGTTCATACAGAAGAACGAGGAAGAATAATGGTGCAACGGTCTCGCCTTGAACAGACTGTGTGAAAGGAGATGAAGACAATACAAAACAGGATGGCAGGTGTGTCCTTTCAGGCTCCTTGCTAAGCAACAGTGGGGAAAGTTGCTCCAGTACTTAAACAGCCAACATATAACTATGGAGCAAAGATGCGGTGTAATTTTCCCCTTGTAGTTTTGGTTCTGTAAAATACTGAACAAACATTAAATACTTCTATTAATTGTATATAATTTAAAAATATGTACATCATTAAGTGAATGCAGTCTTTATTGGACTGATTACAACACATATAAAAGAGTAAGAAGTAGCCAGTAGTATGATGCTGACAACAGTAATGGTGAATTAGTTACTTAAGTATGAATAATGGTATATTCTGACTCAGCAACTTTTAAATGACTATGCTTATAATTTGGGAATTGGCACAGATAAGTGGGGCAGAAGCAATTTTTAGTTTCCAACAAGATAATGGAAAACAAAAGTCAGTTACATACAGTAGTATGTATTTATTCTTCTTTTCTTTATGTATGTACGATTAACATAACAGAAAATGGTTGTTTTGCACTTTTCTTTTGCAATAGTTTCAAAGCAATGCAGTTGCAGTCTTTGTAATGATTCGGCAACATTGACCTCTTCAGGCAGTGTAATCTCTTACCCTCCCCAAACTAATGCAGCTGTGTAAGAAAACATGTCTGTTAACCTCAAAGGAATTCACTAAGTGAAATTTGCTCTGCAGGGATGTATTCCTAGCAATTTGATGTAGTGGACTGTGTCAGGGGAAACAACAAAGCTTTTCACACATAAAATGTCCTGCTCCAAAGGGAGAGGAAAAAATAGAGAAACAAGCAGTCTAGAGCAGGGTGAACTCTTTTCATTGACAAGAACAAGAACGATAGGAGGGTCATACACTACAAAAGCACGACAGCCTGCAAATTAATAACCAAATATTTGTTAGTTTATTGAAGTCATCAGTAATAGTCACACTGCTTGAAGCTGCTTGCATTCACAGATGGCCTTGCCACATTGTAGCACACGAACCAGGTGATCAACATAAATACAAACAATGATTATGGAAGTATGTTTAGAGTGAAGGCCATTTATAATATTTATTAATCTTTCAATAACACTCAGTCAGAAGAATTTTTCAAATGTATTGAAAATGTGCTTATTTGCTTTTGAGAAGAATGATACCACTCTCATGTTTGTCCATTCCATATTGTCAAGTCAAACAGGATTTTTCTTTTATGTAAATAGAAGCAATATAAAGGACTGAAGAAAGATTTAAGATAATTATAAATAAAATAACAAGTAAAGCAAATGGTAACGTAATTAACATACTCACAATCTGAGTATTTACAAAAGAAATAGGGTGGAACCCCTCTGCCTGGAACAGTAAATAAGCAGACATGCAGTGACATGCAGGGTCGCAGTAAATAAGGTCCGGAATCTGACAAATATTGCCTGGTGTTAAGCTAGCAGTTATGGCAGCAGTGGGCATTAGCTGTATGTGCTTTAAAAATATTAAAACATGTTTAGAATTTGGAATAAGGCACTGGTGCTTTATCACTCAAACTATCATGAATGCTTTGCATGTTTACATTAATTTAGTTTTTTTTCTATTTAAAGGTTTTTCACCTTAATGGCTAAAAGTATTAAAATGGCTTCAATGGCTTAAATGGCTAAAATGGCTTAGTGACTGACAACTGAATATATAATACGCTAAACCTACCAAAATAAGAGAAAAATGAAAAGTTGTTAGGTAATTTAGTGAAATCCAGTTAAAATCATCGATCCTTCTCAAGTGGGGAAACTGCACATGTTTGTTAGCTTAGCTTAGCATAATGACTGGAAACAGGGGAAAACAGCTAGCCTGAATCTGTGCAAAGGTAACAAAATCCCCTTACTGTCCAGTTTTAAGCTCACTAATCAACAAGTCTCTTGCATTTACGTCGGCCAATATCATGTGTTTTGAACCATAGAATCCATTTAGGATGATTCTGAAAACATAGAAGTTAGTATTGTTCACCCGTCTACAATGAAATATGAACAAGTTTTGTCCATTCCACTGTGGGAACAATAGGTCAGAGAGAACTAACTCACTAGTCAATCAATAGCTTAATGTGACATACTGCCCTATTCAGCTATTTCATTTGTTTGTTCTTCAATCATTTCACCCACATGGCTACAGATTGCCAAGGAGCCAAAGAATATTGAGGTTTTGTGACAGATCCGCTAGTATGTCATCGAACCTTGTTTTCCTTTCTTCCTTTATTGACACAATATACAAAATGGCCTTTCTCTGCCGGAACTCCGGACTCCCCCTCCTCTTTTCTATTTCTCTCCCACTTCTTTCACTGAGGCCTAATTACATGGTGGACAGAGTAATCGATACAGCAGAGAGTGAAAGTACCCAGCAGGCAGCGTGAGGACCCTCTTAACTCTCTTCAGTCTACCCTTCTCATACTTACACTTGCACACAGTGATCATCTTGACTTTTTGCAGACATTAGAGCCAAGCTTGCCTATTCCCATGGTGGACTCCATGCAGCATAAACAGAGAAAGTGCATTATGCTTTACCCCAGGGCAAAGCAAATACACATATCTTGGAAAAAAAGTATGGTGGGTCAGGGGTGGGGGACTGTGCATTGACGAATGCCACATTTTTTTAAGGCCAAGCTTGTATTAACCACAGACCATATACAGTATCAGGTACTAACCAAAACAAATGTAGAACCCATTCTTGACTTCGAGACAAGGGAACCAGAAGTGCAGAAATGCTGACTCGTTTCAAGGTTTTAGGACTAATTTCTGAACCACTCTATACTGTAGCTAAACTCTCAAATGTTTCATTCTATGGACAATGAACCACTCTATGGATGAAAGCATGGAAGTCTACAGCCTCTAACTGCATCCTTCAGTTTGAGAATAGACTCCCTTTGTGAATTTGTGATCTGACTTTTTAATTTTTCTTCATAAATTCCTGAAAGAAAAGATTGATGCTAACTAAATATGCACAATGAACATTTTAATGAGCAGAGTTAAAAGGGTTAAAAGGCACATTTCAAGTTCATTCAGATTTTTAAGAGCCAAAAATAGTTGTGGATAGGAGTATGAATAGTCTTACAAACAAGTATTCATTTAATTTCATGTTTATTTGATAGAGACAAAATACAAATACAATATATAATAAAATTCCACAACAATTTCCCAATGCAATGTATCACAGCAGTCAGAATACAGAGTTAAACTATGTGGTACATTTTGTTGTCTTGAGCAGCAGTATGACTTACTCATGTACAGTATGTACACATACAGACATGTACACATGTATACATTTATGTATGTATACATATAAACTGTACACCCCCCTCTCCCACACACACTCCACCCCTACACATGACGACATATAAGACCGGATTGTTTTATAAGTAGCCAGTTAACAAGCTATTTTTAGCTCATGAAAAGTCTAAATAATCGTCAGACGATAGCATGTGAGTTCCCAGATTGCATTTCGGCAAATACGTTCCGCCTGATTTACTTTCCACATGGTTTACCTGCATACAATCAGACTGCTCATGCATGATTGGCCAATTCTACTTAGACTACAAACAAAAACCAGAACGCTTCCGATGCCAAAATCTTGTCCCTTTGGCTACAGTTTTTACATGAAAATGCAGAATCTGTTTATAGAGAAGAGCAAAGAACCTAATTAAACACTTTTTGCTTTCATTTCAAGGTTGGAGCTTGTATGCAGCTCAACCTTGTTTTTACAAGTGCCCTTCTCATTAACTCTGAATGACCTTTATTGTAAGACAGAATACCAATAACCGTCATTTCAAATACGCACCTTTACAAACTGAGGAAGTGTAATTTGTTGACTTTAGTTAGAAGGGAGTTCATGAGCTCTCACGAAATAAGGTCTAGAAATCACCACAAATCAAGAACTTTGTTTCACTGATGGAGAAAGACCTGGTAGCCTTGAGTAATGTACTTGGCCTGAGGTCACAATTGCTGTTTCATGTATTTATATTTCAATTTTGTGTCAATGTGAGCAACTGTTTATGCAGAGGAATCAGGGTTTTGTGGAGTTTTCCAAATTAGTAAACTGGTTACATTGCTACATCTACAATATTTCAGTTATAGCTGTAGATTTTGGCAGATGTGTAAGATCACAGATTACATGTTGGCATAACTGAAATAACACTCAGCGATACACACATATTGTATAAAATTATTTTTTTTAGATTAATTCTAAGATTTTGTGTTGAGTTAATTTAATGCATATTACATAATGTGGACTGAAACATTCCCTATTTTTACTATGGACCTTGGTTCATGTGTTGCCATAGCAATTTCAGCCACATGGACTTGTTTTGTTTGAGGGTGTTGAAATATCTAGTCAATTTGACTATGACAGAAAAAGCAAGACTACAAGTCAGCCATGCTAGTTTCTCCATGTGGATAATTTTAGCTGTGTTTTGAGCTAATGTCGGTATGCTAACATGCTCACAATGACAATGCTAATAGTCTAGTTTAGTAGATAATGTTTACTATGGTTGTCATCTTTGTTTACATGTTTGCATGCTAACTTTTGCTAATTAGCGTTTAAGTTAGCATTAAGTACAGCTGAGACTGATGGAGATTTTATTAGTTTTGCGCTCATTAGTCTTGGTCATAAACCAGTAGTG
Organism: Leptoclinus maculatus; assembly: GCA_032191485.1. Lineage (NCBI taxonomy): Eukaryota > Metazoa > Chordata > Actinopteri > Perciformes > Stichaeidae > Leptoclinus > Leptoclinus maculatus. The sequence goes on from JAVDOI010000016.1 coordinate 12,209,618, forward strand.
CTATATAAATGAATGATTAGCTGGTAATGGAGCAAGATAAAACATTTGGGGAATCACTGTCAAATTTTGTGGCAATCCATCCAACAGTTGTTGTCCCCTGGTGCACCAAAGTGGTGCCTGAGGAGGAGAAAGGTAAAAATTAGTGGCCAATGAAGCTTTCTCTTTTGGGGATCTGAAGATCAGATTCAGCTGTCTCTTGGTACAAACCAGAATATGCTCACACACATTCAGGCACCCTCTCCACTCATCCTGGAATTGTAATTCTATATGAAAAATGCAATTGCTTCAGTGAGTGATCCAGCTCCTGTGGTTAAAGTTGTCAGACATCAAGTACGGCAATGATTACAAATAATTCACTACCAACAGGTTGCCTCCCCGATCATATAACCCCAAATGTATTAACGTCCATTTTCATCTATTTTTAGCCAAAGTGGTTCAAGCGTCTCATTTCAGTGAATCATTGCTCCCTCTCTGCCCCACCTTTGTTCTGACCACGTATTGAAGGCTGAACAAGGGTGTACTGACGCTACAAGATGAGGAGAGCACAAAGCCAGAGCTAATTAAAGAAGGCAAACTTCAGCGGCCTTGTCTCACTCTCATTGACCTTTATCAAAACACTGGCATTCATGTCGCGCAAATGCTGGCACATTCCACTGAAGGCAGTTATAGGGGAAGAGGTAAACAAACACAGCCTCATTAGATTGCACCAGACCGTCCTATCACCCCGGTAATCGTGTGATGCCTAACAATTTCACACCCGCCCCCACTAGGGATTTTAAGAAGTGGATGGGTTAATGGAAGTTTCACTAATGTCAATACAATACAAGTCACATTTCATATAGATAGATACAAACAAACAAAAATAATCAAACTGTTAATCGTATGACCTTCATAGCTGGCCTGCTCTCTGATTGCTACAACTTTGTATGTTTTTTGCTGTGAGTGTACTCCTGTTGCCTATGGGATTAAGGAATTTTAATACTAAACTGTTGTCAGAGAGCTGATAGGAAAGGTTCAAAGGATGTATCGCAGTAAGACTGAATTGTATTTTGGCAAATGATTAAGGGTAGTAGACAGGGGTATATAGTGCTTGGGCTAATTATGGTAAGATACAGGTGGGGAAGTGTGTGCAGAATTTTCATCCATGGTGTAATTACTGTAAATAATACACGTTAGAATACTACAGCATGTTTCTTTTTAAAAATGAAAATCATTGAAAAAAGTTGAATATTGCATGACTATGTGGCACTAGTGTAATTATCCATCCTTTTACTATGTCCTTACTTCTTTGCAGGATTATGGGGGGTGGAGCATCCCACAGAGCCAAACATAAATTACCATAATTCTTCAGGAAATTTAGAGTATCCAATTCACCTGGCCTCCATGAATGAACGGCGGGAAGATACGTTTTTGTGCAGTGACTGGTTTGTAAACAGTGGGAGGAATGTAGAGTTATTTTAAAGATTTAGTTTATTGTACTGAGACTGATGATTCTGATGTGACTTGATAAAACCACAGGGGAATATTTAAAAAAAGGACTTGAAGTCAAAGTCAAAAACTTTATACTCAATGAATATATTTGGCGTACCAAAAAGGAAAAGCAGTGAAAACTTAACAGAGAAAGGTGGGGACACTTTTATTTTGTAGCCAGCAGGGTAACAAAAACAAGCATACCCAACAAAATGATGCTGGAGGAAGAGAAAATGTCAGCTAAAGTGCGGTATTCGTTTGACAATTAAAGACTTTTACATGACAACATTCACAACCTGGATTCATTTTTATGAAAAGGACCCCCGTGGACAAAATTAATATAAATCATCTTTATGACTTTGACTTCATGATCAATTCAAAGGTAGGGAGTCACCAATTTGTTCATCTTTCTTGTTTACCATTAGGACTGTACCGAATAGTTCAAAGCTTCGCAGCTTCGCAGCTTCATTCACATTGTTCACCTTAGAATTATTATTATTAGTAACTTACAGAGACATTGCATGCAATAGTCCATCATTTCTCCCTCATCCTTTTCTTAACTGGACACGATGCAGGTGAGTGAAGTGAGCATCAGATTGTTTCAGTTTTTCCCAATGAAGATGTATTAACCTGCGTCGTGTTTCTTGTTTGATAAGCTTGCACTGACTCTGTTTTGGCAAAGTTCCGTGCACTTGCTACACCTCCAACCTGCTGAAGGTAACTGACAATGAATCAATATCACTCTCTATTACACAGAGGACGACATTGCACATCAGGACAATTTTTTGTGCTCCATTCACTACATTGCTAGCTATATATTGTGAAGAGGTTTCACACAAACGGAGCACAATGCGGCGCTCAGTCTTTGTCTGTGTAGTTTTCTGTCCAAAAGTCAAAACGTATTGAAGAAAGATAGATGTAATCATATTTACAATATTACCAGCCCATATTTGTTGGTGTTTAGCCTTACAAAAACATGTTCAAACAAGTGTGCACTCGGGCTTGCCACGCACAAAGGGAGGCACGGTCTGTATTAACTGGGCGCTCTAGCAGCAATCTAACGGCACCATAATTTACATTTGTATGAACACAAAAACATAAAATCATATTTTCCCTATTTTTTCATTAAATATGGAGACAGACATCAAGTTCTAAGTAAAAGGGACTCGGCATCTTATTGGGGCTTGATTTTAATTGAAGATGTACGGTAAATATATGAATTTTTGAGTACCTTATGCCTTTAAGACTGCTGTTCTAGAGTCAACAAAAGGCACCACAAAGTCTAACTTTGTTGTCTTTGAAAAAGTTTTATATTATTATATGGGATATGTTATTTTAAAAAGCATTTCTAGGGACGGGCATTGGAAATAGCAGTAGCTATCAATGCTGTGAAACTGCATTGGAAAATTGTTTGCAATTGCAATTCTATACTCTATGAAATAGACATTAAAATACAAATAAGAATGAATTAAAATAAACTGCTATCCAATCAAATATCATGATTGTCCCATAAGTGTAAAATAAAAGGAGCGTAGCAATTATTTTAAAGAACAGATGATACAGAAGAACCCTAACAGAGAAAAACCTCACCACTTCACAGACAATCTTTGCAGTAGGAGTAGGTTTTGGGTTAGTTACAACTTTGGTAAGACAAGACAAAACAAAACATATCAATAAAATGACTCACTTGGTTTAATTATTCCGTTAGATTGCTTCGGGAAAGGGTCCCCGGAGGGGTGAGTCTGACAGGAGGAAACAGTGTGTGGTTGTTTCTACTCACAGATTCCAGACAACTGAAGGAATTACAGCACAGCCTTTCCCCTGGACTGTTCCTCAGTTCCTTAGCCTAGACTTCACTCCGACCTAGGCCAGCCATGGGGAAGAGATAACTCACACTGTCAAAAAACTCTGTGTTATAGAGTATGAGTCATTCTCTTTCGGCCCAGAAAAGCATACTTTCAACGAAAGCAAGCATTTCAACTGTAGTTTTTTACTGCCTCTTTTTCGCTGCATGTTTTCTAATTCATGTCTCTGGATAAACTCTTTGTCTGTTATCTTTCTGTCTCGTCATTGCCAGTTTGTGGAAGACAGAACTTTTGTTAAGCTAAAGAGGACAACCAGAGTACATCGTGGCAGGGATTTCTGTATCTTGTCTTGACAACATTTGCAGGGCTAAATGGTCATATTTGGGTTTCTTCTCATAATAGGAGCACCCGTTTGCATCTCTGCATTTCTTCCTGTTTTATAAATTACAAGTCTCAATTTTCTCAGGGACACAAAAGTCAAAACAGAGAGCAAAAAAAACCATCACATAAAAAGAAGTTGACATATTCTTTTTTACATGTGTACATTCATCCAACACTGAAACAAAGTAGCCTTGGTCTTGTCATCATCAAACACAAATTTGACACAAACTCAAAGGCACCAACCTTGACCATTATGCAGAAAAACAAAAGCCAAAGGGAGAAACATGAATAGTTTTGTGTTTTTTAAAAGTTCCAAGATACTCTCAAAGCTGAAATCCAGCATTAGAAATATGCTGATCTAGATTTACTGTGCCAGTGTTTTCACAGCTAGTACAACACAACATCACAGATATATAAACAATACATACAATCTCCATGCATACAGGCATACGCTATCCAGTAAATGCAGCCCACCCCAGTGTGAGTGAGGCACTTTGTTCAAGGCTGCTTGGGCAGTATGGGACAAAAAACCTGATGAAGTGTGCTCTTCTCTATTTTAAAGTCCCGTATCTCAGAACAGATGGTGGTAATGTAAAGTATAGATTGAGGGGGTGATCAGTCTTATTTGCTATTGTGAGTGCTGGGTGTGTGACGCTCTCCGGTTCATGTCTGAGAGATTGGGTCTGTGATGGCAGATGATTTTGGAGCCAATGTGTGTGAAGTTTGAACGGTTAACACTGTAAAGAAGCAGGTTGAACAGTACAGCACCATGGGCTGAATTATGCTTTTGTAAAGATAAAGGCGCTGCCCATGAACCAGAGTGTGGTTTGTGTCCAGCAGAGAACCTTTGTTCTATGTTATTCCCCATCTCTCTCTTCCCTCATTGCCTCTCATGTCCCTGCTGTCAACTCTCTAATAAATGCCTTTTGCCTCTTTCCTTTTTCTTTGTAGCATTAAATTGTAGCAAGCGAGAAATTGATATCTTCATCTTGAGAGCTGATGCCGACCCGTTCACATTACATACATACTGTAACGACGGGAATTGAGGAAGCTTTTAAGTGAGCTTTTAGACAGAGCCAGCATGTCTCTTTGTGTCTCGCATCAAGTCGACAGGAATTCAATAATACCGGGGTCTCATTAAGTGTTGCCAATTTTCCTGCTGTAATGTGTCAGGAGCACATCTGCAGTGAGAGCCCCTTAGCACACCAAGTCTGGAGTGCAGCACAATCTGCAGTAGCACCAGCAGTTATTGTGCATGCAGCACCTCACCCTGGTTCCCAGTACTTCACAATTCTTATTCAGACAGAGACCTTCTCACAGCTACCGCACCTCCCATCCCTTTGCTTTGCCACGGACAAAAAAACAGAGGAAATCAATGAAACCAAGGATCAATAGGACTCCTCCATTGCCAAGCCCAATGGCTCCTTTTTAAAAATATGAGTTCAACAAGGAAAATGGCTGCAGTCTGACATCAATTCTTCCCACCAATTGTTATTTATTATAAGCAAACCTCCATTGAAAGTGGTAAAAAAACAAAGCGTCTCCCTGGTGTTGTTAAGAGGTATATTTGCCTGATACTGAACTCTATTCAAAAATAATAGATTTTTCAATTAAAGTGACTTTTAAAGTCTTCCACCCAAGGAGTCACTTGAGCCCCTTGACATTTTGTCTCGAAGGCTCTGTGATAAGAGAACTAAATGCAGAATAAATAAGTGGATCTGTGGGACACGCAGCAGTCCTTCTGAAAGCACGCTCTTTCAAGAATCACACAGTGCATTGCAAAGTACTCAAGAGGATCACATGGTTTTCGCTTTAAGCCTGTCCAGTACCCTTTGTTTTTTCCTTCTTTGGTTACCGATATATCACTGTACAGTATCTTAGAAATACACATTATCTGCCTGTTTTGATTCAACCTTCACACGTCAAAACTCATACCTTTCCTCTAATATTATCTCGCACTCCCTTTTATCTTCATTGTAACCAGGCATAGCATTTGTAACTGTTATCTCCAATATGCAATGAAAGATGGTGTAGTGTCAAAGCTGACTTTATTTAGAATGAAAGAGAAGAAAGGAGAGAGATTGCACCGATACCGTCAAAGAATAATTTATGTGAGACAATAACCTAGACACAACACTCAAGTATAACCCTATAATGCACATGTAAATGAAGAAACATCCATTAATCCATCAATAAATACTCTTCTGGCAGCAGTGCTGTGATCCCTTTAATTTATTCAATAGTGTTCCAGCCAGAAATAATGTTCTTCTTTAATGTTACCACAGCAGGCCATTTTCACTCGCTTTGTTGCCTCCCCTGATACACCCAATCAAACACCCTATCCGTCACATTTTGACAGGTATATTCACATATTGTTACGGCTAGACTAGTGAACCCAAGGGCAAGACGCAGAAATGGGAGGCAGACAGTAAGTAGAAGATGGATTTATTTTAGGGCTGGTAACGTAAGCCAGGCTGAGGGGGTTCCAGTGACGGAGGTGACCAAAGTGAGAGAGAGTGAGTGGCTCTAGCTGATGAGGGAACATGAGTCTCATGAGTCAGGCGGATGTTTACTGCAGGCACACAAGGAACAGGTATCAGTTGTAGGCAAATACTGACAGAAGAGCAGCACGAAACTAAAAAGGTTGGAAGCTTGACTGACTTCATGAACAGTCGACAATCGGCAATGCGGTGGAGTCTGAACCAGGTCTTTATGGCCGGGCCAATTAATGATGAGTGGCAGCTGCCTGACTCTCACACACCTGTCTCCACCCCTGAAATTACACACACACTCCTCTCATTTCCCTATTTTGAGCTTCCTTGTCTACTCCGTCCTCCCGCCTGTGTCACGGATATAATAGGCTTGTTCGAGATGAGCTGCACTTGGAAAGCCTGGAAAGTGGACGAGAGCAGGCAGCAGCAGGACAGTTTTTAGCCGCCTTCAAAGAATAAACAGGAAGTCAAAGAAACAGTTACTTCCTGTTAAATCTTTTATGTGGAAATGTGTGTGTATCTGCATTGTATTCTATCCTTTGTTCTTTTTATGTCTACCTGTGAAACACTTTGCTGCTCGCTTTGATATGTGTTGTATAAATAAGCGTTATTATTATCAATTACACAAGATATGTTTTTAGACTAAACCCTCGTTGTTGAACATGAGACTAACAGCCAAGAATCAAGCGTTAAATATTACAAATACACAGAAAATTTAGATTTTCTGCAAAACATAGTGTTTGTTGTCAAATTTAAGAGCCAATCAGCTCTCTGATCTGGTGACAGCCAGGCGTTTCCCATCATGCCCTGGGTCATGCAGTCGGTGAAAAGCAACTGCGGCGCCTGGCTCTAAAAACTGCGGCCGCCTCGCTCTCCAGAGGTTATCGTTGACCATGTGTGCAAGATGTCAGAGCAAGTCGGCATCATTTCGGACACAAATCTAACCGGCATGCATTGTGCGGCGATCGCCGGTGATTGATTTTGCGCAGGATTGGCTCATCTCGAATGAGCCTAATGTTACAGCTGCTAAAATGTATCTCGAGGAGAGAGGAAGGAGGAGAGAGGAGGCTTGCCTTAGGAGGTATGAGCTAGGATGCACAGGTGTATCCTTTGCAGAAAACTTTTTGGGCAACCATGACATATAAAAGAGCTGTGACACACAGCTGGTTTATACAAACCGGCAGGAGCAGGACAGATGATGCAGCACGTGCCACACATCGTATTTAATTTAGAATGCTTTAAAATGAAGGCTGCGAAGCAAAGATGTCTATTTTATTTAAGTGCCTGTAGCCTCGCCTCCATTTTTCCATTTCTCTTCCTTGCCTTATACGGTGGGATGAGCTAAGATGTGAGGAGAGGAGGTGAGGGAAGGATGTACAAACTGTGGAATGAGAAGAGCCGACAAAACAAGGAGGGAGAAACATGGGTATAAATCTTCTTAGTATCTCGAACAATCTCTTAAGAAAGCAAGTAACCTTATTTCCCAAAATGTTAAAGTAATTGCTTTAAATTTACAGAATTTTTCTCGATCTGTCTAATTTGGGAGTGATACCAGGTTCCAAAGCGCCATTCATGTCGTGAGACACTTTATTTTACATTTAAATCACGTATTGTGTATTTAATATGGAGGGAGATTTTTTATGCTGTGGATACCAAGTGCAGGGTTTAATATCTGTTTTCCCTGATGCACTCTCAGCATGCTTTTAGAAGTTATCAATCATGTATGACGTATTAGGTTCCCTCATTTCTGTCTCCACTTCGAATGCGGTGGATCTAATGTGTATTATTAAAATTGTATTACAACAGAAAAGATGTTTTAATTCTTAAATTTTGAATAATATTATCTAAGTTACATAAGTGTAACAGTTATTTAAAGTTCCCTATCCTGAATCAGCAAATTGGTATGCACACAGTCACAACCTCCGATAATTACATTCTCCTACACAATGCTTGCGGGGCAGCTTTTGTGAACTGGAGTGACCCATTCGCATTTTTAGTTCTGCTTTTATCCTTTGAGACACTGACTACTTCCTGTGTCTCCTTAGACAAGCTGCGTAAAGATATGGCGACAGGTGATTGATTGAATAATCCTCCGCAGCCCTTATCTCAGCCTACTTCATCACTTCGTCCAGCCTCCAAAGCAAATCTCCATGTCCCTCATACTGAAAGATGGGCTACAAGTGAAAACAGTCTTTTTCTAAACCTCTCTCTCACACACACACACACACACACTTTCATTTTCCTTTTTTTTTCTTCGCGCACACGTTTCAGTGAATTCATATACTGCATGTTGTTGCTGGGAGGGCAGGCATTAATTAACAACAAGACCTTGTATAGTAGTTTGTCTCTGATTTATTATTATCTTCTGTGAAATGTCACTCACTTAAACATACCATTAAGAAGACAATCTTAATGTTAGTGTATAACCTAGTGGCTTTCTATGGAAGGAATCAGGGTCAAATTATAGGATTGGTCTTTTTTTCCAGCTGTTGGCCTCCTCTCTCAATCATGTGCAGAGCCTGGGTTTTCATTCTCATTACAGACATTGAGGACAGACAGTACAAATCAATGCTTGACTCCTCACTTTAACCTTGGAATGCCATTAGTGTCTGCACATTAAAGCCAAGCTTGACTTGAGCTAATTTAGCTAAATGAGGATATCTCCCAGCTGAGATGGAAAGATGAAGGGGAACCTTGGCAGCATGACATTTCTACCTACAGGAATGATTATGGATTCATTGTAAAACCCTTTGGGCTACAGTAAAAGACGCAAATGGTAATCACGGTTTGTAGTTTGTTTTATGTATTATGTCCTCTGTAGATTGATATTATTTTTTTTAGTGCTGGGCAACGATTACAATTTTTAATCGCGATTAATCGCATGGATTTTTTGCGATTAATCGCATTGTTATGGCAAAGTTCAATAATGAAAAGTAGTGTATTGTTACTTTTATTTTAAAAGTACTGCTATATGAACAAAAGGATTTTAGGAAAAGGAAATACTTGGAGTTGGATAAGACAATCAATACCACTTTGCTATCTTAGAGTCAAGGTTTGGAGCTGGAGATAGGAGTCGTTTAGCTTAACTTGTGTATGTATATTTACATCGGTTTTGTTAAATTTGAGGGGGAGTTAGATTCTGTAACTATCCATTAGCGAACAACTGCCAGTACCAGTCTTATTGTCACCGTGAGATTGCCAGGTAACCAGCCGAGGTGCTGCACAGATGGCTTGGCAGATTGATAAAGTGCTGTTTGTCAAAAAGTATTTACACCACAGATCTCACAACACAATGTCTACGCAGCCTGCACAGCCAAAGCAGCATGGCAGGGCAGCAGCAGTAGCCGTTGGTGTCTACATAGGATGCTTTCAGGGAAGTCATTGAGTGTAGGACACTCGCGTTTTGGCAGTGCTCAGGGCCCAATACACAATCACTTTAGCTATGCCCGTTAAAATGAAAGAAAATAGACTCAAAGTGTAACAATGGACTTCAGGGCACAATTGCATGTGTTCTGCAAGTAAAACGGAAGCCGTCCTGGGTAGACAAGTATTCATTTTTGGACTGGAATGTATGGAAAGTGTTATTTAGTTACCATTAGATGTACTGGTAGATGTATTCTTAAACTTTGGAGGGAGTCATGCTAGTTGTTTCCCCCTGCCTCCTGTCTTTATGCAAAGCTACACTACGATAACCTGGTTATTGCTGGTTATTGCTTAATTTGTAACGTAAATAATAATGATAATAATTATCTTTATTTATATAACACTTTTCTCGTACAAACATGAGAGTGGTATTAATCTTGCCATCAAACTCTCAGCAAAAGGTATATGAGTGAATTTCCCAAAACGTTGAACTATTCCTTTTGATACACATTCATGAGTTCTAGTGAGTATACACTGCAGCAGCACTGTTTGAGGGATCGACTCAAAATGAACTGCAGTATTGTGCGTTCATGGTTTTGAAGACATGTCAACATGCAACAATGTGACTCATGAATGTGTTTTTAGTTTAGTTTATGGACAACAATTGAGCCGCACAATACTTAGTAGCATCATTTCATTGTTGATGTTGGGTCTTTTATTGGGATTTGTGGGAACAATTGAACATCTTATCATCAGACTTATCCTTTTATGTTGCTTCATGAACGTACTCTTTTCTAATGTTGTGTTTTAATCCGAAGTTGCAGAATGCAATCAATATAAACAGCCTGAGAAGGAGATGTTCACGCTCCCACTATAGGACTCATTTATATGGTTGTGTATGTTTACTTGTAGAGGGTTTCTTTTCACCCATATCCATCACTGATCAGTCTTCATTTGACAGTCGTGTCTGGGTAATCTTGAATCCAGCTGGGGTGCCAATTGTTCTCATCTTCATTCGACGTGGAGATATACTTTATGCCAGTATACCAGATCTGTTCATCACATGAGCGAGCTCCTCCAGCCTACTGCTTGGCAGGCGTTCATTACTGCCAGAGTAAGTCTTGATTAGAGTAATGGGAAATTAAATATTTTAAGAGGATGTATATCCGCTCTTTAAAATCTTAATACATTTTGTCAGAGAATTAAATGAGTGAGATAAAATTAACATTTTCAAGTCTATCGCTGAACGCCTCCTTTTCCTACGGATACATTCTAAAAACAGACTCTCAAAAGGAGGAGATTTAATTGAATTAATACATTTAGCTCTGAACCAGAGGGTTTCTTTAGGTTTCAAGTCTGTGAATCCAGCATATAGATAATAGAAGAGCAGAATGTGTCAAAAACCTTGTACTGAAATCTGTAAAAACATGCTGGTGGGGTCAGAAAGCATATCTACTATACCGAGAAAATATACTGCATGTACACCATCTGCCCTATTCACCAGCTATGATTGTGCTTATCGCTAGATATATGCTGATACGTCGAGTTGGTGAAGTAGTAAACAATTTGATGGTTAATGATTTTTGTAATTTCTAACAATAGTATATAGTATACCTATCAGAGAATAATAGATTGTATGTAACCCCACTTTTCTCAGAAAACTGTATTATAAGCAACAAACACCAGGCGCTACGGTACGTGTAATCTGATTTACTTAAATGCTTACTTGTGCTATGGCCGTAACTGTGCAGCAAACACATTGTGGCTTTACTTTTATTGCACTCATTGCCATCTTTGAAAGAATAGGACTAGCTGACATAACATGCATTGTCAAGAAGATGTATACCACTAAGTCCACACTGAGAGAAGAATTGCCACTGATTGTGCTGTATGTTTACATCAAACATTAATGCTGTAAAATGTAATATATGGAGCAATGATGCTGAGGTTGCATGTGCATTTATAGTCCGATACGTGTTTTCAAAGACTCAAACAGTGACTCTTTAGAAATCATTAAGAGCTCACCCACTTCCCCCTTACCTCCCCAAGCAGTGTCAGATAGGGTGGTAATAATTGGCAGCAAAAAGACAAGAGCCAGTGATCATCAATGAATAATCATTTAATTGAGGATGCTGTGGAGGATCGTTGAAATTACTGTGAATAATGACCATACAAATGAGATAGTGCACCCCATTGGCGTACATGTTTTCGTGTACACGATATCATTCGAACAATCTTTGCACATGACAATAGGGAAAGAGGGAGCACTGGACAGGTATATGCAGGTTGTGGCAGAAGTTGAGCCAGGTCAACTTTTGCCACAACGCAATGCAACGTCACCCCATCAAATACACTCAAGCACTTCTGGTAGATAAAGTGTTCCCTTATTTGGTAATATGAATGCCAAACTTCTACTTTTTTACCTTGATTCTGCATCTGACAAGGCTTCAAATTCATGGTTCTGTTACTCAAACTATACTTCCCCTATTTCATGTCTTACCATGAATCTGAAGCAACCTGCCCCTTAAGAAACCCCTTGAATTGTTTTAAGGCAAGGCTATTTTGTATTTGTATACCCAGATCTTAGCTTCTTACTTTTATTAGTGCAGTGCCCGTTCATGGAGTGACTGTGTGGAGAGTGTGACTGTTCTGAGCCGGCCATTTGCTTTGGTCTCTGTATTGCTGCTTGCAGCGTTGTAGGGGGGGCGTACTCATTGAAAGCGTGTGGCCATTCAGAGTGACCGTTCGGACCAGGCTGATTACATGGCTCGCAGTATTGTTCCGAGTGTGTGGCCGTTGGGAGTGGACTGATTGCTTGTCCCTGAGGAAGTGCCGTTCGCAGCTTTGACAAGAATTGCTAATCGCTCGTTGACTCCAGGGAAGTGAAGAAGAGTGTTTGGTTGATATGTTAATATATCCAGCAGCAAAAAGTTAACTGCAGACAATGAGCAGCGGTCTGTAAAGGCCCGCTGCAGATGACATGCTCAACTCAGCCCGCAGAGCTCTGAAGCCCCACCAAATTGCACCAAATTCATATCATTGGGTCCCCAGCAATACACCGGCCAAGTGTGAAAAAGATTGAATGAATGGTTCTCCAGATATGCGAAGGACATACCTACTTCCTACTACCTGTTTCATAGTTAGATTTACATTTATTTGGAACATATTTAAACTCCAAATCAAGGCATTAGGATTTTCTCATACAAGACACGTGAATTGCATTTGTACCCAAGAGAAAACTCTAAGTACAAGAACATTTGTTAAATCACTCATACTTGCCACTTAAGGAGGATTCTGTTCGTACCAGTAATTCTTTAATGGGGCTCAATGTCCCTAAACAAACAACACATTTTACCCTCAGCTAGTAGTATGCCTGGTTAATATGTTTGTGGTTCCAAGGCTTTATATATTTTCTTACTCATCTACCTTTCCTACAGTGTGTGTGTGTGACATGTGGATGGGTGCATGGTGAAACAACCTCAGCGGATAAACCGATAAATAATAGCCAAGGTTTCTCAGCTCATTTCCTTTGATTGACTCAAGCTCACGCTTAAAAGGAAATGAACCTGGGCAGGAGTGACAAGCCCATTCAGTGTAATGCATTGTGGTTTTTCTAGGACTTCAGATTTGTGCTTGCTGTCTGGAAAAGCCACCATCCTCTGCCATAGGAGTGGTTAATGAAGTGTGTTCCTGGGCGCTGGTTGGCAGTTTGACGAAACCACAGAATAAGGCGATCCTCTTCCCTTCCCCGAAGAAAGGACAGGGAAGTAAGATGGCTGTGAACGGGCTGATTTTTCTCCCTGTCAGGAACAGACATGTGGAGGCAACCAGCCTTTACTTTGCAGCTGTTTAACACTTTTAATTGTAACTCTTTGAATTATGAAATTACTTTTCACTTTAATCTTTGAAGCAAATTATAATGCTGTTTTAATTTCGGGAATATACTTTCTACTGTTTAGCTGCTTGACTTGTCCCTTAATTCCGTTTCTAAGACAAGTTGAAAGAGGGTTCAGTGTCGAAAATACATTTACAGGCTTTAGTTGAGCATTCGCCTGGATAGGCAATTTGCATGATTACATCATGGTTTTTTCATACTTCTACATCATTATTTGTTTTTTTAGTGGCACATCCTCAACAGACAAAAAGGTTTAGGTCTACTTGTCAATGCATTGAAGCAAGTCATTTCTGCATTAATCCTAAAGAGAAAAGAATTTAGGCTAAGAAGCTGTCTGACTCAGTCTGTGGGATCTAAGAGAGAGTCCTTTGTCGAATTTGGACACATAATACGTTCAATATTGATAAACTTTGAATTATCAAGCAGACTGCACTCTGTGCTGTAGGGGGTCGGAGGGTCAGGGCTCTCATGTCATCCAGCAGGCCTTTACAAACCGCCGCTCTGCAGTTCAGTTTTTTTTTTGCTGAATGCTGGATACGTTACATGAATAATGAAACAAACATCACGTGGATGTTGAATACACTAACGTTACAAAAATGACAGAAATATAAAAAATGCCCTTTGATTTTAACTTTACTCCTATTGCAACTAAAAATCACCAGAGACAATTTTGGCTTGATTTTTTATGAGCATGTAACATTTTAACAGGATTAAGGATTATTTAAGCATTCAATGTGGTTGTCCTGGCACTGAATGACACTTATTTGCGTAATGCAATTTGCTGTTTGTTTTAAGTATGTCGTTTCTTTTATTAGTTTTCTTTCTTTTTAACGTTGTCTTTTACGTTTTGCTGTTACTTTTTTAAAGTGTGTTTTTTGGGGAATTTCAAGTGAAGATGCATTATCAGCACAAGGTACTTAAACTTACTTCACATCTGTTCAAGGTTGAGCTTTCAATTGTAATATGATGCTCATATACAGTTGAGTTGTATATTTCTAAGTGCTTAGATCAACCTCAAGATCGGTGTCATACATATGCTATAAACATGTCCGTAAGTATTGTTGTGCTTTTGTTGCACTAGTGTTAACAATATTGGCCTATTAAACTATATCCAGTGCTTGAAGCAGAAAAAAATAAATGTTGAGTGTATCGACCAGTATATATCTTGCTACTTATTCTTATTCATCTATTACTTCTTTAAGCATGTTGTACAGTGTCAGTTGTGTCTTTATCATCATATTATCATACTTGGGCCATGCATCTAATACAGTAGACAAATAATACTGCAATATATTACAACTGAAACATCATAAGGTTAAGGTGGTGTGTTTGTATATTTACCCATAGTGTTAATACTTTAAGTGCTTTCCTGTGTTATCAGTAGCCTATAGTATTGATATTATAGGATGCCTACAGCCTGGAATCAACACCATACACAGACAGGGTGTGAGCTGTTCATTCCGGTTTTAGGAGCAGTGTTCCAGTCAGGATGCTCGGACATTTTTTGCAGCAGGATTTTAAGAGACACATTATTCATTTCTACAGTGAATAAAAGAGACTAGGAGAAATTGTGTTTGGGGATCCTCCCCAAAGATAACTTTGGCCCAATATATTATTATAACTATAATTATAGATAACGCCCCAAAGCCTAAAGAGAAAACTTGTTTTTTTATTATGTAACACAGCTTTTGTCTGAACATTTAATTATTCTGGCAATGTTTGCCCTGCAAATTATATTCTTTAAATCAAAAGAGCTAATTCAGAAAAACGTTCATGTGTCATTAATTATATTTGTTCACAAATAAATGATGGCACTGTACTCACCCCCCTCTCCCCATGCTGTGGGTCACTTGTCCAGATGCTCTCCACATTATTGTCATGTTCATATGCATACGGTTTATGAGGCGTGGCGCAAAAAATGCTGACACTACGCCGTTATGAATGGCCACGAAGAAACGCCCAGATAACCTGAACTGGAGAGGGCACAAAAGAGTACCAGCAACTTGTGCGAAGTGCCAGTGCGCGAGAAAAAGTAATTGTACGCTTCAGAGTAAAATTTAGAAGTACATGTACTGCGTAGCGGTGAGTACTTGCCCACTTTGAGTACTGTCTTTATCATTTATTTTGCTAGTGGTACTGTATGAGGCTTTTTGGAATATTTCCAGCCATTTAATAATATGTGTATGTGCACACCAACATACTTTCAATATTGTTGTTGGTGGAACATGGTCATGTTGGACCCGGCTGCAAAACCCACAAATGGCCTTTCACAAGCACACGAATATGTCCATAATGTGATACTAGTACAGGCCTTTAACTGAAGCCTTTAGAATTACATTTGATCAAATACATGGTAAAAGACAAAAGATCCTTTTTGGAACCCACCCCTCTGTAGGTCCACAACTACTATTCTGTTGCAGACCTACAAATTTGAAGGGCGCCTGAGCCGTGCACTGTGCTAAGTCATAAGGTCCGACTTTTGCTTTCAGCTGACCATCTGGCCGATCCACTTTGCATCCCTGGTCCCATCGGATGCTTTGCCTGATATCAGACAGAATTGTCAACTCAGTATCCATCTTCAGTCTGACATTGCCTCCACTCTAACTCATTTCCATGGTAAACACTGCTTTTTAAGGTCCACACTAATGTGTAGCAGCTCGTTTTGCCAGTGTTTTAGGAGCTAACAGTGTTTTAAGAGCAAACTATGATGTCGGGTGATATTGAGAAGACATGCCCGTCAGCTTGACAAAGCTTAATATTAGCTTGACAGCGGCATTAGTCACGTCCCTGGAGCTGACTGGCTAATTGTTAGTCTCTGCCCAAGGTACTCATTGGACGATTGCTTTTTAACCAATGTTACGTTGCCAGACTAATCAGTCAAATCGAATTTGGTTAACTAAATCTGTAAACTACTCAACTCAACAACAAATTGGAACACAAATACCGGCCTCGAATTACGTTCTCGGGTTAAAAAGTGCTGTGTTTGTTTGACCCACATGCACACAAAGTGTTTATACTTTAAACGTCTCATATAGACGTTTAATGGTGCCCTGTGCGTCTGTAACAGATGCCAAGGGCCGAGACGAAGTGTCTGTATTTGACGCCCGAGGACTGTATAAGGACTTTAACTTAAAGTCCACTCGATTTCATTGCTGCCATTGACCTCCTAGCCGTCTTGGTCTGTGACAGCATCCTGATCTGAGACAAACACTCTGCTGCCCTGTAGTGCCTACCCTTATCATACACACTCTTACTGCATTGGGTCGTTACTGTTGCAAACATTACTGCTGTAACCTCTTAATTAAAGCATGTGAGCATGGTCAGTTGCTGTCATGGTGCACACCATACTGTTTTGAGCCTGGAAAAAACAAAAACGTGATGTACCTTTTTCAAACACCCTTCTTTCCACACAACAATAATGTTTTAACATGTGTTGTCCCTATTTTCCTTTTTTAAGATCCAGTGTGAACATTTTTATACAACAGTTTTTAGCCACTAAGCTACAGTAAATCCAAAGACATACATGCAGAGACTCACATGCAGCCCAGTGGTACCTACAGTAAAGTCACTGTAATGTTTACAATGCTAGCCCCAAATAAAGAAATGGTATTGGATGCATACTGAGTGGGTTAAGTGCTGTTTCTGTAATGACAAGAGTGACAAGGTCTTGAAGAGCCGGTTTCAACAGATGAACGCTCTCTCATTCGTGCACGTTGCAGTGCCCCTGAATAGATCCAGGGTGGACTCACGGCCCACTTGAGTGACTGCTTCACTGATACTCTTTTCTGCATGAAAAAACCTGATGTCTGTGAAATGCTGAAAGGCTAAATGAGTCAGTTCTTCCCTTCAATTACTACCGGAGAACATAAAGGAAAATACTGAGGTTATTACAGCTATTTCCTTAAATTGTGCCACCATGATTTGATGAGTGTTTAACTCAATGATCTCAATAAACCATGAAAGACATCTGCATCTTGCATAATGGAATGTAATCCACAGTTTATCAGAACAAATCTTATCTGTTGATACACTGAAGAAGGTAATCATTTTAGAAATAGTTTAATTACATTAATTCAATTTACTTACAAATGTATCACTTGTCCTCAACCACAGCATCATGTACTCATGGACAGAGGGCATCGTTCCAGCAGTGTGCATTTCAAAACAGTTTCGCTGTTGAAAAAACCACTTGATTTAACTGTTTAATGAAGTGAAAGACAAGAAATCTTTAAGCACAGGAACAATAGAGCTCCTTGGCCATTAATCACTTATTCTGCCTGGTCGTCCCTTTATCACTGCACTCCAGTCGTAACGCTGCAACTTAGCCATTTTTGAATCACAGTGACAGCTGGCTTCTTTCAACACATTGTTTTGAAAATCTCAAGATTTTGATATTTAAAATCCACAATATATTGAAATATGGATTGACTCTAAGGTTTGGGAATAACAGCAGAGCAAGACAGGTAACGAGAGTGTCAGAAATAAATGTATATAAATAAAAAGTCAAATGTATCATTTGTAGAGTGCTGATAATTTGCATTAAATATAACAAGTCACATAATCCTGTGGTTACCCAGAAGTAGTATGTATGTTTGTGTATATTTAGTAGCTTATCAATATATTCACATTTCTGAAATTCTTCTGCATATCTTGTGTTGGCGTCTTGGTGGGCAATTGGCATGCAACATTCTAACACACGAACGCAGAAGGTGGCATATACGCACATCCCACTGCACATGTTGAATGCAAGAGAGAATGCTGGTGACTTGTCAGATGACAGCTACAGTGACTCATAGGCATTTTGTTATTCTCATAAAGGAGTTACAGCACACACCTGATGGTAGCGTGCATGTGGTTATTCACCGTGTGATTTGTGTTTGTGCATTAAATGAACCATTGAATGGAATGGGGTTTTGAGGAGCTTTTTCTCTTAGAGAGTTCATGATTTGGTGGTGGCCAGGATATACAGAAATGCTGGACTTGACTTGCGTGTAATGTGTAATATTTTTTTATTAAAATGTTTTGTGGCTGACAAAAAATGGCTAAAAATGTATTATAATGCAGATGCATTTTCACTGGAGTCTGTCCTATCCAATATCTGAGAAGTTAAAGGAGATATTTGTCACCTTTTATGTTTATGTCCAATCAGTGCAAACGGCGTGTTCACTATGTTGCACAAGTTCAAAATAAACTCACAAAATGACAAGAAAGGAAATATTCTTACACCTAAATAGGTAAATAAAATGTATTTTTCACCACACAAAGACCAGTTTCACTGCCTTAACTCATCGTTAAACAGACTTCAATCAAAGTGGACAAAAACATTCTCATTCAACAATCAGAAACTCTGATTTGGTCAAAAATAAATCCTTAATTAATCAAGTTAGATGTAAAAATATGCCAACTCTACACAGTGTTTTTCCCCCGGTGTGTCTCTCTGTTGTGCCAGCTGCCTGGTGAGGAGCGGCTCGTTGGCGGCTCTCACTCCTTTTTTTGGAGGCAAACCAATAAATTAGCAAAATACAATGACAAAACAAATCGTCCAACTGGTCCTGGTTGTCTTTTACAGTTCATCTTCTGTTCTGAGGGCAATGTGAGCAAAGGCACCGGTAGTTGGTGTTTGCTCTCGGCAGCTCAGGTTCTGGAGGGTACCGGCCTCCAGTGACCTCTCTCCGGCTGAATACAGCTGATTATCTGAGTCAGCCAAAAGCCTGTAAAATGTACCCTGTAAAAATGCTCATCAAAACATCCTCTTGCGCTCATATTTTGGGATGCCATTTTCTCTGAAAGCAAATCAATGTAAAAATCTGCGACAAATGAGATCCAATACGCGCACGTGTGTAGAGGCCTCGCACGTGCAACTCAAACAGCCGTGCACACAAATTACTTTTGCCAGCGCTTTCACATCACCCCGCGCAGAATACCTCTAGAGAAAAGAAAAATCTATCACTGCTCTTCTGCTCGCAAAGCTGTCACCTGCTTGCTCGCGAGTGTTTTTTCTTTTTAACACTAAGTGGGCAGACCCAGTCACTATTGGATCACTACATTTAATTGGTTACAATCCTCGTCTTTAGATTGGCTGGATATCACTCATGACACGGACGCTAGGTGGCCATATAAAGGTGGTTTTCAATCCACCACTAAAACACTGCTCCACTATATCTCAGAGATAAACATTGTACTATTTACTCCTCTACATCTCAGAGGTAAATAATGTACGTTTTTCTCTGTTGGAAAAGTAAGATGAGCAAAGAGAAGAGCAAGGACGTTTTTGAGCTGAATCGCGCCCCATAGCTACCAAAGCTGAAGTAGCACTATGTAGTTCTTTCTTGCCTCCAACGACATCATTGTCATGTCGGTGGATGAAGAACAACAGATTTTGCAACTGTGCCCTAGAGATGCAGAGAACATTGGAAAGAAGAACTGCAGGCTATTTTCACAATATTACGTTAATTTAGAGAGTTAGAAATAAGGTTGAAAATTGCCAAATTTTCCCTTCAAACACCATGAGAAAATATGCCCAAATCTAATTTAGGTATTTTATGTAAAATCACTTCTTACTGTGGGAACGTCATTTTTAGGAGACAGGGTTGCACTGTGATATGAAATGTATCTAATACATTCTTTGTGTGTGTGTGTGTGTGTGTGTGTGTGTGTGTGTGTGTGTGTCTGGGTCCCATACTTTTTTGATATTTTGGGGGTGTTGAGCCAGTATTCAGTAAAAAGCCTTTTCTATGGCAATAGCACGGACAATCCCAACGATAAGGCAAAGAAGCTGCCATAAAATGCTGGGATTACTATTTGTGATCAGCAGGTGTGTCAATATTCTCATTTTATCAGGCCATTTCACACCGGCTTGCACTCCAATGAATATTATTCCGCACTATCATATGCTTTACAGATGCTGGCCAATGATACGGCTGCTCCTTTGTAACTCCCTTTCCAGCGCTCACTGATCTCATGAACTTTGCCAAGTTTAGCTGTTGTATGAGACCCACAGTTCAGTAAAGTCTGAAATAAACTGAGATTATCAATAGAGATGCTAATCTTGCGTGGAAGGAGTTTGATAAAACGTTATAAAAGGTCAAAGAAACATGAAATGACACCTTGTGAACAAAAATCAGTCATGATGCATTTTGCACAAAAGCAAGCTCGTCTAGTTTTAGACGGAAAAAAACACTGGTTGTGTGATTTGTAAAGTACCCAAATCCAGGAATTCCACCTTGTGTGCAATTAATCCTGTAACGGCTGCACCTGATAGAACAAAATATGCAAAATAAAGAAGGAAGCTACATGCCTCAGTATAGATTAATGTCTATTTCCTGATACGAACAAGGTCATGGTTTGCCTTAATAACTTCATGGATTCATGTTAAGGTCCATTTTTCATCAGAAATGTGCAGGAATTGCACACATTCGTGCACACACACACAAACAGATATTGCAGGTAAACAGTTGCTTTCATGTTTATTTACAAATAGTTATTAGGGTCCCCAAGGCAACACAGACTGAAGATGTCAGAGTGCGGATAAGAGTGGATGAGGACCCGCGAGAGGGAAATCAATCTTTCATCTTTCTTGAATGCATAAGCGCCGTCCTGCCTGAGATGATCGCATGTGATCTACGGACCCAATCTTTCAGGACAAATGTTCTCAGTTTGTCAGGAACTGCGGGACCCAGTGGCCTGGCATGGAGATTAAAAAACAGGGATACAAGGATAATGCTGTGTACTGGATTCACTGGGGGTAAAAAGCAAGGCCAAGGATATAGATGCACCCCAGTCAAACCCCAGTGTGGAAGAATGGAAGAAGTAAGAAGGGTTGATACAAAAAACAGTGTTTGGAGTGGTGCTCTTAAAACGTACCAAGACACATGTGAAAGCCAGTGAGTAGATAAGAGATACTTGACACTTTGACAGCAGTACATATAAAAAAAACATTCACTTCAGCTCTGAAATGTGAACGTCATTCAGTTTTACTTTGATTCTGTTCCAGTCCAAGTCAAGTCATCGTTGGCTGAGAATGTCACATTCTGCTGTGAAAACATGGAAAATAAATGAATAGCTCCAATGTGTACATTTTATTTAATTTTTTTATGAGAATGTAGCATCTTGCTCCAGCATTTGCACCAGAATCATTTTCAACTTTGGGGAACTTTGAACCATGCATTTATATCGTTGACCAGCAGCAAGCCCTGTTGACTGTGTTAAACTTTGTTGTATTGCCATATCTACTGTCATATACAGTAGATATGGCTGGTGTAAAGTCTGTATGCTGCCTTTCAGTAGGGGCTATATGTGGAATGAACTATGTCATTTATTTATTTATTATGAACACAAAGAAATCCACACAACACTTCAATTACATGCTGTTGTGCTATCCAGCCTGCTATAGATAAGAATAGGCAATTACAAAGAGTCGAAAGGTTCATGCTATTAAGAGTACACATTTTATTGTGCATACATTTAATGGTTTATGGTTGAAACAATGGTTAAAATCAAGGAATTGTATCTATAATTTGAATGGAACAAAATGACATATGAAGAGAAACCTGTGCGTCACTCTTCAAGCCGAACAATCTGAAAATAGAATCAAAATGTTGGGTTCATAAAACAAACTTGTTTGTAGTTCTATACTTTGGTGATTTCAAGCAAGGATAATGGAAATGCAATGAAAAAGTATTGTACAAAATAAATGAATGCAAGTATTGTGAAAAAAAATAGTAAGGGTCAAATATCAATTAATTCAAAAATCCCTGGATTTGATGTCAATAAAGAGTGAAGCAATTTGTTCCAGACTGTTTGCTCAAGCTTTGAAAACCAGCTTTTAATCAGATTTTTGCCTTGTTAATGCTTTTCTCATGCATCTTCAGTGGGGTCATTATGTATGGGTCAATACAATCAGTAAGCTCATTCAGGCTGGACATATGACCAGCTCTTTGTGGTCCACAATCCTACGACTCATTAATTCCTCTGAAATGAAATTCAGAGTTGCAATGTCCTTTTCCCTCTCTCCTAATCTAATAACTGTAATGATACAGATTTCTAAATTCAATCAGCTTTAATCTA
Organism: Leptoclinus maculatus; assembly: GCA_032191485.1. Taxonomy (NCBI): domain Eukaryota; kingdom Metazoa; phylum Chordata; class Actinopteri; order Perciformes; family Stichaeidae; genus Leptoclinus; species Leptoclinus maculatus. Next base: position 12,232,090 of record JAVDOI010000016.1, read on the forward strand.
GGGGGATACAGATGCTTCCAATAGAAGGAGATCTGGTCTCAGCTGGTGAGTGGTGAAAGTCTCATAAGATAAATGTGGCTACTTTAAAAAGGGACGCAGACTCATATATGGTGAGTCCATTTATTAAAAAGACAACTTGTGTCTTTTTTTAGCAAATGTGTCCCTGCCCAGTGTGCCGGGTTTAAAGAACTCAAAGACAAACTGGATTGTTAATGTCAAACTGGATTTAAAATGTACCAGTGTCAATCAACGCATAAAAAAAGTGTGTGTGACTATTGCTTATAGCTTATGACATTTAGCCGACAAAGGGCCCGTGACAGAAACCATTTATAGAGCCTTTCCTGCTTCTTACCCTCAAGTAACACCTTCATCACATATTTGAATCACTTATTTGAAAATTAATTATAATTTTCCTTCTCTTCCTACACCCTCATTTCAATGTGTGTCTCTAAAATGTAAATCCAGAAAGTCATATTATTTGGAGCCACAGTACTTTTATTTCCGAACTGATTTCAAGACATTTCAAAAAGCTGCTGAAAGCAGCTTTTACAAAAGCACTTTTTGGGCTAAGAGAAGATGCAGGGTTGACCATTGCTGCTTTGGATGACATCATGTTTCATGTATCATTTCCTCACCATGTCCACAATGACTGGTTGACAGGTGACTGGTCTGTGTCAGTAAATATAAAAGGATATATTCATTAATTAAGGAGAGCGAGGAACAAATAATTATTTGGATTACGTCCTCATCCATCATAGCTCCACCCAATTTAAACATTCTTCCCTGGGTAGTTCAAAACGAGTGTGTCTCATATGTTCAGAGGCCGTGGTGATTATTAAAAGTAGCAATGTGAAGCTGCACTACAAGACAAAGCACAAATCTTTTGAGCAAACGTATCCACTCAGATCTGAAAGGAAGAGACAATAAATCTAAGAGCCCAATATAATCAGGATCCTAACACATTCATTTGCTGTCCAACAATGATGTTAACAGAGAGGAATAGAGCTGAAACAAGTGGTTTCAATAACCACAAAATAGTCCCTGCACACCAATTTCTCTTACTAGAAGATGAGAAGGATATAATATTGTGTGTTTTTTTGGGGTGACATCACTTTACCCTGAATGAACTGCATTTAAAGCTGCAGGGCAAGGAGACAAAGAAAAACAAAATTCTATTTTTTTTTGTACTTCATTTTAAGATATACATTTTTTTAAAGCTTTCTGTAATGTTTTTTTTTATTGTAATTGAAATGAGAGAAGAACATGTATTTATTATTAGAGTATGTATTATTTATAATTCATCCAGTGAATCCAAATTTGAAAACTGACGATAAATATTATTGACATGTTATTCAATTTAACTTTCTTTATTTGATTTGATAATCAGTTGTTGACTACATACAGATGTTAATACAATTGCTCGGCTACTTCAATTTATGGGACTAAATCAGCAACCAGTCTGATTTCTGTAAAGATAAATACTACGGTGAGACGGTGTCTTTGTTGTTGTTGTGATACTCTGGCACTGGAACTGTTAGGACTGCATAAATGGAAGAATTGGGAGGTAACGAGGGTTCTTCCTCTCGGTAGTTGCCGTGATTGACCGTAAAGACCCACTGATCAGCAGGCTCATTTCAATGCATCAACATTTATAAAGGGCTTTGCGTTGACCATTTATGGTTGAATGTAGGTCTGTAGAGGGCGAGAAGTGAGGCTGAACCAGCTGTGCAGATTTACAGGTTGATTTGGGATTCATAAACTGGCAGGCGTATATACGCAAGGTTGTTATGAATCTGAACATTTTGTGTGGATCCAACGCATCGTTTTATAAATGAGACCCCAGGTTTGCCGTCCTATGAGCCAGTTTTCTACAGATCCACTGAAATGCAAAACAATTTCAGGGCTCAAGACAGACAGACTAGATGGCATGGACCTGTAGTACAGAGTATGATACTGAACTCAACTGTAAGTCCATGTTTGCCAGCTCGTCTTGTTTTTGTCAGTTGTATGTGTGTCTTTCATTAAAAGCCTTGCAGCAAAAAAAAAACAAGAGAGCAAAGCACATGGCTGCTAATCAGCCTGATAACATGCAGCTGTGCCTGCTGCCTGGCTGAGCCACCTTGCCTCTCTACCTGCAGCCAATTCTGAAACACACTCTTCTGCCACAACCTCACCTCAATGAGACCAACCAGATTAAATTAATTCATTAGTAAACCCTATTCAACTGTGGATTCAAACATATTTATTACATTTAAAGGTGTTCATTCCAAAGTCACATATGCGTTGTAAAAATTGATTCCCGCACACATAAAAATATGTATCCCTGGAAATAAAATACAGTTACTATACAATTTTATATCTTTTTTTACTGTAGCAGAATACTCTAAGGTGAAGTTGACATGAAGGAGAGTACTTTATCTGCCGGAAATCCTCCACCCAAGAGAGAAGTAATGTCCTTGTGCAGGAGGTTCAGAATTGCTATGAGTAAATATACAGTTTCTTAAATTACTCTGGGAAAAAAGATAAATTAGCTTGGGAGAATATTGCTCTCTTAATGTTCCTCTGGTCCAGTAGGAGATCCCCTGGCCAGTCTAAAAGAAACAGTACAATAATACCAAAGTCTATTCACATCTGTTTTTCAACACTCAACTAAGCATTTTCCTCAAGTTATACATATGTGTTTGTTAGAATTGTGTGCTTCCAGTCTACATTACTGTTAATTGACATGTTGGGACTATTATTAACATGAAACTCACACTTGACTGTAAGATTAACATTCGTTTTCATTCTAAAACCCTTTTCTCTTGTAAAGTAAAGATCGACACCTCTTCAAAGAAACAATATTAAAGGTAACGGGTTATTTCACATTAGATGTAAGATGATGTTTCTTTATTTCATCAACTGGTGAGAATGCCAACTGTTTTTCTTGGGACATGTAGCTTTAACTTTAATCTTTCAGCACATGTAGCCAAGTGTATATTTAAGACAATCTTTTGCATAGTTTTTCATATTAAAACGAGTCAACTGGAAACATCAAAAACTTAGCTGGAGACAGTGTTAACGTTGCTAACAGTGCAAACAACGTCAACGGTGCTGACAGAGCTTACAATGCTTACCTGAGGGGGAGCTGGAGGATGGGTGCTACGCTTCCACAACGTTGCCGTCGGTCGGGACAGCGTTAACAGCTGGAACTGACGTATGAACATATTTGCTGATACATTCATGCTCCGAATAGAGAATATTTAGTTAATTGTCACATACATTGCCACACAGTCCTGTTTGTTGCATCACAAAGAAACTACAGCAGAGTTGGAGGTCATGCGGTTGTCAAGTGAATAAGGCCTTTGATAATGGACTACTTTATACAATGATGCTCAAAAGATATGCATCTAGCCCATTGTCTGTTGTGGTACACCTGTAATAAATATATATATATATATATATATTAAGTAGGCTACAAAAATGCAGTCCTCCTTTACCTCTGTTTTTGTGTTAGAAAAGTCTGCTCCAACATTTGGATAAATATATTTGATTTACCTGATTCACCTGCTGATGAGAAGATCAATATGAATTTCATCTCTGTTCCTTCAGAAGAGACACTGGACCAAGATATGTTTATACTGGTCTACAACAAGGAAGGAGGAGGAGCCAACTATTGTCATGTAGCTACCCCAAAAACCTATCTACCTAAACGTTTGACTTGGATTACTTTGGAAAGTGATGTATGAACAGAAAGCTGCCTTTTCTTACCCTGGTATGATCCCAGAAAGCTTTGACCTCTATTAAACTTGAATGTGCCATGTCTCTGTCTGCCTCAATCTGTCACACAAGTAACTCTGTAACATATCAAAAGTTGAAAAAAAAGAAAGTTTTCTTATGCCCTGAATCCTCTAAATGACAAACCCTATTTGGTTATGATTTCTAGGTTTTTGCTATTCCGTCAGTCAGTCCCTCCAGTCTGCTTTGCAAGTCCGTGCATGACAGTAGTGGCGGAAGTGTCTTGAATAGCAAGATCTTGGGTAAAATGCATGTGTTTGGAAAGTAGTGAGCATACATACAACATTTATATTGCACAAGTTGTGAGAGTGATTTGCAAAGTGATTTCTTATTTAATTTCTTAGTTGTGCTTTTGTTAGACCTGGCCTCCGTTTACTTTAGTTCATCCAGACTTTTCATCTGTTTTCTGATTCTCTGCTCACCGTGGAGGCCTGAGAGAAAAATAACATTTTCTTCAAGAATTCAAGGTAGCACGGTGAGTAATTGACATACAAATGGTCATTTAAGGGTGAAGTATTCCCTCAAGACAAATATAAGGTTGGTGCCCAGTTGAGAATTGAATACATTGCACAGTGAGCTGAATTTTTGTAATAAATTATCTTTCAACTAAGTATTACATCCGTTGAAATATCTGTTTCCACACCACTGAACCCCATTACCATTCATATGTAGCCTGGCTAAATTAAACACTCATTTTAACTCTGCAAGCATAGATAAAAACAGTACCAAAATATTCTTATCCAATAATATATACCTAAGAACAATGTAATTTTCTCACTTTGCTTGCTTTTATCAAAATGTGTCAGGTTATTGGTCACATGAAACAGGTAAGGCAACTGAATTGAAAGACTGATTACACCACAATTGCACTAGACATGAGTCTACACATTCTGGTGCTGGGCCCGCCTTGTGTGGATGAAACATGCATTATGATAAGTTGTAAATAGATAAAACCTGGAAATGTTTATGATGTGCAAATGATATTGTCGTCAAGTGGCATAGTAAACTCTGACAACAGATAGGTGTACAAAAAGATGATCAAATATGTCTTTTACCTAATTTCTCACAGCAGACTATACTGTAATTACTCATAGTGTACCATATTTAAATTAGGTGCAATATTTAAATTACTATCTTTGATTTTTACAATGTTTTAATATCAGCCAATGACCAATGCAGTTCTTTGACTGCATGGTTCTGACAAAATGCAGAATGCAACATTAAGGCTTACTAAAGACGTGCCCACCACAGAGCTAACACAAACACGTATAGTTTGTTAATTGCTCCAACCTTAAGTAAGGAAGCAGATCATTAATGTACGCGACTAGCAGTCGAGTATTTTGTACTAATTACAGTGATTAAGGGCATCTTTGATTATAACTCTTAGTCGTACTTATTGGAGTAATACACCAGAGTTCACTGTTAAAACAAATATGCATTTATATATACCCCCCCCCCCCTCAAAAAAAAAAAAGCACAGATTTGACTATGCTATACAGTATATGCTAAAAGGCTGTTTCTTTTATCATTCATACAGTACGAAATACATAACCTCCTTAGAGATGCTGGGGAATATACAAAGTACCATAAACATGCCTCGAAAAATAGTACTACTTGTAAAAGGGGCACTAGACACCCCGTGAAATGTAATCATTCCACTGGATCTCATAATAACCCCTAAACTGACAACTCTTGGTGGGTTATTTTATTTTCATTGTCCAGGTTTTCCTTCATGGGTCTGATCGGTTGCAATAGTTTAAAAGAATGGATTTTTAATTTTTGCAGATTGCATACACACATTGGAATATAAAATGTGGTAGTTTGCTGGAAATACTACTACCCCGTTCTGCACCTATACCATCTCTGACTGCGTCCCAGCCTTTGGTGTCTCTAGTGCGATCGATTGATGAATCGGAGCAGTTCTACAAGCCTTATCTCCAAAGTTGCCTATGCCATAAATGTCCGTGAATGGATGCGTAAGGCAGAGGCGCTGTCCGAGGTACTGCATTCAGCCCCTCCCCGGCAGACATCATTGAGAGACACGTGATACGCTCTGTCTGTGGCTCCTGACAGTCGCTGGATAAACTCAACAGGGAAACCAGATTGCACCTTCTCTTCCACAAAGATAACTGGATTTTCGTCCCGCGCTCCCGACCCACTCCATCCGGCGGTTTCATTTTTCTCTCTGGTTGTTCTTTGTTTTTTTTAAATCGGAAAACAAATTTGGAGGACGGCATATTTAAGGTAATTTATTTAACCACTGAGCAGGTTTTTAGTGGAGTTATAGAGAAAGTGGACTCGTCTCTCTCTCTCTCTCTCTCTCTCTCTCCCTCTCTCTCTCTCTCTCTCCCTCTCTCTTTCTCTCTCTGATGCTGCGATTCACTTGAAAGCAGATCTTGATGTGAAGGCTTCGCTGAGTGGATTTGAGGTACAGGCTTCTCAAACAGACCAAAAATATACGGACAGTCGTGGTTTACAGGAGCTCATCCCGTGCAAGTGTTTTGCATGGAATTATTTTTTTCCTCTTGTGTCAACTATTTAGGGTCCCGTAGAAGTAAAGGTGTACGCGCAAAGGTAAAAAAAAATAACGTCTCATCTTGTTTTTGCAAGAAATTATATAGTTGTGAGCGACATGAGCATAAATATAGTCTTATAATAGTGCGTCCTTTACAGCCCTCATCCAGGGTACGATTTTAAGGTATGGGACGTATTATTGATGTCCTGTTTTGACAAAAAAAATAACCTGTGAAACGCAATCTTTTGGGGAAGATTACCAGATATTTTATTAAAGCATGATGATATACTTGGTGGTATTCATCACGTTTGCTGTTTCTGGAGAGAATGTTTCCGTTTGTTTCTAGTGTGGTGCCAAAGTAAACCCGATTTGTCTTCTTTGAAATGCAAACTAATTGCAAAAATCAGGTTGCCGTCTTTTCTCTGCAGTTCAATGTTGAACGCGTTTAGTGTTTGCAAGGAAAAGCGGAATCCGTCTCATTGTCCGAAAAATAGTGACGAGGCAAATATTACGAAGAGCACATTTTGGGAGTCTGTCTGAGACCCAGCGGCAACCCGACTGGTTCGTCTTACACAAACAAACCATTGTGAATCAAATGACGCACTTTTTCTCATGGTAGGTCTTCAAGAGAGGGCAGGCCAGTGCTTACTGTATATCGGAATGCTGCTGACAATGGTCATTGGCGGCTGCAGAAGTTGTAATGAGTGTATAAGCAAAAGTAATATTCCTAAAAGAAAAAATGAGTTGTAAATCAGCGGTTTCCTTTTTTTTTTTACTTTGGTGTGACTGAGATTGTGCGGAGGAATTTTTTTCAGACACGCGATCATAATGATGCAAGCTATATGATTATTTAATGTTGCTTTTTTTTCCCTCATGATTTTACGTTGTGTTTTTTAATCTTCGAAGGACTGCGTATTTAAAAAAAAAAAAGACATGGTGTCCGACACACAAGATGAAGTCATGCGTGGATTCTGACTGTCCAGTGCTGCCGTATGCTTCCTGGAAAGCCCTGCTGATATTCATCTATTGACATGGCTCATGTTTGTTGCAACAAAGGCATCTCTGGATATAAGTGTTTGATTGGCTGTGCTTCAGCCTCAATCACAGTATTAACTGTGACTTTTGATTAAGTGGATTTGGGGATGGATATGGTGAAAACGCTTGTACTGTATCAAATTTGCTTTTGTTTTGCAGAGAGCTTTGGGACTGAGGACTGCCTTGACAGACAGACTGCTTCTTTTCCTGAGCTTATCAAGCCAACGTGTCTCCATGTGGGATTTTTTTTCTCATTGCTACTGAGGATGACTATGTGAAAAAGCCCCAAGCAAGGCTTCCAGTTACCCGCCAAAGAATGTTGGCATGAACATGAAGATTAAAGCTGCCATTTCAACTCAAGTGAAACAGTGCACACACTAACTGGCACCAGAAGGGACTGTTCCATAATTACATAAATTAGATCAAGTGTGCCCAATGGATATTTAAATCTCTGTCACTTTGCTCTAAATAGCCATGGCAGAGAGGACCTTTAAACAGTTCAAGCTATTTGGGAGCGAACAGTGAGAGGTTTGGCCAGTGGCCTACAAGGACAGTGTGAGGTAATGGTATTTGCTCCAGGAAATAATTGCTGGCCAAGCCTGTTGCTGCGCAAATATATTATAGCATTTAACTTTTTGTCTTACAATGCATCAGTTCACAATTGTTTATCCATGTAGACAGTCACTTATATGCCAGTCTACTCTCTCACGGTCAACCACAATTATTTATTGCTTAAGCAAAGGTTCATATAAATAAATTCAGCCCTATAGCTCACTTGCATAGATTTTGTGATCACACGATGGTTTTACAAAAGCCACGTGGTGCCCATATCATATGGGTTGGGCTGCTTTTTTGTTGCTTTGTAGAGATAGGCACTTGTCTAGAGTTTACAGGTGCTGAGGGCCAGTGGGCTAGATTTCCAGTGTGGAATGCATGTTGCGAAAGCGAAATGAGCTTCAATATGAAAACAAAGAGTTCCCACGGGCTGTTAGTTTACTTCGACGATGAGGGATTTTGTGACTTTCTAGAACTTCTCATACTGAATGGTAAACTCAGCCTCCGTTTCTCAATCTTCTGTGCCGAGCCTGCGACCGTCATATCTGACACGGCGGTCAACGACAGCCAATGGCACGCAGTCACAATAAGGAGAAACTTTAAGAACACAACCCTGAAGGTGGACAATGAGAAGAAATGGGTGGAGGTGAAGTCAAAAAGACGGGATATGACTGTTTTCAGCCATTTGTTTGTTGGTGGAATACCACCGGAGTTACGATCCGTGGCGTTACGACTCACATCAGCTGCAGTCAAGGATCAGCTACCTTTCACTGGATGGATAACTGACATAAAGGTCAACAACACAGAGTCTGTCATGATCAACAGTGAAGGAGTCCTAAAGGACCTCTGCGGTTCAGCCAACATGTGCTTAAATGGAGGAGTCTGCAGTATAATTAACAACGAACCAACATGTGACTGCTCTCAGACGGGGTTCCAAGGAAAGGACTGCAGTGAAGGTAAGACATTTGGATTCAGTTCAGACATACAGTCGGTACAATATGTCCTCTGTAGCCTTTCAAGTCAGCCGCAACATGGGCTGATTTTAAACAAATTCAAGTACTCCTCAGTCCTAAAGAAATGCATTCCCCTCCTCTATTTGGCTATGCTTGCGTAGGGTTTACCACGTGCATCATTGATCTGCTATACAGTTGTTTGAAATGAGTGAGTCTCCTGCAAGGCCTCATTAGCAAAACTTGTAGGTGTTCTCCATCCCCAAAGGTGTCTTCCATTCTTATAAAACAGGTCCATGGGGATTGGTTGACCTATGAAACATCATCTCCAATGGCTTACCTCAAAAGCAAGAGCAGGAGTAATTATCGAAGAGTCAAATGGAGTAAACATAAATGATGTCATTGACTTCATACAGTATAAAAAAAGTGCCCAATAGATTTAAATAGTTGTTAACAGAAGAGCACCAAAATATTAACTGGGGGAGATTTTTGTGTCCGTTGCTAACACTGTTATTATTATTACATTGATACTAAAGCTCACCACATTAGGATTTATCATCATCATATCATTTTCTACAAACTGTAGCATGGCTGAGACACAACTGCCGTCCAACATGTTATTCTAATTGATTGAATCATTCCAAAAGATAAAACAATCAGCTGTGTAGTGCCGGAGAATAAAAGAGCTAGAGATCCAGCTAATCAATACACAAAGACAACATTGGGTTCTGTGAGGTAGTGAGAATACTCTCACTCTGTCGTGGCCAAATATTGTTATCAAAATATCAGGATCTCTTTTAGTTTTTATCTAATGAAAATGCGTAATAATTCAGGGCATTAGGTGATTGAGTGTGGCGCTTCCCACAGGTTAGCAGTTTACTGCTGTGGTGAGGAAGAGCAGGTTTGTTGGTCAGTGTTGATGGGGGAGGGGTGTGAGTGTATCGGTTTCTTTTTATCTATTTCTCCAGTTTATACATAGGCCATTTAATTTCAAATGCCCATGTATCTTTATTCAAGCACCTAAATCATGTATTAACAATAAGCTCATTAAGCCAGCACTAGATAACTAATGCTGCAGCATACAGTAAAATATTCCCATCTGATTCTTATTAGTCATTGAGGCAAATATGAAATATCCCTAATTAGAATGGCCTCTACACACTGTATAGGCAATGTTTTATTTGCTGCTGTAATCATGTTTTGTTAATGGTGTTAATGCAGCGGGAGGGAGCATAGGGTCTTTTACCAACCTCATGCACTGACAGAGTGAATGATTGTTGCTGTAGTTCACTAACAGGCTTTCAGTGTTGGGCAGCATTAAGAATTTGTTTATTTAAACCAATGTACGTCAGTGAGAAATAGCAGGGCTGTATAGCCACACTGCATCAAAGCACCCGGAGTAAATCTAGATAAAAAATTAACTGTGGCAGTAAATATACTTCGACATGCCACCCAAACAGTAATGTTGTTCTCTTTCTTGCTCTTTTCGAGTACAGTGTATAATCACAAATCTTTCTCCAGTTTGGAGGAAATCCAAACAACGCCTAGAAGGCTCTTTGTCTTTTAGTGAATCACAATGCAATCACTAGTTTTATGGCAGCCATCTTTTTCCTTACGCAAATTTAGCCTGATGACAGGTCTATCTCAGGAAAGCTGTGATACAGTCGTATAGGAAACCAATGCAATGAATTGCTGATGACTCTTGAAACAAAATGCATAAGCAACTTTGTTTTCAATGTTAAAACCTTAACAACAGGTTACTATCCAGAAAATTACATCTTACTGTTTTTGAATAGAAATCTTTTGCATTAAAATTATTTCTTTTGTTGAGGAAATAACATTCTCAACGCACATTCTGGGTATTAAGCATTTTGATTCACATATGTAGGGATTCGATTATAAAGTATGACTCAGTGTTCTGCCTACTTACTTACTAAAACTAATTTCCAAAGGTCAACTTACTATGATTTGTCTGAGATGAGTTGAGTCAAAACAAATTATCTTTATAAACTATGACTATTTTGGATTCTACATGTCCCTCAAGAATGCTGAAAGAGTTTTCAGTAAAACAGACAAATTCAAACGGTTGGATACGGATGTATATTTATTACATTTCCTGCAAAATACTTTTAAAATAATTGCAAATAAAAATATAACAACAAAAACTCAGTTTAAAAAAAAAGTAAAAGCAATTCCCTCAATACTAGAATGATAAACTATGTATATCAGGAATATGTTGACTTATAATGTTTGATATTTCAGTGTTCGGGCTTACATTTTGGGTGGCTCTAAATTAAATAATACTTTCAAAATAAAATTATTATAGGCTGTTTTTTGTGTGTGAGTGGATCTTATTAGTCAAGAAATCGTAGGAAAAGTCATTCTCACATCAGAAAATTAAAGAAAATGTGGCTTCTGATGTTAATAGTTTTATGGCCATGAAAGAACTAATTGGTTATGTTATTGCAGTATTAAGATAAAAGATGTAAAAGATATCTTTGTGCCGCATAAAGGATGAGCAGTCATTGTTTAAAGAGGTCAATGTAACACATATACCGTGGCAATGGGGACCACATCCATCAGAGTTCATGAAGATGAAAGCTACTATATGATAACAACAATTAAAAATATGGTCTAATCACTTTCCATGTAGCGTGTCTGTGCACAGATGAGTTGGTTGGCTCATGGACTAGCTTAATGACTTGAAGTTTGATGGGATGGACTATGGACTGTTCTGGTACATTAATCTCAAACAAATATTTATGAATAAAGTAAGTGTGTCCTTACCAACTGTAATGGCACAAAACACTTAACACAAACAATTAATACCCTGAATAATACATGGTTCATCCTTATTTTAGGTGCTGCAGTGACAGTGACAAAGAAGTGACTTTTTCCAAATTTAGCAGGTCTCCTGAATGAGCTCATTTTGCAAGTTCCAAGATGGTGGGTGAGAGAAACACTCAGAAAGAGAGCAGCAGCATGTTAAACTCACACTGAAGGTCTTTGAGGATAGTTGTACATCTGTCAACTTCCTGTCCTGAATAACCACGTCAAAGCATGGAAGAGAAACTACAGGTTACTAAACTGAAATTATTAGATCCAAAAGATTACACAACAGAAGCCTCACAGACAAACAGGCAATATATCAGTAGAGACGTCTGCTGCCGTCACCCCAGAGAGCCAATAAGCACAGTTTGGGACTGAAACCCCTTTCTCAGTCATGCTTCTGCTATGCCTGATGAAATTACACAAAACATAACTTGATTGTTCTTTATAGTTCGCCAGTGGCTCTGACACGTATAGTGGTGCTAGTCATAGCGGATCTTTTCCACAGCAAAAGCAGTAATCATTGAAAAATTGGCCCCTTTTAGTATCAACCTGTAAACACAACATTGATACTTTATTTATACAACTATATCATATTACGTTTTTTATGGCGAACAGTCAAACTGTTGCCTATTTACACATCCAGCAGGCACAAAGCAACATTAGCATTCATTTCGAGTTTTGTTGGCCAATTCATTTAATTACAACATTCACTTTTTGTAGCTCTGTTTTGGTCTCCACCAACTCTTTAGGGGAAACCCGCCTCTACTAATGCTTCACTCTGTTCACCAGCTAGTCACTCATTGTCTGCTGTTTCATGCTGGGCAGGTATCATACATTGGGATTAATCAAAGTGCTGAGGGCAGCTTGCCCTTGCGGTTGGAGGATAGCAGTTAGACCGAACTAGACCGTTAAAGCCCCATAGAGCAGGAACGAGCAATTTCACTATGGCATTATGATTACATATAGCCATTTGATCCATTGTTAATGTAAAAATATTGACGAATGCAACTTTAAATATAGCTATATAGTATATACTGTATATATCTGGTGTTGGTGTATCACATCTCTCTGCTTGTGTGCCTGTAAAAAAAAAGAAGACAAAGCACAAAAAGCTCTTTCCTTAGCCCTAAATAGCACAACAGAACTGCTTTGATTTTACAATGAGATGTCTTGACATACGTAATTTGTTTGAGCTAAAACACTGTAAGACTGTTAGTTCATGCTGAACCTTTTACATCATCTGTATTTTACATTTCTGTCCAGCCATGTTTTTAGTGTTACTATATTTTACACCAGACCATATAAATCGTGGTAATACTGCCCGTAGTGAAGAAAGCTTTCTATAGCTCATTTCTGCATGGTACTAACATTGCAAGACGAAGAGATTCAATTCCCACCGGAGCCATCCATGCTGAAATTGTATGAACTCATGGTACCTTAAGTCACTTTAGATGAAAGCATTCACCCAATTGTACCTTTGCCAGCTAATTCAGTATTCTAGCAAGTTCAGAGAAAACCTGTTTCCCCACCTCAAGGTAATTTGGTATTGCTGCTTGCTTTCTCACCATCCTGAGCTGCACGGGGAAGGCAGCAAACAACAGCTACTACTGCAAATGTCTGTGCATGGAGAATTTTATCAGACCATTAATTCAAAATAATGATTAAAGCTATTGCTTTTAGCCCAGTCAAAATCAAATGTAACTGTCAAAACTAGAAGCATACAGAGAGGTCTGCCCATACGTTTACCTAGTGCCCATATATTGATTAACCTCCAAAGTACATTGGAGTTTTAAATGTACCTTGCCATTAAAAATGTAAAAAGCTGTTGTATTGCTTTGATCAGATGAAAGGCTCACAGGATTTGCCACCAGACCTGTCAAGTCTCCCCTATCCTACCACAAGCTTGCACATTGCACAACCTCACACACACACACGCACACATAAATCCCTTTGATCGGTAAAACAATTATTTAAATGCACTGTCCTATGGCCAGTAAGTTCCCAGAATCTGTCCTCCTTTTTCTCATTAGATAAATTATTTTGTCCTGATAAAATGGAATGATGTTTATTTCATCGTACATTAGCTGAACATAAATCAGCCAAAGTACAAAAGTAGGGAAGATCTAAAGACTGTACAGCGTTTTATTTTATTTCATTTTGTGCATTATGTAATTCAAAGGATAAATTGACTGGATACAGTAAATAATTGTGATTGTGTTGCACTTTAGCTGAGAGAATAGCCTCTAGGTCCTTGCAAAGATGTTGTTAGAAGTCATTGTAGGACTGACAGCCAGATTACTTAAGCCACTTCATTAAGCTGCTAATGCGTGATGACAGGTAGTATGACTGTAGCCTACAGTAAGTGAAATTATGTCACACCTTTTTTCACATTTGAATCATAATCATCAGCTTGGTAGTCACGGGAACACGACAGCTTCACAACAGATTTGTGCAACGTGAAGTAGTGCAACATATGCAGGAGGCAAAATGTCCACATATAGGATTCACACTCCTTACATTCTTTACCAGGCCTTGGTAAAGGCCTGGTTTTTCCACAGCAAATTTGATTCTTGATTGTTGTTATTTAAGGTTTCAGGTTGATTACTGCGAAAGGATTTACACATTGAGGAACCTTTTGCAAATCTCTTTAGTTTAAAGGTGATCTACAGTGTCTATTACAGCTACTGAAAATAGTTCACGGTTACTCAGCTCTCTGTCTGTTAAGTTTGATTTAGCCAGTGGGTGGTACAGTCAATCGTTTTTTGCTACAGGGTTTTACTTTTACATGTACACAAAAAACATGCATTTTTTTCTGATGTTATTTATATGCCAGTGGTCCCTTTAATGTTTTTCATGACACTGGTTCATATGTCTGTCTCATACAAATGGATTCTTAGTCAGTGGCAATGGGATTCCCCGGTAAAATGTCCTTCCAGTAGAATTTGAAATATGAAGACTTCCACAACCCCTTCATTACATTTCGAGTGGTGTTTTACATTATCTGTCACCAATGACTCGCAACCTGCTATAACACCACTTGTAATATGGAGATGGAGGAGGAGGAGGAGGAGGAGGAGGAAGAGGTGTGAAACGTCCAACATTCATGTCTCTGACTGTAACACTAGTATAATATTTACTCCCATTTTACTGTAGCTCCATTTTCGTCTCCACCAACTCCTAAAGGATATTCAATGCGTTGTTCCTAGATAAAAAAATATTGATTTGTGCTACTTTAATAAAACATTTTGGCTACAGTGATACTGACAGACAGAAAGCCTTTTAGTGTCAAACAAAAAAGAGAGGATTTCTTTCTTTGGGGAATAATTTGTCGATCCTGGCTTTTGCAGGACTGCTAGCAAAGAACTTGTTGGACTGTTCAGCACACCGTGTATGTCTTTCTGAATGAAGAAGCGAATCAATTTAAACTGAAATATCTGTTGATGCTCTGACAGTATGCTTCTAGTCAGTACTGGATGTTTTGTGCCAAGTTTTATCCCTAAGGACAATTCAACCTTAACGCACTAAAAAATGCAATAGCGTGGAGAAGTGGGCAGGCTTATGTGGCTGAACAACTGAACGGAAAAAAAAGCTGATTGAAAAAAAAGCTAATGGTACACGTCTGTGCAGTTAACAACTAAAATCAATGCGTCTCAAATACTACAGTCGTTAGAAATATATAGTGTGCTTATTCCTAATATCCTGTCCCTGTGCTGATTATGGGACTAGTAGGGTTTGACATTTGTAGAGGTTTTACAGTTTGGCACTTTGCATCAATTTATATACAAGAGCAATGCTTTTTGCACAACTGTACAAAGACAGACTGTAGATAAATGCACAATGAGTCAGGGTAACACATATGGAAACGGTTACTTTAGTGAACTCAATATGTAGCTTGTGTTTGTCAAAAGCAACACTATCATTTTCAGGTGATTTATGGCTCCATGTGAATGAGACGTTTTTAAATTATTCAGTAGCTTTCCATGTGTTCACATATAGATTAAACTGCTTTGAGACACAATAAAGCAAGATGAATTATTGAAATGAGCGCTTTCTTTGAAGTATGTCTGTCATTGTATGTCACACAAACATGCGGCCTCACTGTATCTCCTAAAGTGTCATTCTGTCTAGAATCCTCTAGTGCAGCTTCACTCAGACGAAAGCAGATTATTAGTATACTGCTGTCTCTGAGTACAAAGACAGATATTGGGATCAAAAGATTAGAGGGATTTTCCTGGAGGATTTTTGCCTTGTTTAAATACAACTGCTTCTGACTGTCAAAGGGTGTTTGTGAAATTCTTTGACACAAAACTCTCCTTTAACAGGATTCGTCCCACAGCGCAAATAAACATGTCCCAGTATCCTCAGCACACGCACACATGCTTGTATTAAACGGGGCTATACAGTGTGTTTTTATTGTAGCATGTTAGCTGGCATAAGGAGTTTAGTTTTTTTTTCTTGTTTGTTTGTTTATCATAGATGACGTCCTTAGTCATACCTATGTTTTGTTTGGAAAAATATCTCACCTTGCATAATCGCTGAACGGTTTGATCTCCCCTATACAGATTCAGAATAAAAAGCTGCATCGAGGCGAAAATGTGCCACTTTAAATTCCGGACTGCAGATGATATTTTCACTTTGAACATCAGTTGCCTTTCATGCTGCTGGTTAGGTGTCATCCTTCATGAGAGTCGTCTGAAATGCTAAAAACAAGTCGAAAGTGCACTGTCAGAATTTCAAAGCTGTCATGCTAATGGTAAAACGAAGACAAATCACTTTTCAGCAACATTATATGTGACTTTGAAGCCCTTTATAACTGTAAGAGCACAAATAAAGCCGACTTCACAATAATAGCGTAGGGGAGACTATTTGTCACCTTTAGGGATTTCTACCTCCTGTACAAGTAGGTGAGTGCTCCTTCTTGCACGTAATATATATATATATATACCCTTATAGATTCATTGATGAGATTTATAAATCAAAGGTCGCTATGGATCTTTTTGTCCATTTTTTTTTTACAGTTGTCTCTTTTGTCAGTTTTAATGGGAAGGGCTATAGCTCACTGTTCACAGTGCTTAGAGCTTAGCTACATTTAATGCTCAGTGTGCTTTATTAATACTTTTTTTTTTACTTTAGCTGAAGAGCCGCTCTTCAGATAGGGATTTGTCACACGTCAACGGTGAGAGCCACGACTACAGTTTCCTTAAGCAACTGCTGAGCATATTTAGCTAGAAAAGGCGTTTCTAATACAATAGGTTACAAATATGCTGAGCCAATACTTAAAAATGTGCAGTTTACATTGATTCTTGGGACATCTTGGTTCCCCGCCAGGCCTAATACTCAAAGTGTTTAAAAGCTACTGCATCACAAAAAAGATTTACTCCACACCTGTAATACTATCCTAGATATTGTCAATCCTGGGATTAAGGTTGTTAGAACTACTGTATAAGCTGCTCTGATTATCCTGTTGGATCATTCTGACCCACAAGATGTAAAAGAATGACGAGGTCTTCAGCACATCTGCTGCCACAATCCCCCTCTGTTTGGGCTGTCTCTTTTGGAAATATCTGGATTGGACTTTATTGTCCACACACCATCTGTCCCGAGAAACTTGTCGTAGCTGCATAATAATATTAATCAAATCAAAAAATGAACACTGTGTGAGTACTTTGTAGTATAGTTAGCGCACCATTGTCCCATTCTTAGGATGAAGAATGGCTGTAGAACAAATGTGGTTGGACATAAATTTCTATCACAATTGTATTGATTAGCTTTCTTGAGGTTGTCTACAGCATTCAGAGTATTGATGGAGCAGCAAACAAGTATTTGCTACGTAACTTAAAGATATAAAAGACTATTGGCTTGAGCAGAGAATAAAGTCACTCTCTATCTGTGTGTGTTGTAATCTGAGTTTCTCTGAGTTGATATAGCTGGGTCGGCCGTGTGTTCCTTTTAATGTATATTAGTGCATGTGAACGTGCCCCACTGGTTAGCTCTGCACTGCGCTCATACAGCCGTTACAGCTGATAACGCCATCCCGACCAACAGCGTCCTCACAGCAGCATATCGTCCACCTTCCGGTCAGCTGTTGTGGCAATAGATACGATCTTAATTTAGAATTTAGCACCTTTTTAGGCAGCAGTTTGACCTGCAGTCGGAATCTCCAGCCAGAGGAGGAGTGCTCAGCGTCCAGCAGCAGCGTCTCCTCCCTGGGCCAGGAGCACAGCTTCTCCTTGCTGCTCTAAAGGTCCTCGCTGGGAGAACAACACCGACAACATGCTGCTCGAGGCACAGGGCACTACGCCCTGGGCTAACTGGAGGGAAGGGTGGCATGGGAGAAGTAGAACCAGGGCTTCGCGGTGCAGACTTTCAGACCCTTCTGCAAAAATGTAGGAGGTTTTCTAAAGGGACTCTGGTGCATGGAAACACCACTTTCATCCACAAGGACTACCAAAATGAAAGTTCCTTGTAGTTCCTCTGCATCTTGGTTCTGAGAGCACTCTCTGGACGAAGGTTATTAGTTCATATTGTGTCAGTTATTATCAATGTTGTATGTTATTTCAGTTTTATCATCTTTCCATCGACGCTAGCTACAAATGAAGTCTTTGCAGACATTCTGCTGAAATGGATACTGGACACTGTCCAATATTGAGGAATGCAGTGTCAGTGGGCTGACCTCACAAAAATGTTATATGAAGAGTCTATTTTTCTGAAAGCTTACATGTGGCACCGTTAACCGACTCAGCTTGTAAAAGTTGAAATTGTGCAGTATAGCCAGAGCTGTGGGAGCTATCAGTTTCCATCAGAGTGGCCGGTCACCCTGCCCATTTCCTCTCTCTCCACTCCTACCAGTTGCTTGAGGAGGATAATGAGCGAGATGGTGAGCTGTGTGTGATGCCACTAACGCTCCTCTGTAAGATAGATGCATTAGGTTTAGGCTGTGGTACTAAGAGATGAGCCCTCACTTATACTTAGAATTCTTGATTTGGTTCAAATTTGTAATTTAACAACAATCGATCCTCTGGTAGCTCTGACCTTTGCTGCAAGGCTTTTACATTTCCCCTTAAAGCGCCTCTGCGACAAAAGATTTCAGAGCAGCCTTCCTGCTACTATTTTTCAAAATTAAAACTGTCTAATGGGCTGGCAATGAATTCAGTGCCTTCTGTTCTTTGTTATTGTAGAATGGTGATGACATTCTAGTACCCCGTGATTATTAACACTGCAGTACAGGGGTGGGGGGGTTGTCAGGGGAGACCATGTAGAGAATGCACTTTTTGTTTGCACAATTATTTTAAAGGAGCAGTCCACTCATTTTATGAAGTTCAGTTCACTCATAGGTACTACTCAGTCTGTGAAAACAGTTGTATGATGTCAGGTGGGGCCCAGTTTTCCAAAGTTATTAAAAAATAACCCAGACGACATAATCCACTATTGAGTTGCACTATTGGAATTGTAGGATTCTCGGGTCTTTGCAGTATGGGAAAGGTATAGGGTCGTGAGGAGGATTCAAGTCAAAATCTGTCCGTCAGTAAAATAGAAGACAAATGATCCTTAGTCAATCATAATAAACAATTTCAAGCATCAGAACAGCAGTGAGTCGTTTGCTGCATCCAAACATCAGGTTCTAT
Source organism: Leptoclinus maculatus (assembly GCA_032191485.1). NCBI lineage: Eukaryota > Metazoa > Chordata > Actinopteri > Perciformes > Stichaeidae > Leptoclinus > Leptoclinus maculatus. Next base: position 12,251,379 of record JAVDOI010000016.1, read on the forward strand.
GGCTGTTCACACCAGAAGAGCAGTTCTCCGTGCAAAGTCAACAAGCACAATTCTGCTCTTTTGCTTGTTTTGCTCTTTCTGTCTGTCTTCTTGTGTGAGTGCATGTGCTCGGCACTCTGTTTAGACACAACTGACACATATGTCGAATAAGTAAGTAATTTAAAACCTGGATGGAATTTGAAATTAAATAATGTTGAGGCGGGGGAGGTTAATCAGGGGAATTGAAACAGCGAGGAGACAGGAGAGGAAAGTCGAAAGCGTGCGATGCCTTTTTTTCAATCATTTTTTTTTAATCAGATCATTAATATCACATACAACATATAATGAATTTGTTCATAGTAGATTATCAGTGTGTTTTCTTGCCCGATTCGGTCGCAGCAAATGTCCAAATATCAGAGTTTTTTGGATGAAGAATTTTAGCTTCTCCACAATAAAACATAGTCCTAGCTGACCTACTTCTCAAAGCAATGCTGGCATGATAAACTGCTTCAGTATTTAAGATGGAATTGAACCGCTTTCATTAGGAAGTGTCAGTTGCTCAATAATTTATAATACTGAACATCGTTTACATATTATGTCTTCATTGTTATTGCTTTTTACATATTATACGAAATGCCCTTATTTAAGTGACTCTCTCACCTCCTCTCTGACAAGAGAACAAATTAGTTTCCCCTGAATAGTGATGACTGTATAAAACGGTATTACGGATGCAGAACATGAACACACGTACAGTATTTGATGTCACACTACTAGTACAAAACTTTAAGGTAGAGTCTGACTTTCAGATTTTTAAATACACAACTTTCGAGGAGAGAATGGGGCCAGCTGCTGCATCACACACACAATTAGGCTCTCTTAGAACAAGCTACGCTTTTTATTCACTTAAAGCAATTATTGAAAAGCGGCTATGATTGCACATAGTCTGAGTAAAATATAATATCTAGGTTGAAAGTTGTTACTTTATTGGTGATGGCTTGCAGTTGAGTCCTTTCTCAACGTTGACAGAAAACACGGGACTTGACAGCACAAAGCTCCATTGTGATATCTGTGAAACCTATTTCAGGATGTCACTGTAGCTACAGCTTCTTATTTCTAACAAGAGCGCATACAAAACTATGCAAGATAATAGGCAAGAACAAACTACATTTTTCCCTAGATTTTGCCTTCAGTATCACTTTGACTATAATTAAAAGAGTTCAAGGGCACTAACCATTTCATTTTGGGGTGTGTTTCCTTTAAGGGAGTGCATGTTAATTGGTTGAAATAAATAGTAGAACCAACTAGGAAATAATAGAGACAAGGAATTCCAACAAACCTAAACACTTCAATTCTGATGACATTAAGAGTGGACGACAAAAGGTTGATTCAGGGAAACAGCATGTTCTTAAATTGTCATATGGCAGAGAAAAAATGAATTATATCTCTAGTGAATGTGACACACGTTGCTTCATGTGAACTGTAGTGTCACCAAGAAGCACAATGATGCTGCTTGCCATGTCTCATCAGCCAACTGCATTCAGACACACAGCAGGACAGACATAGATGTTTTAATAATGACATTTTGTCGAGCTGGCTGATAGTAGCGGTGTAAAGTATAATCAGCCTTTTTCTCATTACTTTGTTGTTCTGATATCGACACACAAGGCACCATTTAGCGTCTGTATGAGACACACCGGGCTTTCAAGTAACTACAATATAAACCCATTGGCGTCATTATGAGATGCTCAGAGAAATTGGTCCGGGAGTGTGATGTTGTATAATGACTTTTAAAAAGAAAAACACACACGGTGGGTGGGTAAAACACAGGACTCTCAACCAAGAGACCGGGTGTTCGTGTCGCAAAGTTTTGTTGTTATTTTGAAGATGCGTTAGTGAAGTTTGTGACCTGCTTTCCGTACTTATGTGATGTTAGGTGTTTTAGTTTGAATTAACAACGTTAACCACATGTTTACTGCGGCCATGCAGCGGGCTACCCGGTGCGTTAGAAAGCGATGCCAAGGGGTCTGACAAAGCATCAGTATGTGACGAGTTGTATATAAGAACATGTTTGGATTTTGGCTTTCTACGAACTGTCACTTTGGCGTTATTTAGATGTCACCGTTTTGAGCTCACAATCAAAGCATCAAGCTTGTGTTGGAAGTGTCAAAATCATATCTGCAGGAGGCAAATAGAAAAGAAAATTGATTTATAAAAATATTTACCATCCTTTGATTTCTTTTGTTCTGCTGCTGCACACCAGATGCTTTATTTAGTTTGGCATCAACTTGAATAATAATGTAATTACTTTCCACGAGCTAAACACCGTGTGCATGATCAACAGCACAAGACCATCAGAGATGCAGATCATCTGATAGACAGTTGAGTGCATTTCGGTGTAGTGTTACCAGCACAATAGCACTGGGATCACTTTGTCAAGGGGATTAAATGGATTTACGTCTCTGGATTAGAATGCAACCAGCTGGGTACATTTGTGAAAGAAAGTGTGTGCCTGTGTGTGTGTGTGTGTGTGTGTGTGTGTGTGTGTGTGTGTGTGTGTTTGTGATAGGGGGCTTGTTTTAATGGTCCATGTCAGTTGATACTGCTGGAAGAGGAAAGCTTCTTTTCTTCAAAATACAACCACATGAAACCTTGTTTACTGTGGCCACTGAAGACTGCTGAGGTTTGATTCAGAAGAATGACGTATACTACTGGGCACAATCCTTCAACAAATCAAATTCTCTGAGCACCGATACACTGCATTACAAACGTGATGTTTCTCCCCTGTTGCCATTTAAATTGTGTTTATGTCTCTCTTAGTGTGAAGAAAACTATAGGATACTGTACTGCATGCCTCTCAAGCTAACCTAATTAGGATAAATTAATTATTGTACCTCTAAATCTGATTTTAATTTGCTTTTGATCACCAATTATTAGAGGAAAGGAATCCCTATAACACAATGTTAATTGCATGATAACCTTACACGCAATATGAAGCAAACTATCAAAACAACGCTCTTAAACAGGCCACTCTTGGAATTGAAATGCAGTGGGAGGAATGATTACACATTGCTGCAAAAGTCACCATCAGTCTTTGGTGTTTTGACATAAGCAAACGGTCGTGATTCTTCTACTTTACACTTCTCATGGCGTCACTTTGCAACTGCCAGCTTCATGCTTGCCTTGTCGGAATGCCTTTTCAGCAGTGTGCTTTTCATCATCACGCTAACTTTTTGTGAACAAAGTGCACTTTTTTACTGTCCTGTAAACGTCCAAACTGAAATCAAGGAAATCAGGAAATAAGATCCTCATAATGCAAGAGGCTGCACACATTTCAAATCATCTAGATTGAATTTACACGAGTCTGTGTGCAAATCGGATTTTTTTTTTCAAAGAATTAATTTGGTTAAAAAAATATGAAAGTCAATTAATAAATGGTATACATATCCCAAATATTCTATTCCACAAGGGCTTGGATAAATGAGCTACTACTTTATTGGATAATAGTACTTCACATTGACAACTAAATATAGGTAAAACAAGTTTTACATATATTTGAACTGACTTGTTCTTGTCATGTTAAGTGAAAGTGGTTGATTGCATTGTAATTTGTTCACAAAATGATGATTTGGATTGTTTTTTGTGCATGATGTCTGATTTGGAAGGGGAACCAGTGGTGATGGTAAGTCTTGGGTCAAAAAAAACGCTTGAATCTGGGCAAGAAACCATTTTACAGAGGTAGGAGTTTATTTTGTAGCGGCAATTGGTCTTTTGTGCCCAACTGGCCGCATCGTTAAAGTAATTGGATTGATTCCAGGATATTCTTTTGTTGTACAAATATTGATTATACATTGCATGCTACTGTCTTTATGATTTTAATTCATGTTTGCCCTATTGAGAATTCATAATAATGTTGTATCACCAAAGAAAAAATATTATTTTGTGTATTTCTGCTATTTTGATTTTATACTTTTTAATATGGAATCAGTCTCCAGGCAAAGCACAAGCACTTAATGGTGACTAGAACTGTTGACTGACTATTTTTTGTTGTTTTTGTAGGCAGTTGGGCCCTTACAGACTCTCATTTCAATGGTTTTGCATGTTTTCTCAAACCCATTTATTTTCCTCTCATTGGTAGCATGATGTTTACCTCACCTGTTTGTTATTAATCAACCGACAAGTAATTCATCTCTCGGCCTCCTTTATTAGAGGTTTTTACAAATGGCAGTTGTCTCACCTCCTCACACCTCACTTTGATTGCCAATGCAATGTTAGAGACATTTCTTTTGGGAGACAATCTCCTTTTTGCGTTGCCAATACATGCTCACTGGTCATTGCTTTCAGTACGGCAACCAAGTCACCTGATTTCAGTCACGAGACCCCACTGCCCAATCTGAAACCTTAGAAGCCTTGCTTTACCACAGCCAACTATTCATTTGGGTTTGTTTCTCTTGCACTGCATTTCATCACATATGGAGCAGCTTTTCATTTAAGAAAAAACAACAAAGCACTGCACACAGATTCCATTGAATCTGTTGAATTTAATAGTTGTTGTAACCAAAAGTTAAAGTCCATCATGTTTGAAAAAAAAAAAAAAAAAGAACTTGATTTAATTAGCCTTACGCAACAGAATGAACCAGCCTCATGCCTGAAGATGTTTATCCCCCTTACGGATCATGATCAATACTGGTTCTTCAATCTTTTAACAGTGATGCCAGTTTTTATCAGCTGCCAACGAATAGTTTAGTTCTTCAAGGTTATATCAAATATTCAGAAGGGCTCCTTCAGTTACAACTCTGTCCTGTATTCCAGGTCAGTGCACGAGCAGGGTGGACAACAAAATGAAGGCCTATGCATAGATCAGCATTTCCTCTGCAGGAGTTACAATAGGTCACTTGCATGTGATGTTTAATGCCTTGCATGGTTACGACATGCAATGGCCAGTACTAGTCTGCATGCTGCTTAATGAATGTCTTCCTCTCTTTCTCTTTGCCTGTCCGTGCTTCCAGAAGACAACCATACTGAAGGTGGGTATTTTCACTGTTGGTTTCCGTTTTTGCTAAATTGTGTACGCTTACACCGTGTCATGGCTAAGGCTCCTCAAGTAAATGTAAGCAAATCTTTCATGCTGGTAATGGCATTGAAATAACTGGAGTGGTAAGTCTCATTAATCAGGTTTTCATTGAGTCTTTTTTTAATTTTAATTATTATTATTTTTTGTTTACACCTCACAGTAATAATTCTTCATGTGTGTGATTAAACTAATACCTCAATCAAAAATGAAGCAGGTAATGAGCCTTTACTACTCTATACTTCGCAGTAGTACTTCGAGTAGCCTCGGAGTACTGCTGGAATTCTGCTTCACCATTTCATCTCAGCGGTTATTCAGTGCTCAGTTTATTTCCTAAATAATAAATAAATGAATAAATAAAACAGCAGGGCTTTGGACCTTGAGCGCCAAACGCTGAAACCAGGATGGGCTCCTGGTAAAACAAATCAATCAGAAAGAAAGAATACAATAATATTAAAACATTAAAAAGGTCCACGTGTGCTTCGTAAAAGTTATTTTAAAAGGCTTAGCGGAGCAATACTATAATAAAGTGTTGCACTATAGGTTCTACAAAACAGAACAATATAGATGAATTCCTTAAATTAGTGTTAACAAATTAATAAAAAAAAAGGTAAAATGTCCGTTCATGGTTATTGCTATTATAAGCTGACTCTATGGAGAGGTTAGATTTCTCGATCAAATAGAACATTTGCTTTTATTTGGTTGAATGTCTTGTTGGTGAGTGTATTGTAATACAAAGTGACAGAGACTTTAAGCCCTTCATTTAACTCAATGCATTCTTCTTCCTTATGAGCAAAATCATTTCATTTTGTGTACTAGGATTCCATGGGGGGCGGAGGAGATTATTGGTAGTTTGAGGTTGAAATCACCCATATTTTAAAACAACAGGGTAATGATAATGTACACTGTATATCAGGAAGAAAAGTTGGCTCAAGGAAAGCACTGGAATTAGTTGGCAGCTAACATAGAGCTTCTTCCTCGAGCGGTGACCAGACCATGTCCCATCAGCTTCCTTTTTCTTTGCGTGACACAAGTATGACTCACTGTTGACAGTTGTTGGAGGTCAAGGTAAAACAGGTCTTCTGCTATATTTGTGCATAGGGATCGCTCTCTCATGGGTAGGTGGGATGATAGTCTGTGTACTTCTCATCCGAATGAAAAAAAAAAGGTCAACCTGAAATTAGATTTCTGAATGATGACTCGTAAGTTGCTGATGATGCATTGCAACCTGCTATGGTTGACTAAATGCTCATCATGCCAACCCTGTCTGTGCGCCCCCTCCTAATTCTCTCCGTCCCACTCTTCCCTCTCCCAACACTCCTCAAGTAACACAGACATCTGCTCTAAAAGAGATGCCTGCGTGTCAGTGTCATACAGCTTCCCATGATCCCTTGTTCTCTGCTGACTGTGCTCTTGTTTTCCTTTAAGGTCTGGCACACCTGATGATGGGCGACCAAGGTATGAGCTCTGTTCCTTTTCCCCATCATTCCTCCAATGTCCCTCCTGCTCCCATTGTGCAATACTCAGGCTTGAAGCTTCATATATGGGCTGTCATTTTGCTTATTCTGAATGACCTAGTTGATTTTCATTCTCCCAGTGACTTTTTTTTCTTCTCTGTATGACCCCCTTTTTCAAGCTCATTTGGCTTTCTGCTCCCACTCTGCTGGGTATTTCTGTCCGTATTTTCTTTCTTTTTAATTATTCACATCTACTGTGCAGTTCTGATGATGTGGTTTAAGTAAAGGGACATTTGCATTAATAATATTAGGATATAATGCATGGTGGTGGAAAAATAGCTTACTGAATTTTTAAGCTAATCCTCATCTGTCATGCACAGACGATCTGTCCATTCTATCTTCATCTATCCATTTGTATGGCTACTGCATCCCCTCATCATGCAGCAGAGCAGGGATGTGAAGTGTTGTTCCTCTCTTTCCACTTTCCTTTGTTAGTCGCCTCTTACTGTCACACATTTCCCTCTTTTTGCACATATATGTAGCCATCGAGCCTCTTTCTCCTGCCGTCTGTCCCTTTCCGACTTGACCACGACACTTATCAAGTGTCCCCTCTGCTTTTGTTCTCCCTTTTTGTCTGGAATCTGCTTCCTTCATGGAACATTTCATCAAATCTCATAGGTAAAAGTAAAGGTACAACCCTTTTAACTCTCTGAATTCATGAAACTATGACAGCAGTGTTTGTGGCAGTATATACTCGGGCTAAATGCAGTATATAAGGTCATTGGCATTTTACAAAATTGCTTTCTCAAGTATATATGAAAGATTTCAAAGGTAGGTGCCGCTTTCGCTTTGCATTCACATGTTTAAGCTGTGTCACCTTTATTTTCTGCTTGATGCATGGGAATCATTAAAGAGACTCACATGGGCATATGAACACAATAGTTGCTGTCCTAGTTCCAGTACACCACCACCACCACCACCACCCAGGGGGTAACTACACTCTTTTTGTTCAAATAATGGGTTTTGGGTTTGCTGGTTGAGGCTGGATCATGGTGTTGTGGGCCTCCCATCCTGGCTGTGATCATCACCTCTTCTCCCTGTGGGGTAAGTGGACTTCTGATCTTTGCTATTTGACTCTCCTCCTCAGGGCAGAGAGGGGAAGTTTGGCTACTAAGGTCCCTTCTGAGCATTCAAGGTAAACATTTGATTCTTTCAAGTTAGTAAATGAAGTAAAACCAAATCTAGCAAGTGACTGTCAGTATGTGTGGTTTACTAACATGTGTAACTTCACATTTGAAAAGTACTGTATTAAGTTTTCTAAGTAAGTATTTTCACTGGAAAAAGGTTTTTCTTGATTTTGCTTGCTCTTGTTGTTGCTTTGACATATACTATGCGATTGGTTTAGGTTTTGCTAATTATTTTTACGCAGTTTGGAACATTTCTATTTTGCCAAACAGATATTGTGTGTTATGTTTAAATGCTATCTCTTATCAAACTTGTGAAGCACCATCTAAAAAAAGGTAAGTCTTCAAACGGTCCGTACATGAAGTATAATAATTTGCCATTGTTCACGTTGTATGATGAACAATGTCAGATTAGGGGTAATGCCTGATCTCATTGGTCTACTTGTGCTAATGCAAATGTGTTCTGATTCGTGTGAGTTAGTTCTTTGATAGCAGATGCTGCCTAAACACGGTTAATGCTTGGCCTGTTTTATTGTCTCATTGAATCACGTGCAATGCAATTCCATGCAACAAAACGTCAGTTCGTTCCATTACCCAACTTGGAAAATGGAAATTGTGCAACACAAGTATATAACACATATGAAGTCATATTTCATATGCCACAACTGATTGTGAAAAAATTGCCAGTTGGCGCAGCCGCTGGAATTATCTGTATGGAAAGATTCATTATATTATCAATTTATTTATTTAATTAAGGCTTCTTAAACGAATTGGGTGAATGTTACAAGCTATAGTGTTGAGATGCGTAGTGAGTACTGTTCGCAGTTTTAACTATTCTACATGAAATAAAACAAATGAATAAATAAAAATCCTTTTGCAAGATTATCCTCTGGCCTGTATAAAACAAAAATGAATAAAGTGTTAAACATAGAGTGTTTGCACATCATCACTGATCATCGCATAACAATCATTAATGAGTATGCTCCAATTAACTGTACACAGTGCTAACCTTTACTTTAATAGCATTTTCAATATGACAGTCTCCACATGTGTAATCTGCTCACAACACGGGTCCCATGCATTTGGGGACAAATACTGAGGTCAAAGAACCAGCAGATCTATTTCTCTCCTAAAGTTAAACTTAATTTCGCTTTTCATATGTGCAGTGTCTCTGTGTAGCCGACACTAAATCAATGAAATGTCATTTAACAAGGAAGGCAATGATAGTGAAATAAAGTTTGAAGATGTGAAGGAGCTGATTGGCTGGCATGAAATCCATGTTACCATGATGGCAACGGGCAGCAGGCACGGGTAGAAAAAGTGTGTCATTTCTTAAAAGTAAAGCAATTTGAATAGTGAAAATATGTTTTATGTTTTTTTATGTTGGAGACTTTCACATTGAAAATGCTATTTAAGTAAAGGTTAGCACAGAGTATACTCATTAATTATTCTTCTGCAATGATCTGTGATGATGTAAAAGCACTCTATGCTTAACACTGCTTTAATTTTTGTTTTATACAGGCCAAAGGATAATCCAGCAAAATTATTTGTATTTATTCATTTATCTTATTTTATGTAGAATAGTTAAAAGTGCAAACAGAAATGTAGCTCTCCTTAAATTGATCGCCGCAGCATACACGTTTTGAAAACGCGCAAACTTTATTTTGAAGGCGAGCTATCTCTGTTTCCGGCTCTGTTTTCCTCAACTCAATTTAAATTTTTTAAAGATGGTTAATGGAGCAATTTGACCAATTAGTGAATTGCATTGCACGTGTTCATTCAATGCGACAATAACACAGGCCAAGCATTAACCGCGTTTAGGCAGCATAGGCTAGCGAAGAACGAACTCACACGTAGCAGAATAGATTTGCATTAGCACAAGTAGACCAATAAAATTAGGCACTACCCCTATTCTGACATTGTTCATCATACAACGATAGCACATTAATTATACTTCATGCACGGACCTCAAACTGCCCTGTTAGTTTACTTTATGATTTGTGAAAAGGAATCATATTGTACTGTCAGATATTCTGCTGCTACAAGTCAAAGCTGCAGTGATATATACATCAATATCACACACAAACACACACACACACACACACACACACACAAATGAAACCCTTCTGCATAAAAGAATGGAGAGATTTATTTGTTCCATCTCCTAAGGTAAGTGTCATTTCCACAATCCTACTGGTTCCTGTTCAGCAAGTGGATGTATACCAGTTGCCTTTTCATTGCACACATACTTGACATACATGTAATTCTAGTATTAATTGATTTTAATCTGTCCTACCGCTGTAGGTGGGTCCAAACTTTACTTTACAAGTTTTGCAAAATCCTTAGACTAACAGACTAGTTGTCATTGACCTAACTATGTAAAAATGATCTTGGTATTGGTATTCTGTAAAGACAAATGCCAGTTGTTCAATGCAATGGCATTTTGCTGTCTGAAACATACATGTCACATGTATACATGAGCAAAACTGTAAATGTGGTGATCCTTGGTAAAGTTATATAACCTATGACGAGACGATTACTGCCCTTAGTAGTTTTTCACTAGTTAAATTGTCAAATTGTTGACTATCAAAGCTCTTTTACAGCCCTAATACACGCTTGATGCTGGTGTTCTTGGGGAACACTACATGGCTAAATCTGAAACCCGCAGGTTTTTACAACACTATACCAAACACCCAGTTTAGCTGTGGCAGAAGGGAAGCCACAGGGAGAGATTGAGAGAATGCTGGTGATGCACAAATCTGACATACGTAGCACACTGTTTCTAATTTGGTCCATTGCTGGTTGTCCCCTGTGTGGTACAGTGTGAAACATAGTCAGTCCAGTTATGTACTGTGTAGTCACAAACACATATCCCCACTTGAGCATTAAATCTAGGAACGTGGACAGTGCTTGTATTCATGGTCTGCTGCTTTAAGTTTGTGAGAATACTGTGTATTATGTTAGCCCCCCCCTGAGGTCCTCCTGTGTCACGTTAACCACTCGTATGGTTTATCCTCTGTTTCATGGCTGGTCCCTTGAGGATGGGCTTGTTTCTGTGTGCTGCGTTCAGCTGGTTTCCTAAAACCTTGTTTCCATTCAGCTCTAGAGAGCAGGGCACACTGTAGGATAAGTCATAATACAGCTGGCACACAAATCACTGGGTATTTAATTGCTGTCATCACAATAAACTGCCATGTGCAGCTTAAGAGGGACTGCAGGCTGTGCAGACAGGCTTACAGGTACCACTGGGCTATTTCTAAATTAGTATACTTTCTAATGTAATTGCTTTCACTTTCTAAAGAAGGAAATTGGTCCCTTTTCTAGTTTGTTTGCACATGTGCTGTATTTAATATGTCAAAGTAAATGGCAGTTTAAACACAGTGATAAACCAGTGCCTTTCAAATGGTGTCATAAACTTGGCCGATATATATATGCCTTCAAATAGTAATTTAAATGTGCTGTACTGTACATGAGATTGGGAGCATTTCTGTTGTCTCTCAACGGTTCTCAACACGGCAATGGCTGAGCGATGACGCGGCCGGTTTTTTTGGACGGCGTTATCGTCTGTAACCGCCATATGAGCGAAGTGCACAGCGGCAGCCGTGAGCTAGCCAGTGGGGCACACTCACATGCAGTAGAATGTGAGACCGGCCTGGCTATGTCAACAAAGCAAGGACAAGCTCTGATAACAACACACACAGAGGGAGAGCCCCTTCATTATCTGCTCAGGTAGACATGACTTGACTATATCAACAAACAGAGCAAATAGTTGTTTGCTGATAATGTAATGCTCTGAATCTTGCCCCTTTAAGTCTTATATTTAGCAATAACTTTCACATTGCAACGGTTCTACTGTTTAACTTTGCATGAACTGATGTAGATACTGAGCATCTAATTATCACATGTGACATTTTCACAGCCATTGTAGCAGTAAACAAGGTGGATATTCGTTGTGTTCTCACACATACAAATGTGGTTTGTGGGCTTTACCACGAAACATTTATACAGTTGACATTTAAAGAGCAACGACTTGTGAGTGTGTATTTGTGTGTCTGTCATACATCGATGTGTTTTTTATGTTGTGAATAAAACATGACACCATGAGACAAAAACAGTGCCTGCATCACTGTTCACTCTACATGCATATACATGTCGTGGTATATTGGCATTACAATGTATGCAGTATGATCATTAAATCTCATGCAAGATAGATCTTAATGCAGAAGCAAGATTGTAATGTTAGTGTCCCATCTGATCCAGGACATGTCGATTTAAACCTAAAGAAAAATTGTCTTGTAAGGAACATTTGCATATGTTATTTTTTTCCATGGACCAGTACAGTAATGGATAGTAAGCTGGGATTCAGCACAGCTCAGTGAGTAAGTGCTGTAGGGGTGTGTTGAGGACAGGCAAAGCCTCATTTGACGTACTGTATGTGGGATTTTGAAGTACCCATTTACTTGAACACATGCTCAGTAAGATGCGTTAGTGTCCAGTATGTTTCAACCACCTGCATGACTGCAAAGGTCATAATCGACCAACATTACACAGCACTGGATTCTTTAACTCCCACACTTGAAAAAAAAATAGCAACACTGACAGGCTACTATATATGACAATTTTTTGTTATATATATAAAGTAATTTGTAAACATTTGTTCTGCTTTCCAGCTTTGTGCTGTGAAATGCTTCAGTGACTTTATTCCCTGTAACTTGTTTGAAGATTATACTCGGCTTGAGAAAAAAGTCAGTTGTTCCAAACGAAATGCCCCGTTAGTTTCTAAGTCTCACATATCACCGACTTTGATTGTCATTTTACTGCCATCAAACACAAATGTTGTGAATTTTCAAATTGAAGCAGAGCGAGATAATAATAACTATTTATATAGCGCAAGGGCAAATAAAGAAAGCAGGAGCAATCAAATACAAGATCACAGTCAACAAATACAACTAACACAAAGTACAAGTAATGGAGAAAAATACACAGCATGAACAAATAAGAAGTAACTACAACTGCGTAAGATTAAATAATTAAGAAAAAGCCAGATGGTTAAAGTGAGAGATGATTTAAAAGAGGGCAGTTTTCTAACCTCAGTTCCTCAGGAAAGCTAGTCCAAAGGGTTGGAGCCCTAACAGCAAATGTCCTGTCACCCTTGGTCTTCTGCCGTGACCGGGGAAGAGCTAATGGGGCACAGACATGCACGTTGGTTCCACATAGGCGTGTGTAGGGTTTGGGTTTCTCTTTGATTCACAGTTAGGTTGGCAAGTTTGAAAGATGACATACTTTACTTTGAGCTTTCAGGGGTGGGGGTGTTTTCTGTGTGTGTATGATATTAGTGACGGTGGTGGTGGGACAAAAAAAAATTGCCATGATGGGGGGGGGAATTGTTTTGTGTTAAGTATGCATTAGAATCCCTCTTTCCCTCTCTGTTCTGTCATGACGCTCTGAAATCTTGATTTGTATTTGTTTTCTAGAAATCTATTTAGATTTTAATCTGGGGATGATCTTACCTTTGCAATGAAAACGCAGTTCTTTTAGATGATGTTCAATAGCATGTCGGAGAGCAACTCGTCAAGACGTCGTGCCTTCTTTATCTGACAGGTAACACAATACCATGTGGTGTGCGTTGAATCAACAACAGATGCAACCTCTTTAGCGTCACATGAAACCTCGAATACTGTCAATTAAATACTTTTAGCTCTATTGACTCTCCCAGGATTATTCATTTCTCAGCTTTAACCCTGTAAGTATATCTGTGGTTCCAGTCATTTCTTTTTAGATAAATACTAACCTGTGAAGTAAATGTATCATCGTTTTCTTAAAAACCAAACGTCTTTTAGTGAAGATGGCACTGAGTGCTCGTTTCTGACGGTCTTGATTCTGCTGGAGGGCATAGTAAGAGATAATTACACTTTACAGTGAGTGGTCATCTGGATTCTCATTATGTAAAATGCCAGTGGAAGTGCTGACTCAGAATTTTCAAAAAAAACTTAATTGGGTTTATCTCTACATCTTGGCATATGGGTAACACCATCACCATCTGGTCTGAATACTCCTAATTTACTGTAAGAGCCTGACTTATTATCATAGCATACAAATCAGACTGAGAAAGTGAATTTGGAAACATAATATGCAAAGCTAAATGTTTTTGGTCTGAGATTAGTTTACTATTATTTGATGGCCTAAGGAGTTACCTTGTTAACTCGGAAGGAGATTTACTGTTGTGAAGATAAACCACTTTAAACGATGTTCTTACTAAGAAGACATCCTACATACAGCCTGTCTCCTCCAGCAGGCAAAGCTTTCAAAAGTGAAATCCGAGCGCTTACAGAAAGACGTGAAGCTGCCCTTATTGATGTGTTACCTAGTCATTTCTGTCATATTCTGTCATATTCAAACAGCTCAAACTCACCAAGAAGTTATAAACATGAAGGTGAAGGAAAATGTTTAGCATGGCATTATCTTGCAAGTGTCACAGTTTGGCAGTTTTAAGTCTCAACAGCAATTTTTTTTGCTAATATTTTTGAAAGGTTTTAAGCGGACCTTTATTTTTGCAAGATTAAGCAGAATTTCCTGTCGACCGACCTACATTTCAAAGTTAATAAGGAAGCAAGCTTCTCCCTTAAATATCTTTAAATCCCTATGATGAAAGTCTAAAAAAATGTAACAAATACTGATTTACAGTTTTTATCCGCACTAACACCCTCTTTATCTGCATGCAGCAGAGCATTCAAGGCAACTACTAAGACGTGTAGTTGTTGCAGAAACAGAAACAATGAAGCGGCTGCAGGTGTATATGCATTGAGTCAAGAGAACGCAAACAGAAATTTGTCAAAACTAATTTCACACGTATAATTGGTCATTTTTCCCTCATAACTAGTGTAAAAAACATGATGAATGCTAAAGTGAGGAGGAAAGTGTGATGAATAAATGTCATATTGTTAGTAAGATATGGATTTTGTTGACATACAATATATCTGGATATGTGTACAATCAAACCAATACTCAGTAATACACACAGATCCATATACCCAGAACATACACCCAAGAATATTACAATGATGCCGTGCGCCAAAGAAAAATTGCACAGTTACCCTTAACACACACTAACACACTTATTTTACAGTTCAGTAGTTGATTGGTAGTGGAACTAAGGAAAATGTATAACTGTTCAACTTACTACAGTTTGGTAAGCTGTACCTTCTGCCCAAAACCATCAGCTCATACTCTTTGTGAAGGATGTGGTTTGATCACAGGTCATTCTAAGGCCCCGCTTCCTCACTGTCTCCTCACATATCTCCTGGAGATACTCTGTTAAGCTGTTAAACCAAAGTGATTCTCTCCACTCATGTGAATAATCAGTTGAGCCCAAAGCTGCATGGCTTCTCTACAAAAAGAGATGCCAATGGCTTTAAAGCCTTCATGTCATCAAACTTTAATTTAAATCAGAAGCGTGAACATGACTCCGGGTATCTGATGTTGGAATGACAATTTAAGATTACACCAAAGTTGAAAAATATGCTTTGGTGTGTGTTTGAGATATGCACCGGCCAACATAGGGTTATGCTGTTAAAATCTTTGGAAACTACTCGGACACTATTCAGGGGCGGAAGTAAATGAAGGACTGCTCAACTGGACTCACTTTTTGGTAGCAGGTGCTTTTCTTAAATTTATTTTCCACTGAGATACTACCCCCTCAGTGTTGGTGGGTTTCCCAACCGAACGACTTCCCAACTCAGGAAATGGGACCGTCCAGGGAGGACATGAATGCATTCTAGTTTTTATATACATAGCTTCTAAGCTCTGTGCTTGCTACCTTTCTAAAGCTGTTTAGTTAGCCTACTGCTGGCAAACATCAACTTCTCCTGCAGCTGACTGTCTGATATCGAGTGCTGTTGGTTTTTTGGCAGGTTTCTTGCAAAAATCTCTCAAATAAAATGACAAAATATGCCGTGATATTTCAAGATGATAAGTTTCGTTCCGACAATGCGGGTGGGTAGCAGATCAAACAAGCTATGCGGCTTCTGTAAGTCTGCTGCTTGTAAACTGTTCAGCAAAACAAATGACTATATTAATATATTATATAAATAATTTGCTATTGGCTTTACATGATGTCTAAAGTTTCTAATTTCTTTCTACACCATTCAGGCGTTAAAATGAATGACTTCAAATCTACTTTCACCCCTGGTCATGCTATAAAAAAAAGCGTGAGGTACTAGGTAGCAAGTTTTGTTAATGGCAACATTCAAATTGACCGGACCTGCCAGCGGTGGCTTCTACATTTGCTCAGGAACTTCTGTACCTTCAGTGAGGTGTGCACAACCTTCCTGCTGTTTCTGAATGTTTTGTCATTCAACTATTTGAATTGTGAGGAGCGGAGTGTAAAAGGGTTGTAATGGGACTGGTTTTAGTGGGACAAAGAGGCTGAGTGGATTATATTCCATTTAGAATGTAGCAGAGAAGAGTAGATAAAGGAGAACACACGATTCAAAGAATGGCGTTCAGACAGGTGAGTATAGCAGCAAACGTATTGATTGTTGTACATCACTGTACAGAGGAGGGCAACAACTCAACAACTGTGTCGCCGAGAAGCAAAGCAGTGTGTGTGAGATGCTCTACCCAGCAGGCTATTTAATTTTTATTGTGCAATAATGTAAGGCTGTAAGACTAGAATGAGGGAGGCAGTTATATTGTTATAGTCGCTAATCAGTTGTATGCACAGGCTGGAATTTATTGCTGGTTTGGACATAAAGGCTCGGTGGTGCAGTTGACATCCGGGGAAAGCCGGTTGTCTGCATAAGTTAACATTTTAATGCACTTACAAATGTAATGCAGTACCATTTATTCAGAAATCATTTTAACTGACCTATTTTCTGCTTTTATCAGAGTACATTTTACTCTTACTTCAGTAACATATTTTACTACTCTTTCCATCCATGTTACTACTATAGTTTATCAAAACTGTACGGCCATCAAGTAGCCAGAGTAGCCAAATTAATTTTGTATGCAGCTTGATAAAGGAATGGCTTCCTTGTTGTCTTGGTGGGTTCAACGGCTTGGTTAAACAAACATTACATGCACACTGAATTCATCCGAGTCGTAGATTACTTAATACATACCAATTTACCTCGTTCATGCCTGCACTCACCTGTTCCATGTGCCACCCCAGGGCCATCAGTGTCTGTTACAAACAAGGTAATTGTACTTGATGGGTCACAGAGGCAGTTTTCACAGAGATGGGGAAACAGACTGCTTTGCAGCACACAGAAAAAAAAGGACTGTAATTGCCTGGAGTGAGATTTCTGTATCTTGACATGGCAGATTGGCAAAACTGCACTATAAAGCTCCACAGATTAGTATATTACCACAGATTCTGCTCCTGTGGGGGGGGGGGGGGGGGGGGGGGGGAGGCAGAAAGACACAGAAAGAGTGAAGGACTTAAGGCAGACAGAGTGAGGCATTTAAAAGAATGAGCACAAGGAAATGGGCAGAGAAAGGGATGGGGGGTACTGTGTGGAAAGAATAAGTGTGATGAAGGGGGATTATAAAACAGAGCCATGTGATTATAACAGACACAGAGCGAAAATATAGTAATAAAGGAAAGAAGAAAAACACTGTTGCCTGAGAGTTATTTCTTTTTGAAGAATATTAGGTTTGTTTTGTTTCGAGCAAACATGTATTTTCATACATCAGACCTGTCTGCCTGGCTTTCTGATAGACATGTTTTGCCTCTTTGTGCCAGTCTCAGCTCCATTGCCAGCATCGTGAATCAGATAAGCAGTAGCGTGCCTTCACTAACTTCTCTGAGTTGACAGCTTTTCTGGGGTTGGCGACAGGTTTCAACAGCAATCCTTCGTGTGTACATCATCAATGTTGATAAAATCCCAACGTCAGACTTTGAATGAATAGTTATCATGCGTTTCCCAAAGAATATTTCTTATAAAAGATGACAAGCATATACATTTTCCAAACCTTAGGAAAGGGGCGAAGGAGACTGTAGAATAAAAAAGGTTGGATCAATTTGAACAAGGCTCATCTGGCTCCCCAGGTAGGTAGAATAGAAGGAGATCTGCTCCAGATCAATAGTGCTGGTCGATGCCAGTGAGAGACTGCAGTGATGAAAAACTCTATTCCTTGGCGAGGGAGGGGAGCGGATGACTCTTAGCAGAAAATAGATAAAAAGGAGATACCCATGCTTCAGCTGTAGACTCTGAAATGCATCGTTTGCATGTCGGTTTGTTTATAGTTCAGCTTTTAGATCATGAGGCCATTTTACTGGCATCCACTGAGGCAATGCCGCCAGGTGTTGTTATGATGTGCTGTATTTAGGCAATAATATTTATCCTTTCAGTATGCATTATGAGATGAGATTTAAAAATGTGCACAATAGATGTTTACAGAGCGACGTATGGTACTAGTGCTGCTTTGTGTAGGTGATTTATGAGAGCAAGCCAGTAGCTTAGCTGCCTTCAAAGAGATTGTTATTTCCCCCCCATCTCTAATGGTACATTCATCTTCTCCCATTAAACTGGGAAAAAGGGATACAGCGTGACTAATTTATATGGAATCACTCACACTCCGAGACATATTCATTTGTCCTTCCCATGACTCTTGTCATGGTGGCATTATAGTGTTTACTGCTAGATATGCAGAGAAATAAGGCTCAAAACAGCAGAGACATCTCGTCGACATCTGTTCATCTCGATACACAAATAACATAAAATTACAGATGATCATTTTTAAATAAACCACGATTACATCATTACAAATGCGTGAATACCGTTCTATTTTGCTTTAACTTTAGCCATTAAGATGCACAGGAATCCTTTTAAAATGTAAATGATATTAGATTAATAAACACCAAGTTGTAATAATGTGGAATTTGTTTAGGTTGGGTTGTATTGATTTGTAAAATTAGACGAGAGGATTCTTTCTTGACCATCATAATTTACTTGCAAATTGTCGTATATATATTTTTAAAACTTAAAATTTGAGACGCTGATCATTGCTTTTGATATTTATTTCCCTCCTTAGCTTTAAATTTGAAATTAAAATCATATAAGTGGTTGAGTTTTGGTAATTAAACTACAATTAGGACCCGAGAGAGATCTTGCGCCTTTGGTACAACATTCTGTGAATATTTTTTCTTCCCTTTTCAATGATGCATAGCGAAGAAATGCAAGGCTCCCTTTGGGAAATTGAATAGTCCATTTCCAATCGAGTGTGCCCTGGAAAATCCATGGGGGTCAGTGGCAATTTGTCTCAGGAGGTCTGCAACGAGCGTCATTACGCTCAAGACCAACATGTCCTGAGGGACAAAAACATTCTTTAAAGGGAGACTTGTTTTCCCATATATATATATATATATATATATATATATATATATATATATATATAGAGAGAGAGAGAGAGAGAGAGAGAGAGAGAGAATATTGCTAATCATGAATAGGTATTATCATAATATAACATATGAGATTACATAAGGGCATAAAAACACTTTCCTCTGTCATAGTGGAGCGGCATGTCATCAACCTCTATTTTTGAGTAGCTCATCTCTGTTTAGCAAATTGTTTCTGTCCCTAGTTTAATTAAAAGCAGAGTACCATATCTACTCCACTTGGATGACACATTTGGTTGTTGTTCACCTTAAATGTGTCATGAATTTTAATGGTCAAAAATGTCCTGCTATCAATCATTATAGTTTACTCATTTGCTTAGGTTAAAACCACCTAGTTAGCTTTGGGAAAAACATAATGGCTGGGCTTGAAATAAGAACGTAATTAAAGTAGAACGTAAAAAACGTTACATTACAACGCGTACATAAGTACAGCAAACACCGGTCCCCTGGTTGAAAGTCCTCTGTTTGTTTGAGCAAGCCACCCTGTTTGGATATTTTCCGTCTTTACGCTATGTCAGCACACTCCCAGAGCATTCTCTCTGAACGTCTAATAATAATGGGGATAGGATTACATTGTTGCTACTTGTGCGTCGGTTTCAGACGCTGAGGGGGGGTGACGGGGCGTCAGCATTTGATGCCCTGTGAAAGAGAACGGGCTGATACGACCCACCGTCGTAGTCAGCCAGAACAGGTGACGTAGTATATAGAGAGATGATGTCTGCATAGGAAGAACATTGAGTTGGAGAGGAGGGTAAAAAAAACACAGGACTTTCACCCAGGGGACTGCTGTTTTTGTTCTGCCAGACGTCACGTTGATTTATTTGTCACATGACGTCCGTAGTTACTTTAACCCAAACCACGATCTTTTTCCTAAACCTAACCAAGCACTTTTGTTGGCTAAACACTGCATGGCACACTGATCGCTCGTGTTGCTGAGCATTCGTAGAAGAAAAAAGATTCCGAAAGATATCGTACAAGCTGTTGTATGAGGCTTTCATTGCCCAGTTTAATTTTCCTCATTTTGTTGTTGATGATCAATTCACGGTGTACACGGTCATGAAAATGAAAATGAGCAATTCACGGGTGAGAGAATCAAAGCTGTGGAGCGTCATCCAACCATCCGCCTTTATTAGTGTACCTATTTCTGCTGCTCATCTTAAGTAATGTTTTTCACTTAGGATGCAGTGGATTCATATGCCTCTGTGTTATTTATTTGCCCTCCCCTCTCATTTCCTGCCTTGGCTTTTTTTCTCCCGGCTCCTCGGATTCAAATCACCTGTGCGTTGCCCACACATCCTTAGAGAGAGAACGAGCTGATGAAAGACAGTCGGAGATTACATGACCCCACTTCATCCGTCGCTGCTGTATCAATGGGTTTCTAGTCATCAGGGCACTTTTGTTTTTGGTTTGTGGGTTACATCCACCAGAGTAGCATCAAAATGGCTGCAATATTACTGTACTTGATTTTAATGTTTTCCGAGAAAGTTTAGTAGAGCGCATTGGGCAGAATCATTACTAATCAATATCAAAACAATATCATGCCGCAAACCTTCACTAATGAACGAAGTAAGAGGTTGCAGCATTTGGGTGTAAGGGATGGCATGTGATTGCTTTATAACGCTGATGAGTCAGAGCTAATAGCACTGCCTTGTTAATTTTGAAGAGTTAAATATGTATTGCAGTATGAATAATTTTTATGAGATAAAATTGTGAATTTATCATCCACATCTCTTCTCTCTAGTGGCATTCACACCTCTCATGAATTATAAATGAAACTAATTGTTTAATGTGTTGTTACTCCCTATAGTGTTTTAGTAATCTATCATGTATCTTTCTAATCTTTATCACTGTAACCAGTGTGTTTGCACGAGCCTCAATTAAGCTGCTTGAGGAAGGATAATCTTGGGAAGGAATGCCTATGGGTGACTATGTCCTAATACATTACAACAAAGACAAAATAAAATCTCAAGTAATTGAGAGTTGTCATCTGATGAATACATTCATCTATTTTCATATTTTGTCTTATAATCGTACTGATAGAATTAACCTTGGACCAGTTTTTTTATAGTGTTTGAAAACAACATTTTCTCCTTTATAATCTTTGATCTGATAAGAGAGGGAGCTCATTTAAAAAGACAGAAACTGCTTCTTTTTTTATTAGCGCTTGATGAACCCTGTACGGCCTGTGGGGAATGACATAATGAACAGTAAATATATTGCTTTCAGATGGCCCTGCTGAGGCCATAATTCCCCGTCCCTGAGCTCAGGTGAAGGTCAGCGGGGAGTTGTCAAAATGTCCATGTTCCCATGAATGCGCTACCACAGCAAGGCTCCCAAGAATTAAAGTGGCTGTCAAACCAACCAGGATCATTAATTTTCATTTTTGTTCACAGTCAGCCGTTATTTATCCTTGGGCTTTATAATTTTCAGCTTGTTGGAGTGGACCAGATAATCCTATAAAGCAGTGTGTGCATGATATGGCAAATAGCAGTACAGTCTATCTATCTATCTATCTATCTATCTATCTATCTATCTGTCTGTCTGTCTGTCTGTCTGTCTGTCTGTCTGTCTGTCTGTCTGTCTATCTACATTACAACTATCCAAGTAAACAGCATTTGTAGATGACATCAACCTTTACTTTAGTGGTGAACATGCGACAATCAATCTGATTTTGTGTGACATACACTTCATTTGATGTGATTGCAGCAGATTAATGTACACAGATGTTTAACATATCTGTTCCATTATGGGATAGAGCTTCATCCCTAGCTCAGCTGGAAGTGGAATTGTTGGCATGGTTAGGAAGTGTTTAGTGCCAGCGCCTATTAGCTTTTATTGAAGAACTCCAACAAAGCTTGCCAGTAGTTTTTTTTGATTTCAGCTACAGTAGGCAAGATTTTACATAAAAAATAGATTTTTATCCGGCAGCATAACAGAGTGGAGGTGTGTCAGAAGGGCATACTATCCACCATAATTGAGATCACACACATTTTTCCTACTTGCTGAAATTAAATTCTGGCATTGGGAAGGGTCACTTCCCCCGCAGGAAATTAAAAATCAAAGCTCAACAAAGTTGTCTCCTAAACAGCAGCGAGGGAGTGCTCTGTTCAGAAAGTCTCTCTTTCATATCCTGGGTCTATCTCTCTCTCTCTCTGTTATCTGGGTATATTATAGTTCAAATGTGTACTTCTGCCTGCTAGAGAGTGACATTCAAGTTTGGCTCTCAATGTTGAGTTTAAACAAACTAATTTAACCAGACATTAAGACATATCATTTTACTACTATAAGTAACACGAAACAAACAAGTAAAGATATCTTGTAAATAGTGTAAAGTGAATGTAATGATAAGGAAAATGGAGAAACACGATGTCCGTAACGCTAACTCAGATTCAGCTTCATTTGGCCAAGTATGCGAGCACATGCAAGGAATTTGACTCTCATTTGTCTCATCGCTCACAATGTACTTACACAGAAGTACAGAGGGAGGTGATGTTCTTTTAATTATGTATGAATACTGTATGCTGCCCCAGTTTGTGCTGCTGGAGAATCATGACATCAATCAATGTAAGAGCAATTTGATTTGACTACCAACCTTAATGGCATTTTATGCAACAACCCACCAACCCATTACACAGCAGTAAGAGACTGACGCTGCTCTGCGTGTGGTATTTTAGGCTTCAGATTGATATCATACTATCAGGCCATACAGTCCTTTGATGCTTTTTAATGGAATCAAGAGAAGTTCCAGTAAATGTAATATTTAGTTCACATATGACTGGTTTAGAATTAAGCTCCCCATCACCACTGGACATGTGATATGTTTATTGAACATTATTATTATGTTTTCGGGTTATCCGTCCGTCCTATTCTCATGAACGCCATATATCAGGAATGCCTTTTAAATATGGCACAAACGTCCAAAAACGGTGTCAAATCCTTTATCACATTGTCATTAGTTTCTGCATCTACATCTTAAAGAGTTAATGGCTTCATAGTGTCGGAGTATAGGATAGAAGAGTTGTTTGTATAATCAAGGAGATATTTGTATGAACTTGAGTATGAGTATTGTGGTTCTAAGGAAACATTATATGTATCGTTTAACAGTGCTGGAGTCGCATTTGCTTTGTAGACTGTGTCAGGGACTTAAAAAGGCCTGTAGATAAGAGCTGAGGATGCCTTGCACATCATTAAGTGTGAAATATAACAACACGCCCCTGAGTTGCCCACCGTTCCCCCGGAGAGACGACAGCTAGATTGGAATCTGCAGAGCCACGGACCTTCCTTCCTCACGTTGCTTCATTTTAATGCTGCTCTGTTGGAGAGTATTGCAGTGCACTACTACATGAAGCGCCTGATAACAAAGGTAGCTACAACATCCTTTGCATGCTGTTTGTTCTCCAGCCTGCTAGAGCGGTGATAAAGCTGATGCACTTCTGATTGGGTTTCTCTCCCTCCTAAAGTTCTCCTTGTACATGTATTGCAGTGCATGAGCCTAGAGTGTACCCAGAGGCACATTATCAGTGAAATTATTTCACACCACTCCGAGCACTCCCGGGAAAGGTAGAAAGAAAACATTATATTATCTTTGAAGATACTGCTCTGGAAAATTGAAAAGTGAAGTATATACTTTCTCTAAAGAGCCGGATGTCGGGCTCCTGCGCCTCGTCTTCCCTTTTTATTCCTTTTACTGCATGAAAAGCCGGACTACTTTGTTCTGTGCAACTGTCTGCTTATTTTAGAGCATGTTTGGCTGGTAATGTTGGCAAGGCACCGTCATTGTCATTCCGTCAGCTTTTAAATATAATCAAACACCACTTCAGTGAGTCATTTCATTACACGTTTGGAACAGCAGAGTAATTAGCAGCAGTATAACACAACTGCAACTGCAACAGATCCAATCAAACACAAACTTTAATTCATTATACATTACAGGCAGCTTCAGCCCTCCCCCTCATGATACATGTAACTCATCTTACACATGTGATTCCACACACAGAATCACTTCTGTGTGCAGCTCCACAGTGAATAAGCAATGAATCATATACATTACAGAGAAAAAAAACCTGAATCTTGACATTGCTATTTTACAATATTTCTAATATCCTTTCCACTGCAATACCGTGGGGATTCAGAGATGAGTAAAAAAAAAAAAAAGTCTCCTAACGTTGTGGGGTTTTAGACTGCTGACAAGCTGTTCTCCGGCTATTAAATCCATTTCTCACTGTCAGTGGAGCTGGAGCAGCTTAAATTTGAATGAGGAGATGCTGGTGCTCCTGGTCCTGCGGGACCAACATATACACTGAAGGGCGATGGAGTCCACACTGTGCGTTGTGTCACAACTGATGCACAATAGGATTATGGAGGAGCTGTGGTTGTTTGGGACTGTAATAATAATAATGTAATATATTGACATTTCGTAGTATCAACATTTAATTTAAGGGGTTATAAGTTAATGTCAGAAACAAAGGTGGTCATCTCTGCAAATATTGTTTGGTTGAAAAAACAATGTTGTTAATTGTAACTCAAGGGCCAACTAATAACTTTTTCTGAGACTTTCAACCATATAACATGGTGTTCATCGGCAGATAGACTTTTTCTCAGTTGGACTTGATGGTTGATATGCAAGTACAGAAGCTTTTATTATTCACACTGCAGCTTTTAGTACTTATGGTACATATCGGCTTAAAGGTAAAGCATGGAACCTAATTTCTGTAGTAGTTTGACGAACCAATTATGACTCAGGGTCCACTTACCTGCTTTTCACAGAGCTTTCAACCATGTCACACTGTCTAAACCGCATATTTTGAGACAAATGTTTTTTTAATACTGTCATGTTTTGCACATCACCACAAGAGGTTGTTAAACAACTTGTCAACTAGTCATGTGATGTGTACATCCAGTATATACATACATTCTAGCATGCAAACATAATTATATTAACACAGAAACCCCACACAAATCTCTCAGTCAAGGATTGATAAGAAAAAAGCTGACAAAGGATTTCTGGTATCAAAATGATTGTTTTGAACTTCATCCTGAGACTTATTTGAGAAACAAATGGCCCTGTCATCAAGAACACACCATCTATAATTCTTTGTCCTTTTTTTTTTTCCATAAACAGTTATTCCGCCTATGCCGGCCTTGGTGCCAGAAGATAAATAAGGGGAATTAATTTGTGTCAGGCTGACAGCAAAGCACTGCTCTGTTTGGCAGGAAAAACAGAGCAGGGAGTGTTATTAATGACCAGACGAGTGGACTGCAAGGACCACAGTCGCTCAGAAGGAGGTCAGAAGAGAGGGAGGCCAGCCGGGGTGGGGGAAGGGGGGGGGTGGTGGTGCTAATGCAAGAAAAACAATATTTGGTAAAGTGGCAGATCAACAGAGAAAACTAGTCTTTAGGATGTTAGGACACCCACCACTCCCCAGCACTCCTTGTGTGTCCTAGTTTGTAGTGTCACCAGCCTTGCACCAGCCCTAATAATGAGCACCTCACTGCTGACTGGAGAGCAGCGTATTCTGTGAAGCTGTGACCCCACCACCTAAAGAGGGGACACAACTGCTTTCAATTGTAACCTCTATAGCCTTGGGGAAACGGTGATTTTTGCGCCCCGATAGCTCACCGTGTATCAAGGCTGAGTCCCTACCACAGCAGCCCGAGTTTGATTCCTTTGCTGCACGTCGTCTCCTCTCTCTCCTCTGCCTTTTTCTGTGTCTCTCCAAGCTGTCGCTAGCCAGTAAAGCAGTAGACATATCTTTGAAAAAAAAATGTGAGCATTTTCAACTCTGTGTGTATGTGCGTGCGATGGGCTCAATGTCTAAAAGTGCTAAATTGTCTTGAATTGAAACATAAATTGGCATTAAGATTTCATCGCTGCCCTGTGTCTTTCATCGCTGATCATTTGAATGAATGAACAATGCAGGACTTTGTTTTCTCTCCTCTTAAAGGCTCTGAAAACGTATTTTCTCTGTCGACTTAACTATTTTTGGCCAAAGTTACAATAGATTTGGTTATTTCATGTTGGACGTCTCTGTGTGTGTGTGTGTGTGTCTCTCTCACTGGTTTGAAATTGGCGGGGCTATATCTACTCATGGTGTGTTCCTAATCGTGAAAAAAGTAAGAAAGAGCAAACCACAATATTGCATTTTTTCTCTTTTATCTTTAACAGACAAGTCAAGTAATATAATTGTCTTGTTAGCCACATTCTGAAGCGTCCAAGTCATAACAATGGTATCAGTGCTAGTGTTTGCTGTTAATTACCTTGTGACATTGCTGTAGTTTAGGTCAGACATTTCACAACTTGCAGCATGTTGTTTTCAGGTTTCTCCTGACTACTGTTTCACAATGTAATAGAGTGTGAATCTAACTCAAAATGGAATGGTCGTACCTGCTGTGTTACTCACTGATTTTATTTCTGACAAATAGGTTTTTGCATATCTAAAAATAGAACCCACCTTCTTATGGCTCCTCATATGTTAATATAATACATCAGTATGGCCCACTTTATTGCACGGACGTATGCGCTGAGGTTCACTGTTGATTTTCATCAGTGGTGCATTGAACAGTTTTCTGGTTAGCCTGCTGCCTCAACTAGTTCACTGTCTGAACAGCCGGTGTGAGTTAGCCCAAACACTTAGTTGCCCTCTCAAAAGTCAAACATTTCTCCTCTAATCGTGCGATATATAATTGACCTGCTTGCTGCATATTCTAACCATGAGACCCCACTGAGAGAAAGATATTATATGGAGGAAGTACAAAACAGAAGTATTTTCTGTTTGAAAAGTGAATGTGTTTTTTTGAAAAAGCTAGCACAACATGGTCACTGCTGGGTTGGCTGTTGTAAGCAAGTGGGAATCTCTATGGACGCAGAAACCAACAACTGTAACATTGTAGTTTTCTTCCTGTAAGAGCATGTAAGGCAATGAAGCCTGTTTTCACAAAAACAATGGATACCCTCTGGCCACTGAGACGTCAGCACTGACCCAGGCCATAGTGTGAATATTAGTGTAAGTGATGCAATTCTATATTTTTTTCCATATAGTTCCTTTGTGGTTGTGGTTGTATATAGGATTGTAGAGATCCTAGCATTTTTCTATTGCAACATACTGAACAGGTCACGTACAAAACATGGAGTGCTGTGAGGAAAATCAAGATTGTGTTTCATAGAGGCTTTGAGTAGCCATTCCTTATCCTGACATCACTCAATTATCTCTCTTTCTTCTGAAATCTTTGTTTCGTCTTCTTTTTATCTCATATAACTACTACATATTTTTAGGTCAGTCAAGTCACTCTGCTTTGATTTCCTTTTGATTACACATCAACTGCTCAGGTGTGTCTAAACAATTAGCGCTAAACATACGCTTTTAGAGTCTGTCATTGAAATTAATTCTGCCACACTCATGCCAAGTACTATAAGTGTTGAGAACCACTTTGATAATTGTGTACGACAGTGTGTGATATGCTTTTAACAGCAAAAAGGTCAATCATGCACTATTTGTGTTTGTGTGTGTGTGTGTGGGTGGCCGTTTGATGATAGCATCTCCAGAGCATCTTCAGCCATAACACCCACAATGAGAACACAAAGTGGTCCTCAAAAGCTGGGCTCACCTCACGCACATCTGGCACACATGCATGTAATGGAGGCTTATTTGCTTTTTGCATAGTCTTTTATAAGTGTGCAGGACTGTCTGGCAGCATAAAAGTGCGCTGAATTCCACAAATATTGTTTTTTCAACCAAACAATATTTGCAGAGATGACCACCGTTGTTTCTGAACAGAAGAATCTTTATTCTGGTGAGAGTTCAGGAGACTGGGCTGTGTGTGTTTGTACGTGCGAGACAACCTGACAAGAGACACACAGTTTGCTTACCCGAGATTGCAGGGGTCTTGACAAACATGTGATTATTCCTCAGTAATTAGCTTGTTGGCATCCCTGTGGTAAAAACAAGGGTGGTAATTACGAGGAAGAGGTCTCGGGACGTCTGTCTGCCTCTCTGCGAGAGACATAACCCACCGGGGGATAAGACAATGAGATGAGAACAGGAGGGCATGTGGGAAGGAGGGGATGGCATGTGTTGAATATGTCCACCCTGTCATAGAAGACAAAACAGCCTCGTAATTGCCATGCAAGGAGGCTAAACACGGGATGGGGATGCAATGATGTGGAATTAAATGAATAATACGGTGTATGACAGAAACTGCCTTTTAGAAGTCATTAGAAAAAGTGTTTATGTTGGTGCAGATGGGTGCACTGTCAATAAGGGAAAAAGGGAAACTAATCCCATCTAAATTCATGAAATTGAATACAGCTGGAACAGTTTTACTGCTCTATAAAGCCGGCCAATTCACATATTTTGTTGTATTCTCACTCACAGCATCCAGCAGGCTGTGTGGAGCATGAACGCTGTGTCTAAGTCAGAGGGCCAGAAGGTCACTGGGGGGCAGATGAAGATCCATCACAGACTTGACTAGTGCTGGTTGGACCACTAGGCCACCCCTGGACCCGCAAGGCCCCAATTGCTGCAGTTGCTTGGCAACCCTTGCTGTAATTAGTCCTGAGATGTAGCGCCTCAAGTCAGAAGCCCAGTCTTTGCTGCTAGGTCAGACCGCAGTCGGAGAAGAGCCACACCTACACACAGGCTGCAGCTACTCAAGTGAATTCATATTATAGTGCTAAGCACATTGTCAGCATATCAGGAAGCAACTTCCCTTAATGGCTGTAAAAAGTAATTTCCTTTGACTTAGATAAAAATAGCCACTTGGATTGTATTTTCAAAATTGGTTTTAGATTAAAGACAGATGCTTAAAACTGTATTCTTACATTTTAAAGATTCTAAAGTGTGTTATATCGACCACATGAAGGAAAAGCATTAAATGAATACTATTATTCTGTGGTATTATGTCATCTTAGCCATATTTGTGTGTTTTGCTTGTATTACCCTTAATACCACAGAGTAGACCAAAGAAAAAAGCCACTGATAATGTGATTTACCTGCCTTTGATTTGAAAATGTTTTGAAACAATAATACATAATAAGTGTAGGTAAATGATCGATGTAATTTATAGTATGTATTTCTGTGGATTATCTGCTGATATCAGAAAAGATTTAAGTGAGGCATGAACGCTACAATAGACATAATTTACCAAACTGAAATATTGTTTTAAGCGTGAAACGTGACAAATGAGGTACTGAGGAAGCTAAAAAGCCATTTGTGGCAGACTGCAAGAGAATGACCCACGCAGCAGTGGCTGAGAAGGCAAATGGGGTCTTAAATAAAGACAAATTGCCACGGCCATATTGTGGTGAGATTGCATTTACTGATGGAGGGAGAGAGCAAACAGCTCATTCTCCAGAGAGACACTTATTTAAATAAATCATGCCACTTGCACATGAGAGCGACAGAACTTCTATGTGCAGGATGTAGGGACTGCAGAGGGGAATGAATGCAAGAGACGTATTAGAGACTGGATTGATTGAAATGCAAACAAATGTATCACTCTATGACTGCCATGTAGGAGTGTGGTGTGAGGGCCAATAATGCCTGCTAGACTTCAAGTAATACATGAATGTCATACCACTGTTGTAGATATCAAATGTCTTCATACTGTAGATCACAACAAATACAATGTTGAATAACGTGGGCTGATTTATGGATAAAGATCTCCAAAGAGCACTGTAGCTATTCTAAAAAGTCAGTATCATATTTATATTACTTCTTACATCTTACTGTTTGTCACAGTGTCTGGCACTCCTTTAGACCTTGATATTCTCTGTAGGAAGCAGATAGTCAAGTCTTGCCAATGTGTGTATATGTGTGTGTGTATATATAGGGTGATATTGAGGTGCAGGCAATAGTTGTAGTACGTACAATCAATGGGACATGAATAGTGAGCTGAAAAATGGTCATCACACTACAGAAATAGCTGTTTTGACTGGTAGAATCAGAGCAGACTGTTGGATGGATTTTACACATTTTATGATTAGAGACGAGGTTACTGTTGGGGCACAGACCTTTCATTAATCTTGCCTAATCCTTTCGCTATGTAGAGCGCTAAGTCCTTCACCCTTTTCAAGCTATAGCTTCTGTCCCCTCTATTTCCTAACAGTGAGTGGTTTTTTTTTCATTACACTTTCTGAAAGGCTGAAAACTTTCTGTTCTTATCTTAATCTAAATGGGGATCTAGTGGACAGTAACATTTGAAATGTTCTGCACTTTTTACAAGATAAAACAATAATTTGATGAATTACTATGGTTCAGATAAGGCTTTGATGGTGTTCCTGGGAGGTGTAGTTTACTGCAGTAACATGTTGAAGCTTTTTAGAATGAGCTATGGGGAAATATGAACTGAGTTACATCTATTTGGAGTTGTGTGTCTGGAAGAGTGTTTTGCTCTGTTTTGGTCTCCACCAACTACTGAGGGAAATATCTGGCTCTTTAGCTGCTACATGCTCAACTGTGTTCATAACTTGACCTATCAGCTGTTGGTGCTGGGCAAGGTACAGGAGAGTGCAACTGGTTTATCAAAGTGTTTCTCTGAAAACCGCTGCCTGGTGTTACCGGCTTGATGAGGGCAATGAGAGTGAACCAAAAACAGTCAAACCAAAACATGAGCTGAAAGACGCTAAAGTTCTCTGTAGAGCTGAGGGAAACTAGTTAGGTGATAATTATCTGTAGGTCCAACACTATGAGTGAGCCTTTCACACTATACACAATGGTTCGGTCAATTGTTAGTATAAAAATATTGATTAGAGCAGCGTTAAAGTATCATGTAGCCAGGCTTATGTTTGGGCACTTTAAGAATATCATTTGAAAGGCCGTTAAACAGGCCTTCTCTGAAAACAGGCTTTAATTCACACAGACATCAACGATATTGAGGTGTCTTTTAATTTTGTTTAACTGTGTCCCCAGACGGATAGCAAGTCATTGGCATGGGCTTGTTTGGTAGTAATTCATGACCTGCGACCCATATTGGTGACCCATAAAACCTCCACAAAGTATCAGGAGGTCAATCCTGACTCAATAAATTCCACCACCAACCATCAGCATCCTCAGATAGAGCCGCAATAAAGCCGACACAGCTCATGAATCAGGCCCGGTGGACCTAAAATTATTCTTCCCCCACTGGTGTTTAAACTGTCATTTTAATATCTGACTCTTGTTGTCTTGTGCCATTTGAAATATTCAATGAGAGTGTACTTCCGTTCTCTTTCTCCTACTCACAGCTGCATTCAGCTTGCAATTATATGAATTTCTTACCAGCATGTGCTGCACCAGCCGTTTGTCATCGTCAATACACTTGCATACATAGTTGGTGTTCATGATACTGCTCTTATCATGTTCCAAACAAGCGTGAAATGAACCAGCGGTCCTCTAATCTGACTCTGGAGCGTTGTCCCTTTTACAGCACATTAAGCCGTTTTGTGGCCTTTTTCCAGCGTGATATCAATAGATATGTTCTATTTTTATCTGTTTAAGGAGACATTAAACAAATTTCCCACAATGTCCGTGAGTGTAGGGCTCTGCGTGACATGAACACTGTGATCCACATCTCTTTGGAAGTGTTGCTGGATCCCACTGGGGAGTTTTGACATTTCCCGATGTGTTCCTATTACTTCATTTTTTTTCTTTAAGCCATGCTCCTGACAGTTCTGCCACCTCGTTATTTTAGAGCTTTGCGGGATTCTGCATTTGTCCCCCTTTTTTTTCTTCTTCAGATGGTTAATGAATTGCTAGTCCACTAGCGAGCAGTGACAATGGGCACTCCATATGGAATAGATTTATGAGGACCAAACCTTAATAAAGGGTGACCCTGGGAGCCACATCTGCCATTAAGCACCATGTCTCCATAATTTACAGCTCCTACTATCTGGGCATGCTCTCAATACTCTCTAATTCAGTGCTTTACATTTCCATTTATATATACTGTCTGTTCGGTTTGATCAATTGCACATTAAAAATGTAGGGTTCAGAAATAGCATTCATTCATTATTGTGACAAAGGTTATGATGTGTAGCCTGGATTTTTGATTGATCTGAAAGTTAAATCAATATGCTAATATTAATGTACCGTATTTTCCGCACTATAAGGCGCACTT
Organism: Leptoclinus maculatus; assembly: GCA_032191485.1. Lineage (NCBI taxonomy): Eukaryota > Metazoa > Chordata > Actinopteri > Perciformes > Stichaeidae > Leptoclinus > Leptoclinus maculatus. The sequence goes on from JAVDOI010000016.1 coordinate 12,283,557, forward strand.
AAAAGCCTTTAATTTTCTCAAAAAACGACAGTGCGCCTTATAATCCGGAGCGCCTTATATATGGATTAATTCTGGTTGTGTTTATTGACCTCGAAGCGATTTTGTGTGGTACACGGCGCTCTGTCAAAATGTTTTAGTACGACTTTGGTAAACTACAAAGCCGCACCGCTTGCAGCATTACGGCTACCGTAGTCAGGAGTCTCACCGGTAGTTCTGGACGAGGTGTAAGCATAAGCATGCATAAGTATCATAGCTCGCTGTGTGAGTCACGCAGACTGCACTAACTGTGTGTTTACATGTCTGTAATCATAAAGCTACAGCTGTCTCAGAACGCTGCCGTTAGCAGACGTGCTAACTAACGAGCTAACAAGCTAGGGGTAATCTGCCTCTATCTCTCAAGACACCTGCCCAGCTGTTCACTTGTTCTCACAACACAACTCAGTTTCTCACTGATGGCCATTATTTATTCTGTGTGTTTACATGTCTGTAATCATAAAGCTACAGCTGTCTCAGAACGCTGCCGTTAGCAGACGTGCTAACTAACGAGCTAACAAGCTACACTACACGATGTAAACAGTCCGTCCCCCAGATCGTCATAAGCTCGTCATATGCATCACATCTCGCTGTGTGAGTCTCGTACTATCTCGTGAGAATACGGACACGGAAGTGGAGAATCTACAGATTTCTTCAGAGCGCCCGCGCCTTATAGTCTGGTGCGCTTTATATATGAAAAAAGATCGAAAATAGACCATTCATTGACAGTGCGCCTTATAATCCAGTGCGCCCTATAGTGCGGAAAATACGGTACTGGCTATATTGATACGAACTAAAAACACATTCTTAAAATCTTTTATCATGTTTAATTTTTTTACTGTCCATAATACCACAAGAGACGTTATGGGCAGTTTCTTATCTAAAATATAGAAAACCAGAATTGTTTTATAGTTGGACAGTTTGTGTTTTGTGACTAACACACATCCTGTTGTTTTTACAGTGTTTCCATTGAACCCTCTTCTATCCCCCTTTGATTTCCCCACTGATGACATACATTAAGGGAGAGAGAAAAACAATGTTTCAGTCATGTACGTTGAATATGGGAACATGTACTGCAATTCAGAGAGCGTGCTGATTAGCTGCACTGTTTGTTTCCTGTGATCCCGGTTGTCTCCCCATCCCTGGTGACTCGCCTGCCCTGCGGATACAAAGGTACCAGTGTGGATCCTATCCCAAGTTGGTCCCCTGAGGAACTTCATCTAATGAGCTACATACAGTATCCACTGTGAAGTTCGTGCTTTTACCTTGAGATAGGATTTCTCCTCTCTACATACATCATGGGCCGGGGGGGCCACATTTAATATAGAGAGCAGTGTTACTGCTACATAATGGTATAACTATAACTGTGGTTTAACATCGACACGCATCCTCCTGGAGGTATGCATATTGAGTACCAACTGGTATTAATTATGTGTCTGCTTCATTTAAGTAATTTCTCATTATGCAGTTGTGTGGAAGTGTTTCCGTGATGAGCATCAGGCACAATGAAGTGGGAAGGATCTGAATGATGTAGATTAGTTTTGGACGTGTGACAAAGCATCTCTAACTTTTATTGCCAGACGAGAATGTTGATTTTTCTGAAAAAGCCGGGACATATGTTCAGTGACGCCCAATGCCAACGGTTTTCTTGCTTTCTACAGTAACTTTGCATGGCAACCACAGTATGGTTAAACCTGCAATAACTGATTTATTGTCTGAAAACAGCTGCCTGCTGCAGGTGAAACTCAATATAAAGCTTAGTAAAGCCGAAGGGAAGCTGCAGATTCAGGTGATGATTCTCTGTAGGTTCATTAGTAGAAGCGGACACTTTCACATTGTCAAACTGCTTTCACATTTTCATTTGATACATTGTTATTATAATGCATATCAACTATAGACACTTTAAGGTTAGGGAAGTAAATACACTATACTTCGTTCAGGCTATAGGCGACTAAAACACCCGTGTAGGTTTAGGGAAAGACCTTGGTTAAAATGAAAAAAAGGCAAATGAAAGTCAGATGGGCTACACACCCTTATTGTCTGCCTCACTACATATAGGGCACAATACTTCCTTCACTGAACACTGGAATTGTCCACTTTGTAATGCTGGGTCGAAGCAACAAGTGTGAGCTGTAACAAGCCACATAGTAATAATTTTGCTATTCATAGAGCCTCCAAGGTGTTGTTAGAACCAAACAGCTTTGTGTCCTTTGGAGCATGACGTTCTCTGCAAATGTCAGGGAGATTTCTGGATAGAGTATTACATATAATCTGTGCAGTTGTGATTTTGGCCAACTATGAGAGACCCTATAGCAAAGTGCCCGTTGTTTTGGTCTTTTGGCGTTGCTAAGTAAAGGTTAGCGGGTTTATTAAAAGCATAAAAAAATCAATCTCTGGAGCCTCGACTGTGAACCATGATGATACCCCATTTCATGACAATCTGGCAAGTAGTTTAGATATCTTGTAGAAGAATATAAATAAAAGGTTTATAATAATAGCATCCAATTCCAAGCTCTTATCTGCGCTGAACCATAACCTTCCCCAGGGTGGTTGCCAACTCATATCATCGCCTTGGTTTAGTCCAGGATAAAGACTTCTGCTTTCAGACTCTCTTGGTGACCAAAGGTACACACAAACAGAGCACTATCTATCTGCCAGCCCACCCTGTAAAAGAGGAAGACCATTGTAGTGAGGCTTTTAGCCAGCATCCTGGGGAGTCCCATAGCCGATGACATTTCTAAAATGGACACACATTCGAGAACACAGAGGCACATTCTCCACAGAGACCCTTTGATTCCCTTTTGTTAGTTCGCTAAATGCTTTTTTCCACACAGAACATTTTCATCGTGCTTGTGTATTGTTGCACACCTTGGGAGCTGGTAAAAGCTTTGTTCATTAAGTTCATATTACATCAAAAATGTATTAAATACCGATATAATCAATAGTTATGATTCTGGTTGGTTAAATTGTGAGTTGACAGGATCTGCATTTCATGAAGAATATTTCTGATGATATCATGAATTGAAATGGTCTTGCACAGCCAAACTTCATCTCTGATACTCTCAGAGTTTGCAAGAATCAGATCAGCCTGGTCTGATATGAACTGACCAATCAGCAAACCTTTAGATGTTAATTGTGATTCAACAAAAATACTCCACTGATTTAGCATTACACTGCTATAACATTGTCAGACTCATGAAAGAAGCGATATAAATTGATGCCGCAAAACTAAAGATGTCATCTTTTTATTCCACATATTATTTTTCCTCGTCAAAACCTGGTGCTTTCATTACCCACAATGCAACTCGACCACCAACTGTTAGGTCAGAGATTTAGGTGTGTTTTGCTCGTGACTGCTAATGTAGCCTCTGTTCGCAAGCGTCAAGCAAAGATGAGGAGCGGAGGTCTAGAATACTCTACAACTACTACTACTACTACAACTTGTAGTCTTCAGCCCCAACCGATGCTGACTCAAGTGACGTCATTTGAGTCAATTTATCAGATTTGACCAAAAGGCTTTAGACAACTTTTTTTTAGCACATGTTGATCAGATTTTAATGTGTGAAGCCTGACTATATTTTGAACTGAGGAATTAAACAGCAACATGATGCTACAGCTGCACTGATTTCTGTCTTACTGTATTTATGAACTGAATTTAGTGGATAGTTTATGATAAATGTTTTCGGAACAGCCTGTGTGTTTTTCCAGATGGAATATCTGAAACAAAGACAGCTCAGTAAGTGATGTGTTTTTCCAATCGGTTGCTTTAAAGAGGTCATGTTGATGTCTTAGTGAGGAGAGAACAGTCAGTATTTTGTTATACAGTCTTCTTAAAAAAACGTTCTCAAATGAATGCATGCTGGGTATGGCCAAACCAAAATGAACAAAGCGGAAATTGTTGGATTGCTTCGGCAAAAATTGAAGACATATTTCTTTGATTTGTAATGATGTTATTACTTGAGATAAAGTGTATTTTTCACATTCAGAAGGTTAATTTACTTGATGGCCTACACTATATTTATATTCTTCTCTATTTACATTGATGAATCACATGTATATTTTCAGCTTTTGGAGACAAGAAATGATAGAAAGAACCATGACTCATTACTGTTTTATGCATTCTTTCAAATGTATTATGTTTGATCGGCCCTTGAATTAGTTTCATAAATTCTTTCATGGCCAAAAGACAAATAGTTGGTGTGTGCGTTTGTGTGTGTAACTTGCCTTTCTTATCGGGACAAATTGCACATCCCCATAACATAAATCATTAGATTTTAGGGCGGAGTGTCAAGTCCGAGGGGCAGATCAGAGACTCAAGCGCAGACAGACACGGGAGACGAGGTTAGGTAGAATGCCAGGTTATTTAATGAGCACCAAGCAGTCAAAGACACAGGAACACAGGGGGCAAAGCCTAAACCATGACACGGAGACTTGGTTTAAGGTAAGGGAAATGTTATGGGTAGGTTAAGGTCAGGGTAATGGTTAGGATTAGGCTGGTGTAGGTTATGTTAAGGGTTAGGGTTAGTTTCCAGGAAACAAATGTGCCATGTGTGTACGCATATTTGTGTGTTTGTGATTATGGCATACAATATGTATTGTGTGGCCAGTGACTTCTGTCGGCCATGGGACATTTTTGTATTCTGAGCCATGTCTGTATTGATGACATCTTTTTGATTATTTATGATGTTTATCCTCCTTCTCTTGCACTTCCTGTACCAATGAATCGCAGGGAAAAATATTAGGACAATTATGGGAAGTGAACCGGCAAAGTAACAATCTCCTTATGAATAATGAATCCACTTAATGGTCTGAAGTATCGCTTTATCTATACAGGATGACTGGAAATGTAAAGTGATGGAAACAGAGAAGATAGAATTTACCTGAAACACTTCACCTATACAGTATGCAGCGGAGGTAGACAGGAAGTTCATCTATTTTTTATTTATTAAAGAGGGAGGAATGATGCTGGAGAAGGTGAGCCTGACATGTCTGACTCTCTGCCATGCGGATCGCTGAATAATGCATGGCCAAAACTCTCAAAATAAACCCTCCTCAGCTCCACTCCTTGCCCTTTCTCTCAACACTGTCTGGAGCCTCACTAACACACTCTCGCTGAATAAAATATACCAGCTTCCTTCTGTGCTGAGGGTGAGGGGATGTGCAAAAGTAGGACATTAATCTAAATCACTTTTGGGACATCACTTGTGTTTGTGACTAGCAGGAGACGGCACAACTCGGCAGACTTGCCCTTCGATACTTGAGTCTGATTCTTCGACTTGGATTCGCGGTGATTGGCCTGAGTGCAAGCATGGCTGCCCCACAGACTTTCAGCTCCTGATTGATCTGAGATGTTGACAGACAGCGGTGTTTGATTCTGCTCCTGTTATCTGTAATGTAGCTGAAGCGCTCAATGGACTGACAAGATTAGAATGCATTACTGTCAGATAGCAGGGTGCCCAGGGGCTGCACCGTGCTTGTTGAGTGTTAATGACTCTCAGACTAGGCCTCAGTGCAGGGCATGTGCTGACAATCCACCTCGTCAACTGCATCCCAATCAGCCTCTTCATAGAAACAACGACAATGACAACTGATTTAAACAGGTTGATAGATACTCAATATTTGAAATATGGCTGATATTGGCTTTATTATCACTTATGGGCCAGCTGATAGACCATTGTTGATTTGAGAACAAGACTAGAGCTCACAAGGGAGGTTGAGAGCATGTCTGTGTTTAAGAGCAGGCTATTAATGATCCTTTTGAATACAGCTATGAGAGGTTATTGAAGTTTTCTAATCACTCAACTTCTGATGTATTCAATGGGGGAGGGGGGGGGGGATAAAATAGTTAACCTGAGTTGAAGAACATTTTTACTTGTTGAACTTTAACGTTGTTTTTTTAAAATACAACATCTGTGCATTTTCCCCTCATCCTAGCCAGGAAATATAACTACAGAAGAATGAAGTAGGAATCTGCTTATACTAGTTTAAAAGACAAAAATATGTTGTAAAGTTGTAATTTAAACAGTAATGTTGAATACCCCCTGCCCAAATGTTTGATCTAAACTAGAGTATTTGGCTTGGTCAGCAAGTGCTGTTATATTATGTCGAATATCTTGTTGGGTGTTCCAAATCCCAGCTGTGTAATTGCTTAAAATGTTAGATAACATCAAATGGTAACATGTGAGCCAAAGTGTCACTTGTGTTCTTAGAATCAATTGGCAGGCTTTGTTTTTAACGCACATTAGATTGTATTATGAAAAATATATGCTATATTGAATTTTTTATTTTTTTTGTATTGCATATAACCTTGTATGCAAACATATATCTAATGCAGGTGAATGTCATTGCAGGTCCATTGTATAGAGTTGAGAATCCTGTTAGGTCCTTTAGGATCATGAGATGGGGAATACGATCATTAATGAGCTCCCTTGGGAAAATTAATATCTACTTATCACACTGTGCCAAGGGTTGCTCATCTAATAGGGTCTGACTGCTCACATGCAGGCATCACAATGCCTCATGATGTACGTATATTTTCAAAAAATGCCAGTACTTTGACTCCAAAGACTGACAGTTTGTTCCTCACCTTTCTTTACAACTGCCCGTTGTAGACATTAGGCTTTGTGTTTTAAAAGCTACCTGCTGACACCCTGTCTATGAGAAATCCAATACTATGATAAGCTTAATGCTAATTATTGACCCTCACTTTACACACCAGACGTTATTTGCTCCAGCTTCAGTAAGGAGTTGTCTGCACAACAGCAGCCCACATAAGGGTGACATGTTTGCACTGAGAAATAAGAATACCTGAATATGATGCTCAGTTGACTTGTGTAGTCTCTGAAAACGGTCACCTCATTAAGATATCTTTGGCCCGGACTCTAAGCATAACAGATATGTCTACTGTTGCCATAGAGACGGTGCTTCTTCTATGGGTGACCCAAATTAACTTGCCAATTACAGTGTGTGGGACACAACAACACCACATCTCCCGAAATGGAAATGGTCGGAAGAGAGAATGGAAAGCAAAATGATGAGGCTATAGAGTGTAACTGTCAATGTAAAATCAAATCTCTATAAACTGGTTATATACAGGGATAAGAGAGTTAGAGATACACTATGATATGTATGCTGATTAATAGAAAAGACAAAGCAAGTTGAACTCAAACCTTGATCCAGGTCACTGACAAGTATGCAGATTAAGTCTTTGCATAAATCTAGCACACTCATCAGCTGTGGAGGGAAAATGATGATACAAATATTCCTCAAGATAAACAAATCACAGAATTGACTATACTAATTCAACATATATATATATATTTCAGCTGACATTAGACCCGATATTGGATTAGGATTTACCAGAATAAAGAGAACTAATTGGATGATGTGAAAAATACACAGCAGCTTTTTCAGGATTTTCATCCCCATGAAAATCAAATAATAAATCGCTGTGCAAACTGTGCTGTAAAAATGAATTACCCTAAAAATAGGCCCTGTATTTGAACCCTTGGCTTTTATCTTGACACATTTAACCTATAGCATGCAAACAGCATCGTCTTTATCTGTCTTGGTGGATGATTATGCAACCTGGTATCTTGATATTATTTTCACAAATATATGAATAGAGGATTTACAATCATTAGATAACAATCAAAAGTACAACAGTGAACAAAAGTCTGTTAAAAAAGTTACACAATCACCAAAGTTATTGAGGTTATTTTATTCGTTTTTTTCTTGGTTTTCCTCATTTGAATGCTCCCGTGTTCAAATGTTCACACTTTTTAAAGTGCAACAGTGTATTTATATTATATATACTGTCTGTATTTAAGCATTGGATTCTTATTTTATTGTAACAGTGTTGTATTTGAATGACATTTCAGTGGTGTCAGTTGTTCTCAGTAGTCACTGCAGCCTTGTTAGAACTTGGTCCAAGTCCACTAATGCTGTGGTTCTTATTCAGAACCTTTAAAACACAAATGAGATTTTAAATGAAGCAATGAGTATCCTCCACCCGTGTCCAGCCATAAACAACTAAATTCTTGCCGCACACTGTGTAGTGCTCAACATTAAACTGGCGTATGAGTGTGCAATATTTCATGGTTTTCCACTGCGTACGCTTCCCCAGTCAGAAACATCCCATGAGTGCAGTCAGGTTGCGGAAGAAGTAGTAAATACTATTATGGAGCCAGCAAAAACCCTGTTGCTTTGTAGGGCTTACAAACTAACCTTGAAGCAGGAGGGAATGTACTCATCACTGAACTCTGGTAGAGAGTACAGCAATGGGGCTGCATGACAGGAGAATGAGATGGAGGTAGAGGGGAAGAATAAAGTGCAGGAAAACAACCTGATATCTTACTCAGGAGATGGGGAGGGCTGCAAATGATGGATTTAAAAACAACTAGTGGAGCATATATACCGAATACAGTGTACAGTGTCATGTTTAGGGAAACATCGTGCAAAGCCTGTAGAAAAACAACATCATTGAGGAAGAACTGTTTCCTGCCGATGATGTAACCCCGGCAGGGTTTTCTCCCCAGACCACTGTTTATGTGCATGAGAAGATTTAAATGGATTTTCCCAATAGGCATTTGAAATGTACAGAACATACGATTGCCACTGTGTTGCAACCCCAATAGATATGCTGCAGATAAATGCTGCACTGTAGCACATTAGGAATCATTTTTAGGTTCGATTTCAACCTCTTTAGACTCATTATTTGGTATTTATTTCATACTTGTGGATTAATTCTTGAGTCTGAATCTGTATTAGTGTTGATTGATTTCACAAAACATCTCTTTGATAGCATAACAGCATCACTTTACTCTGATGGCATCAGCAAAAAAAACAGTCCAGCAATTATTTCAGCTTCATTAACTTGCTTTATCATCTAATCGCCTGCGCTGCTAACCTGTCGCCCTAATTTGAGGGTGATCCTCCTCTCCATTCCAGTCAGGAGAGGCTAAGTGAAAGGTGAATGACAGGATTTATTGCATGAATGACATTAATGAGAGACCACAATTTAGTAGTGATTTGACCTCTTCGTGAAACTGTTTCCATGGTGTCATCATTCCATGAATGTTGTGGCCGTAGCCCCGCAGATCTTCATCTTAGATTCTGCTGGTGTGTTTATTAAAAGTCACTTTTTGTCCTGGCTGGGAGGAGTTTACTTTGATATGAACACAGCGCTGGCTAGCTTCATACATAAAAAAAACGGAAGGAAAGTATTTTAGGGCATGTTTGGACCAATGCACTCAACTTTAATTGGTTTCCAGAGACAGCCATGGTGATATGCAGGTTACCCGATATGTTAGTCTGGCTCATGCTAATTAAACCAACATATCTCATACCACAATATAGACCACCGTCAATCGAAACGATAACTAGAAAATAGGATGTAGGCAGGTTGAATTATGACATCAGTATTGCTGAAGGGATAAGCTTTCAGCTATCCCCTTGCTTTGGCCTTGAAGATGTATCGCAGGGCAGCTCTACCTTGTTAAAGATACATTCTGTAAAAGTAAAAAAAAAACTAATCATCACATGGTAAAAGGTCGAGGTTTTAAGGTTACATGATTCAGTGTGTAAGACATTTTTCACTTTGCTATTCCACAAATATATGTTAACTACTTGTATATATCTGTAAATATGCCATCTTGTAGACAAAATATTCTCAATTCCTTTGGAGGCAGCCGTTGCTGACAGGCTAGGTTCTTAACAAAAATGAGCTGCGAGACGTTAAAACGGGGGGGATCATGTGTATAACTTTATTTAAATTATACGATGAATAATTCAAATTCCTTCGAGTCTTATATAGATGCCGCTATTGGTGTATAATGGCATGCTGCAGGTACAGTCCACTGATGACACCAGGATAGCACCGAGCCTGAGGGGTAACAAGAACAGAAGAGAGAGAATATGCATGCATGCATGTGTGTGTGTGTGTGTGTGTGTGTGTTTCTGTGTGTGTCACGAGATGCTTGTCAGCGTGACGGGACAGCTGCTGAAACACACGCAAGTATGTACAAGATGAAGGTGACATTAGCCCTGCAGGGCAGCAGCAGGTGTCTATGGGAAGGAGATGAGACATTTCTTAATCCTCTGGAGACAGATGTGATGTAAAATATAAGTGCCTCATTTCTCTGTTTTTTTTATATTATTAATTCATTCATACTTTGATTGAGTACCCTAAAATGAATCAATTGATGATGAAGAGAAAACTTGTGTGTGTTCTTGCAGAAGTAATTACATAATTAAATCTTTTGCCGAGGTAAAGTTTATTTTTTATACCTTTTTACGGTGCATTTGTCTTATCGTCTTGATAGACAGTTGACAGCGCCAGCGTGTGTGATGTGAGTATGAACTGTTCACTCTGTTTGCTGTTGAGTCTGTTTGCTCCTCTCTGGAAACAGAGTGGGGCGTCACACTGAGCAAACATCGACAGGATCTTCTTTAGGAGCTGCAGTCTGCAGGTGACACAGCAGAGGCCAAACAGTTTGATGAAGCAGTTTGACAGAGGAAAATGTTCATCAAATGATTGAAATTCAAACCAATGTGCAGTCCAAGAGTCCTTTAACCTTTAACAACCTACACCTAAATACAAAGCAAGCGCTGCTGCTGGAAACAATGGGGAGACTTAAGAGTAAAAAGAGTTTTCAGATTTTTTTATTTGATTTTTATGTGCTTTTATGAATTTGCTGCTTGGATTTCTTTTCTCGGTGTACTATTATTAAGTGATGTGTGGTTTGGTGGATTAATGCTTTAAATCGATGCAACAGGATTATTGTCTGACTTTGAAGGAATCACATGCAATCATAGCTCCTCTCGAACAAAAGATACACAGACAGTAATACTTCTGTGTTCGGCAACAGTTTGATTTATTCTGAAAGATCCTTCAAATAGTGACAAAACCACATTTGAAGTAAACTGAAACAAATTACATTGCGGGGCTGAATTGAATTATATCAAACTGACTGCCTCAAATATATTATAGCTGCTGTGAATTATTGAGGCCGTATTGAGATGCATATTGAATCTGTCACAGAGGGAGAGATTCACAGCCCTAGACGTGAATTTGCTTGTGGTCCAGAATCTTATCCTGGCTTCCTATTAAGATGAAAATGTCTTCAGTAGCACCTTCTCTATAGAACTGCTTTAAGGGAAAGATGTTGCCCGCAAATCAGCTTCTTTCATTCACAACAGCCTATGAACTTAAATGGGTGCATTTACGTGGTACTTCACTTCCCTTGAAAATTATTATGAATATTATTATAAATTACTATAACTTTCTGTGACTCGTAGCTGAACAGATATTGCAATGAAACGAGGAGACTGTCTTTGATGTCTCACCGGGCCAAAGTTCCAACCAGTCGGAAATGAGCAGTGTATGTTTTTTGATGCATTTTTGATGCATTTTTGATGCATTTATGGGTTGAAGTACATTTACTTGTTTTGACATAAATGTGTGCAAATGAAACACTGGTTAGCATTCAGAAAAGTGACTCGCACATAATGGTACACATGCATATGACTGTTAACCTGGCATCATTATAAAATCACTTGATTCTTGCGGGGAAATGGGCCTGTAGTCTATATTGCTTCCATTTAAGGATTCATAATAAAATTAGATGAGCTAAAATGGTCACTTTGCCATTGTTATCGTCCATTAAGGCTAGTCCATTAATAAAACAATGTTATATGACATGATCTCACTAAAGATGCGCTAGCGGTGTGATAAACCCATCACGCTGTACTAGGAAGATTGAGCTACGAACTATAATAGCTCGGTTTCTAAACACTCCACAATATTATAGTAGTCTCTAAGAGCACAGTACCGTAAACATGCACGATAAGAATTGCATAGAGTTACATTCATCAGTTTGCTTTACTAGACCAATCTGTAGTCCATGTGCAAGGTTACACTTTGTGTACTATGCTCTCATTGCTGCTACGGTAACACCATGGCAACATACAGCACACTGGAGGGTAACGTTGCCCTTGTCATATTGTGGAGGACGATCACAGCAGTGATCTTTAAGTAACAAGGGCCACCACAGAGAAACAACTGCAGGATTCTTCTAATTTCAGATGCTTAGCTTCACATTCTACATTTCCCCACCCTCTCCGAGCCTTCCTCCTCTTTTAACCTCCTCTTCAGGTGTCACTTTTATCATGCAGTGAGGTTCTTTCTTTTGCCCACTGGCACAATGAATCACATGGCATGGCACTAGTTGGCGGAGCCTTGTCTCCTCTCAGCTGCCCGAGGAGCCATGTCAGATTGATGTACCAGTCACCTAGAGACTCCTTCGCATTGTGATTAGACCAGCCAACCATCCACCCTCGACTGTGGAGGGCTTCACCAATAGCACGGACATACACCCTTTCTCCTTCACACACACACACACACACACACACACACACACACGCACGCACACACGTGAACGGACCTGAACTTAAATAGCAAAGGTGATGCAGCAGTCTCACGAGCTTTGTCACTTGGCTTTAGAGTGTTTGTGCCCCCAGCTATGTTTTCTGATGTTAAGCCACTCATTAAGCTCAAACCCATTCCCCTTGAACACAGCACGCTCCCAGCAATATTTTTTAATTAGTTTATTTAGCCTTCCTTGTGACTCAAGGATGAAACTGCCCTCCTCCAGCACTTGGCTATTCCTTGGCACTTTACTTAACTCTGCAGGGGCTGTAACTCTGGCAAGATTTCAAAATGACAAGTGTACTTACTAAGGTGAGTCAGAGATTCAGTGTTGATGGTGAAGTTGTACTGATATTGTTTCTGTGTAGCTGGACAGAGATCAAGCGCAAAGACAGCTTTGAGTAGCAAGTGGCCAAATGATTCAACATTTGGTAATTTACTCGTATTTGTAGCAGACAAATGAGGCTTGAGACCTCAGTGTCTCTGGCAGCCCCATTAGCTTAATCATGGTACAGTATGAACAGTATCCTCCCTGATATTTAATTCTCTCTGCCTCCTCAAGCCATTTCACAGGTTTTCTCCAGTGTAATGGCCCCTTTATTTATGTGTTTCTCCTCTTTTTTTTAAATGTGTTTCCAAGACAGCCTCTTGTGATGTACCTCAATGCTTTTAGCCAAAGTGTTATTACTGGTTATTTGTTCAGGTCATGTTTCCTGTATTCTATCCACCGTTAAAGATATATTTGTATCTGGATAGAGGGAGATACACATGAACAATAATATCTACAACAATACTCAACACAGAGAGATGCTCAACTGATAAAAACAATATACCATACTGTGCAACATATGATGTTAGGAAATGAGTACAACATATAGAGCATGTTTAGGAGACAGGGTTTTCTGAATAGGGTTAAATAATAATAGGCACCCTGGGCAGTTTTCTTGTAAACAAACTAATTCATGCTTACACGTAGTGTTTCTTACAAAATGTATAATGTGTATCCTTAAGACCTAATAAACGTGTTACATGCATTTCTTTCTTGATAAAACATTTGCAAATGTTTTGGCATATTTTGACAGCTACATTTGTACATCCATACCCGCCAGCAGTCTTCTGCTTCTCTTCCTATTGCAGGCGTATTGCTGTGCTTCGAGGCGCTTTAGGGCCCATAACTGTTGATTAGTATGTTGATCAGTAGTATAAATATATGTTGCAGCTCCTGCATGCATTTTATACAAACAGAACAGGAACATACTCTCAGAAACATTGCTCCAATGCATTAATAGTGGTCATCTGTTATGTATCTATTTCATGTTGCCATGGTGATCATGCTGCTTTACATAACATTACATTTTATCCAAAGCGACTTGCAATAATGGTATTCAACATAGGTATTCAAGAGAATCACCAGAAGTTATAAGTGCATCTCCTTTTTTAAACAAGCATCTAAGAGCATAAACCAGAGCAAAAGTACAGTGCAGAAACAAACTAATACAAATACAATAAGTGCAACAAACTAATACGAACATAACTAGTGCAGTGCCCATTAAAGGCACAAGTGTTTGTTGTATTTTTAATTTCCCTGAAAGTCCCGGCATGAGACACTAAGAGCTTCCATTACACATGACAGGTCACACAAACCTTTAGTGTAATGTAGGGAAACATACCCATAGTATGAAATAATGGAATTTAAAATTATCCTAAAACTGTATTATCATGTTGTAATTTGCAGATTGTTTGGTTTAAAATTGTAAATTACAGTATGAGCTTCATCCAAGAATCATGGAATATAATAAACTATGAAAACAAGACTTTCTACCTGCTGCCACTTGCAAAACAGTTTTCTAAAACTGATTAATTACCATTGCCAAAACCGTACTGGACTACATTTTGCCAAGTTAGCGCAGCAAACTATGTTATAACACAGAGGCAAATAAGAAATATGACAGCAAGATTTAATAATAAATAAATCATATAAATGCAATATGTTAGATGTGCAGGATGTTTACCAGAGCTCCTGGCTGCTTGATCCCTCTGCATGGTGCATGTGACAGACAGTAAGGGACAGGCCAGCCAGGAGGGTGCTTCGGGTGACTAGGCGTGTATACTCCCCCTCTTGCCTCCGCCTGCCAGTAACACGCTGAGATGGCACTTTCCCCCACAGACAGAGGGATTGAAGGGATACAAAGTGCAAATCAGCTCCCCATCTCAGCAGGCATGGGTTCATCTATCTGTCCATCACGCTGGTCCACAAGTAATCTGCCTCTATTTATTCATAAATCCCACTCACTCTTTATTCATTGCAGCCATTTTGTTTCACAAGGTCTTTGCTGAGGCTCAGACGTGCCGACACCGACACACACACACACACACACACACACACGCACACACACGCACACACACACACACACACACACACACACACACACACACACGCACACACGCACACCTTTTAAGCTCCAGTATAAGATTGCATCTCGGCCAGGCCATTTTCTGAAATTATTGAACGTGCTAAGGAAGTGATGCGATGCAGACTGATGATATGAGAGGAAATTGGGAAATAAATACCAAGAAGGAATCTCCCTGAGTCTCACCAGTGTTAAAGTGCTCCCTGTCATTATTCAACAGAGAGGAAAAACAGAATGCCAATTTAAAGGGCCTGTTTATGGACTTCCATCAAATTTATGGCTTCATTTACTATCTGCAATTGAGGTCTGTGACAAGCTTTAAGGGAGCATGACCAGACGCGGAGCTGTGGGGAGGCTCTCTTCTTTCTGTATCAGAATAGGAGCTGTACAAGTGAACTGTACACCTCCATACAAGGAGTTGAATTACTCTGTGTTGCATATGTATCATTGTTTTTCCCCAAATGTTTTTAATAGAATTGCCGCATTAAACTATGAGGATTTCACAGTTCCCAGGTGCGTTTACTGGTGGTTGTAGTTCACTCTGATGAGGTGTCATGATCTGTGATGTACTCGTATTAGATAGCCACTGGTTTCAAGGCGTGGCACATTGCTTTACAGTTTAATTTCACCCCGTCAGCAGCCCTTTGATATCACAGCTGTTTGTTTTTGCCACGTGAAGGATCCTAGGCCTTGTATGACATAAGGGCATATTTCATCGGCCTATCATCCAGAAATCCCTTGGCCCTGTCTGATGATGTCAGCACACAGTTTGGTATGGGATACACTCTGAGCTAAGATAATCCTCAGTTGAGTGGCTGCTTTTGTTTTTTTTCTTCTTTGCAGTCTGCCATTCACTCGTGTCCCTTCTTCATCCATCTGTCTGCCTTCATACAGTCTCATGTTTTTAAAGCTGCTGTCCTGACAGTGAGCTGTGGTCTGCAGGGCTGCTGGGATGGTCTGCATGCTAAAGCGGAAGAGGATTTAGAAACTAGGGCCGAGGCTAACACAGGTGACCTTTTGGGCTGGAGGCACAGACAGGAGGGAGACAGAAGGATAGAGGCATCCCTCACATTTTCATTTGCCCCTCTGAGTATTGCCATTTACATTAAACTAACCAATAGCTTTTGTCTCAAGGCAGAGCTGGATTTTACTTTCAGTATATAGCATTATTCGTTGCTGCTTTTTTCTTTACCCCCCGTCTCTTGTTCTCTTTGCCTTCACACTAGTGACAGAGCCTCTGCTGTGAGTAATGAAGTTCCTCCTCCTGGCATAACATCATAGAGTGCACCTCTTTTCCCAGGGCCTGGGGGGAAAGCTTGGGCACCCACTACCTTGTGTGAATACATTTTCTGTCAACAACATTAATCTGCACTGTAATTGGCCACCTCTGCAACAGCTCCCCGTGTTTTATGAGCAGTCGCACAATGGAAAGATCGACTCTCTAAAGTTGCACATTCAGTGGTGTAATCTACTGACATGGCTGTGTAAATAAGCAGTGGGAGAGATTCACAGAACTACACACAGCACAGACCACATGACACTCAGCAGGACAAAATTCATACTCTCCTGTAGAAATGATTATCGTGTTGTGATTCTTTTGTAATTATATGGAGTTACCTTTTCCTCTAAAGTGCCACTCTGAGGTTGAATTTTGTGATTGTGAGGGAAATGCTTCAACTACCGGATGGGTTAACACTAAATTTGGTATTGACAGATATGTTCCCCTAAGGATACATTTTAATAACGATCACCAAATGACCAAATACCTGCAAAATGTATGAGATTCCCATCAGTTGAGTGTGGCCAACACTTACAACTCGTCAGCCGAGGGGCACTGACGAAGCTGCTGTATTTGAAGAGTTGGGAGTAAGAATGGGTTTGCATGGCATTAACTTCTCCCCCTCAGTCAACCAGTCAAAGAGTACAAATGGAAATTACTGTGATTCTCTTTTCCATTTTCAGTCCATTGGTACACACTTAGAAAATTGACAGAAAAGGTAAAAAAAAATCCTATTTACAATTAAATGAATGAAGTTGTTCTTATTAATATTAGAAAGATAATCTGCTTGAGTGAGTTATTTGCACTAATATATAGTAAAGCAGGTATGTCAAACTATATGCTTGTTACATTATTTCAATTTTTTCAATTATTCAGATTCAGAATCTGTTTTGTAGGACGAGATTTCATGTTTCATCTTAAGATCGTACTGGGAAATGCTTCGGATCTCCGCAGCTGCAGGCACAAACAAATGTACTGTAAAGGAGTAGAGTCATAAATGTGTAAGATAAGCATCTGGGGGGGAAAACAGTGAAATATTTATCAACCTAGTCTCTCACTTTGCATGATTGATGTTGCTGAAAGGCATTAGCATCCTTCCGGTAGACCAGCCGCTGAACTGACCGACTCTTGCCCCATATTTCAATTAATGTCCTCCAGAAATATGTGTACACAAGGCCGGCTTAAAGAAAGCAGGACAATTAGATTTACAGTCAGGGACTCACTATGAAACTTCCATAAGTGCTGAAATGCACTTTAAATTATCTGGGTCTCTTTTAAAAGCCTTTTTTTTTTACTTCAATATTCATCCGAGAGCCTCTTCTGGTGCTCTATTGTAACAGGTTGTTGGAGCAGACCTGTAAATGTAAATTAGACAAGAATTGGCTTCAGCCAGTTTGCAATTCACTGGGGTGTGTCTGTGGATCCCTCCGAAATGTCCTCTTATGTTGACCACAATATGTTGCAGAGTGTCTCCTTTTGTAGTGGAATGAATCAAGGTAATAGAGAACCGTAGATTTAGGCTGTCAATTCTGGGGCCATATTTATGACTTAAGAGCCATTAGACATTGGTTTGGTGTCACTTCTGCCTGACAGACTGCCACCCTGGAGTCACAGGAGGAGGACAGTCATAGCTTCCCAAAAAAAGGCCCCAAAAGGAGACGGGAGCAGAGTTTCCACAAATGACTTATCGCCTCCAGCTTTGTATCCCTTGGCTCTCTAAATGTGTTGAAGCTGCTTGGCAATTTAATCTTCGTAAGCATTGTTGTAAATGAGGGCAGATGTCAGTGTGGATTGCCGCTCTAACGGTGCAGAGCTTATAGCTACTGGTGTGGGTCATTTGGATGTGAAGTCATGCCCTTCATCATGCCTGAGTGCCAACCCATCATGCCTCCTCCGTGATTACTGGTACTGCTGTTTTGCCTGGGGTTCTTGGACGGAGACAGTTGTCAACACTTTCACTGTTTGTCATTGTCTGTAAAACACGGTCCATCCATTTTGATTGTGCTCTCAACCACATTGTTGGATTGGCACAGGTTCAATTCCATTGCAGGAAGTTTTCTTTTGTGGTTGAAAAGGTGCCGGTGTTAGCTCTCATAAGGTCTGAGCAGACAATTTTCTGGATGACAATAAAAGATAGAGTTTAAGCTTTTGTAGTCTTACCTATAGCCTTCAGGTCATTTTGCAAGCTAAGGTCAAATCTAGCTATTTAGGGGGCGGCTATAATGACTATATTCTTATTCTAACAATGGATCAAATGAGGATTTGTTATGTGAAAGGGCTTGCTTGTAATGACAAAGCCACAGTGTTTTTTAACTAATTTCCCCTCATTAATAAAGAGCTTCATAGTGTCTTTCAGCTCATTGTTTTGCACTGTTTGGTTCAAGTTTAAAAAGAAAATATGTGACTTTCCTCTGACTGGGTTTTCAATTCTAGCCATCATATAACATATTCAAATGTTATTTCTGTATTTGCATTTCATATGTTAACCTTGCTATTTTCTGATTCACGGGCAACACCAGAGAACAGTATTAGTAATGTGAGCCTGCAGTGGATTCCTTTTAATGACCGGAGGCCATGCCACATCCAAGTACCTTCTAATCCATCAGTAGCACAGGCACTGAAACTGCCACACTCTGCTCAGATGATTAAGATGTTAAATGTAAAATATTGCCCACAAATCATGGTTTGTGCTTTGTCTCTAAACTGACTATGTTGATTATTCTCATCACAGAAATGTAGAACGCACCACAGCGGATGCGCCTTAGATGCACAGGCTTATTGACATTTAAAGCCAGTACATTACTAGCTGCATTGATTGGTTACCTTTGTGTCTCATCAATCTCTGACAAGGGTCTATAGAGAAGAGATTGATTCACTTTTCAACATGCATCACTCACATACTATAACCAGTAAACCATTCAGTCAGATGGACAAAACAGCAGATCTATCTCTCTAGCCTATTTCTTTGTACATTATTTTAGCATTGTTTGACCCTGACTTCCCTTTCCTTGGCCAGCTTGAGGTCTGTGGACCCTCAGGACTAGAGGTAGTCTGCAATTGCAGTCTAGTGAGACAATGCCAGGCAGCATCCAGGGGTTAATGCACTGTGATGGCTCTAGGTGCATAGCACCGGTATGGCTGAGTGAACATCACGTTAAAGCACAGTGAGGCTAAACTCTACCTCTCCAATGCACAGGCCCCAGATTGGCCTTCGCGCATGGGAACACAAATGAGGAAACAATCGTGAGTAAACAATGCAAAAGACAGGCAGGGAGATAAGCTACTATTGTTTTGGTGCTCAGAATCACCTCCGCGCCCTGCAACTCCAATACCTGAGCACAGTGAACTCATTTCTTCTTCAAGGGTAGTGAAGAGATAGAGAGTGGTGCGGCGGTGAAATGTCAAAGGGTGGTGGGTGTTAGCTGGCAGAATAGCAGAACGCTCCGTTTGATCCCTGTGGCCCAGCTCCATCTGGCTGTACGCTGACCATGTTAGTGGACAACCGCCACTGCCTCATGGTAACACAACACTGGCTCATGTATGATAGTGGAGGAAGCCATATCTTCTACTGAATCAGCTCGGTCTTATTAAACACGTTGTGTGCCAGAATAGGCTGCCAGGAGTGTATTAGCTGTTTAGCTCCACATACACACACCAGCAGATCAGGATTGTCGTATAAAAGCCAAAACAGCATGTGTAGTTGAGTTACTGTGTCATGCACGATTAATGCAGACTGTGCAGTTTAGAACATAGGCACACCATAGCATCAAGTTGTTTCTGAAGGTACCTGCGGTATGTAACTTTGGTCACAAGTGACAGTATTTTTAGGATAACGGTAATGCTACAACATAGTGCTGTAAGAGTTACACAGCATCTAACATTAGCTAACCTGAGCCACCATAAAACCATAATCACACCAGACCAAATAAGGCTAAAGCCACATAAAAACGTCTTGTTTGAAAGACAAAGAATGTGTTAAATCTTCTTTCAAAAGTTACATAGTCTCACTTTAATATAAATTGTGCAACGATTTTAGAACAATGATTAAACTCTTGATTGGATCTTTGTTTGAAGTGTCCTGTGATATCATTTCAAATTGACACTTGCCAGCCATTTTCCTTGCCAATACTATAAGGCTAGCTAAATCCCTCTCTAATCAAATACCTAACTTACAGGTTTTTCATCTCACAGCTAAATCCTCAGTTTGGCCTCTGTGAGTATTTGAGAAAGAGACCATTCCTGAACAAAAGTTATATAAACCTAAAGTTGTTAAGCGATCTTCTATGCTGCGGGTATTCAACCTCCTGCATCTCCCGTGTTACAAACGGTGACGTGCCACGCTGATAGCCTTAATGAGCAGCGCCGAGTGCTCCCAGCAATCCCATAATGAAATTTGCTCAAGGCGGAACAGACCGGTGAGGGCTTGGCAGAACATTGAGGCATATGGCGGAAACAGCCGTGATTTCCATGGCAGGTGGCTGAATGCAGCAGATAGGTAAAAGGCTCAGTCACCCAGGGCTACGGCCCTGATGGAGAGTGCTAGAGAAGGACTCTCTGGAAAGTGGCACACAAAGCGAGATCCTTTCATTTTACCTCCGTTTCTGACAAAAAAAAACAGACTTACTCTGTATGTTTGTCAGTGGCACCAAGTATTTATGTGACATTTTTGATACAACACATTTAATAACATGTTGTCTTATTCGATTTCACTTATTTCCATGATGAGAAAGGCAGAATAAATATACCAAGCTGCAGACTTCCACTGATACATGTGGACCACAGTGAGAGTGTTTTATGTAGAGCGGGGGAGTGACACAGTTTAAAAAGGGCGACTAAAATGATCCCCTCTGAAAAGTCTGCACTGTCCCCTGTCCCTCCCTGTCTGGTATGTGTTTCTTGAAGTAGCATAAAGAAGCACATGCTGGGACTCTTGTTAGGGCCGTTTCACCAGTCTCTGGTGCACACTTCAGAGGAACAGAAAAAGCAGCCCTGTTCTTTTAATTAATTCGTAAATTTCCAGGCTTTTATTGTGCCATGCTGTACCATAGAAATAGAGTCCTTCCCTCGTGAGAGGCATCAGTAGAAACAAGGGATTATTACACACACACACACATACACACACACACTAAAATGTGCACATTGATGTGCATTTTGTAGGATGTGTATTTTGCCAACTATATGCATGTCATATTTTGTACATTCATTTGTTACAGCAGAATACATTAAATGGAATTAGGCTATGTACTGAATCATTGTCTTCAAACTGCTGAAACAAGGAAATCCCATCAAGTACAGAGTCTCGTCCAGGATAACACTGTATGAGTACAAAGCAGACAAGTAAACAGAAAATACACACACACACAGAGTGGAAACACACTATCCCTATGACTTACAGCAAATAACATTTGTAATGGATTCTTGCGGCTCCCCTCAACCCCCTTCCACCTTCCCACAATGAAGGTATGACATAAACAAAAATAATGTGAGGATGTTAAACATGAACTCCAACACTAGTGATACAACTAATGGAAATGATATGCCCTTGTCTGTAGATCGCACCCACAGATAGTAATTTGAGTTATGTAAACAATTCTTTGTGGCTGGATCAAGGTCTTTTCATGAATATATTTAACATTTTCATTTTCATTACATACTGTAAGGAGAAAAATATTTTCTTCAGATGCAATATGACAACTTTTTAAAATCTATTCATTATACCCTTTACAGTACTATAATACAGTTATAAGATATTCTACAATTTGCTTCCGTTGAGATTGTAGCATTTATTTGATCTATTAGATAAAGCCTTTTGAAAACCAGCTTTTTACTACGCAGCAAATGACCACCTGACTTTTTAAGTTGCAGCAATATTGAAAGGGAAATTTATTAATAGACAGCATTAAATTACTGGATTTAAAAATGCTGTTGTGTGCTGTGGGAATAGCTTTTGAAAGAGAAGACAGATGTATTCTTTTTTTCTCATCTTACCACTTCATTGGACTGTTTAGATGTATACTACTACTAATAGCAAATACACTGTTGTGGAAACAAGAAAAAATCATATCCGGAAGAAAATAAGAGCGATGGGACAGAAGTAGAAATTCTGATTAGAATTAAAACATTGAGGCTGTTGTTTAAGACCTGAAATTGTAGACCTGAAATCAAAAGTGCTAGAAATTGCTGATCTGGGTTTTAAGGGGTTAAAATGTCAGAAAAGCAGTTCAGCGCCGGATACAGACAATGTCTGCAAAAAGCAATATGGTATCCGATATATGGATAAGAATGTTAAAAGCAGAGATACAAGAAATAGGAAACAAACAAAGATTAAACTCCAAATTTCCATCTTCTTCAGCCCAGGGGATCGAGTAAAACATCATGTCTGCGCTGGATGAGTCACTCTGATGGATGTGAAGCCCTACTGATCAATTCATAGGACTGACAGGATTGACAGCGACCTGAGAAAAGAGCTGTAACACAGTCAATACTTCTCAGGGTATTGCTGCACTGTGATGACTGCTCTCGCCGATCACATGCATTTATTCCTGTGGCAAGGCGGCTGCAGCTCCCAGCAGAATGCAAAACAGAGCGGCTCGCAGACGCGAGCTACAAAGCAGATCTATTTGTCACTGCTTTGAAGGCTTAGGGGGCAAAATGCAGGATCATCTTTTTTCCATCCCTCTTTGTTTGCCGTTTTCACTCCTGATAGAGGCTGATCTTTATCAAGCTCACCGTAGCCTTGACTCTTGTCACGATAACTGGCTGCACCCCCCTTCATCACTCAGGCCTGTTGACGGCAGAGTGGCAGCTGGACAACCTATTATGAAATGACCTTGGTCTAGTGTCAGCCTGGCAATGGTGCTGCTGAAACAGTAACACCCCCAACATGAGTCATTTTCCCATAGGTCAGCATCTTTGCCGGTTGACGATCTCCCCCTGTAGATAAAGGTGGGAAGAGGGGTCTTGCCACTATCAATTGCAAAGGTGATGGAAGTGGAAGGAGGGGTGACAACCCTCTGTGAACAAACCGGAGTGAGGACAACAGTGTCAATGTAATCTCAGAGCGATGGACTGATCTGATTAAGCAGACTGCAAAGCTGAAGAACAGATTAACAACAGTTGCATCTTGCTTTTGCAGCCCCTTGCAGGGCTGTTTAATTAGTCTATATATTTGTTTATCCTCTTACCAGACTGGCTTTCATTAAAGCTATTTGTTATGATGCTGTTAAAGCGGGACCATAATTCCCTATCACCTGTTAAGTGAGTACGCTGTAGTCTTTATTTTTAGCACAACTTGAGAGAGACGTTTTAGCCTTTGAAGTGGTGCGGTGACAGCACTGTATGAATGCTCCTCTTCTGCCTTCACCTGGTTTTCATCTCCATTGCCATGGAGTGTTTGGCTCAGTACAAACACTTGTGCCTCTGGTTTTTCGACTAACTCAGTGTGATCTTACTCATAGCTGGGAGGCTCTCTGCGAGACACAACGATGAATGCATTGTCTCTCCTGCTCAAATACCCCTCAGTACAGTGCTGGCGTTGCAACAGGCAACTTGGGAGAGAAAGGCACTGGGTGTGTTGATGTTGATGTTAAATGCACACAGTGGGTCCAGGGGAAATTCCTCGGTGTTTGCATTTGTGCGACATCACATCGCCAAGCAAAGCAAATGACGTATCTGCAAGGATGTGCTAGGGACGGTTGTGACCCAGTCTGACATGAAAGAAAATGCAGCTGCTGATTTGTATCAGCTAGATTGTGTGAATGCATTAGATATGAATGTTATAAATATAACAAAGGAAGTTAAGAACTGCTGTCCTTTTTTGCAAACGAGAACAGGAACCCACTCTGGTGTTGTTGACCTTGCCCAGCAGCTCAGCGAGGTGATGCTGGGATTCTGTCAAGCTTCACTGTCCCGCAGCGACTTGTTCATTGGAGCACATTTTTAAACATGCAATGATGCGGCTCGTGTTCTTTTACCACAGGGGAGTCAACACACGTAGGCTATTGGCGAACCTCTGTTGAGTGACCAGTAAAAATCTGACAACAAAACACAACTTTAGAAAGACAAAAGTAACAAGAACAAAAAAGCAGTGCACAACACCAAACTGCAGGGCTCTTGGTTCCCTTTTCTTGTCTGAGTAAGAAAGAGTGGAGGTGATCTGCTAGGAAGATTTGGTTTAGATTCAGGATACATTTATCTCAAGTTCACCTCACTGCACCTGAAAGAACTGGTTCTGACAGACAGGCCACTTTGCCAGTGTCAGAGCATGAAAGGCATGAATGAACAATGTGATCTCATTGTGTTGACTTTAGAACTGAAAGATCAAAAGTATATATCTGTGCCACTGGAAGACATGGAAGTTGCAACCACTGAGACATCAAAAGAAACTCTTGTTGCCCACTGGGTCCTAAAAATGAAAGTAAAATTAATTTTCATTTCAAAGTGAAACTATGACCCAAACTGTCAATTAAATATGAATTAAAATGAATGGTTAGAAAACATATTTGTGAAGTTTTGGTTTTCACTTCCATGCCGTCATTTACATAATTCAGTTGATAAATGGTGTAATTTTTTGGCAGCCCATAAAATACACCAGTAGGTGTTTCCGCCACAGTTGATTAAGCAGCTTTAGTTTTATTGAGGTCTGAGTGATACTGACACACGCAGCTGTACTGTAAATCTTCACATCACTCACTTTTACATTTCAGCTGTTTTTCCACTCATGATAGTGGTAAACATTTGGCAACAGTGAATCACTCTGGTTCTCTCATATCTCCTTTTCCTTCTTTCTGTTTCTCAGAATGAATTCATATTGACTTTGTCTTTCATTTCATGTTACATCAGTGGTGGGCCGTCATGGCCTGCAAGGCCTTCTCTGCTGGCCTAGACAGAATCACAAAGTTATAGCTATTTTATAATTTAATAATCTTTCATAAATACACTACATGTATTATAATTTATAAAAAAAAAGTCCCCATTATCTTATTTTCTCATTGTACAGCTACTGTCTTCCTCAGTTGCTCTGCTTCCAGTGCAGCTTGTTTTAAGTAGATCTTTTATCCAATCAGATTTCACCTCTGTGTCTCTAGGTAAGAAGAGAGGCCCCAGGCCTGCAGACTCACAAGTGAATCCCTTTGCAGTTTAAGTGAATGGGGACGATATTGTTGATTGTCATAGTCTTCAACCAATCAGATCTTTAGTTTGACATGTTGGGCGTATTCTTTGACATGTCAGAGCCTGCTAGCTGGCCTAGCCATACGTGATTGGTCAGTGGGCTAGCCTGACATGTTGGGCGGTGACAATGCCAATATGTGCTCCCTCTGCCGAGCGGACATTTTCAGCCCTCAAACGCATTAAAACGTATTCAGGAAATACAACTGGGGAGGCTCCACTGTCTTCACTGGCGTCCATGAATCGAGAAGGACTTCTTACTGGAACTAAAACGCACGGATGTACTGAACAACCGTGAGATTAAACTCTTTATTAACAAAGAAAGAAGGATGGACTTTGTCTTTAAATAGTGAACAGCAGCTCTGGTAAGTTAACTGCATCTGCAGTAGCTTTAATATGCTTGTTTATATATTATTATTTGTACAACTTGTTTTTATGAAGATGGATTTATGTCCTATGTTGCTCTGGGGACATATTTAGCCGGTGCTGCCAACTTGGCGACTTTCTCGCTAAATCTGGCGACTTTCCAAACCCTCATGGCGACTTTTTTCTCAAAAGCTACTAGCGACAAATCTAGCGACTTTTTCTGGTGTTGTTAGAGACTTTTCTGGTGTTTTGACTCTGACGTGAAAGCATGTACCGTTCTGCCCTGTCGTGAACGAGCAGCGGGAGCTGCCGTGACCCGCCCCAAAGCACTCGCAGACGGTCAGTCTCACAGGAGCCTCGCGCAGCAGTCCCAGCTGCAGTCAGAGCAGAGAGGAGACGCAGAGAGGAGACGCAGTCTCGCCGTATTCATATATCTGCACTATGCAGTTAGTGCATTTATAGGTATTGAGCTTTCGTGAGCTTTCGTGTATTTTTACACGAAACAAATAATAACCGTAGCTGTGTTTCAGCTGCAGGACAGCAGTGAAGGCCCAGGTATAAAATGCACGGCCCGCCACTGTGTTACATAAATAATAAAGACTTTTGTACAGTACATGACATGAAACAAACCTGCATGTCCTTTTATGTTGAATTTATGTTTGTATTAGCATTGGCGACTTTTCCTAAGTGTTTAAATACTTGATGAATCCAAATGAGCAAAAACAATTAGTCAAACTCTCCAAATGGCAGATAATAGCAGTGTATTTCCTCGCTTTTACGGTAAACAATCCAACCAAGGACATATTGAAGCTTTGCAGCTTGATACTTAAGTTGATGCATGCATTGTCTGGGCAGTGAGGGATGAGCACTGCGGATAAGGATAAGAACGTGTCTTTGCTGATGTGTCTGGGTGTCTGCTCACTATCAAGGATTCATGCTGTGTCAGACAGAGACTGGATCTCCGAGCTGAGAGCTGGGAAGACAAGAGCAGCTCTGCACAGAAATCACCCAGAGACACACTGGCAACGTAATTAGCACATGAATTATTTCTGTGCAATGACATGCCTCAGCGCCTCTTGACTTTGCTCTTGTGTGAGGAATGTCCCCATGTATATGGCCCAAATTAGACATCTGCCAAACGCCAGTCCTTTACAGTTACACTGCTTCCCTCCTGTTCCAGTAATCAAAAATGGACAGCAACCTTGCAGCGTGCACTTTAGGTCTGCGCTGGCAACCTTGACAAAGGTACATCCAAATGATGAGCAGCTTGTTAAGATGCTGTTGGCGGAGATTTATTGCCGCAAGCACATTTCAAATATGGCTCATTCAGAAAGGGAGCTGCTATCAAACGTTACTACACACCTGTTAATGCAGTTCATTGGAATCACTCAAATATCATCACCGGGTATGATTAATTAGCGTTGATGGGTTGATTACATGGAGGGAAGTTCTTATAGTCTCCTGCTCTTTAGATGTATGTTTAGTAGTGAAGTGGTGACTATTCCATACATTAATATGAAGATGATTCTCTTTTGATGAGGATATTGATCCCTCCCCCCCATCTCCCGTATAGGCTTACATTATTATCCCATGGACTTACTCTGTAGAAATGGATTGGGCTTTGCAGATTAGTATTCAGCACATTACACTCCCTCTTCACCATAATGCTGTTGTGATTCTGTAATGGGCTGAGAGCAAATGAAAGCCTTGCAGCTGGAAGTGTGCTGTTTAGTATGTGTATTCATACAGTGTTTTTTTTTGTCTGAGTGAATGGGTATTCAAATGGATATTTGTCTGTCTGTGTATTTATGTTTATGGGTTGTTTTTTTTCTCATACTGTGATGCCCTGTGAGATTTAGTTGACTTTTGTTGGGTCTTGCTATTTCTGAACTTGGGCTTTTACCCATTTTCCACCCGTACATCGGATAAAGAGGCTCCTGTCTATCGTCAAGAGATTGACTACCTTGTCTCCTGCCAGGGCCATTAAGTCCTCAAGATGCTGCTTTTGGAGGAGTTATTTGTTAAACCCACTCCACCGAAATGTTCTTGGTGGTGGCGGAAGCACAGATCTAGTTTACGGCCCAGCTGCCAACTATAAATGTCTTCCCCTTTTTACCTCAGACACACTGTATATTGGATCTCCAGAATCTTCCGTGGTTTTAAACAAGAAGCCTTCTCCACTTTTCTTACGAACCCACTGGTGACACTCATGGAGCCCTTTCAAGAGACTATTTAAAGCCTACAAACACCTTTTATCCTTTTTTCTTGCAAAAATCTGTGATTGCAATATTGTGAGTCATGCAGAAGCAGCTTGTTAATTGTGTTTGCTATAAAAAAAAAAATCTTAAAGATAAAATGACATATTATTGCAGAGTAGTCTTTATTTTCTCTGGCATGCACATTAATGTGGCTAGAGAGTCTGGACATAATATCTTGTTTTGTAAACTGTCTGAAACCCCGTTTCTGCTATGAGGAAATGGCAGTTTGTGACGTGGACATTGCTGGAGTCCATATTGCTATATTATAATTTATGTGTGAAGGGTATTCAGGAAAAGATCCTCTTTCGCATGTGTGTGGGCATCCACGTCAGTTCCATTGTCTATTTGTTTTCATGCATGCGTGAATGTGTGCACAGGTGTGCATCATCAAAGTAGTGATGCCATTACAGCTGTGGATGAGATGGTTTCTTGTCCTCGAGGGAGCTGCTCCCAGAGGAGGATTGCCTATGCACCTGATTGAGACACTGCCAATTATAGTGAGCAGACTGTGTGTGATCTGGCTGACACACTCTAAAATGACTGTTCTGGTCTTTGTTAGTGCTAAATTGTATTAGATTGTAGTGGCTGGTTTCCAACACAAAAAGCAATCGATCCCAAAACCGTGATTTCATATTTAAAAAAGTATGCATCAGCATGATGTCATATTAGCCTTGACATGCTTTATGAATCACATTATCATTTGAGAGAGATGTTGATAAAGATAGTGGCTATAGGTAACACGATGCAGCTCTGACCTTCATTCTGGCTCTGTGCCAGCAGTTGCTGCTCTTTTTCTGTAATGAACAGTCTGGCAAACAAATATTTATTTTTTTACTTTGTTAAGCTCCACTCTCTGGCAAAATTGCAGCAGAAATTAATTAATTTGATTAAATATGAATTGATAAATGTGAGAGAGAGAGAGAGAGAGAGAGAGAGAGAGAGAGAGAGAGAGAGAGAGAGAGAGAGAGAGAGAGAGAGAGAGAGAGAGAGAGAGAGAGAGAGAGAGAGAGAGAGAGAGAGAGAGAGACCATTTTATATTACTGTGCATATGAGGGTCAATTTTACTTTTAGTATATTGTGCTGTGTATTGTGACATATTTCACCCAATTTGCATATCACTGGACTTAAAATGCATGTAAAAAACATTATCATTACCATCACTGTCATAATTACTGTTTGTATACAGTAGATTTTTTTTATGTTGCTCTTCTCTAATATCCAACATATTGACACACATGACACTGAGCAAACAGAAAATGGTCTAATGAGGCTTCTGCATCTGGATGAGTTTCTGGAGAAAGTAAAATGATTCCTTGTGATCCCTGGCACCAGCTGTTAACTATGGAGCTATCTGTGATGCTGTTGGCTGCAACTTTGTGGAAATTAATTGGTGTGGTAATTGCACTGCATGACTGTAAGGATCATGGAATATGTAATTCATCGGACCAAACTCACCCAAACTCATTTTTTTCCCAACCTTCATCTGTAAATGACGATACACAAGTGAAAAGTATTCTTTAAATAAAAAATATAGAAGCATTTGACTTGCTTTAAAAACAGAATTAACATTATTCGGGCTATCATGTTAACAAGCTACACTTTCAAATACTGGCCACCAAACACATAATATTAGCCCTAATGCAAGACATTCACAAACAAATCTGAATAGTTCATGGAAAGTTTTTCAACAGAAAAGTAACCTGCAGCAATTTTGATAATTGATTCATTGTTTAAGACTTTTTCACCCAGAGATGCCAAACATTCTCAGTTATCAGTCAATTACAAATTGAAAGTACTAGCACTTGGACTATTCCGCCCCCCTCTAGAGTGGTAGGGTCCACCTTTGAGAAGACGCTGTTCAGGAGTGTTTTCGTGAGTGCGCAATTAAAATCCCAAACGGGTGCTACTGCCTTGGCACTTGACTGTTGTGTGCGTCTGTCGAACTGTAAGTACTTTAAGTCACATAAATATAATGTAACGTATATTCATCCCTTACTCTGTTTTATTTCATGCTAACTAGGCCCAATTAGCAGTCTGCAGCGTTAGCTTTTCACCTGTGCAGAGCCTGTGAACGTAATGTTACGTTCAATGTGCCCTCTCCCCATTATGTCTCATTTGTAAACCTGTTGTATTGTTGCGTTCACGGTATGATAAGTCACTTGGTGCAAGCAGTTAAAATGCCTATATGTTAATAGCTGAATTCAGAGTCATTTATAATACTAAAACTAGGCACATGCATATTAGTTGTTGCCTTCTTTGATAAATGAGTGGTTGCTTTGCTCGGAGCTGGCACCATTGTGTTGTGTTTTTCTTACTTTGTATTTATTCCTCCCTTTTCCAGAAAAAGACAGACATACACACACACAGACAGACACACCCTAAAACAAATATATACTCAAACTTCTAACAAAGGTGTTTTTGTTTACAACCTGTCGAGCCACTTGTTTGGCAATAACGTTTATCCTGGAACTTTGAGTATATTTATAATATGAGCATTCACTACTGTGGTGGGCGATGACTTTCTGAAACCTAAGTGTACAGTATGAGAGAAGTCACGACCAGCTGTTGCTCGGGATTTTTGACAAATGTCTGACATTTTATTGACTAAACAATGAATTAATTAACCAAAATATGATTTACCAATACATGAATCGATAATTAACATAGTGATTAGTTTAACTCAAGAAATATACAATCATCAGCTGTCCGCCAAGTGACAAACTAAACAAACAAACACAACTGATACACTGGCTTAATCATTAATACACCTAATTATGATTCACTTCAAGTGTAACTTCACCCCCAGGTCGGACCCTTAGTCCAGCCAATACATCGTTTTGAAAAATGCTTAAGAGTGGGCAAGGGGCTGAGATATGAAACCATGCCCACTTCCGTATTACGAAAGCGTCAACGAACATGACAGCTACAGTCGAGTGGAAAATAATGACATGGGCCACTGAATTTTATGGCTTTACTGTTTACCTAAC
Organism: Leptoclinus maculatus; assembly: GCA_032191485.1. Lineage (NCBI taxonomy): Eukaryota > Metazoa > Chordata > Actinopteri > Perciformes > Stichaeidae > Leptoclinus > Leptoclinus maculatus. Next base: position 12,314,486 of record JAVDOI010000016.1, read on the forward strand.
CAGCCGCTGAATGAGAAAAATGAAACAACTCAATGCTTCATCTACACACTCTTGTCTTAACATTCTTTTATTTCATGATGTAAATTGGTCCCAAACGCTCCCTCACAATTGGCCTTGCAAAGATTAGAGCTGATTTAGAACAGTAGAAGAAATGTAAATACCAGCATTGATGTGTTTTATCGCAGTTCAGTCATTATTTAGTTTACATCTTTAAAAAAAGACAATTAGTGTGCAGTGTAACGGGTTTGTTAAGGACCCAGGAGCAGGACGACAGACACCAGGGATAGTTTGAATCAGAGCTTTATTTTCCTCAGGACACACAACAGGTAGAAGAATCACAGGGAAAAAGCGGCAGGATCTCGTGGTGGGGAACAGAAGGCTGGGTGAATTACCGGGGCCAGAGGCAAGGCGGGGTAGTCCAAGACAGGCAGGGTCGGTAACGGGGAATCAGTCCAAGGGTATATACGCTGGAAGGTTTTGCATGGAAGCGGAGAACGATCTGGCAGTGAGTGTGACACTGGGGTTTAAATAGTGGATGCAGCAGAGTGAGCAGGTGAGAGTAATGAGCTGATGGGGTGAGTGTGACTGGCAGGTGCACTGAATAACCCGATTAGGTGAGCGAGAGGTGGAAAAAACAGGATAGTAGTGGCAGAGCTGTGACATGCAGGTCATCTTTAAATGAAATATGTTATTACACAGTTACACGATTAAAACTATACAACTAACAAAAACTCATTTGCGTGCACTGTTGTTCACCGCTACACACACACACACACACACATCAGTGAGAAGAATATGAGCCAAACAGGTTCTAATGAGTGCCTAATTGACGCCTGCTTCTATACGTAATGACAAGCTGAATGGCGAAGCCAATTATGAGTAACTTTACTATGGATGAAGTGTTTCTGCAGACTGACATCAAGGGGAGGAGACTTTCTCTGAGCACAGCAAGACACCCTTCATACCGTGAATCTAAATGAAACCGTATGTTAGGCTAGCACAGTGTGGTGTCTGACAGAACTTAGTATGTGTAAGACGCATCCACACATGCTGACTGTTGCAGTTAAACGCCTGGGTACATTTTACTGAGCCAACTGAGGCTTTCTTGCCCGTTCTTGGTGCTCTGTCAACACGATCGGCAACAACAATAACGATCTTTACTTTTTTGCAGACAAAAAAAAAAAGAACAAGAATTTATATAAAATAGAAAGATGAATGAATTGGGAGTGACTAAGTTGAGAGCAGGAGCAGTTAGAGACGTTTTATTAAGTCTTTTGAATGGTGTGATAATCCTGTCATAAAATGTGTTCTCAAAGAATGTAGTACTTCAGAAACTCTCCTCTCTGTCATAATGTAAGAGGCTTAGGCCGGCTTCGTGACGCTAACTTCCTATCACTTTAATAGGCTGCCAGACACTAACTTCTGTATCATTTTAATAGGCTGCCAGTCAAACAAGGGGAGCAGAGAGTGAATAGGAACAGCGCCTTGTTGCCACAGATGTTTTAACAACTTTGGTTTCACTATTGCATGGCTTTAGCGTCCAATTTTATTTATGGCACATCTAGTCCTTATAAATCCACAGGTGCTACTTTGGTAGTGTGTCTTACTTTTTTTCCAGAACTGTGAAAACTGAGCATGGCACACAAGCTCTTTTTACTTGAGCTTGTTACTGAGAGCTGAAGAAGGGTATTTCTAGTGGTGAGAGGGAGGTGGGTGTTAGTGAGATCTGTGACAAGGAAACCGTGATGTAGAGTTTCATGGTATCATCGCAATTAATCCTGGGACTGTCATGAACAAGACAACACCATTGGAGATGGACAACATAATTACGAGCAATGCATATTATACCCCCTACTCCAGGCCCTTAAAATAGCCATGGGTCCTTCTTGTTAAATGTCATGCTGTATTTTGTCTCAGTTGACACTGGAGGACAATCATATTTTTGTCAGTAATAATGAACGACTGAATTATTATTTTTTTGTATGTATTATTCCTTATTTTTCATCATTTGACGTTTTGTTTTTTGACAAATTTATTAATTGCATCATCAGGTTGAAAATGTCACAGATTTGAATAAAGGCAATTAAAATCAAAGCTACCTCAGCCGTTACTTTCATAGGTTTCAGACTGTTGTGTTGTGATTTGATGTTGACAGGCAGCATGCTCCCCTGGGTGCAAGCTAATTTAGAAAGCAGCCATAGAGTAGCAGATGCCAGATTAGTGTCAGAGCAAAGTGACTGATGAGGAGCCTCGTGGTCGCTCGGTCACATGCTGGCACTGTCGTACATATGCTCCTGCTTGTGCGCCCCTTGTTGCTTCATAATAAATGAGTGATTTGTTTCTGCATACTCGGCGTCTATTAAGTGAGGGTTAAGTGATACTGACGCCGCCTCTTCCATTTTTTACAGCGAGGTATACCTTGCTGTTTGCAGTAGCTTCATGCAGCAACATACGGCTTTGACTCTGTGTGACACTAATTTAATTAAAGTGGCGAATAATTGTATTACTTCCATCAATACGGGTAGTTAGTTCTGCACCACAACCACAAATGTAATGTGATAGAGAATGAGGATCCTGAATGGCACACACAATTACATGCTTATTGATTTACAATTCTTTATAAGGACACATCTTAAATACCAAAGAGATTATGGGAAAAGAGTGTCAAAGAACAGTTGTATTATTTTCATTATGGATATTATCTCTTATGAATCTAAGAAAAGAAAATCTATTTAAAATATGTTTCAACTAATGGTACTTGCGAACTTGTGAAGATTTGGGTGTAAATTGGTTGTCGGCGAAGACACAGATGTTGTTCAACAGACAATAGACTGTGAGGAGTTTTACCTATGTGTCTATTTATGGCCTTTCCCTAGGAGCTACACTTTCACTCTGTTCATGTCTTTTCTGTCCTCTGTTCTCTGAAAAAAAGACTAAAGGAGCTGGCTCTTACCCGTGTTCACAGTCGGTGTCGCGACTCAAGGGCATTAAGGTGCCGGCAGCTTGCTGTAGTTTGATTGACTGTAGACAATACCACAGCCCAGACAGAAAAGTGGGACATGCCCAAATACCCAGGAGAACACAATGACAAAACAGTAGTCTGTTTTAAGATCAAGTGGCTTTTTTTTCTGCAGGAAAATGATACATCTGAGTGACGCATGCTCGATGTTAAGCACTGCAGGTTGCTATGTCTTCTGTGACCCTGTCTGACAGAGATGCACAGGTGTACCTAACATTCACCAGTCTAGTTGATATGGCCTTCATGTCAAGGCTCAGGAATTACACACTGAATGCACAAAATATTCACGACACTCTTTGCATATAGTAGTCTAATGAGGTGAATGCAGGTGGAAGTCATTATACCTTTTAAGCATACGTAAAGGGGATAATTGTCAAAGTTGTCAAATTGTACTTTCAGAATGTGCTTACTCCTTAAGGGGGTGGGCTGTGTTTGGATTTAGTTGTCTGTATTTGAGATGATCCTGCTCTAAAATCTGGCATGTGTGTGTTGAGCTAGACGCCACCGTGCAAACCTTGCCCAGCTGTCTGCATTTGTTATGCATTTGTCTGTTTTTTTGGTCGGGGTGCTGCCAGTCACTGTCATATTTAATATTTGAGAAGAAGAAAGAGCATATTTCACAGTATGAATGTCATTTCAGTCGAACCATTAAGGTTTAAGCAGTATAGTACCGAAAACTGTTTGATGACAAACCTGGTTCAAACGGGGTCCTGCCTTAAGTGCAATATGTCTGCCCAGGTGGAACGCCACTGTTCGGTGAAAAAAATATCTATATAAGGGTGGCATGTTTTTCATTAAAAATGTTGACTATCGCCCATAGGCCACAAGTTTACAGCTTTGTTATTCTTGGTGGGTTCGTCACCAGGAGAAACACCTCTAACATTACACATAGTAATTTGACCCAAAGTTCATATAGAATATTAATGAATGCAACTTTAGAGAAAGTCAAACTTTTAGAGATAGACCCAGATTCTTTTCCTCTGTAAAGCACCAGTGAATACCGGACTTGAATTTTAAAGGTGGTAAGAAGGAGAACTTGTAGGGGCGCAACGGATCACAGAACTCACAGTTCAGATTGTGTCGAGGTTTTGAGTCATGGACAGGATTTATACGATTGCTGATTGTCAATGAGCCAATAACGTATCTGTATTATACAGATACATTTGTGTCGTTGTTTTGTTTCGTTACAGCAGCTCGTATACAAGGCTTTCAGACTATTATTTTCACCACCGTCTCGAAAAATCCTTTCAGCTGCCCCAAAGTCAGTGTAAACCATCAGAAATTTCAGGAATATAGTTTGCATAAAAGCGTGGCTTGTTACCCAAATATGGTAAGACGGCTAAAAGGAGCCAGCTGTGTGCTTGTGAGCTGACTACCATTAGTGGCCAGATGGAAGATTGAGTGCTAGCTTGGCCTGACACTTGACTTGGCTGACAGCTTTACTGTGAAATGCCTCCAAAAGCTAGAGCTTGACAAGTCATGCTTTGCCAGAGTCAACATCATTTAAACAAAAAAAAAAAAAAAAACAGTCTTGTGTCTTCAATAAGTTAGTTAGTTATTCGAATAATCCGCTTACATTCATTCCCCTCAGTTCTGAATGAAGTGATTATTTTTTGGATATAATACAATCTTGCATGTATATATATATAATCTTTTTTCAAATATAATGCAGCTGAGTGAATACTGATGGTTGAGACCTGCATATGTTGACATCGGAGCGCATCAGGCTGACTAGACTAGTGTTTGAATAGAAATGTGATTCTCTAAGGAGATGTATGCCCCCTCGCCCTGACACTGCCTCTGGGCTCAGCCCCAAGTGTTGTAAATTCCTAACAAAACCCCTGCTGTACACACACAATTCATTCTCCGTTGGTTAGGGGAATTAACTGAAGTGCGGGCGTGGGGATGTGTGTGTGTAGAGCGAGAGAGCTGAGAATGACCCTAAACTATTGGCTCTATTTGTTATATGGTCACTGAGCTTGTGGAGCAGGAATAGGTGGATTTAGTGAAGAGAGTAGAGGTCTCTAATTTTCACTGATAGGGGGCTCAGGCATTGAGGGAATGACCAAAGAGTGGTGAGATCCAGCCAACTTCAATTACGGCCCCTTGCAGTTTTCCCAGAGGTGCACTATAGGGCCTTTAAGGGGGAATCAATGAGGTGACAAATTGTTGTGGACAGCAACCCCTTTTAGTTGTTGTGTTGTTGCATCCGTGCCTGGACGCTACTCTAAGCATGTGTGAGTGAGTGTTTTTTGAATGTGTGTATGTTTGGCAAGCATATATAAATGAGCAGCACTCCCCATTTATGATAATTGAATGCTTTGGTCCATTTGTGTTTCGGTGGCTTATTTTCTGCTAGTGGCTTTAATGGCTTGTTATCTGTCTAAACCTGTTTTTAAACGCTTTCTAATGGGTGTTTACATGCATCACCCTCAGTGCCGCTTTTTGTATCTCACAATAATAGCGTTGAGCTTTTTTCTCAAGGTTATTTTTGCTTTGTCGTGTCATATCTGAGGATGGATGATGAGCGCCATCCTGCTCGAGTTTACTGAGAAACAAGCATATCTGAACTAACCTTTCTAATGGTGGGAGGAGCTCAAAGGAATCTGTCACAGGAATGCTTTCTGCTTGAACAGTTGCATTCTGGGAGATTGTTGGTCAGAAAAATTGGAGACATTCTAAATGTATAAACCTTAATATTGCATGTATTGATTTGTAAAAGTCTAAAGATATTGATATTGATGTAAGAGATATGAATGAAATCAAACTGTTGCCCACGTATCCATTCAGTCAGTGGAGATACAACATAATTATATGTGTGATTTTATATTTCTCACTTTTTTTTTAGATCAGAATTCATGACATAATGTCAACACAAAGGCAACACTAACACAAGTGAATCCCCTCTCCATTGTATCCGTGTAAAGATAAAACAATATCTCAGTTTTTTGTTTAACCCATGGTCTGTGTGAGTTCAGAGGCTTTCCTGCTTTTCTATTACTGAGGGGTCATATTGTTTGCATTGCTCCAGTTTAAAATGTGTCTTTGCACTTCTCATATCACACCTTTTGATTGAAACATGCAGCAGGATAGGATTTTATGTGATGTGCTTGTAGGGTGCTTTCATCCAATTCATTGTATGCATGCTTGCCTAATTATCGTGTGTGAATGTGGTGTTGGATCCTATGAGCTGATGTGATGTGGTCTATTCTACAATCTTCTCATGAGGCTGGTGTAAATTAGCCACGACAAATTTAGCATAGCATACAGTACAAAAGTGGGCACACGGTTTGTAAATATCGGACATACATGCTCACTATTGACATGTAGGGTAGCTGTAGCTATGTTGATGCAGCAGTGAGTGCTCATCACAAAAGACGCAATAGCACAAGAAAACAGAACACGTCACTAAGTAAAGAAAGGAAAAGCAGTGCTACAATGTGTTTGTGTGAGAAAGCTGTGAAGGAGTACATCATTGTGTGCCAGGTCTACCGCTACATTGTGTGAGATACATCATTGTGTGCCAGGTCTACCGCTACATTGTGTGAGATGTGATGTCCAAAATAGCAGTTGTCTAGTTCTGTACATGTAATTACTGTACAAAAGTTTTTAAAAATGGGACATAATGTATAGTGGGTAATGCAGTGCTCCTCTCTAAACACCTGTGTTCTATGGCATTGAAAGCTATAATCTAGCTTGAATCATCACATTCCAGCTGTGTTTATTAGTAATCCACCATTTTTGAGACATCCTTTCTCATTTTTTGTTTCTGACAACTCCCCAACAGGCACCCAAGAGGCCATGATATTAATGCAACGCATTTCTCTTCCTCTGTCTCCGCAGGAAAAGAAGATTATGTCGCCACATTCAAAGGATCCGAGTTCTTCTGCTACGACTTGTCCTTGAACCCGATTCAAAGCAGCAGTGATGAAATCACATTGTCATTCAAAACCCTGCAGAGGAACGGACTGATGCTGCACACGGGCAAATCAGCTGATTACGTCAACCTGGCACTGAAAAATGGGGCTGTCTCACTCGTCATTAATTTGGGGTCTGGAGCCTTTGAAGCTCTTGTGGAGCCAGTCAATGGGAAATTTAATGACAATGATTGGCATGATGTCAAAGTAACAAGGAATCTACGTCAGGTAACAGTACAGAGGGTGATGCAGAGACTCCGTAAATGAATCAAAACAAATGCACTTAAATCATTACCATCATACAATATATTGTTTTTTCCAGACATTGTAATTGGATTGCTAAATTGAATCATGGTGGTGTATGGTGGAGAGAAAACAGAACCACAAGTGCACAGGGACATCTAGATGTGAATTAAGACCTCTATTAAGTTACAGTTTGAAGGGGAAAAGAAAGACAACTTATTTATCCTTTAAAGCAACTACAATTCTGAGAGTTTTCAGTATGTAAGTGAAATTAACTCATGTCCGTTCCTTGGGACTAGTCTGGAGGTAAATGGTTTATTTTTTGTTACAAAAACATTTGACCACAGTTTAAATTTGAGTTTTGCAGTGCTTGTTTAGATGTCAGAGAGTTATTGAGCACTAATTTGTTTAAAGAATGATGTCACTGCTGAGGGATTATTTTGTGAGATAAGAGAAAAGCATTTAAAAGCAAACTTTTTTGGATAAAGTATAAACATCACGTAAGCATGACTAAAACTAAGGGTCACTCTTAAAGACTGTATAAAATATGGAAGTACCGGTATACTGTGAGGTCACCTATAGGTTTCTGAAGAGCCGGTGAAATGCTCATGGCGGTCTATGGGGATCGACTCACTTTTTGAGCCAGCCTCAAGTGGCCATTTGAGGAACTGCAGAGTTCCGGCTCTTCCGTGTTGGCTTCATTTCTCAGCACCAGAGGTTGCAACTTGGTCACTCTTTGAAATCAATGTTTTATGAGCACAGGCAAAACTCCTCTAACAGGATCCATAGGCTTTAATAGGCTGTCCTACATGGCAGCGATGACTCCCCTCTGCATTATTAACTTTGAAGAGACTACTGCATGCAGTAACAGTGTGACCTGGTTAGCACAAGATTTGTTACGTATTAGACTTCTTTAGAAATCCTTGTCAGCAGCTTGTGCTACTTACGTTCTGAAACACCACAGGATGGTTCTTGCAACCCCCCATTAATAGTGCCAATTGCATGTGACAACACTGCTCAAAAGTGGGAGACTGGCCAGGATTGGTTCCTGCCTGATCTCACCAGGAGCAGAGGAATCAGATGGGTTTGAAGAAAAGGTGCAAACTCCTCCACATGTAAGATTAGAATCCCCTGGCAAGAGAGAAGCTACAGATATATGTGATGGTCTGTTTCATTGTAAACAGTCTACTACTGATTTGTACCAGCCCAACATATACAGTACCGGTACTAAATGGTCTCAGGAGGCAGCTGCCACTCTGCTAGTGGCAGACCACCCTTGGACATCAACAGTGCCAGCCTGTTGGGGCCCATGGCTGATCCAAAGTTGTACTGAAGCCACACATCAACATGTTCTCAGTGGCTTTCAACAGTAACAACCCGCTCCCACATGTCAATTGATGTAAGCCACCACTGAGTCTGTTGGAGGATGTGATTTCACATCCCTGCTGTCTAAAAGCTGCCACAACTTTAACAAGATCCTGATCACTTTTTTTCCCCATTTACAGTAGTTTAAGGTGTTATGACTCACTGTGCCCAAGAGGTCTAATACAGCATGACATTGGCTTTCCTTCAGTACTCCAGGGCCTGATAGGACACCGGTGGGAAACTGAGTCTCAACGTGCAACGTGGCATTTGACATCCTCACCCCAGGTGCACAAACAGGTGTCTCGTGTGTTTCATAACAGCTAGGCCAGTGATGTGTGACCATGTAAAGTTTATGATTCACAGTCATAATCATTGTTCATCTTGGTTCAGACACTCTGGACCCAGAGTTCAGCTGCACTTCTAGGTAGAGCATCTGTTTACTGGGGCAGCAGGAAGTCCTCTTACAGTGCTGGCTTAACTGATGATGATGATGATGATGATGATGAACACAATTCCCTCTTTGGGGACTCAACCCCAGTGTTGGTGAGAGAAAATCAGGCAAAGTGGCGTGATTGCCATCATTGGTCCCACCATCGTTGTCCTTCACATCATTCTGAGAGAAATCCACTGCTGCCGCTCCAAGACAATTGGGATGCTCCTGGATGCTCCTGGATGTTGCAGACAGTTAGGCTAGGGTCAGGTTCAGCATCTTTACAATCTGAAGATAAGTGGATGGGAAGATGTTTTCAATGGCCTTACATGGACTGTAGCCTTCAAAAAATATTTCAAATTTTTGCAAATAATTGCACATTTTCACCACAGTTTGACTAATAAATAATATGTTATCATGAAAAACCCGTCGGACTGTTTAGCCTGTGTTAAATGGAACACCACATATTTCTTTCCATTTACTCCTCTGTATCAAACTGATTATTGTGACCCACATCAAATATTTGAGATTATTTGATTTGACAAGGGAAGTAACACAGAGCTTTAGAAAACTGTTAAGAAAACATCTCTAGTTTTGTTCCTGCACATTTGATGGGAAACGTTTGTCTTCACCTCAATACCAAAGCTGCAGCTTTCTTGCATAATCAGCACATCGATTATTGGCAAACCTAAGGATTTGGCCAGCTTGAACATTCACTGCTTTCAAATTGAAAAAGAAAACCTAGCATATCGAGTGCATGCTCTTTGGGGGAATCAAACTTCCTATCCTCCTCATTCTGTGTCAGGGTGTTCTTTGCTTTGTCTCATTGCAGTAAAGTGATCCTAAAGTTCATCAATAAGACCAAATGGAGGTACAGTATTGTATGAGAGACGGAAAGTCCGATGCACTGGATTGGTCTCCAGCCTAAAACCAAGTACAAAAGAACGCAAATACCAGTACCAACAAAAGAAACAAAGCTTTAAAATGGTCTTGAACTCGTGACTTTGTAAGAGACGGTCAACTGATGTGCTTTAGGCATTCTTTCTTATGAAAAAAATCATGTCTTTCATTCATATCCTTTTCTCAGGACTTGGGTAAGGGTAACGGTCTGGTCACTTACAGAACATGGTTCAAAAACACCATGGGGAACTTAGGGAGTCGCTGGTCGAGCATTACTGTTATTTCCTTCGACTGCTTTTTTCTTGTTGAACTTATTTTGCCCTTTTTACTCTATGTTACTAACATGCTTTGGAATCAAACTAACATCATTCATGGAATGTGTCATTCTACTAACCAGTATGTTTTTTTTGCCGTTTAACAATGTACTAACAGTATTGACCATCATATATTATTTGAGTAACAGTCGTTATTCTGTTCACAGTTTTTAATTTCCTTTCTCCCCCCTTTTCCACAAAGCACTCAGGCATTGGACACGCTATGGTAAACAAACTACATTGTTCGGTAGATATCATTCTAATTGTTTCTTAGTTTGGGTTTGCCGTGTGTTTCTTTTCTTTCTTTTTTTTTTTTTTTTTTTTTTTTTTTACTGTAGACGTCATTTACAAAAAAAGGGAAATTGCGGTTGGTACTCTTTTGCTTACTTTTCGAATCCTTTTTAATTTCTCGGTTCATTCATTGGTTTCGCCCTCTTTATTTCACTTGTTTCCTGTCCAATTCTGTTTGATCCACTTTTTTAGGAGCATCATTTCGAGCCTTTTGCATCAAGCTGTGGTTAATAATGAGGACCCTCTCCTGTCTGGCTGGCCTGATGCTCTTTGGCTCAGCCAGTTGTATCCCCATTCACTCTGCATGGCATGCACTTTGACTATGTGTTGCAAATGTCAGACTGCCCATTTGTCTACATGAATGTGACAGTTGAGCTGTGTTTGTCATTTGGTGCTTCTCTGGTGTGTTCTTATTTCTCTTTGTGGTTTCACAGTGTCCATAAGCTTTTGCATGCATCCGACACTGTGGCAAGTGTCAAGATACTGGCTCCCAGTGTCCCAGTCTATCAATTTCTTTTTGTGTGCTTGTACTCAAAAAGAAAATGTATGCATGCTATTTTTTCCTCTTATACCCTCAGTCATTTTCCTATACTAAAAGGTGATTGTTCTTTTCATAGCATGTGCTCCCTCTCTAACCCAGTAGCACTTTCTGATTTATTTTGTAGAACTGCTGGACGTACTAATATGGAATTAATAGTTTAACTAACCTAGATAACATTCTACTAACACCATTTTTGTGTCTGCTAAAGTACTTTTAAGTTGCAGTAGGGGCAATACTAACACTGTAGTATGGGCACTTCACTAACACTCAAACTAGAACAGCATCCCTTTGAAGGCTTGCAGTCTTCCAACTAACCAAACTGGACAAAATAATAATAAAAAAAACAAGAAAAAAGACAATGAAAACAGACATGAAAATGGGTTTATGAAACATGTAGGGAAGCCTGTCATAGACAACATGAAGGAAAGGCAATAACATTGCAGTATATAGGCTGTCTGAGTATAGCGTGTCCTTTCCCTGTGCTTTGTTGTCTAGGTAACAATATCCGTGGATGGGATTCTGACTACCACAGGATATACACAAGAAGACTACACCATGCTAGGCTCTGACGACTTTTTCTATGTTGGAGGGAGTCCTAGCACAGCTGACCTGCCTGGATCTCCAGTTAGCAACAACTTCATGGGCTGCCTCAAGGAGGTAAACACCACTTCTGTGTGCACTCTGAGGCTGGTGGGTGTACAGGATATGACTGGCTTCACCTCAGGCCTCCAAACAGGCCATTCCACCCACACACTGACCCTGTCTCATCCTTTACACTTTAGTTTGTTTCTCCTCTTTCCCTCACATACTCTCACACAAACTTTATTTTGCCTCTACCGCCCCCTCAGTGCGCTCATAATGTTATACACACACACACAAACGTTCACTTCGTGGTGTCTGGTGTACCACACGGCCGCGCATGAACTTTCTTGGAGTGGAATTTACCAGAGGCTCCGTCAGGTGCACTTCAAAGAGGAGCAGTGATCCTGGGATAAGGCGGTTGGATTTTCATGAGCAGTCAGCCAACTGTCAACGCCTCACAATTCTTCCACTGGGGGATAGGAATATTATTTTAGACCACTTACCTAATGACTTACCGTATTACTATTATGTTTGGTTTGGTGTTGTAGTAGTGTGCATGTTAACATTGTGCTAGAAATGTGCAACTTTGTCACCTTGAAAAAAGGACACAGCAAGGTGCAAGTACATCACTGTTTGACATAAATACTCTCAGGCAATGTATTAAATTCAGCACATTTTGTATCTCCGATGCTCCATGGTGTAATGGCCCCTCAGGCTAATGACTTAATGACAGTATGTAATTTGTCACTCGCCCCTTTACTCATGTTCTAGTATTCTACTATGGAAGTATGTATATAGTCTATACTTTATCCCTAAGTAAGAGAGAAGGAGGTGATTTTTTTTTTTCCTGCAGAGGGTTTATAATTTATACATTTCACTTGAATCTGTACAGTAGTAGTTTTCCTTTTTTACAGTTGCTGGTTAATAGGGATTTTGACCTAAAGCATATACTTCACGAGCCACCAGGGATATGCAAAGATATAAAGCAGGCAGATCTCCAATGTACTGAAAAATGATGTATCTATTTATTTTTAAATTTCCCTTTGCATTCTTCTACTTATCTTGCTGCTGTGGTGTCCTACATTTCGTTTCTCACCTCAAGCGCAGGCTGTCATCCTCGGTGATCCTCTTAGAGAGGTCCACGGCAGCGCTCTTTAATGAGCAGGCAGAGCATGGACCACATGTCCACACGCCATGTACAGCTCATTAGAGGTCTGGTATTTGAAGGGGAGTATCTTAGTTAACTACAAGTCTCTGAGGTGCTGCAGATGTGGTGACAGAGGGAGTGGAATTTGTGCACCATAAGCATGGGTGCATTCACCCCAGTGAGCTGCCCTCACTGCTCTTGGTCAGCTTAGTCACAGCGTCTGCTCTCACTATCCTGAGATCAATGTTTTTAATTGCTCCAAAACGCAAAAATATGGCGCATAGCTGTGATAGTTCCCCTGAAACGTGAGACAGAATGCCCCCTCTTTTATTTCCTCCGAGAATAATTTATGTATTATTCAGTTTTACTAGATAATGCAGATGTCATTATCAAAGTTAAAAAAGGAGACTTCGTCCTTTCACTGTAAAGTGTTTGTTTAATTTACTGGCTTTTAATTAGTTCAATTTGACATTTTTCGTACATTGACAAACTCATCCAGCCTGTTGCATTATACAGAATCCCCGTCTCAGGTCCTCCTCTGTTTATGTCATGATAACATATGAGAGGTGGTTTAACAGCATGTGCTGTGGGCCCTGATTGATGGTATGTTTAAAGTGGCTCGTTGCAGCATTGGTGTGCAGATGCCAGTCTGAGTTGCCACGCCTGCCCGTTGGTTCTAGATGGCAAAACAAACGGTGGTGCAGTAATTGCTCAGTTGTCACAGCCCTAGCTTGATGACAAATTAGTGCAGCACTCCTAGCGCAGCACCAGTTGTAGCTCAGACCAAGGCTCCTTTTGACTCTGAAAGGTGCCCTTTGTCTTGACTATAAAGAATTGATTTGGGTTTATAGGCTGTGTCTGCTGCACTTTTAGTCTACATAGCTAAGGTCCAGCAGGCAGAGATATCATCTTTCATTCCTTTACTCCTTTTCTACATTTGTTGTTGTGTCAGGAGTCTAGTCAAATGACCTTTCTATTCCGATTCTATTTCTATAAAATCTTTTAAAACATTCAATTTGGCTCGGTTTCAGATGTAGAAAATATAAATGTTTTTTATGAGGGAAGATGGAGACGTGGGAGTAAAAGCCTGGCATTTTCGGTTTCCCTTTTTCTTCGTGCAGTAAAATGCAGTGTGATACAGTCGGTCACAAAGCATTTACAAGAAAAATAGCGTGAGCTTACCTAATTCTAATGCACCGCTATGAGCTCCATCTACCTGAACAGTTAGACACAGCAGATCTGATTCAGTGATAAACATAATGCTCCATGCAAATGCAATCCCATCGGAGTTGTCCCCGTTTTCAGGTGAACGCTTTGCATGGCAACAAATAAAGAACATGGACAGTGTTTTCCACAGCTGTATCTCATTTGATTTGTACCATTGAAAGCGATATATAGATTTACCACTAGAACTATTTTGTTATGTAAATACATATGCGTATTACCATAATGGGGCTGTCCATCCCTTTATAACCTTATCTACTAATTAGTCGTGCTAGAGCGGTGTGGAAGAGATCATTGACTCTACTCGTGCCCACTGGGGAAATTCTGTCAGGCATACTATTGACAGCTTTGTGTTTTAAAGTGGCAATCTTTTAAGATTTCAGTCCAGGTTGATTTAGATTTTCTATTTTAGTGAAAGCAATGGAATTGTGCTAGTTTAACACATTGAAATCTTGTTGTTGACACATGAGCTTTAAGTTTTCAGAATCGTGTGCATCCATTTTTCCGTGTGTATATGATGGAGAAAAGCTAATACAGAATCATTTTCTGGGAATGTTACCACAGACACCCCAGTTCTTAATACTGCAGATTCATAAATATTGCAGCACTTTCACCAGTGGGCCATTAGCTCAATCACCATTGTATTACCTCTTCCTGCAATAGATAGTGACTTAACAGATATTTATGTAAATTAAATCTTTGAGCGTGCCCCTTTAAATACTTTATTTTTGCTTTACAAACTGATTGACACATTGTACTATAACACTTCAATGTGAGTGAGAGTGCTTTAGTGGTGAAGTCAATTTTAAATATCGTCACCGCACTGATGTTTTAATGAAAAGTTTTGACATTCACCAAAATGTTAATTACTTTCTCATATGGAAATTAAACGTGACAAGACAGAGGGATTTTTGCCACAACAGCTGCACTTATTCAAGATACTCTTTCATTACGGAGATTGGATAATGACAAAGTTATGGCTGTCTCTAAGTTTACCAATTACAGCGGCACTCCTGTTTGATTTGCACACAGTGCGGCATGCAATGCTCCCCTTTACACAAATGTAGCTACTTCTTTGTCTTTGGAGATATGTTTTAATCAGCATGCTAGAAGCTTTACTTCAAAAGCAGCCTTCTGCAGTGTTTAGAACACAATTTAATATGCCTTTTATGTTGCCTTTATGTAACTTAAGATTAAAGATGAGTTACATACACAAATGGAGTTTAATTACTGAAACAAACAAGTGTAGTTAAAAAAGATCAAGTTGGCAAATTGGTCAGTTGATATTGCTGTAATGTATGATAATGATTCTCATCCATGGTTAATTGGTATTTTAATGACATTGTGGTTCATGTTTCTGTAATGGGCTGCTACTGTCTGTCACTTCTGCGCCCAAGCTCTTCAGCACTTGGCACCTCAAAGGTCACAGCACTAATGCACTTCATTTGGTTAAGCACACTGAAGCCAAGCCCTGTCTGGTTTACAGTGTCTGAGAATACAAACTGCTGTTGATATGATGGATTCTGTGTAAATTGATGTACAGTAGATTTCGATAGGTAATCACTCTTCTGAATTATGCAATGTTGCAATGTTTATGTTCATGCAGTCATTTTTAATTTGCTTTTGAGAGGCATATCCATCATCTGCCCACTTTTATTGTAATCACTAGCTGCAACCGGGGCCTCAATCAACATTTTTACTCCACACCTGCAATTAAGTCAGCAGTTTAGATTTATCATCCTCCATCTCACTTTCCACTCACAATCCGAGGAGATGCTACCTGCTTTATCACAATCGCCTTTTCGATCCAAGCTGTCTCCTCCTTTGGTTGACACTGAAGCTAAAAGTCAAACTGGATGTCTGAACTGCTTACACTTCACCCAGACGGAGTACACTATGCATGTGTTGTGAAGGCTTCAAGGGTGAAGCAAAGAAAGCAGGGTGATGTGCGTGACATTTGTTGCCACGCAGACACAGTTCCTCACTCATAGGTGCGGTGTGACAAAGATGACCGAGGCTTGAGCCGTGCAAACCCTGCTGATGACAAACTGTCCTGAGGGGGTGAAATGTCACATGGACTGTTTTACATATCCAGATCATTCATTTTTTAAAGCAATTTATACATTAAGACCTATTAGATTGCCTGAAACATTTACATTTAAACAGCGATAGAGGTCAATCTTTTACGTTTTGAGTGAGACACCTACTGTATGTATGATTGTAGAATTGACTTTCTTACTCTACTCCCAATTCAGGTTGTGTACAAAAACAACGACGTGAGACTTGAGCTGTCCAGGATGGCCAAGCAGGGTGATCCCAAGATGAAGGTCCATGGCACTGTGGCCTTCAAGTGCGAGAATGTGGCCACTCTCGACCCCATCACATTCGAGACGCCAGAGTCTTTTATCATCCTCAACAAGTGGAACGCTAAAAAGACCGGCTCCATCTCCTTTGACTTCCGCACCACAGAGCCCAACGGCCTTCTGCTCTTCAGCCATGGCAAGCCCAAGCCGCAGCCGAAGGATTCCAAGAATCCTCAGACTCTCAAGGTGGACTTCTTTGCCATTGAGATGCTGGATGGCCATCTGTACCTGCTGCTGGACATGGGCTCAGGAACCACAAAGACCAAGGCAGTCAATAAGAAAGTCAATGACGGCGAGTGGTACCATGTGGACTTCCAGCGAGATGGCAGATCAGGTAACTTTACATCTTTAGACGAAGGAAATTGTTGGCTCTTGCTACACGGAAATAGACAAAACATAGGCATATGCAGAAAACCTCAACATCAATTTGACAGTGGAAAAAAAAAGAATGTTGGGAAACACACTTTCACAACACATGTGCAACATAGAGAAAGCTGCTACAAATACGGTCAATGCAACCAAATACATACATCTGAAATCTGCAGAGGTTGATTACTCATCGGTGTTAGAAAATGATCCAAAGATTTATTTTAATTTAGGAAATTAGACTGAATGATTTAGATATTTTTTAGGGATTTTCAGAGCATTCTGTTACGCTGCATTTGTGCTGTCAAACTTGATAGGATGTTTTCGTCATAAGCCTCCAGTCCCACTGCAGACACAAAATGTTTGCTTGTTTGTACATGTATGATTGATGATGAACTTGTTTGTACATGTATGATTGATGATGGAACTTGTTTGTACGCTGAACGACTAGCATATATTCCCACATTCAATGTACATTCAGCAGGGACCGAGAGTACGAGCTTTTCTGTGCACGATCTGGATTCATTATTTAACTGCAACAAAAATACTTTTCCACTGAAAATTAGATATTGACTTGCACTGGATGCTTGTTGTGAACTTTTCCAGCCATTTAATGAAAACAATGTTTTAATGGCAGTATAGAACTTCAGATGGTGGTACCTATGTGTCATATGTTGTGATTCCAGGGACATATTTTCCACAAAATAGCTTTGCCCCGTCTTCCGTTGCGTCCTCTAAGCCCCGGGTTGCTCTGCTCTGGTTCCTGTTGATTTGCTTATCTAAGCAGCAATTTGTTAGTGTGTGCTTAGAGCCATGGCCCAGCAATGTCATGCTGCAAATTAGATATACCCCTTGACCATGTTTTCCACTCCATCTCAAGAGGTGGAAATTAGATTAACTGTTTCATTACCCCCCAAAGCAATACTGGGCTCTGGTCTCAATTGAGCTGTATACATTGTTAGAATAGCGATAGAGCCCATTCTGGTGCTTTTCTTTTTTTTTTTTCTAATTCTACCTCTGGCAGCATGAATTTAACAAAAAATCTGTTCCAATACTGATTGAGGTGGCTGAATACAGTAGTGAACAGTGATATATACGTTACTGAGTGTCTTGGATTCAACTTAACATATGTGTGGAAGAAAAAGCTGCAGTGACTTCTCAAATAACATAAATCGACGACATTTAGTTATGGTAGACCAGACGATAAGAAACGCTGTCTAAATTAGATTTTGTTCATTATCTGTCGAGTAACCTCCCATCATCCACCCCCACACACTAATGCGCGCGCACACAGACACACACACACACACGCACACACACACACACACACAAAAGCTATTGAACATCTTTTTTTTGTCAGCGGAGCTCGCTCTGCTCGCTGTTCTCTCTGTCTACTCTGCCTACGTTTCCATGGAAACAGGAGGTGGTCTCTCCCAGGACTGAGACAGTTACTGCACAGTGCTGTGCTGAGCTGTGCACTAATGACATTTCAGAATAACTTTTCTTCCTTTCCTCAAGTCTAAGGCGTCAACACATACTGGAGTGTAAAAGGGACACAAGAAGGTCTCTGTAATATGATGACTTCCCATGTGAGAAGAGTAACAAAGTGGTTAGAGTGCCGCACAGTGCACTCACACACTGGACAAAGTTACTAAGCAATTTACAAATTTACCAGCACTATTTTATCTTTGCTCACCCTTTGAAATTCATGCCCATTCATTTCTGAAAGTATGCAGTCCTCCTAAATCTAAAATCTTGCATCTTGAGATTTCCATGAACTGCACAAAGCACTATTGTTTGCAGTGTGTAATGATGAGTGCACGGCTCCTCAAATGGAAGCATTAGAATCTTTGCACTTTCGTTCTACTGAAAAGGCCTCATGCGATTTCCATTCCCACAGGATACATGCAATTTTAATGATGCGTTACATAGCAGCTTTGTGTAAATCGAGTGATATAAAAAAAGCGTTCGAAACATCTTTCTAAATGCACTTTTGTGTTTATTTTGTATCCGTGAGTTATTGCTACACATTAATATTTGAGGTTAAAGCTTAGCTGATTCAGAGCTCTGTGAAATAAAGAAAGAGTTCATTTGTGGATGAACATTTCCATTTTTGTAGCATGCTGTGCCGTGCTGTAATACATTGTGTTACCTTTTTGAGAGCCTGAATGAACATAATCAATCCCTGTCAACCGTTTTAATAGTTCACATGTGAAGCTCAGTAGAACAGTCTCTCCTACAACATAATGCTAGTGTAGGCTTTTATGCACCCTTTTGTTATACCGTTTAATAATTTATAGAATTAAGAAAAGAATAAACTAGTCCCCTTGAGAGCTTGAGTCACGAAACATATGGTACGCTCTGCTTTTCATCTGCGTGTCAGATGTTTTATTAATATACACCACCAAGCATGTCACTCAAAACAAAATTACAACTCAACAGCCGAACATAATTATCTGCAGCCGGGTCCTCCATGTGCAACACTTCCTGCAGCCGTGACAATGTCGGATAATGATCCCTGCCCTATTTAGTTTAGTCGGCTCTTCCTGCAGGAAGCAACCCTGTAAATGGACTCTCGCTCTCAGACAGCATCTTCTAACCTCAATGCATTAGAGACGCTGAGAGACACTCTGCTTTTAAGTGAGGGCTATGGGGCCGGGAGTGCTGTGGGCCACTCATCAGAGACATTACCATTACACGGACGTTGCTCTGTTGAAGCCCTAACTTCCTGCCAGGGCATGCAACCCACTACTTTACACATAAACATGCACATACGCACACATATAGACATCGCATCCCACCATCCCACCATCCCCGCAGCCCACTCACAAGCTTCTCTCTCTCCAGAGAATCCAATCACATAGAGAGATTTGGCCGTATCGCCCTAACTGGATTGTAGTAATCCCCTGTCTAACATGTTTTGGGGATGTGTGAGTGGGGTTAGGGGACATCATGCCAAGTTGAGCCTGACTGCTGATGCAGAAAGTGTGAGAGAGATCTGAGCTGTCCTTTGGACCCATGCCTTCAGGTTTAATGATGGAGTACCACTTACGGCTCAGGCCACAGAGAAAGAGAGGGAGAGACAGAAATGTGGTCAAAGGGTTTTAAAGTTGGCTATAATGCTGATCTTCATCATCATTATCCATCCCCATATATTGCCTGCATCATCATTTTGATCCCTCCTAAACTGTACATCCTGTACGCGCTTCTCAAGATATTATTTGCTGCTGCCGTTCTCTCATCTGCTTTCTTATCCGTCATCATATACCCCTCCCTCATCTTCTCTCCAGACATCTTTATCGCCATGTTCCCATCTTGTTCTGTATCCATCTCCCCCTGTTTTATGCTCTGTAGCTTTCGCAGAGACACATCCCCTTCCCCTCTTGGCTATGAACACTGTTCCAAACATAGGCAGTCCTGCAATGTGTGTTATATGTGATACGTGTTCCATGCTGCTGGCCTGACGATGGCACATGTCGCCATGGGATTGTATAGTCCCTTCTGACTTAACATAGCTTGACTTTGTTTACACAATTCCTTGCAGTACTGTGGCAAGTGAGCAGAACACTCTGAGCAGATGCCTGAAAAATGCTGACATCCTTCTCTTGTCTCCCACTTACATCAATTTAGACAGACATGCTTACTGTAGACTTACGGCATTCTTGTTTGCTGTTTACGACTGTAATAAGATAAGAAGTAAAGATACCGTGGGATTTAAAGAAGCCATTAGATGATGCCTCCTGAATTATTTACGTTGTAAATTTAGAATCCACAAAGTATTGTTAAACCCCAAAGATGTTTTGTAGTACAGCTACTAACCTGTCGTATGGTGAGATCCGACATAACTGGGGTGAAGATACTTCCGCTCTCGCCAATTCACGCTCACCACACTGGTGCTCGTTCTTCAGCCGGGCACCTGCTCTATCCAAGGAAAGTTTCCTCGCTAATGAGTTTGATGTACTGAGCTCGTTAGCGATAACCTGAAGGGAGCTGTTCTGGCTGCGTTACGGGTGGCCCTTGCCAAGTGTGCAAAGCTTGGAAGTCACAACAGCTGTGGCTGGAGAGAGCAAGGGCAGTGGGTGGCGGCAGGAAAGACCTGGAACAGATGCCGGGGGGCCAAGACCCTGAGAAAAGAGCTGGAACATGTTAGTGGGACCAGGTTAATCATTGTGCACTAGGTCCGTAGCTGCCTCTCTCAAGCACTTTTGCAAAGAAGGCAGGCTCACCTTGGCTATAAAGAACATGCATAACCAAGATTATTATTAGCTTATACAGTGATTTCATTTTGTTGGCAGCTTTTTTTCAGATTCAACAGATTAGAAAAAATAAAAAAGCACACAATGAGTTGTGTTTTCATTGAAAACAGAAATATAGATATTTATCATATGTAAAATGAATTGTGATATGTACATTCATGCATGCTAATGGAAGCTGTAATGAAACTTGAAAGGCCCCATTTAATGTCTAATGTGTCTCTGAAATGTGCCAGACAGCCCGCTGAAAATTCATGTGTGGCTTAGGGCTTGTTTCCCAACATAAACACTTTGACTAGAAAAGTAACTTAAAAGCAGTTTCATATCGGCCATAGCATGCATCTGCCACTCAAAATGCAAATTATGACTTTATGGCAATCCCTATTTTTAAGAATCCTTAGCCTATTTCTCTGCCACTCTCCCCTGGCAGTGGCCTGTGCGGATCTTCAGCAGCACGGCATATAGATTACTGGACGAGGATGCGGGCAGTGGAGGCAGCCACCATTAATTAAAGATCCACAATGGCTCCTGCCCGAGAGTAACGGATCCATATACAAATTAATCACCTGGTCTGAGTCCCACAGTAAGGCTTTCCTTTCCACAGCTTTACAGTCCAGTCATGTCTTCTGTTGTTTACCGTGCTCCAGATCGAGAATTAAACCTGAATGAGAGCGATAAATCATGGTGGGGAAACACACAAACTCTCATTGCAGGTTTAGAAGCAAACAGAGGGAGAGACGGGGTGAAAAAAACAGCCTGCAGTCCGTTAATCAAGTTCAAAAAGATGGCTATGATGTTTTTTTATTTTTTTATTTGTTTGGTTGGCTGAAATGATAGAGGGGACAACGATTTTTCTTCTCCTCTCCTTTCCATTTTATGACCACTGCTTTATAGATAAAGGAGATTTATTATGGGAAATCCAAGGAAAATTGAGAGGATACTCTTAGGGATCCTAGATTAGGCTACTAATAGACTAGCTGTCCCGTGATTAATGCGTCTTATCAACACTCATCAGTCATTCTAAATGAAGAAAACCCTGACCTTGTCCAGATGGATAACACCAATTAAGCTAATTTCTTCATCAAACCATCTTTAAATGGATCTTCTCTGCATGTTTGTCTTACTGCAGGACAGATAGTGCTTTTGCGTACCTGCAGTCACCAATAGGTGTTACGGTATTATGTGTCCATCTGATTAATATATATAAAGTGTTGTTTGGCAAAGGAAGAAATCAACTTATCCAACTGTTATTTCTTTAGGTACCATCTCTATCAACACCTTCCGCACTGCCTACACAGCCCCTGGAGAAAGTGAGATCTTGGACTTGGATGACAATCTCTACCTCGGGGGTCTGCCAGAGAACAAAATGGGGCTGGTGTTCCCCACCGAGGTGTGGACAGCACTACTCAACTACGGCTACGTGGGCTGCATCCGGGATCTATTCATTGACGGACAGAGTAAGGATATCCGCCGCCTGGCTGAGGTCCAGAAGGCCGCCGGGGTGAAGCCCTCCTGCTCTAAGGAGCCTCCCAAACAGTGTTTGAGCAACCCCTGCCAAAACAACGGAGTCTGTAGAGAGGGCTGGAACCGCTACGTGTGTGACTGCTCTGGGACTGGATACCTGGGGCGCTCCTGTGAAAGAGGTAGGACTTTTTTTTTTTTTTTTTATCTCTTTTTGTCCACCCAGCAGTTTGGAAGGGTGTCGTTTCTGTCTGGTTGGCATAACCTGCATTTGTCAGTGTAAACTGTTGACGATGCAACACAGTGACTCACTTCTACCTCACTATGTATTGTCTTGAGGTAGGCATGGGATTGTAAAAATGTAGAGTATACTGTAAACGATGTCAAAGACAACCAGAAAAATACCTATTTTAATTATATATACTTTAGATGTTGTATTCTTTGTCTGAAAGGGACCTCCTTTCAAGTTCAGTTTGAACAACATCACCAAACAGAAGCCTGCACGTGGTCTTTTTATGTAGGCTGAACATGGTTGAACATCAGCAGCTCCCAAACAGCACACTGAAAGTAAAACAAGACGGGGAAGAAAGTGTGCCTGTGTAGACAGACAGCCACAGAGAGGCAGGCAGAATGAGTCAGGCGTCGTAGAGTGTTCACTGCGTGATGTTAGACTATGTTGAGTGGCAGGTGACTGATGCACCACTGAGACGCTGCTGGTCACGTCCACCATGCACACTAGCCTGTAAATTGGCTGTCTTCTGCTAACCATTTGGCTCATCAAACCACTCGCTCATGACCAGACCTGGTGCAGAATACTTATCCCTCTCTCCTCCAGAGAAGAGAAATCGGAGGAGTGCGAGTCACACAGTGAACTCTTCTAGCTGGAGCAGACGTAAACCTGACTCTGCAGTAGTTTATCACACGGTTTTTATGGGCGCTCGTAACAAAATGAAATCTCAAATTCCTCAGTAATGTTTCATGTTGGTAGAGTTATAGTTTATTGCACTATAACCAATATTTGTTTGTAGTAAGAGTTGCATTTGCTTGAAGTTACCCCCCTGAGACCGTCGTGATAATCTGGCTACTGTAGATTATTTTTTCTGTATTTGTATTTTATTGATACCTATTCTGTAATATAGCTTTAAAAAAACAGCCGGTCATAAAGAAGGTTCTTTGCTCAGCTCAACATGTTCCCACTTTTCTACCCGTTCAGAATTAGCTTGTTTGCACTTTGACCTCTTTGATAAAATCCTAGCTCAATAAAAATCATTTGCTTACTAAAATTGGAATTTCAAGTTTATTTCCATAATCAGATTGAGTGAATGAACATTTTTTCTAGTTTATTCACTAAGTAGATTTGTAATATTAACATATTGGTAGCCCAGGATTTGGGTGTAATAAATCTTTATTGAGTCTTAACACTTAATGACATGTTTATTTTGTATTCAGTTAATAACAACGGAGTGCATCAGCCGAAGTGTATATTCACCGTATGTAAAGCCACTGTTTACAGTCAATTTATTACGATTATCATATCAACACAAATGTTACCCTCGACTAATACAAATGTTTACAATATATCCTTTATCAGTTACGGAAACCAAGATTGCACTCAAGTGGTAAAACTCTTATGCTGCAGCAGCGTATATATATTTCATCATGAAGTCTCTACAGAGCGATTGCAGCAAATGAGCGAAAAAACAGTTAACATATGCATAATCAAGGCAAATGTCAAAAAAGAGCCCAAGTATGTCACACTGTTATCACAGCGTGACGCATCTGCACAGGGACGGCAGACAGCAGGAACGGTTGTAATGAAACACATCCCACGCAGTTGCATGTGTCATCTGTACATATGCTCGTGCTTTTCCTCAGTGCTCAAGTCACTCACCTTATATAATGGGGTCGCCTAAATATCCCCGTTGGGATGTAGAACATGTCTGGCTGAGATACTAATGATACGATAATGGTGGACAAATGGTGAGTCAAATGGAAGCAAAAAAATCAAATAAAGGCACAAAATACCAGAAAGATTTCCTGTTTTCTGTAATGAATTTAGTTTATTCAGTCATGACTGTCTTAAAACATTACAAGTCTTGTGAATGCAGTAATGCTAAGACAGGAAATTAATATTTAATTTTCGTGAAAAAGAGAGAAAGTGAACCTCCTCCATCTCTGATGAATGTGTTCCGTTAGGTTTGGCTCTCATTCTCCACACGTGCACTTCCATTCTAGCTAATGAGTTGACAGGAATTAGGGCATAGTACACGAGGGAGGTGGAGTGGGCATGGGATACAGATCGTTTCACTTCAGTAAGATAATGACTTATCCGGAGTGAGTGTTCTTGGATTCAAAAAGATATAATCCACTCTGACTTCATCTCCGCGTTTCAAACTATTTTCCAGAAAGCTCTGCATGTTGCAAAGGTCTCTGCCACTATGACCTCTTCTCCTCCCTCCTTACACTCGAGTATCTCCTGGCGTCTTGGCTGTTGAACTCTCTTGATTTCCTGGCTGTCTCTGCTCTACGTAGGAGACTAGCATCGGCGACAGTGCGAGTAGGAGCAGTGGTAGGGAGGATGGGCCGTGGCATGTTGCCAGCTGTTTTGATGCCTCCAGATTGCCTCTGCGCTGGTAGGATGAAGCAGGCACCAGCAGGCCGAGGAGCTGTCAAAAGAATTACCCCAGCTCTCACTTATCCATGCATGGTGTACCACCCGGTGGCAAAATACAGCTACTGCATAAGGCGGAGGAGGAGGACGACAACGAGTGGAAGGAACAGGAGGTGGAGCTTCAGAAGAGAACTTACGGAGCTATTCGCCCTATTTTGAGAGATTTTAATTAAGCAGACAAAGCAATTTTCCCCCTTGCTTCCCAAATGTCTTCCTCTTTATTGTTCCTCGGGTTGGTAATTAGCCCAAATATTAGTCTTGCGGTGTGAGGCTAAGGCAGCCTCCCAGATGGTGTGGTAGGTGCAGCACGTACGTATTCCCTAACGAGATATGACATGCTGGATTCCAACACTGACAGCACCTGCATTATACCACATGGACAGTGGCTGCAGATGGATGTTTGCTTACAGATAGCATGCGATAAATAAATATAGATGCTGCAGATCAATATACAGGTCGATACCCTATATACTCACTGTACACCACATTTACATCAACGTTATCAGAGGCTCTGCACAGTGCTTTGTCCTGCTTTTACTGCTCACCAGCAGGGATTTTATGAGCTTAAAATCGTCCTTATTTGGTTGTTAAATATAGTAGTCTTACACTTTAGGTCATTCTTCTGGAATACATCATTAACATATAGTATGAATCCATTAAATTGGAATATATCATTGCCGGAATTGTTAATAGGTGGCGGATATCACGCTACACAACTTTAGTCCTCAATGGCAAAATCCACAATTTAAATAGAAAACACAATACTATTATTTAAATTAGTATAACTAGAAAAACTGATTCTTTGAGCACATTTATTGCTTTTCAGAGCATAAAGCCATTTGCCATGGGCCCGAAGCTAAAGCCAAGAGGTGCAGAATGTTATTGCATAATTGTGAAATGCCCTCAAAGGGGAATGTGGCTGAGTTTTAGCATTACAACACGTTTTAGCCAATGCCCTTTGACGACACACTGTGTGTTATTCACCATTCACCACACTTGAACACAGTCACAAATTAGAGAGAACTGGTCGTCTCGTGCCTTAAGCGAAGTGCGCAGATGCGCAGAAAATTGGTTGAAAACATGGAAAATGTGAGTGTAAGAGTGCCGGGGCTTGATTTTCTGAGATTATAAGCATGTGTTGTGGAATAGAGGTTTGGCTAGGAGTCAAGTAGACAATAAAATTTGGATTAAGTACACAAACCTGAAGGAAATTCAATGAGTGTCACAGAGTTTGTCAAAGGACTATAATTTATCCGTACATTATAGCTTTTGATGTCTGGTTTCAACAGCTTCTTAAAATGGGTTTTCTCGAGAGACCGATAGCACAGCAAAGACCAAAGACTGAAGATTAACTTGTAAATCATTAAACTTAGTAGTAATTCCCCTTTAATGGTCTCAATGGGCTGAAATACCTAATTTGCACATACTAAATCTTTACCATCTTGGCTGTCGTATGTGTACCTGACAGCACATGCTGAAGTTGCAGATTCCACCACTCTGAGCGGACACACTGATCCATTTTCTATCTTTGTTCTCATTTCGCAGCCTTAATGAAGTCACCCTACGGTCACAGGGCAGCAGATGTGATGTTGGCCTATTATGATGATGCTGTTTCTTTCTGTTTAGAGAATAGTTTCCCCCCGTCTCTGGAAATCCACTCAACCTGGCAGGTTGTTTTCACACGTTTAATAGCAGTGAGTCTATTATCTGGATTGTGTATGGTAAGATGCTCTGAGAAGTCTGCAGTGAAGAAGACATGAGCAGCTTTGAATTATTTATGATATCTCAGAGCCATGAAAACATTTTCCAAAAAGCCTTTGGCAGGTGTTTTCTGGCAAGTTTTGAATTGGATTGGGCCTGGCGCCCTGATACTGTGGGACATCACAATCCTGTGACATGCAGCCGACAGCTCTCCCTTCCTGCAGAGCCTGTTGAGTGGAGGAAGAACTGTTTGCCTGGCTGCCTTTAGTACCCCTTCTTAGTAGTACACCCTAATTTGTTACTTCTCTGAAAGTGGCCCCCCCACCCCAATCACTCCTTGGTTGGTCAGAGAACAGTGTTTGTATTGTGCTTTTCAAGTCAGGAAATGAATGCTTGGTTTAGTTACGTATGCTCCCTCTCCCCCCCCTGACAGCCTCCTCTTCAGCTCCAGCTTCAGTCCTTTCAATTTATTTTGATATTAGACATGGGAGTGCCATTTAAAATGACTCGGCTTCCAGGATTGGATTTTTGACAGCTGCTCACTTTGCATTAGGTAATGATTCCCTCACATGTCATTCTTCGTATTTGTATATCTATCTGGACTTTGCTGAAATTCATAATAGAGGTTGTCTAAAATTCCATAAATGAGCAAAGGTGACATCTTGGATGAAATGCAGTATTTACTCCAGTCGGGATTAATTTGATCTATTCAGTCTGGGGAAAAAAGACTGGATTCATTATATGAGTGAAATGAAATATGTTTCACTGGGTAAAACACAACATTACTTTTCCTCTCACCTTGATTCTTATTTTATCATAATGACAGTCAACTGACCAGACTACATGCCTTTTATTATATTCAGTTTCAATTAACAAACTGGTGTTGACACAGTACTGTACCCTTTTAAAGAAGACAAAGACACATCGATACATTTTTGATGAATATCATTGCATGTGTTTTTAATATATCTTCTTTCGCTTTCTTTTGGTTTAAGCATATTCCCACAAGTATAAACGATCCGATGCATAAAGGGGATAGGGTTTTGCAATCTTACACAGTGCAGCGCTCAGATGTGTCACTCATTGTTTAGCAGTAATGATTTTCACATCCCATATTCCCAGTGTAAACATACACCTGGACAACAGACGCTTGCTCTTTATTTGTGTGTGCACAGTATCATCGTTGCATATCAAGAATACGTCAAATACTTGCTGCTACTAGAGAATGCTCTCATTGGGTCGGCGTGCTAACTAATATAGCAGCGACAAACATTTTTCAAGTATTAGGGGCTTGCTCCATTTCTGCTGGCATCTGCTAACGGTGTCTAAATGCAGCTTTATGCTTTGGCTGCCTGGCAGGAAGCAGACAGTTTAGCAGTGAGAACTCGTTTGTCACACGCCCCTGTCATCTGCAGCATACCCCAGGAGGGCGTGGAGAAATTGGATTTGGGTGAGGAATGTGACGGAGTCATCCCAGGGGATGGATGTGACATTGGCTCTGTGTGAAGAGGAAGTGGTGATGAGGTGGTGTGTGTACATTGGTACCCTATCGCCCCCCCCCCGCTCTCCATCTCTCGTCCCTCCAACTTGGCTTCTATCTGTCTCGGCACTGCAGCTGCAGTAATGGCTTTGTTATTGGGTTACGGTTTAGTTACACTACCGGAAATGCTGTTACAACCCCCTGCCAGCGTTAAACAATCTCCCTAGACGTCTGCCTAATGCTTTGAATAAATGCAGTCACCCTGAGCGGAAGCTCAATATTCAAGGTCCGCAGACTCTTACAATTCTGTCGCCGTTTGTGTTTTTTTTCCTCGGTCAATATCAAATTGTCCTTTTTGTAGTTTGTCACTGTTACATTGCAGATAAAAAAAACAAACTTGTGGATGTAAGGATTTTATTTGTTTGTCAGGATGTGTTCCTGTTTTTGTTCCACTACTGTCACATCATTTGTCTGCCTCCATACTGTTTTCACTGATGGAGGCCACCACCTAATTTGGCCCATAAGACAGGACTCAGACTTGTGAGGGAGGTTGTGTAGATGTCAGCTGTAGTACAAACTGTAATGTGATGCTAGACTTGTGACAAATATTTATACTGTGTACATGCCATCTAGGAATCACTCAGTGAGTTTTGAATTGACCTATTGATTTTTGTATTGGATTTTGTAATATTAGTAGTAGTTGTTTAGGATTCATCTGCAGTCGGAATGAATTGGGATGTCCTCTTTCTTATTTCTAAAGCTTATGTCTGAGAAACATATCTTCAGGAGACACTACTGGAACGAAGCCTGTAGTTTTCCCTGTTTGTTAACTTCATGTTTAAATCATTCTATGAATGGACTAGATGCTGGATGACGAGTCATTACAGGCTGCTAGGCTTGCTCACTGCAGAGCAGCGGTAGTAGTATCTGCATTTGTCCAAAAGACAGATAATAGGCTTTTCACACTGCGTGTATGGTGACCTTCACATCACCGTACTGTATTTGAACTTGTATTTAATGTTTAATATATCCACCCTTAATATATGTCTTTCATCAAGATTGAAAGTCACAACATTGAATTGTATCCACAAACTGACAGCCCCGCTCATTGGTTTGACCATAAAACTGCTTCAGTCCATTTCACCGATCACTCATCTTGTTTTCCTCCTCATTCTCTCTGCAGAGGCGACTATCCTCAGCTACGACGGCAGTAAGTTTATGAAGGTCCAGCTGCCAGTGGTGATGCACACAGAAGCCGAGGACGTGTCTCTGCGCTTCCGCTCCCAGCGAGCCTATGGCATCCTAATAGCCACCACATCGAGGGACTCTGCTGACACCCTGCGTCTCGAGCTGGAGAGCGGCCGCGTCCGCTTGACTGTCAATTTAGGTAACGCGTCGGACATACACTGACTGCAGCACCAAAAGTCACGTGTCAGAAACACACACACACAAACCCACACACACACACACTCTCTCACACGCAGACACCATGTACATATTTGGAATAGAGGGAGAGGGTGTAAAGACTTTCAATGCCAAGAGTCTGCGGCTCTCCGCTCACTGCCAGTTGAGCACACAGCTGCCGTTGCCCAGCAGGGAATGCTCGCCCGCCCGATCCATCAGCTAACCTCAGATCAAGATCCATACATGTGTATTGCTCTAAAGGGAATTGCCCTTTAAGTGCACACATTGTTTTCTTTCCTGGTGTTGTCATATGAGGATGCTAATCATTCTTCAGGAGATGAGAATGTTTATTAAATCACAGCTCTTCTAATGTAGTGATTAGCTAATGTGATGCAGCCCTTAGTTGTGAGTTGTGGCCAATCAATGACCCGCGATCATTTGTTCTCCTAGTATGCACCTGATTGCACATAAATCAGCAACGCCGTCTTAAATGAGCACAGGAAAAGATATGCCCACGCCGACAGCAAAAAAGCAAATCGAGGACAAAATGAAAAACTGTGTGCGTGTGCTTATTTGCTCAGGAAAGAATCCAATGATGCCTGTGAAAAGTTTGATATCTCTCAAACAGAGCAATGCCGTGCAAATGATAGCCATCTATTTCTCCTTTCCACTGGCTAAACAGAAATGGGCTCCCTAAGCAGAGCCGTTTAGCGGTGCATACAAAGTAGGCCGTCTGTGTCTTCTGTCAACCACAAGGAAGCATGTGTCCCACCACGGAAGACAACAGCGCCACACACTGACAGGGCTGACAAGTCAGATCATTGCGACTCCAAAAAGATGCCCTCTGATGAAAAAAAAACAGGCTACCGTGTTGTTTTGTTTTCTTTTGAATTATCTTTGACACATTCTAGAGTTTTTGGAGTTTGTCCCCGGCCATCAGCCCTTGAAGCGGGTCTTCCCCGTCCCTCCTTCAAAGAAGCAGAGCATTCCCTGTGAGGGTAGGCTAGTGATGGTCTCTGGCTGTTTGCGACCACTTTTCTGCTGTGGTTGACAACACACGACAGGCAGGGCCAAATGGGATGGAGGGGAGGGAGATTGATCTGGGTCACCTTTCTCAGAGCACGACATGAGCGGAGCCTTAGGAAACGGAGAGGTAAAAATAAAAAAAGATTCAGAAATAGTGGCAGTCAATATGACATTACTGTGTGCTAGAAGATTAGTTTGTTATTGTATATTGACAGTAGACACATTTATTATGGATCAATATAACTCCTTCCTCTACCTGTAATATTATTTCAATGGTTCTGATTGAGCTAAATTCTACCTACTTGAAATACTGTTGATTCAGATTGAGTGAAAGTAGCAATACTACAGTGTAGAAATACTCTGTTACAAGTCAAAAGTTTTGCCTTGAAATTTTCACTTAATGTAAAAGTAGGTAAGAATCAACAAAATGATTTTTAAAGTATGAAAAGCCAAAAGAGCCATTATGCTGAATGGCCCAATTGAAAGTGATAGGATGATGATTATCACTGGTGCATTAACATGTGAGCAGCATTTTAATTCTCGCTGAGGTGGAGCTTACTTTACCTACTTTTATATATTGTTAGGTAGTAAAGTCTATACTGCATCAGTGCACCATATTTTATAATGACCATATGTTTTTTTTATGTAACAGGTTAATCTGCAAACCTACGACCAACTATAGCAGTCAGATTAATGTAGTGGACTTAAAAGTCCAACTGTTGCCTCTAAAATGTAGTGAAATATAAAGGGGCATAAAACGGAATAGCTTCCTCCTGGCCCTGTCTGACCCTGACCGAAATCTGATGCTCTCATACTGTATAAAAGATCATATCCTAATAACAGAAATCTCCCTGCTTGCAACATGGAAATCATTTACATCCCATGTTTTTTGCTACATGGGAAAACAAAGCAATACAAACAATGTTGTATAACTAAATTGGGGTCTCACGATTTTCTGTTCTACATTACTTGAACACATATTCCTCTGGCACAACTACACTGCAGTGCTTTTAGCAGCTCACTGCAGCTCGGGGCCATGGGTGAGAGCATCAGAGGACGGGCAGTGTCTGTGTGTGTGTCCCCAGAGGGGTGGACTGTATGCTTTAATGATGTCTGCAGCTGTAACGTTGAAAGATGAATTTATCTCTCATCTATTCTTCCCCATCTAGATTGTATCAGGATTAACTGTTCCTCCAGTAAGTTACTGTTCACCTTTCTTCTTCTTCTCTAACACGTACTGTTTCTGGACATTCATGTTTTATTCTCTAGAAGTGTTGTTACGCGGTCATGTTTACAGTTTCTTCTCTGCAGCCATTATATAATCCTGGCATTAAAATATCCCGAAGCTATGCCAAAGGGAATTTAATCCGTGCACTGAAATGTATCTGACTCGCACCTTGCATTGACATAGACGTTACATTTTATCATAGTGCAAGAGCTACGGGTGCATCAGAAATGCCCGGTGTCGTCGTGTGCATCTGGTGTCCGGGAGAATGATGAGCAGTGAGGAGGAGATGGAGGGAGGCTTAAATTAATGACAAACCCAAATATGGCAGTCAGCTGTGGTTCCACACGCCGTGTTGTTTTCTAATTAACAAACCTTTTCACTCATCATAAATTAAAGTTGATATAAAACGCATGCTTTGGAATTGCAGGTATTTTAGACATGCATGATTTCCTTGTCTCTCCCTCGCAATTCTGTCTTCGGTACTTCATGCCGCTTGTAAATTGATGAGACCATTGAAGGCACAGAGGAAATACAGAGTGTGATTTTATTATTCTCATTAACCTGCCTCACAGAGCAGAAAGAAAAGGATGAAGAGGGAGGGAGGGAGAATAGATCTTGTTGTGGGAATTCATGGTGGATATCCGTGTGTTTGTGTTTGTGTGTGTGCGTGTTTCAACAAAGAGGTTACATTGCAATATTTTAGGAGGTAAATATCCCTGACATTTATTATTCAGGAACAGTGATGAATTAATAATTACTTTGCTGGAGTCATAATACGTGAGCCCTCTTCCTGGTTAATGACTCTGAAGCGATGGACACACTCTCAAGATCAGTAAATACCAACAGAAATAAGACAGTTTAAGCTCTATAATAGAGTGCCAGCGTCACATATTGTATGTGATGGCCCGCCGTTCTCTTTGAAAGTGTTGAATATCTTATCTTTGTGTACGAGGTGTTACAGTATTTGAAGGTCATTGCCTGATGAGAAGCAGAGACTTACACAACAAACGCCTCTGCACAGAATCACATGATGTGACCTCTAGACATGCTTCTGTGAGCCAGCCCGTCTTAACACCTTTCTAAATGCTAAATAGCATTGTTCATGCATCTTGGATTGCATCCCTTGTTTGTGTATGCAAATACAAAGCTCTAAGCTCTAATTCCCCCCCCCCCCCCCCTCTAATGCTTTAAAAGGTCGTTCTTGGTTTATGAGGATGGCGTGAAGGCATAACGTGTGCATACATGGACTCCAGGGGTTGTTATACTAGGATTTAATTTCTATATTTATTTCTTCATTTTTCTCGGCTAATATGTTTGAATTCCATTTAGTTGAAGGCACAGTTTTGCTAAAATAAATAGGGTCAGGATAAGTGAAAGTACTGGTTGAAGGTAAAGTGCTCTAAACTAATATTTCACGCAATCGTTAAATGTTCAGTACGAACTATTGCTGCTTTAGTAACTAGCATCAGAAGTGTAGAGCAGTGTGTGTAGGCTGGAGACATTTGTGTACATTTTCTTAGTGTAGTCCCTTTTTTCTCCATACAAATAATAGTCTTCAATGACAATGTGCCATATTGTTGCATTTCCAGCATTAATTAATGTTTGATAGATGTAAAGAAATGTAATGAGTTGTAGGTGCTTTTCACATATAACTAAGCTATAATTCTGAGAGAAAATATTTTGATCACATCAACATTTAATATAATGCTTAAGGGAAAGCTAATATTTAAGTAAATTGGAGAAAAAAAAGCCAGAACTATATTTGTCATAAGAAAATGTTTAATTAAAGTTCTTGGAAATAACTCTTTTAAGTCGGTGGATTTCCACTTGTGACGCGTTAAATTCATATTGTCTAGGTTATAATTTTTCTCTGTGTTATTTTGGTCCTTTTATTCTGTGTTAATTAATGTGTCTTGTCAGGCGCTGCAGCTCCGGTCAGCTTGGTGGATGGAGAATTTCAGCAGCGACTCAAAGAACACATCACTGTCAATTAGAGACCTAGGCTCCCCGGGGCTGCCCATAGCTGTCTGAAGAAAACACTGCCACTTCGACTTAAACACCGTTAACAAGCACTGAGTGACAAAAAAATAAAACTACGAACTAAAAATATCTCGTGACAGATTGGCTTTTTTTTTTTCATCTGACATTCTGGTCTTCTATAATTCATTAACTTGAACTGCAGGATAATCACAATTTACAGTGTAGCGGTGAAGAGGGCAACTTTATGTAATTATTCTTTCCATGACCTTCGGGTTGACCTTCTCTCATCATTGATCTTTTCCATGCATCATTTTTTGTTTTGAACCTACGTAGTGTGAAAGAGCTGAGGGACATTCTTTTACATGGA